>AP025072.1:8576961-8599051 GCA_036186865.1 Eustoma russellianum | reverse complement strand
CCTCTTTTATGTCACTAATCTTGTGTGGCATATTCTCCACTAATTGAGATGCCAACTCAGCTCCACCTAGGCTCCATTGTGGCTGCAAATGGCGTGTGGAATGTCTAGCATGTGCTGAAATTTTACTTTAGTAAGCTTTGTCAAATAATGCACAATAATTACACATATATGGTAAATTCCAATTAGCCCTAATTTGAATTTTCTAGAACACTTTAAAATGTCTTGAACGTGTAAAAAATGTCTAGATACATGTTATAACTCATGCTAAAAAAGTTCCATGTGTTGTGTTCGTAGAAAACCGAATTTTGGACTTTCGTTGATTACACGATTTTTCTCCAATTAAATTCAAACTTCTTGCACATGTCATATGTGATATGTCACACATAATAATCATAAAATAAAGCATATATTCAGCTCTAATGGCTGATGGTATAGGCGTCCCATGTGCTTTAAAATTTTGAATTTGAAATCTCCACAATTTGCCTAAATTGTGGGTGATTTGTATATGTCAATATTGAATGATTTAGTGGCTGAATTTAACATGTGAGCCACGAACGTTTTGGATACTTTTGAAGTATATGGGCTGGCCATCTTTATATGGCAAGCACGTGACACGTCGATGAAGTTTCGGTAGTCACCCAATACGACAATTTTCGGTTTATGACCTTGTAACGTGTCGTTATAATTTTGTCATCACAATGACTTATATCATATGATATAAGACATGAATATACTCATAAATATGAGGTGTATATAGTGGTGTGACGTTGACGTACGTTTGTAATATATGTAACATTTCTCTAGTACGTCGGAATATATGTGTATTGTGCCTTTTTAACAAAAATATGAATATATATATATATATATATAATATATATTAGGCGTGTATATTTAAAGAATGAGGAGACTTTCCATTTTCAATTTGTTGCCATCAAGCTTTCTCCAAATATGTCTTCATTTAATGAACTAGTTAGCTCATTAACTTGAAGTACTTCACTTAATAAACTAGTTTAGTTCATTAATTGTGGCACCTGAAAATAGTTCAAAGACAACAAATGTTTGCCATATGATGTAAGCTTTAACGCTTTATGGCTTGTTAGTACGGCAACAATATATATAAAGCATATGAGGCATGTATATCACAAAAAAGTGTCAAGCAATAATTTTGTAATGCATTTCGTAAAATCGTACTATTTAAATCATATATTTGTAAATCATTCAAACACTTTTTCTCAACAATTGCAACATGTGATAGGCCGATAGTCCTCGACTTTTGTAACATTCTTGGCCTTGGGGACCAAGGCTATCAAGGCATGATTTTGTAACCAACGTGCCATACCAAGACTTGGTGAAGAATAAGGATGTGTACCCATCTGGGCCTGGTGCCTTGTCCTGCCCAATGCTAAAGATGGCCTCCTTGATCTCTTCGTCTGGAACTGGTTGAACCAAGGAAGTAGCCTTAAGGGGAGAGACTTTATGACCCATGTCAATGATGTTAGCCTCCACCTTTTGGAATCCTGGTGGGTGCCCAACAGTTTGTTGTAATAATGAACAAATTGTTTGGCAGTCTGCTCCAATGATGCTGACATCGTGCCATCCGCCATTTGAACGCTTATGATAGAGTTTCTTGCCTTTTTCTTTCTGAGTATAGAGTGAAAGAATTTGTATGTCTATCACTGAGCTGAATATAATTGCCCTTGGCAAGCTGTGCAAAATACTTCAGTCTGCCTACTTAAGGTTGAACACTTCTTTCTTTTTGGTCTGGGGGTTGAGGGGATCGCCATTGTTGACTACCTTCATTTTGCAATTCCTCCAGCTATTCCTCTGCCTTGTCTGCCCTTGAAGATATATGTGTGAACTCCTTGTTAAGCTCCCTGAGAGTGCTTTTGAGAGCTTTCATCTTCTTGTAAAGATGCAACATGGTTAAGCCCTGAACATTGGACCGCCATCCTTGCTCCGCCAAAGGCATAAATTCTTCATGGTCCACTCACATGTTCTAGAATTTGATTGGAACAAACAAGTGAGGAGGGTCTTTTTGCAAGGTCAGGATACATGGGCATGATCTGAGAGGTGTCTAGGGGCTGTGAAGTGGGCTTTTTCCTGTGGGAACTCCTCAGCAAATAGGCTGCTGGCCATGGCACGGTCAATTCTTGTTCTGATGGCACCATTATCCCAAGAGAATGTGCAACATGTGTAAGACACTTCAAACAAACCACAGTGTAAAAAAACAATTTAGTTGATCCTTGAGCTCATAAAACATGACTGGCCTGTCTCCCTGCCTTTCTCCATCATTTAGAACACAGTTAAAGTCTCCAAGCACAAGCCATGGTGTGTTTAGACGGGACATTGGCTCTCTAGCATGTGCCATAGTGGCCTTCCATCAACTATGTGCCTTTCTCACCATAGTCAGTAATTACATCTTTTAACGTTGACTTTAATATCTTACATACTTATTCCTATTTTGGTATTTCACACCAGAATCATAAAGATCTTATAGTCACTAAAATAGGTTTAAGGACAACATTCTTTATCTTTAATCCTATAGTTAGCATATTTGACTGGTATATTGACTTGAATTCAGCTTAACATAAGGACGACATTCTTTTGCTTTCATCATATGATTTAACATACTTGACTCACGCCATTACACTCCCCCCCCCCCCCCTCCACAAATTCTCTCTCCTTACAAAAGTTTTTTTTTCTTAATGCTTGACTGATGGTAAAACAATACCACTATAATCGATTCAGTAGTAGGTTAATGACCTTTAGGTCTCAATCTCCAATTAATGAAATTTAACGAGAAACAAACTAAGTTCTATGATCAACTATGCCCGCAGTTAAATCAATCCCAACAAAAACATCAATTTCCATGCAAAATCATAATTATTCAAGAGAAAAAAAACCACACAAAATCAAAATAATTAACCAAAAGAACAATTCGGGCTCCTTGGCCGAAACTCTCTCTGTCTAACTTGGTTACTTCAAATATTGATTGAGGTTGTCGTTCCTACGACCTTTCTCGTCTTCCAATCTGTTGAAAGAAAATACGAGATCATCCCCTTTATTAGGTTGTGCTAATCTTTTGGCATTCACTAAGGCCTTGTTAGGACAATCCCTTGTTGTGTGCCCCTTTCTTGTCCCTCATTTTCATGCTGCTTCGTAGAAACATTTGGCAATCGAAATATGTTTTCCTTTTATTCTATCACATCAATTTATAGGGTTACAAAATGGACATGTGCAACTAAGATAATGCGTAAATTATGGCTAATCGATCCATTATGCTAATGTCTATCTTCTATGATATACATACCTACAATTTATGGACATAAATCAAATCACACATACAAGGAAATATTTGATGATAATTAGTGATACCTTATCGGGGATATCCGAAATATCCGATATCCTTAACACCCCCCCTCTCATGTTGGCGCGTGCAAATCAAAAATGCTTAACTTGGACAAGAGAAACCGAAAATCACGGATGCCAAGTGATTTAGTGAGAATCTCCGCAAGCTGATAAAAAGTAAAAATATGCAAGGGGTGTATCTGTCCATCGGTGATGGCATCACGTAAAAAATGGCAGTCAACTTCGATATGATTTGTGCGTTCTTGAGAAACAGGACTATTAGTCAAGTGTAACGCGGACTGTCTGTCAGTGAAGAGGGTGACGGGTGCATCATGCATTGAGCCTAAGAACCAAAGGAGACCAAGGATCCATTTGATCTCACATGTAGTATAGGTCATGGCTCGACATTCAGCTTGAGCAGAGGAGCGAGACACAGTGTTTTGTTTCTTCATTTTGTAGGAAATGGGAGCCGCTCATAGCTTAATAAAGTAGGCAATAAATGATCGGCGGGTAATAAGACAGCTTGCCCAATCAGAGTCCCAATAAACGGGCAATCGAAAGTCACTAGTCGAGGGGAAAACACTGCCTTGACCCGAGCTGCCGTTGAGATATCAAACAACTTTTAACACAGCACGTCAATGATCAAGTCGTGGAGACTGCACAAACTGAGCAAGAGTGTGTACCACATAAGAAAGTTCTGGACGTATGACGGAGAGGTAAACTAACTGCCTGACAAGCTGGCGATAAGGTAGCGGATCATCCAGGAGTGAGCTATTGGATTGAGGCAAGCGATGCTATTGTTCCAGGGGTGTGTCTGCAGGCTTGGAAGCAAGCAATCTGCAGTCAGAAATGATATCAATGGTATATTTACGTTGTGATACAAAGAGGGCAGTCTTGTTACGAGCAACTTCCAAGCCGAGAAAATATTTTAGGGGTCCGAGATCTTTCATGTGGAAATAACTGCTGAGATACTCTTTCAGAGCTTCCATAGAACGCAGATCATTACCAACCAGAAGAAACATAAACCAAGAGGTAAAGTTGAACATGATCATGGATATAACAAAACAAAGAATAGCCGAAATAGAAACGAAACCGTAAGTGCGCAGGGCATCAGAGAACTTGGCAAACCAACAAGGATCTTGCTTGAGGCCATATAAGGATTTGCGGAGGCGACAAATTTTAGTAGAATAGGGCACATGAAAGCCAGGAGGAAGCTTCATGCACACTTCTTCATCAAGATTGCCATGTAAAAAAGCATTCCGAACATCCATTTCACACATCGACAAGTTGCGGGCGGTAGCGAGAGCAAGAAGAACATGAACCATGACCATTTTAGCTGTGGGAGCAAAATTTTTGGTGTAGTCAAGACCTTCAACCTGGTGATTACCATGTACAACTAGTCACGCCTTGTAACGTTAAACGTTGCCGTCGAAGTTGCGTTTAATTTTGTAGATCCATTTGCAACCAATGGCATGCTTGCCATGGGGTAGGTCCTCAATTGTCAAAGTTTGATTGTCTTCAAGGGCTCAGATTTCTTCTGTATGGCCGCCCACGAGCGAGGGTCTTTGATAGCTTGAGAATAAGATGGTGGTTATGCATTTATAGTAATAGCAGCCAGAAAGACCCGGTGGATCTGAAGAAAATTGTGAGTACTAAGATAATTGCGGATAGAGTAAAGATTACCTGAGGAAGTGGGTAGCATGGTGGAGAGGGACGAGGGGCTATACTTTGCGATATTCATGTCAAAATCTGTTAATTTAGCAGACAGTTTCTTCACACGATGACCATAGCCGAGAGTTGGTGAAGATGGAGGAGGTTGTGGGGTTGGTCGGGCAGTGTTCGTGGGGGAGAAATGTCATGGGTCTGATTAGTTGTGGCGGAGGATGAAACTTGTGGGTCAATAAAAGGGTGTCTACTTCATTATCGGGTTGAGGAACGGTGGAGAGATAGCATGCGGCCAAGAGTCGGGGACGGTCATGGAAAGAGAGGGAGTGGGTGACGCAAACAGGAATGTAGTTTTGGCAAAGTGAATATTTCTGGAGGTGAAGAAAACTCGGGATTTAAGGTCATAAACATTCCATCCTTTTGTGCCATTAGGATATCCCACAAAGATACACTTTCGACTATGACTTTGGAATTTATCACCGTGCCATTGATTATTATGTACATGACAAAGACTCCCAAACACATGGAGATGAGAATAGTTGAGAGGTTCTTCATAGAGTATTTTATAAGATGTTTTACCACCAAGCAGGTCGGTTAGGTGCAATTAATCAAGTAGGCCGCAGTTAAGACACACTCTTCCTAGAAGAAGATAGGTAAGCTGGGGAAACGCAATGCTCAGGCAACATTAAGGATATGGCAATGTTTACGCTCCACTCGACCGTTCTGCTGGGGGTATGGCAAATAGATGTTTGATGGAGAATGCCCTGCTCTTCAAACAATTGTCGTAAAGGATAAAATTCCGAGCCATTGTCAGTGCGGAAGGTTTTCATAATTCGATTGAATTGAGTGCGTATCATAGCGAAAAATTGGTGCACCATTAAGAGCAAACGGTCTTTTGTTTTTAACAAATACACCCATACAGTCTGTGAGCGGTCATCCATAAATGTTAATAAATAAGAAGCACCACAAGATGTTTTCTCCTGATATGGTCCCTATAAATCACAATGAATCAAATCAAAATAGTGGACGGCCATTGTATTGCTCAAATCAAATGGTCGTTTGGTTTGTTTGGCTCGAAAAACACACATCACAAGTAACATCGTAATCTTTAATCAAAGGAGCAACGTATTACATATCATGCGCAACACACTAGTAGAAGAATGTCCGAGACGATTATGCAACAAAACTGCATCCGTCGCAATCCCAAGTGCACACGTCCGAATGGTGGTAGACGTCTGCAATATGTATAGCTCGTCGATCTTCTCACCCACTCCAATCGGCATCCTGGTACTCTGGTCCTGTATCACACAACCATCATTAGTAAAGCCAACAATGCAATCACCACTATACAGTATTGAGAAACTGACAATAAATTGCAAGTCAAGTGAGGTACAAAAAGCACTTTATCAAGAATAAGTTTGTCATTGAAGCACATCGCCCCTTATCAGAATGCCTGCGTTTTGGTCCTCTTAGGCAGCTGAACAGTACATGGCACCGTAGATACACAATTATGCAAAAGATTTAAATTATTTGTCATGTGATACGAGACTCCAGAGTCAACAATCCAATAAGAGTCGGGACACTTACTACTCACTCGCTCTCTCGGTGTATGTTTGCGAGCATTGAGCGCTTGAAGCACCACACTCAAGTCTTCCTCGGACAAGCCGACAAAGCTTCGGTAACGGTGCCAGCAGATGCACTTGGAAGCTTAGCATGGGTTGTCACCATGTGGGCTGCAGCAGCTGCAGGCTTGGACCAAGAGATGGTCTCAGGTGTCGGTCCTTTGGGACGGGAGGTCTCTTAGGGCGATCACCCCATTAATCTGGATAATCGATAATTTGAAAACAGCTACTTACCTCAGGCCCTTTGTGGTGACAATGCAAGGACACCACTCTGGCTTTGGTTGCCTGCCTCTCTCTCGCTTGGTCCCATCAGACTCCGGCTTGCTTTACCATCAGCGCCCATGGCAAAAGACGTGGGTTCACATTGTTCATCTAATAACGACGTATTGCTGAGACTTTCTTCTTGAACCACCATGTGATAGACACAGTTCAAGGTCGGAAGAGGCTCCTAATTGAGGATAGAGGACCGTACCACACGATATGTAAAGTCCTTCAATCCCATAAGAAACTGATGGACCTTGTCCACCTCCTTTCGTTGGGCAAGAATTTTCAGCAAGTCACACGTGCATCCAGTACATGAGCACATCAGGAGTTCGTCATAATCCTTCAACTCGTCCCAAAATTTCTTCAATTTACCATAGTAAACCATAACGGAGTCACCGTTTTATTTACAATTTTCCAGTACTTTCTTCAACTGTTGCACCCGAGGAGCGTTCATCACAGCAAACTGCTGCTTGATTTTATCCCACAATTCCTTAGCTTCTCTGCATAAGAAATAGTGAACGCAAGGTTCGTTCAATGGTGTTCAGAATCCAAGCCGCGATTATCGAGTTAACTGGCTCCCAGTCCACCAAGTCTGGGGAGCCAGCATTCGGCCGTTCAATGGTGCCATTCAAAAAGCAAAATTTTTGGTAGGCAAGAGGGAGCCTCGGACTGCTCGAGTCCATTCTTTGTAATTCGATTATGTCAGCTATGTGGGAGTGATCAGCAGTCCAGGATGATCTTTAGAGTAAAGATCATAAAATGATATAATTTTCTTTATTTGTGAAGAGAGGGGTAGAGAAGATTGGGAGGTTTCGGCTACCATTGGTGAATATCGGCCGAGGGGTAGGATACGACGATGATGAAGTAATGCTGGTCACAGTGGCTCTGATATCATGTAAAGAAATATTTGGCAATCGAAATCTGCTTTCTTCTATTCCATCACATCAATTTATAGGGTTACAAAATAGACATGCGTAACTAAGATAATGCCTAAATTATGGCTAACATATCCATCATGCTAATATCTATCTTCTATTATATACATATCTACAATTTATGGACATAAATCAAATCACAAACATGAAAATATTTGAGGATAATTAGTGATATCTTCTAGAGGATATCCAAAGATATCCTTAACAATAGTTCTTTTTACGTTGGTCACTCTTTATATTTCATAAGTGGTCCATGTGGAATGGAAGTCTTCCTTGCTGGCGTTCATGAAATCTCTGACCCTGTTGTCATTCAGAACGAGGGCATTTCGCCCCTCCTGATCACGTGCTTTGAAGAAGTTTTCATTTTGAATAGCCTTGTTCAAGACTTGGTAAGACTTGACACGTTGGTCGCTCTTTATATTCCTCTCCGGATTTCTGTGTTTTAAGCAGCTTCAAACCGGCTTCCGCAGCTCTCTTTGTTTTCCCTGATGGCTGGCACAAAGCGGCACAAATAGTTTAAGCCGCATAGTGCTGACGGTCATATGTATCTGCTTGAGTTCATAGAATTCGTTCTCTTTTTAAGCCTCCATATGCTGAGAAAAACGGTTGGCTCTTTCCTTGAATCTACCCCAAGTTGATATTGCCGCTGCCTAATAGAACTTTAGACGCACGGGTTATTGCTCTGCACTACCCATGATAGACGGTATTGCTGGGAAAAAACCAACAATGCAATGGATATTCAAATAATTACTTCCAAAATTTCAGTAACATAGAGACAATAAAACTAAATACATCCACAACACACGATAATTTTTAGATCACTTAAATTAGAAGTAAGAAACCACGGGACCCTTAAGACAGTTAAATCTTTACTACAATCAACAACAGGTACAACAAGTTCTTTCTAGATCAAACTAGATGCATACAATATCATCAAGGTCAAATAATCAATCTTAGAACGCAACAAGAATCAAGACATGAACAAAACACAAAACTGAATTTTCTGTGGAAAAATAAGTATCAGAAATCCACTATTTCGACATATGTAGAGGTCTTCAAAAAACATCTGCACATTCCAAACATACCTATGTGTTTAATGAACAATCTGTCAAAGTTTGATGATGATCCAATGATGGACGACTCAGAAAAGTCTGATTTACTAAAGGTGGACAGTGCTGCTTTGCTGTTGCAAATTTTCTTGACTCTCTCTCTCGTATCACTCAATTCCAAAAATACTATAAGTCACTCTAATGGAGTCATGTAATTAAATCCATAAGTTATTGGGTCTCTCCAAATAGGAGGAATAATCCAACAAACTCCTCCGACCGACTAGTTGGAGGACAATACCAAAGCGGAAGCCTTGCGGCAAACCTCAAACATTCCTCTTGACAAAACTTTTGTCCACGTGTCTAAACAATTTTCATCCATACGAATCTTCTCAAGTTCCAACACTTTGCAATCCAAAGTATCATTAATCCAATGATACCAAACATCAATATGCTTAGACTTCGAATGAAATGAGAAGTTCTTTGACAATTGAATGACATTTTGATTATCACAAAACAAGACGTGTTTTGCTCTTTCCGCTCCAAGTCCCGTCAAGAATTTCCTCAACCACAACAAATCTTTTGCTGCTTCCACGATGGCTATAAACTCAGTTTGGTTGAAAGTGTAACATACTTTTGTAATTTTGATTGAGTCACGACCCCCTGCAAACGTCATCATATGTCTTGAAGTAGACTTGCTATCATCCAAGCTTCCGACTAGATCCGAATCCGTATAACCAATCAATGTAGTCTTCTCACCCAAAGTTAGCCTTCATTCGATGTCCTTCGGAGATATCTCATCCACTTCACAACCTAACAATGACGTCTTCCCAGATTTGAAAGATAACGATTGACAATTCCAACAGATGAGCTATATCGAGTCTTGTACAAACCATGGCATACATCAATCTACCAACTTCCGATATGTATGCAACATTCTTCATATGCAATTTCTCATCATCAGTAGATGGAAACTTCTTGTGACAAATCTTGAAATGAGAAGCAAGTGGATTCTTCACTACTTTAGCTTTGTCTATATCAAAACGCCGAGGAACTTTATCAATGTACTTTTCTTGTGTCAAATACAACTCCTTTGCATTTTGTCACGTATGACTTGAATGCCAAGAATTTTCTGCACTGTCCCAAATCCTTCATGACAAAAGATTCACTCAAAGTCTTCTTCAACTCTTAGATTTTAGAAATATCATTTCCAACAATCAGCATATCATCAATACATAGCAAAAGAATGATAAAGTTACCATCCGAAAAACTCCGTATAAAACACAATGACTAGCCTTTTGTCATCTTGTAACCATGCTTAATCATCACCGAACTGAACTTTTGGTACCACAGTCTCGGTGCTTATTTCAAACCATAGAGACTCTTGTCGATTTGCAAACATACTCTTCTATACCATTCTCTTGAAAACCTTATGATGGCTCCATATAAATCTTTTCATGTAGATCACCATGAAGGAAATTCAACTTCACATCTATTTGCTCAACTTCTAAATTAAAACTAGCAGCTAGCCTGAGCACAACATGAATAATTTCAACTTCATCTCCAAAACAAAAACCTCGCTAGAATCAAGACATTCTCTTTGGGTAAAACCCTTTACCATCAATTAATCGATTTGGTGGAATGCTTTCATCTTTCTTCACACGATAAACCCATCGGTTTTTAGCACTTTTTTCACCCTTTGGCAACTTCACCAATTCAAATGAGCTATTCTCACGAAGGGATTGCATTTCATCGTTCATGGCATCCATCCATTCCATTTTGTTTTCATCTTCCAAAGCTTCTTGAAATCTTTTGGGTTCTCTACCATTAGTAAGAAACAAAAACTCGTTCGAGTTGTATCAAAAAGAAGGTCATCTATCATGTGTAGATCGTCTCAACTCATTAGGAACAATAGGTTGCTCAACTATCAATCTTTAGGATTTTCCTAAAGACTCAAGCGCATGAAACACGTTAGTGAGCCTTAAATCCATAGAGACTATGGAATAGTTTTGCAACATTTTAAAAGCATTTTAACTCAGTCATAGGCATGTTGATTTTAGACTCCTTTACTCCACTAATTCTTTCATTTTTTTAACTCAAGAGATTTCCACATTTCATAGGCTTTGTTACAATTTGAAACATAACTTGCCTCCGACTTACTAAGACCATTTGGTGATAATTGCATAGCTTTAGCATTCATAGACATTCTTTTCTTGTCTTCACTAGTCCACTCACTTTTATACTTTTCTACTTCTTGCGTTACTCCATTTACTTGTGCAGCCTTCATTGGTATGTATGGACCGTCTTCAACTATAGACCACAAATCAATGCATATAGGCATTAAAAAAAGTCTCATTCTAAGTTTCCAATGAACAAAACTATCGCCATCAAATAATGGAGGACGTTAAATGGACATACCTTCTAACTCACCTTTGTGAGGGATCAATGCCATGTTGAGTAGATTATACTACCTTTAATAAGTCGGCTTCAAGCCTCTTGTTTCCAACTTTTTGTTTTATCGATGCGGTGTTGACCTCGGCTCGGATACCAATTGTTAGACCGTAACACCTGTACACCACCACCAGAGGGAGGGGTGAAAAGCGGTTAGTGGAAATCACACTATTTTATATCCCTTTTAAAATCCCCTCAAAACAAATTCTAAAAACTTTCAGAATCAGTACTCATTTTTGAAAATGTTAAAATTCTCAATTCGCAACTTCAAAAAGTATGAATCTTTATAGACATGAACTACAAAGAGTTCAATTCACTCGGTCCAAAACTGGGCAAAGATTAAAAACATTGGCCCTTCAAACAAGTGTAAAACTTCAGATGGTCAATCTTGAACTGTTTTAGGCAGAAAGTTAGCAAAGCTTGAAAGGCTGTAACTTTTTATATACTTGGTCAAAGAGGTTGATTCTTGTGTCAAAATAATCCTTTAAGATGTCTAGTTTACGTTTCCAAAGGTCCTTGACCAGAAACTGTGCATAATATAGTTGAAAGTGCATGTTTCTTGAAGACTAATCAATCTATTGGCTAAATAGAGCAATAATATTTCAAAGACAAAAAGACTAACTTTTCTTTGCTCAAATTCGATGATTCTTGTTGCAAATGAAATCTAATAGCATGAAGACCAAAAATCAAAGATTTTGAAAATGTTTTACTATTTTAAACAGTGACGCAAAGTTGAGTGCTGAAACTGTGAAAAAGGGCAGAAATGTAAAGAAGACAAACACACCAAGAATTATCCTGGTTCGGTCAATGTGACTTGCTCCAGTCCCAATGAACACTTTTTCTTGGATTTTCACTATGAAATAAACACGTTACACCTTACACAGTACTTGATTCTGGGGTTATACACCAACTCTTAATCAAGACTTCATATCAACACCTTTACAACAACAAGAATGTAATCACATCACCACCTATTGATGTAGCCTTATGGAAGGACTAATCAATTACAACTTTTATGAATACAAGAGATGTAAATACAGCACAATGACAACTCAAAAATGCTTATAGCTCCGACTGCAAGAACAAAAACAAGAATGTAGAAGAAGAACAAGCAAGCGAGAAAAGAGCTCAAGGTGTTATCTTCCTTCTTCAACTCTACTCCTATTTATAGATGTGAGCAGCCCCTTATGTGATTAGGATGCCCATATGTCACCTCCAATGTCATCAATCTTACTTTTCTTCACTTGATTGGATGACCACATCACCATCTTAAATAATTGGCACCTTCAAGAGATATGATTGGAACACTTCACCTATTATCTTCATGCTGAAAAATTCTACAAGAATTTTCTGAAATATTAATTGGTTTGGATAGCCACTTCCTTCTCCACCTTTTGCTCAACCATCACAACAACTTGGTTGAGATATGAGCTGACCAAATCAGCTGCCTTTTAGCTTCCAAAACCGAGATATATGCAATCATTGGTGTCGAATATGTAACTCCTTTCCAACATGTCATATTGGAGTGTTTTGGTTGATCTATGTGGTGTAGTCTTGCATATATGTGAAAATCTGATCTGTCCACCTTACATATATGGACATTTTTTGGAGCCAAAAATAACTGGAAACCCCGATAACCAAGTTTTGATAATGTTGAGAATAAGTTGTCTTGTAATTATCACCACTTGATCCAAATACTTCCTATTTTATCTCCTCCAAGTGTGATCGGTTGTTACTTAACCATTCGACCAATATTCTGCTGAAAATAATAACAGAGAAGTCCCAAAAGATGTATATAAAAATACCAAGATGACTATATAGTGTGATAAAATAAATATCACGAAATAAGAAACCCGAGATAACCGAAATCCATAATATATAGTTGATGTAGATATGATGACAATGAACACCATGAATATCATGAAGACCATATATCAGACATCCATATGGCAAACATTTTAGCATGACACAAAAAATAATTTTGTGTAAACGACTGAAATGCCCTTGTCCCCAAATGACCAAAAAACCTTTGGAAACCAAAAATGTCAGATAAGGGTGTACTGATACTCCAACTTTGTACTTTCTTTCTTATAGGTATTCTTAATAAGATATGGCTCTGCAAAGACTCAAAAATACTACTTTGCCCTCGTGGTAAGTTGTAAAGACTTCCTTGGCAAGTTTGTGACATAACACACACACACAACAAATTCAGGCAATAGAATCATGATAAACATATGTAAGATGTTTAGAAACTCATTACATGCAAAAGAGATCATGGGTATACCAATAACGCTTGTTTTGTTAGTGTATGTGCCCCTAAGGTCATGATTTGGATGTTTATGTTATACACTTATTATTAATAAAAAGTTTTTATTATCATTATTGTTGGTTAGTATGTTACATAATTATGATATATGTCCATGGTTCATTATTGATATTGAGATAAAATAATTTATAACCAGTATGAGTATTGATTTGATAATCATGAGATGATTATGTGTATGATACAAATCAATCTCATAGATACTTGTTAGAGAACAGTGTAATTGATAGACTCATCATGAGATTACTACATGGATTAGCGTCATAAGTAAATCTCATGATAGTCATGTTTTAATCCTTAGACTTGATATTGCCATAGTTTCCAACACAAGGACTATTATATTTTGACATGATCTAATGTATCCGTAACTGGATAATAATAAAGGTCATGATTGAGTGTGATAGAAATTATGTAAAGGATATTGAACAATCAAGATAGAATTTGTCCCTCTCTTTTGAGAGAGATATCTTTGGGCCCCTCGATTAGTGAGACTGTGAAATGCATGGCCGTGCTCAAATGAATTGATAGTGTGATCAATGTCATTTTTTTATCAGTCCACTTAGAGATCGAGTAATCATATGTTTGAACAATATAAGTATCACGCTGACCATGACTTATGTTCAAACTAGATATCATGTGATAAAGGGATTAATGCATGTACTATTATTGGGCTAGTTGGACTTTACTCATATTAATCGGGTAATCGTAATGTCTTGCTATAGGCCAGTTACGACTTGTTGGTTTAATAGAGATTTAACCAATTGCCAATTAATATGGACCTATCGGGTCATACACAAGAATGAGTATAGGCTGATATTAATAATGTTAATGATATTAATATTAGATATTATTTATTATTATTACTATTATTATTATTATTATTATTATTATTATTATTATTATTATTATTTTCGTTTTTTATATATACTTATATGTATCATCGGATAATAACAATAGAATCCATATCTGATATGGATTTTGATTGGTCTTATCTAATCCTAACAGAATCCTTATTTGATACGGATTATGATCGGCATTAACTAATCCGACTTGGAATCGGATTTTGATGTCTATACACACACACACACACACACACACACACACATATATATATATACATATATATATATCATGGTGTATCTCGTATTAGAGAACACACAACAGAAAAACCCTAGAGCCATTTTTGGAGAAAAACGAGTTCTCTCAGCCGCGCCGTTCAAGAGCTAGCACTCCGAGCAGAAGCATTCGTGTGGATACCGGCAGAGGGTGTTCGTGTCATCCCACCTCCTACGCCTGCGGATTTCGAATCTATAGAGATGATGTTTTGAATTTCTTTTATCGAATTAAAAGAACAACATGGATCCTTAGTAGGAAATCGGAGATCAAGCTTTGTTTTTCTGCTGTGCGCTTTAGCAGTGATCTTCTCGATTCCTAGCATGTTTATCGTATGTTGGAGAAATTTTTTAATAATATACTGACATCGATCAATCTATGTCTCAATTTTAGAGCCTGATGAGTACATTAGGTTGAAAGATCGATGTCTCACAGTGATGTTCTGTTTTTAACCTGTCCAACATCGATCGATCGATGTAGAGTATGATGTATACATAGATTGGTCGACATATCTCAGATTGAGAGATCGATGTCTCACAATGAGGTTCTAGTTTTTACCTCTACATACATCGATCGACGTATTCTCTTATGAGAAACTGATGTACACATCGATCGATCAATGTGACCAAACTTGAAAGATCGCTGTGATCTTTATTTGTTTCAACTTTTTGATATGTTTACGATATAGAGTGGTGTTTCTTTAGTATTGTAATATTTCATAAAATCATGATTTTGAAAATTATTTCAAACACAACATTATCAATATAACTTCATAAATTTATTACCTTGCCGTAACATTTGCTCCAGGTACTATGTCCAGCCATTGTCAATTCTCATGAGATCTCCAGACTTGTCTATCCCCTTCTAACAAGTTAGACGGAATCATGTCACATATGCATTAAAATTATACTGAAGTGACACATGACTAACTGACAGATGACATAATCTCCTGATTCTGATGTTAATAATCTTCGTTAATGTGTTATAACATGAGAAAGAAAAGGATACGAAGATCTATTATATTCCCAATTGTATATCACTTTCATCATTCACTCTAATAAAAAGAACATCACCTGACTGCAAATCTAAATGAACACTTGTGAACATCTACAGTTTCCTTCCACAAAAAAGGATGATTAGTCATTAAATATGATAAAGAAATTTCGTGAAATGTGCAATTTCTCGCGCCAATTTACATTGTAAAACAGAATCCTTGACATCAGATTCAGCTTCAACGACCCTTTTGAAACACCATTATTACAACTATGAGAATGGGAGAAAGAAGGAAAACCATATAAGGGATGGCTTGTTTCCAAGCTCCTTCATCAACCTTACCCTCTTCAGGAGAATATTTTGTCTCTTCTTTGACAAATGCTTCAAAATAGCTCTGATAACCTGTAGCCGCCGGAGAAAGCTTAGAGCCAGAGACTTTCATCATTTCCATGGCCTGCAGTTACAAGATATCGATCAACTATAAGTATACAGAACAAATACCAATTTCTGGGAAACAAAGATATACCCCATTCCTGAACAAACAAACTCCACAGCAAGCTTATCTTGTAAGGGCCTTTCGTTCATATATCGAAGAGTGCTGCGTAACCCACTCTTAGGGGGGCAAATTAGGACCATTTGTATAATTGTTCATGTACGAATGGAAGAACTTAACTATATGAACACGCAGAAAACCTTTAGGTCTAGCGATTGAGTAGCATTTCTTCTATCTCCGGGTCTCGAGTTTGATTTCCCTCCCCAATTAAAAAAATTAAATTAAATGAACATATCACTTGCCATAAAAGTTGAACTACAAAATTTATCTTGAACAGCTCTTCAAATTTCTCCTACTTGGGGTATTAAAGGGAAAATAAAAGAACATCACACTAAAAAAATATAATAATAATTAGGAAACCATGAAAACAGCTGCTCATTCTTTACTGTATTGGATACCATGATGATAGTTCGAGACCACATTTTTTCTGCATTTTACCTGAAACCCAAACAGCATTTGCCTTGCCTTCTTGCTCACATGTGCGTCTGGGTGTGCCTGAAGCTTTTCATACATTATTCGAGCTTCATTGGCCCTGGAAACCAATTATAACGGATAGACAGAAATGAGACTTAAAAATCACGAAAGCTGACAGGAGAACATATAAAATTTAGAATGGTCAAGGGACATAATGGGAAATCCCATCATGCAGAACACAAATGCAAGAATGAAGGTGGGAATAAATCACTTTATGGCTAACTTGGCAAATTGGCAATGCAAAGTAGACTTTTGTTTTAACTTCTCTTTTTTTGTCTTTTTTTTTTAATTTCCTTTTTGTTGTAAAGTTAGTCATCCCTGAACTCATCAATAACCATTGATACAGCATAAAGCAAGGTAGAACTTCTAGGACTCCGTTCACAAGACAATTGAGTATAAATTGCATAAACTACCAGGCAGCACAAAACCAGCTTGTGTTGGAGAAGACTTTGACAAGATGGTCAAAAGAAATATAGTTGCCATAAAGAATCTATACCTAGTGTAGATGATGCAAATTAGTAATTGCCTCGTAAATCACGCCAATTGGCATTCAATTCATATAAAGGTGCAACAGTAACTGCATCTTAAGGAGTGGATACATTATTCAAAATGACCGGAACTTTGGCAAATATCCGCCAATGGAAGTTGAATAAAGAAAATCCATGAGTTGATTAGTGTCACAAAGATCAGCACATGGAAAATGCAGTTGACCACAAAAACTTACCTTGTCTCCTAGAAATGTAACCAGTGTTGTCATATCCTATAAACAAACACACTCATGATGAAAGGTCCATGAGAAACTCAAGAAGTTTATGACCAAATCCTTTGGGGCAAGCCAAAGCAGACAATTTTGACTACACTTGAGAATTTTACAGTAAACAGTAACTCCATAGGTGCAAGAAAATTATGATCTTTCATTTGTCAGCAATAAGTCCTGCTTTATATTTTATACGGAGTCATTGGTGTGCTATATGTTCCTTAACAAAACAAAACAAAACAAACTTGGATTTAAGTAATTGTGAAGACAAGAGGTTAGACATGTACCTAGTCAGTGTGTCCAGACAAATTGACCACTTCAAAGCAGCCAAACCATGAAGTTTAGTCTGCCAAAAAAAAAAAAAAAAAAAAAAAAAAAAAAAAAAAGGTCTCAGGAATGAAAAGAAGAATCTAACGTGGAATAGAACAGTGAAAACATAAAACTTCTCTCGTCACAATGAACACAAGCTAACATCTGAAAACTATATCAGAAAAGCCAAAACTTTCATGCTAGGACCAATACGCATTCAACCAAATACTAACTGTAGTCATGATATCCTGCTTCCCCCATGCATACTAAGATTGATACACACTGTAAGATAGGCAGATAATTGAAACGAAATGTTGTAAATGGTTCTTGGATTGTGCATATATCTTTTTTTTTGAAAGCATGGCGTGTGTTTAGACATCACTGCCTAACCCAAAAACCAAACTTTTACTGTGTCCAATTAAAAGGGTTAGATGACTGTAACCAACTGTAAAACATCATAAATTGGCAAGAGTGTTCAAAGAGCCAGTCGATTGTTTGAGCTGCTTCTTAAATTTGGGAAAACAGGTAATGAGACGTTCTGGTATTGAAACTCTAGAATATGAAAAAAAACTGGAGATCCGCATGCCACACAATATGATACTCACGGTTTATACAGAGAAATATATCAAAAGCATGATATGTTTGTCAAGGAAGTTACATGAACAGTGGTTTCAAGCATGAGTTCTAGAACACATGATTTTCAGCTTATGACATCGTTAACTCTTCGGTCATGTACTTCATGTTAGGTTTGGTCTAGACACGATTGCATTAAAAATTTTAGATTTTCCCTTTTTGCTTTGAGAAAAAAGAGATAACTTGATGGTTATAATGGACGTCCCTTATGTATGATCCTCAAAATCTGATCTAGACAAGATAATGCAAGTGGAGTACCAAGCGTATCAAGACCGCTTCCAACTTTTCTTCCTTTTAACTGGTGAGAAAATTGAGGACACAAAACAAAACAAAACCAACCAACTATAATTAGTAAGACATCTGTGGTTTCAGATCTTCAACAGTTTTGTCTTTTTCTTTGTAATTGTCCGAATTGCCATCTAAGGGGTCTTAACTGACAAAAACAATTATGCACGCCCTAAACTAAATCAAAGACTTTATATCCTAAAAGCTTCACTCTTGCACACTCATACTAACCCTACTGACTGGTGATTTATGTAGAGCTAAAGTGCCTAAGGAATGATGAAGGAAAAGATATTCGAAAAATATAAAAGAAGATAATTTAAATCATTTATCGAAGTCATAACCCTGCTCCTGGACAAGATAAGAGACAATCCATTCCAGAGCTTGACAAGAAGATATTTTCCACTCATTATCTAAACATAAATCTGATGGATTGCGTTCCAGATCTTAATATTATGTGTTGGTACATATTTCTTAGGTTTGAAATCTGGTACCTTTCTGTTAAGTTTGGAGAGATAATCAGTTGAAGCCCATCTGGTTGGAACAATTTCGTTTGCTGGTCTGTTTCTAATCAAATGTCAACAAATTGCAAAGCCCTCCATGAAATTTCGAAGGACAGGCCCATAGTTTTGATTGATTCTTTATACTTGAACTAAATAAACTCAAAGATCCGATTTATCAAAGCAGGCACCTAACATCAATCGAAGTTATATTTAGTAATGCTAAAATGCTGTTTATAGGACAGAAACAGAAGAATGTCTTTCAAAAGATCATAATTGATGTCTATGATCAAGAATAACAGCAAACTAGAAACTTGCAACTATGCTGGCATCAAATCTATTTCTGTCATTAGGTTGGCGCCTAAATTGCGAAAAACCTTTAGGTCTAGCATCCCCCAAACCCAGGGACTCAAGTTCAAATCTCTACTCAATTTTTTTATTTTAATAAAAAAGGTTGGCACCTAATATTGAAAATTTTTATGGGCCGACTCCTCATCTTCAAAAGAGTGAAATTACTTTAATGATGACATGGAAAAATAGCTAAGGTTAAGTAAATTGGCTACCTATGCCTGTTGGCTCAAGTCCAGTAAGATGCTCAGGTGCCCCATCAGTATCGTCGATAATATCTTTCCTTAGTTTCCAAAAATTTAAGGGAGGGCCATAACACTTTCTTAAGCATGTAACTGCAGATGAAAGGACAAATTACATTGCACATGCAGCGTTTCTGGTAGGGCCACTATGCATGGCAGAGAAATGGAGTAATTTTCCAAGGCAAGCAGCGAAATTTAGAGCAGTTGAAAATTGAAATATCAGATCATTCCTAAAAAAAAAAAGAAATATCAGATCATTAAAAGATGCGCAATCTTCTGGAGAAGAGCTGAGAGGTCAACGGGAATAATGATTGTTTAACTTATATTTTTCTCTTTTCCTTTTTCTTTTTCTTTTTCTTTTTTTTTTTTTTTTTTGCTTTGGAGAACAGTGGAGGGAGGTCGGAGACTAAATGAGAAAGATTGGGATTTCTCTCTTAAGCCATTATGGAGTCTGACCGGGACTGTACATTTGTCATCAGCAGTACAACCGAAAATTATCATCAGCAACAAAACAATAAACAGAAATATCCTTGCATTTGAGTGCTTCTATGCATATAGCAATAACGAATCGAAGATGTGTATCCCATTTTCTCCTTTTCTTAAGCAATCAAGAAGTCTAACTCAACAGACAAGTGATATGCAGACAATTTACAGAAACATCGTATACAAAGCGAACTATTCAATAAACTGTCACATACTCCTATAAGTATCCGTAAGTATAATAGTTCAACTTGTCAGAAGGGTGGCCACAGTTCTAGCACCCGAGTTGCAGTTCCAGTACTAGGGAAAACAGCAACACTACTTAAAGAGGGGCGACTATAACCAGGTCTTACAACCAATAGTTCCAGTCCGGTTTTGGTTGATTGCTTACTCTTTGAACTCCTCCTTCCATTTACAGTGGAGTTAAGAACACACTCTTCTTTGACTTTGGAATATGATGGAATAAAGCAAAATGATTCACCAAATTGGCTACGCTTCTTATATTGTGAAGTAGCAGTTGATTGATACAGCTTGACGCAATTTTCATTATGGGTCATCTGGAAACAACCTCTGTGTGTTTCTAACACATGAGTATGGTTGCGTACATCCGACCCCTCATACCCTGCCATACGCAGAAACATCTAAAGTAATAGGATAATATTGTTGTTGCTGCTGCTTACTCTTTGAATTCCATTGGGCCACTCTCGTATAACTAACAATTGTGAATGAAATAAGAAGACATTCATGAAAATGTTGAAATAGTTAGATTAATTTGTATTTAATTCCTTCATGTAATTTGTTCATGTACAGTATACGTATACATACTATAGTAAGACAATAGAACAAGTGGGGGATAAACCCACTATCTTGGGATTGCTGCAAACGGTAACTTCTTATTACCGTTACAGTTGGAGTATTTAAGGGAGAGAAACATTGTGTAATAAGTTAGGTTACTATTCTCTGTTTCTGTGAAGACAAAAACGAAATATACTCTCTTCAATTCCTTTAAGTGTGAACTTGTTCCATCTTTCATCAGGTTATTAAATTCTTCATGGTATCAGAGCTATTTATTGCTCAAATTTATTGTCTAATCTCACATTTTTCCTAGTTCTCTGTTAAACATTCTATTCTGTTGAACATCATTCAATTCTGGTGAACACAATTCAATTCTAGGTCAAATTGACAGAGTTTTCTAATCTCAAGTTCCACAGTTAATATTGGACTTGATACATGTTCTTATTTCGCCAAACTGAAAGGCAGCAATTAACAGTTGTTCTTTCTCTCTACTACTATTGAAACATGCTACATAAATACTCTTCTCCTTCCCAGTTGTCTCTGCTGCACTTACACAGTTTCCAGTAAATCGAGTTTTTTGGTCATCTTTATCTGGAAATTATTCTACAAGGTTTGTTCATTGATGATCAGTTCTTAGGCAAACCTTCTTCTTTGTCTTTCAAAATCTCCATAAAATTCTACCACATATTTCTCTAGTTCTTTATTTTTTGTTGTTGTGTTACACGTGTATCTTTGACACGTGTATTTTTTTTCTTCCACATATCTCACATGCAAATATTCAGAGTTAAGTGTTTTCATACGTGTCTCACATGCAATTTTCCCCCCTCTCTCTTGCATGTAATATAGCATCCAGAATTGCGGCGTAAGTTTTACTTATATCTAGTCTTAACACGTAAGTGCCTGCGAATTCCTAGATTTTTTATTTCCACTACCTACATTTTTTTCCCTCATTTTTTA
>AP025072.1:8503125-8576951 GCA_036186865.1 Eustoma russellianum | reverse complement strand
TCACGTCACCTTTACAACTTACACTATTACAACCTCTTTTTATCTGTTGGCTCACGTGGGTCATACTTTTTTTTCCCTGTCCGAGTTAAATAAATAAAAATAAAATCAATAAAAAATCATTTCTCCAGTGATTTGTCACATCACTTTTACAACTTGCATCTCTTGCTATCATCCCTTTCTCCTGCTGGCTTGCATGCATAGTACTCTGTTCACTTTGTCTGTTTTTCAAATCGTATCACCTCCTGCTACCCAAAAAGTGTCCTTCTCCTTGGTAACAACAATTCAACGTATCTCCTTTTCCCGCTCAACAGAACCTCAGCTCATATTTTCTATTCTTGCTTAACAAAGCTTTTGCCTTTCTTCTTCCTCTTAACCTCGCATCTCAAGACTTCTCCAGAATTTTTTTTCTGTACTCCGATGGCTGATCCTGTCTCCTCAACTGAAACCTCAGCTTCTCATGCACCACCTACTGATACTCCCACTCCACCTCCTCTTCCTAACTCGTTTGATGGACAACCAGTTATGATCACTAACCATAAACTAACAGGCTCAAACTATTTTCTTGGAACAGAGCTGTTGAGATGTTTATTATTGGAAGAGGGAAGGATGATTATTTATATGGTTAAATTACAATACCTTCTCCTACTGATCCTCGGTTTAGGCAGTGGAGATCTGAGAATTCCATGATTATGTCATGGCTTATTAGCTCTATGACACCAGAGATTGGTGCAAACTTCATGCTGTATAATACAGCAGCGGAAATCTGGAAAGCTGCTCAGGAACTGTATTCAAAACGGGGTCAAGGAGAGAACTCTGTCAGTACCTACAACTCCCAACTCACCAAACTATGGCAGCAAATTGACACTTTTGAAACTATTGCTTGGACAACAACTGCTGATGAGGCTCTCTTTAAGAAATTTATTGAGACCAAAAGAGTGTTTCGTTTCCTCAATGGCCTTAATAAGGAACTGGACTCGGTGCGAAGTCGTATACTAGGGACTAAGTGATGAGGTACAGGTGCCAAGCGGCAACAAAGACGAGGCAAGTCGAGGACAAGAGACAAGAAGTATGACAAAGAGTTTGAGCCAAGCAGTTGATGCATTCTTGTTCAGACATGTGCAAGACGAGCCTGTAAACAAAGAGTGTTGTTGGGTTCACTTACTTGAGCCCAATCTTTGAGTTTTTATGTGTTGTAACATATATGAGTCGTTCGTATTATTTCTTTCATTCATTGAGTCGTTTGCTTAAAGTTTCTTGTTTGTAAAGGTTGTTCTTTCGGTCTTGCATGACCAAACCTTGAGTCTTTTAGCTTGTTAGGCCTTTAGGGTTGTTTATTATGTTTCTATATTTATTATAATTATTTTAAGGACTTGTAAGGTTGCTGGAGACGTTTGAAGACCAAAGGAGTTGAAGAGAAGCAAGCCCATTTCAGAATGTAATTTTCTGGCAGAACAAGTTTTCGTAAAACAGGCGTATCTCTTCAACCACAAGGGCAAATCAAGTGATTCAAGTTTTGTTGGAAACACAAGACAAAGACCTAGCACATTCATGTTTCGCACATTTCCAAGATCTGTCTTTATAATGGCCAAAAACAACAATGAAGTTCAAGTATTGTTTCTGCCGAATTCTGTGACACATGTTTAGTAACTTGGACTTATCTCTTTAATGGATGGGCCAAATTCAGAGAACTGCATATGTTTATTTTCTACACTCAATTGACTACAATTCTCTAAGAGGAGTCAAGGACTAATTCGAGCTGCAAGTGATCCAAAAACAGGCCACCATTCATACAAGTTTTCAGGAGCCCGTACAGAAAGCATTCAGGACACCCAAACTTTGGAGGGTCATATCTAACTCATCCCATATCCAAATGAGGTGATTCAAAAGCCCAAATTCAATTTTAAAACGTGATCTACAATTCTCAAGAAGTACCAAAGACCAGAATCTGCTTCTAGAAGGGGTCAAACCGTTTGTCAACAGATTACACATTTTTAGCCTTTTTTGTAGCCTTTTGACTAGCCTTTTCTTTAGCTTTGTAGACTAGACTTTTTTTGTTCTTCTTGGCCCTATTTAAAGGAGTCATGCACGTCCAAAAAAAGAAGAAAGCTGGAAATTTGATTCATAAGAATTTCTTGGGCAAAATTAGCCTATTTTCTCTTCATAAACACTTGTGAGTTTTGTTTCTTTTTGATTCTTCTTAAGAACAAGTTGAGTGTTTTCTTTGTTTCTTTGAAGATCAAAGTTAGAATCCAATCAAGGAGTGAGCAACCTTGTGGGGGATATCCAAAATCAAAGGTGTGGCCGTCCAAGAGGGTGCAAACTTGCTTGGGAAACGGGTAACTTTTGAAGGAGGAGGGCTCAAACAAAAACCTTGGTGATCAACGGCTAGGAGGGAGTTAAACTCTTGCCTACAACCGTTAAGGATCCAAGTGTTAAAGGAGACGATCTGTACGAGGCGTGACATCCGCGCATCAGTTTGGTATCAGAGCAAAGGTTCTCCTTTAATCTATCATTCATTTCGTGTCTTCTTTTTTTTGTCTTCATTTGTGTCATTCAAAAAAAAATCCCGTTCCAAAAAAAAATCAGCCTTAAAACTTTCATCCAACTTGATATTTTATCAAAAAAAATATAATAACAACCTACCTTTCTGGACTTGACAATATCAATACCTTGACATATTGAACAAAGGACCGAAATTTTCCTTGACATATTGGACTGTTGGACACTTTTGTACCTATTTGACATATTGGACCTATTGGACCACTTTGGACCTATTGGACTATATTGGACAATTTGGACAAATTGGACAGGACCAATACCGAATTCCTTGGACATTTTGACAAAGGAACGTGACATATTGGAAATACCTTGACAAGGAACCCTATACAAGGACAAGGACAATCTTTTAAAACATCTTAAAATATTCAAAAAGATTGCATCTTTGTTGTTGTTCACAACTATTTCATTTGGGTTACTTTGTCTTGTATCCACTCTTTCTTGAATACATACTGGGGTATTAGGATCGTTGCATAGATAGCTTTCATTTCAGCCACACTTATATTGCTTCTACTAGCCTAAAAAGCTACCGTTGTTAACTTTAAATCTTGTTGCTATTTGAAGCTCTTAGTCATGCTTGGATTTATGCATCTTACTTGCATTGTATGTTGTGTTTATTGATGCATACAAGTGATCCATACTCATACAATCCTTACACTACAAAAGATTGAGTCTCTTTCACAAGAGCATCTTTAAACATCCTTTTGTACAAAATTCGCCTTAGAACAAAAAAAAAAATTGGAGCAAGAAGGTCGTTGTGTTCTTGATTAATCCTTTGGTTACTTTGAATTTCTTGTATTTCAGCCAAAAAAAAGAACATCAAAAAAAAAGAGGAGCGTTACAAAAAAAAAAAGAGGAACACAAAATAGCGTTATTCAAAAGGGCTATTGAATTGCTGTGAAACGGTCTCCTTGCACAATCAAAACACAAGAAACTTCCTACAACACCTACGACCAAAACAAAACACCCTTTTATAATCAACTTCGGACACTTCTTCCTTTATGCATCTGGACATTACATACGGTGATTAATTGCATTGAGTCTAGTGTGGTTAAGGATTGCCCAAGGCAACCCCTTAGCAATTCATTGTCTCAGCCCTTTACATCACATTTGGTTTCATAATTTTCTTGAATCTTATAGTTTGTCCAAGTGTGTTTGTGTCCTTTGCTCGGTATCTATTCTTACTTCGGTGATACTAACCCCGTTTTTGAAGATTGTACAAGCTGCTGAAGACCTCCACATTGTTGCTCGTCTTGGTTGCTTCTAGCCCACGATTGGATTAGAGGCACAAGAAAAGAGAGGGTAAAAGGCTTGTAAGGGCTTTGAAAGGACTTAAAGAGGGGAGGTAAAAGCCTTGAGTGTCAAAATACGAGTAAGAAAGGACAAGCCACAAGTTGAAATTCTCTTTGCACTAACATAACAAATCTTCTTTACTCTTTGTGTTAGTTTTCCTTTTTTTTTTGTGTTCTTTTAATTTTTTTTTTTCAGGTTTAGATGGATGAGACACCGTTTAAAAATTCCAATACTCCCCCACCTTTGGAGGATATGAGGAATTCCCGTAACGGAAGAGAATGTACTTGGAATGCTTAGAAGGATACTGAGAGGTTAGACCTACTGGAGGCTGAAAGATCTAACCCCCCGCCACCAAACATCTCAACCAGGAACCATCGAAGGAAATGGCTCCATGATTAGAAACATGGCTACCCAATTTGAGGGTCCAAGTCGTATTCCAGTTGATCCACCACGGCAAGCCATTCGTGGTCAAATGATGGGACAAAGAGGACGAGGCAGAGGAGTCTTACAACACGCCCCAGTGTACATGCCACATTAGAAGAGAGTATCCTGAGGATGATCCACATATCCATGATGGTCAACGGGGAAGAGATTATGAGGAACCGTTTGATGTTGAAACCCGTAACTTTCAACGTCAAAACCGTGACTATGATGTTCCTAATCGTGGGGGGTACTATCCTAGGCACAATCAGCATGATGATGATTCCCATAAGATCAAGATGAACATTCCTCCATTTCAGGGGCGAAGTGATCCCGAAGCATACCTCGAATGGGAAAGAAAGGTAGAACTCATTTACTCTTGTACTTCCTTTCTGAACTAAGTAAAGTGCGTTTTGCAGCCAATTGAGTTTACAGAATATGCACTTCTTTGGTGGGATCAAACGTTAAGTTCAAGAAGAAGGAGTGGAGAAGGTCCCATTCAAACATGGGAGGAGATGAAAAGAGAAATGAGAAAAAAAGGTTTGTGCCTCAATTTTATGAAAGAACTATGATTTCAAAGACTAACCCAACTCAAGCAGGGAAATAGAACTGTTGATGAATACTATAAAGAAATGGAGTTGTTTGATGATGAGAGCACAGATTGATGAAAGAGAAGATGCTACCATGGCAAGGTTTCTAGAAGGACTGAACAAAGAAATTGCCCTTCCTGTGGAGTTGCAATCTTGTGCAACCTTAGCATCGATGGTACACTTGGCAGAAAAGGTGGAAAGACAGTTGAGGAGGCCTTCAACACAAGGTAATATTCGGCCCTCTACCCAACCCATGAACAGGTTTAGCACACGACAGAATCCATTGTTTACACGGTCAAGCCAAGCTCCACACCGTCCACCACCACCATTTCAAGGCCGTGTGCAGCAGCCACTACACCGTCCACCTCAGCAGCAAGATCGTACACAACAAGCTCCCTCCCGAATCGACAAAGGCAAACAAAAGGTTGGTGAACAAGCTCAAGGTAAATCTTCTAACTCTTCTAGCAGATCTAGGGACATTAAATGCTTTAGATGTCAGGGTTTAGGTCATATTGCATCTGAATGTCCTAATGTTAAACGTATCATGTACATAGAGGAGAGTGGAGAGTATTATTCTGATTCCGAGCATGAAGAGGAAGAGCATGTTGACGAGGGAAGTAGAAGAGAATGAGGTTGAGGAATGCACTATTGAGGAAGAACTTGTATCTACTGAGCTTTTAGTTGTTAAGAGATCACTTAATGCACAAACTAAAGTAGATGAGCATGAACAAGAGAGGGAGAACATATTTCATACACATTGCATGATAAAAGGAAAAGTGTGCACCATGATTGTAGATGCAGGATCTTGTACTAATGTTGCTAGTGCAGAATTAGTTCGGAAACTTACTTACCCATGACTAAACATCCGCGACCTTATAGTTTGACATGGCTTAATGACTGTGGTGAAATTAAAGTGAGTAAGCAAGTTTTGGTTTCATTGTCCATAGGTAATTATAAGGATGACATACTTGTGACGTTGCACCCATGCATGCTAGTCATATTCTCTTGGGGACGACCATGGCAATTTGATAGGAGAGTCATTCATGATGGTTACCATTAATACATATTCATTTAAGATGGATAATAAGACGTATAGATTGCGTGCATTGCCCACGCACAAAGTCTATGAGGATCAAAAACGCCTTGCGCAAAAGCGTTCAGATCCTACTGAAAGAGAGGCTGAAAAGAAGTTTCTTGAAAGCCTCAAGCAAGAAAAGACTTGGCTCGATTCCCGTAAGGGCTTGGCCAAGGAGGGGACAACAAAAGAGGGTTCGGCCAAGGCTGAATCTTCGGCGAAGAAAAACTTAATCAAGCAAGAAAAGAGCATGCATTCTTTGCTAGTCATTCTGAGTTTCACATGCTTTATATGATCGAAAGACTGTTTATATGATGCTTTACAAAGAATCATTATTTTCTGTAAGTGACTTACCATCTACATTGCCTAGTGGAGTTGTATCTTTGCTTGAAGAGTTTTCAGATTTGTTTCCTGAGGAGGAACCTGCTGGATTGCCACCTTTGCGCGGGATAGAGCACCAAATTGATTTCATATACCCGGTGCTACATTGCCTAACAGACCAGCCTATAGGGCGAATCCCGAGGAGACAAAGGAGATCCAACGCCAAGTAGAGGAGCTACTAGCCAAGGGCAAGGTGAGGGAGAGCATGAGCCCATGTGCTGTACCAGTGATTGTCGTGCCCAAAAAAGGATGGCTCATGGAGAATGTGCATTGATTGTCGCGCTATTAATAAGATCACGGTAAAGTATCGGTACCCGATTCCTAGACTCGATGACATGTTAGACGAATTGCATGGAGCTAAATACTTTAACTAAAATTGATTTGAAAAGTGGGGTACTTTCAAGTGCGCATCAAAGAGGGAGATGAATGGAAGACTGCATTTAAGACTAAGTTGGTTTGTATGAGTGGTTAGTAATGCCTTTTGGTTTAACTAATGCACCTAGTACATTCATGAGGTTAATGAACGAAGTCTTACGTGCATTCATTGGGAAGTTTGTTGTTGTCTATTTCGATGATATCTTGATATATTCTAAGACCATTGCATGAACATATAGGACACTTAAGAGCTGTTTTTTGAGACTTTACAGAAAGAACAACTATATGCTAATTTTAAAAAAGTGTTCCTTTTGCTTGGACAAAGTGATATTCTTAGGATATATTGTTAGTGAAAATGGCATTGAAATGGACCAAGAAAAGGGTGAAGTCAATCCTTGAGTGGCCTATCCCTAAAACAGTTGGTGAAGTTAGAAGTTTTCATGGCTTAGCCAGCTTTTATAGGCGGTTGTTGTTAAGGATTTTTTCATCTATTGCTGCCCCTTTAAATGAGATTGTAAGAAAGATGTTGGATTTCATTGGGGGGGAGGCACCAACAATTGGCGTTTAATGAGCTTAAAGAAGATTAACGACAGCACCTATTCTTAAACTACCAAGCTTTGAAGAAAACATTTGAGATTGAATGTGATGCTAGTGGTATAGGAATTGGAGCCGTGTTAACACAAGCTAAACGTCCCATTGCATACTTCAGTGAGAAATTAAAAGGTCCTCAATTGAATTATTCTACATATGATAAAGAGTTGGTATGCATTGGTAAGATCTTTGCAAACTTGGCAGCATTACTTGCAACCTAAGGAATTTGTGATTCACACGGATCATGAATCTCTTAAGTATCTTAAAGGCCAAGGTAAGTTGAATAAAAGACATGCTAAGTGGGTGGAATTCATTGAACAATTTCCTTATGTGATTAAATATAAGCAAGGAAAAGATAACGTAGTAGCTGATGCATTGTCTAGGAGATATTCCTTGATTACTACATTGTCTTCTCGTTTGCTTGGATTTGAACTAATTAAGGAGTTATATGTAGTGATCATGATTTTCATTCTATCTATGCAGCATGTACTAAATCATCTTTAGGTAAGTTCTACATTCATGATGGATTCTTGTTTAAGGAAGGTAAGTTGTGCATACCACAATCATCTTTGCGTGAATTACTTGTTTAAGGAGGCACATGGAGGCGGCCTTATGGGTCACTTTGGTGTCTTTAAGACTTTTGAGGGCATTGCGTGAGCATTTTTTTTGGCCCCACATGCGTGCAGGATGTAGAAAAGATTTGTGCTCATTGCATTACGTGTAAGCAAGCAAAGTCTAAGTTGCATCCACATGGTTTATATCATCCACTACCCGTGCCCCTTTCACCTTGGGTGATGTTTAGTATGGATTTGTTCTAGGACTTGCCTAGATCAAAGACGGGGTAAGGATAGTATTTTTTGTTGTTGTGGATCGTTTCTCTAAGATGGCTCACTTCATATCATGCAGAAAAGTTGATGATGCATCTCATGTTGCGACTTGTTGTTATATCTCATTTTTTTTAAAAGGGGCAAAATTGGTATTTAGGCTAATTAATTACTAAACCTAACTTGATTAGGAAATTTTCCCTAAACCCTAATCAAATTTCTATTTAATCACGTGGATTCCCCTCCTCCCTTCACAAAAACATACGCCGTCTTCTACCAGAGAGAAAAACGGTTCTTGCTTCTTCCAAGCTTCTAGGACGCCGGTTCTGGGAGAGCACTACGAACCCGAACAACTCTTCAAACGCGTAGAAATTATCAGGTAGGTGCCCCCTTAACATCCTTTGTATGAAAACAGTACAATCCTTAATTTCTTTACGAAACCGAGATCGTGCATCAGTAATTGTGATTGTATAGATGACTGTTTATTTGATTATATGTGTATTTGATGAATTGTATATTCGTATATATGTATGGTATTATTTCGTAAGAATAGCATGAAAAGATTTCATTTTTGATTTGTATATGAATAACGAAATCCATTGGGAGGTGTGGGGATGACGGCGCGTGGCGGTGGTGGTGGTGGGCTATGGTCGCGTGCTGCCAAGCTAGTGGTGGTTGAGGGAGAGGGGGGCAACTGGAGAAGGGGGCTGAGGGAGGGGGTGCGTCAGGTGGTGGGGGTGGTGGGCTGGTATGGTGTGGGGGGTGCAGGCTGGGGTGAGGGGAGGGAGTAGGGGGACTGTCGGTTGATTGGGGAGGGGGGGGCTGAGGAGAGGCGAGGAGGGGCTGGGGGGGTGGGGGGGTGGCTGAGGAGAGGGTGATGCGGTCTGGGGGGGAGGGAGCTGGGGCGGCGAGATGGGGGGGCTGGAGAGTGAGGGTCGGCAGGGGGCTAGGGGAATGAAGGCAGAAAGAAGTTACAAATTGAAGGGGAGGAAGGAATGTCGCAGGAAGATGATAACGTAGGAAAAAGAAAATGAAAAAGAAAAGAAAAAGGTAAAAAGAATAAATAAAAGGAAAAAGGAAAAAGAAAAAGAAAAGGAAAGGTAAGGTAAATGAAGCCTTCCGTATGTGATTTATGTGAATTCATGCATCACGACATTGCATTAGGGTATGCGAGACCTAAGTCGCATATCTTTTTTGTTCTGTAGGGTATGCGAGACCTAAGTCGCATATCTGTTCTGTTCTGTTAAGATATGCGAGACCTAAGTCGCATATCTTTTCTGTTATGTTAGGGTATGCGAGACCTAAGTCGCATATCTGTTCTGTTAAGGTATGCGAGACCTAAGTCGCATATCTGTTCTGTTCTGTTAAGGTATGCGAGACTAAGTCGCATATCTGTTCTGTTCTGTTAGGGTATGCGAGACCTAAGTCGCATATCTGTTCTGTTCTGTTAGGGTATGCGAGACCTAAGTCGCATATCTGTTCTGTTCTGTTCTGTTAGGATATGCGAGACCTAAGTCGCATATCGTTCTGTTCTGTTAGGATATGCGAGACCTAAGTCGCATATCTGTTCCGTTCTGTTCCGTTCTGTTTTGTTAGGTTCCGGGGTCATGCATTGCACGATAGTATGTATGTTTCCGAGAATGTAGGCTTATCATGCATCATGTATGTGACATTGCATTTCCACGCTCATTTCGCATGATTATGTGTTTTTGATTGTTTTAGGAAGTTATGACCGTTATACGTATTGTGAAAACATGGACAGTCTATTTTCGTATTACCGTACTTATATGTATTTCACCTACTGTCCTAGCGTGTATGATCTCACAGGGCCGATGCAGGCAGGGGTACCTACTGAGTGACGTTTTTGTCGCTCACACCGTTCGTTTTGTTTTCTTGCAGACGATTCAGGGGTTATGATTACATATGGGTTTGAGAAGATTCCGAGTGGGCCCAGTGGGACTCGTAGAGACTGTTGGGAGAATTGAGGAACAAGAAATGAGGGAAGTTTAATTTTATTTATTATTTCATTGAGGACTAAGCTTAGGAATTTTATTTTACGAACTTTACGATGTCGTTTTAAGGGATTATGACTTGACATTGACTATATATGATTTTGGGGATTTTACCTTCGATTTAGGGTTTCGAATTGATTTATTTCGCTCCGCAATCGAATACTCTGTCGTTTTGATAAGTGCAGGGATTCGTACAGACGCCTTGTATATCCCTTAGTGGAATACGGCGGGCGTACCGGTTCTGACCCTAGGGTTCGGGACGGGGCGCTACAGGTGGTATCAGAGCCCAGACTCTAGATCTACTGCGGAAAACGTAGAATTAAGAAATGATATTCGACATAGAGATGACTGTGAGATTTAAAGTTTTGATCATAGATGTAAGTTTGATCTTAGACTAAGTTTGATCCTAGACGTAGTTGTGATCTGAGACTAAGTTTGACTTTAGAATAAGTTTGATTTAGGACTAAGTGATGATATTAGAAAATAAGTTACGAACCTCTAAGTCACAATCTTAGACATACGTGATGATTTGAACATAAGCGATGGTCACGGACATAGCGTACTGCTCTCAGTTATAAGCCATGATCCTGAACATAAGTCACGATCTTAGACATAAGTAAACGATCTCAATTAAGAGTTGACTTTAGACATAAGTACTGTTTTAGTATTAAGTGTTGATATGATCTAATGATGATTTGGAAATAAGACATGATCTTAGCTTAAGAAATGGATGATGATAAGAACGATCCTAGAAATAAGTTATGATTCTTAAACTTAGAGTCGATCGATTTGAAACACGTATACCTAGGATATCCCATACAATTCTCCCTTATCTAAGGTTAATCATAACTCTCTAGGCCGTGATCTTAGTAACCCTAGTTTAAAATACTATATGTTGATTTGAATAAATTACAATGTTAACCAGAATACCCTACTACAAACGTAGTTGAGATATTAATGGGTCAGACAGTAACTCGGGCTGCCTAACCATAACTGCAACATAGTACTTCGGTACCATTAGAGTAAAGTAAAGCGGGGTCCATATCCCTACCTGGATGGTAATTATCAGAGCAGGCTTAGGTCTAGTTGGGACCATGGCGACTAAGGAAGAATTATAATTAGTATAATAAATACTAAGAGATGATTTATATTAGAATGATAGAAACCTAATAACGGTTAGCGTTAATCAGTAGAGTTTAGTTAAGAATATTGTACAAAGGAATTTATAGTCTAGGGCTAAGATGTTGAATGTAGGTAATCAAAATAGGTCGATGATATTAGTCTTATTAGATGGTATTGAACAATAGCGACATGCAAGAATAGACTATAGTATGTGTCTTGGAATACTATATCATTAAAAAATTATGGGTTAAGTGTTGACATCAGAACATTTGGTTTGAATCTAGTAGGCTTGAATTGAAATAGAGTAAGCATGAACTCATAGCGGTTGCTTGTGCAGGTGAGATTTAACTAGGATAATTAGCGGTTTCAAATAACCAAGTAAAGAAATACAGTGAATTCTGTATGGCGCGCGAAAGCATGGTAAATTAGAACACCTTAATTCAATAAATATTTAGTGTGCCATGCAGGGCCCATGCTAGGATTGGACAATTTAAGATAGGGATTTTATCATGGTAAGACGAAGGTTAGACTTATAAGAAACGATACATTAGACGGATTGTTCTTTGGAAATGAAGGATGGATTATAGAAAATTATACGAAATATTGGACTATTATTTCTCTAGCAGATAAATATTTTATATAAGCACATACACCGAGTTATACCTATATTGACTTCAAAAGACATTTTATTCTCGAAAATACCTTATTAAGTCACATTTCTTATATAGTCTACTAAACTTTACGAGGCTAATTTTGTTTCCGTACTTGTAAATCAGCCTAATAAAAAAAAATTAAATTCTTTTGACGACCTTAAAAAGGGGAAAACTTTTAAAATATTGATGTTCTTGCAAAAAACGATTTGTTATATATATAATATATTTTTACAGAATATTTCAAATTTCTGTTTTTTTTTAAATACTTTTTTTAGTCAAAATTAATTAATTTGACGATTACTGATATCGCAATCAGTTTAACCGTTTAAATGTTTGGAAGTTATTTATCCGCTTGCGGTGAACTTACTTAACTTTTGTGAAGCCAAAAAAAAAATAATAGCTTTCAAAATATATACATGTTTTGGAAACAAGGAAGGTACCATATTCAAATCGCTTCATCAAACCTTACATTATTAAGTTTTCAACTGTTTTGATGAAATTTTACCAAAATGCCTTGCGAACAAGTTATATCATCGTTTTTAAAATGGTCAATTGAGATATCGCATTGCGAAAATAAATCTATGATACTTTGGGATTTGTGTTTACAAAAAATTAGAAGGTTTAGTATTTTCAATAGTTAAAGTTATATTCAAAATTATAGCTACGTAAGCTACTTTTCTTTTAACTTGAAGAAAAATATGTCCATACACATATTTCATATACTAGGCTGCTGACGATCTCTGAGAAATTAAGAGCATGATCATAGAGCTAGTTCGTAAGTATAAGAACGGATTTTGAAGACTTGGTTGTATTAAGGAAGGGTAGCGGTTACCATATTGGCGTGCACCAATGATGTTAATGTGGTTAATTATCTAGGGGATGAATCATATGTGATGAGTTTGAGAATCCGGTTTTGTAGATTGCAATAAGTTGAATGATACACGTCAAGTGGTATAAGTGGAAGTTGTAAGCACTGATTATAGGGAATTAAGTAAGGATTGAATTCTATAAAGACTAGATCATCTTGTGAGATGTTAATGATGATTAAATTAAATCTAACTAGAGTACGGCGTATTCCGAAAAAGTACATACAGCTTAAGGGAGGAGTCTTGTGAACAAGATGTTAAGTTAAAGATTGTACTATACCTAGGAACTGATTTTAGAGAGTTGCTCGTGACAACAAATGTAAGTACGATATAGACCGACGATTAAGTTATGAAGTCATTATAAGGACGATGCCCTTAAGGTTGATACGAGAGAACTATAAAAAATAATAGGTTACGATCCATCAGGCGGAGGACAATAGATTGAAAGATTACATTGTGCACATACACACTGAATGATTTGAGGACTTAGTCCAGTAACGATGAAGTGAAATGGGTAACATATCGGAACACGTAAGAGATACTAGGTTCGGTTATAATCTAGGTAGATGAATTATGTAGGACTATACTAAGTTATTGATTACGTTAGACACAAGTTTCGAGGACGAAACTTTCTGTAAGGAGGGGAGAATGTTATATCTCATTTTTTTTAAAAGGGGCAAAATTGGTATTTAGGCTAATTAATTACTAAACCTAACTTGATTAGGAAATTTTCCCTAAACCCTAATCAAATTTCTATTTAATCACGTGGATTCCCCTCCTCCTTCACAAAACATACGCCGTCTTCTACCAGAGAGAAAAAAGGGTTCTTGCTTCTTCCAAGCTTCTAGGACGCCGGTTCTGGGAGAGCACTACGAACCCGAAAACTCTTCAAACGCGTAGAAATTATCAGGTAGGTGCCCCTTAACATCCTTTGTATGAAAACAGTACAATCCTTAATTCTTTACGAAACCGAGATCGTGCATCAGTAATTGTGATTGTATAGATGATGTTTATTGATATGTGTATTTGATGAATTGTATATTCGTATATGTATGGTATTATTTTCGTAAGAATAGCATGAAAAGATTTCATTTTGTTTGTATATGAATAACGAAATCCATTGGGAGGTGTGGGGATGACGGCGCGTGGCCGGGTGGTGGTGGGCATGGTGCGTGCTGCCAAGCTAGTGGTGGTTGAGGAGAGGGGGCACTGAGAAGGGGGCTTGAGGGAGGGGGTGCGTCAGGGTGGTGGGGGGTGCGTCTGGGTTGTGGGGGGTGGGGGGGGTGAGGGGCGGTGAGGGAGTAGGGGGACTGTCGGTTGATGGGGAGGGGGGGGATGAGGAGAGGCGGTGGAGGGGCGGGCGGGGGGGGGTGGCTGAGGAGAGGGTGATGCGGTCTGGGGGGGAGGGAGCTGGGGCGGGAGGGAGCTGGACGTGTAAACACGACAGAATCCATTGTTTACACGGTCAAGCCAAGCTCCACACCGTCCACCACCACCATTTCAAGGCCGTGTGCAGCCACTACACCGTCCACCTCAGCAGCAAGATCGTACACAACAAGCTCCCTCCCGAATCGACAAAGGCAAACAAAAGGTTGGTGAACAAGCTCAAGGTAAATCTTCTAACTCTTCTAGCAGATCTAGGGACATTAAATGCTTTAGATGTCAGGGTTTAGGTCATATTGCATCTGAATGTCCTAATGTTAAACGTATCATGTACATAGAGGAGAGTGGAGAGTATTATTCTGATTCGAGCATGAAGAGGAAGAGCATGTTGACGAGGAGTGAGAGAGTAGAAGAGAATGAGGTTGAGGAATGCACTATTGAGGAAGAACTTGTATCTAGTGAGCTTTTAGTTGTTAAGAGATCACTTAACGCACAAACTAAAGTAGATGAGCATGAACAAGAGAGGGAGAACATATTTCATACACATTGCATGATAAAAGGAAAAGTGTGCACCATGATTGTAGATGCAGGATCTTGTACTAATGTTGCTAGTGCAGAATTAGTTCGGAAACTTGACTTACCCATGACTAAACATCCGCGACCTTATAGTTTGACATGGCTTAATGACTGTGGTGAAATTAAAGTGAGTAAGCAAGTTTTGGTTTCATTGTCCATAGGTAATTATAAGGATGACATACTTTGTGACGTTGCACCCATGCATGCTAGTCATATTCTCTTGGGACGACCATGGCAATTTGATAGGAGAGTCATTCATGATGGTTACCTTAATACATATTCATTTAAGATGGATAATAAGACGTATAGATTGCGTGCATTGCCCCCGCACAAAGTCTATGAGGATCAAAAACGCCTTGCGCAAAAGCGTTCAGATCCTACTGAAAGAGAGGCTGAAAAGAAGTTTCTTGAAAGCCTCAAGCAAGAAAAGACTTGGCTCGATTCCCGTAAGGGCTTGGCCAAGGAGGGGACAACAAAAGAGGGTTCGGCCAAGGCTGAATCTTCGGCGAAGAAAAACTTAATCAAGCAAGAAAAGAAGCATGCATTCTTTGCTAGTCATTCTGAGGTTTCACATGCTTTATATGATCGAAAGACTGTTTATATGATGCTTTACAAAGAATCATTTTTTCTGTAAGTGACTTACCATCTACATTGCCTAGTGGAGTTGTATCTTTGCTTGAAGAGTTTTCAGATTTGTTTCCTGAGGAGGAACCTGCTGGATTGCCACCTTTGCGCGGGATAGAGCACCAAATGATTTCATACCCGGTGCTACATTGCCTAACAGACCAGCCTATAGGGCGAATCCCGAGGAGACAAAGGAGATCCAACGCCAAGTAGAGGAGCTACTAGCCAAGGGCAAGGTGAGGGAGAGCATGAGCCCATGTGCTGTACCAGTGATTGTCGTGCCCAAAAAGGATGGCTCATGGAGAATGTGCATTGATTGTCGCGCTATTAATAAGATCACGGTAAAGTATCGGTACCCTATTCCTAGACTCGATGACATGTTAGACGAATTGCATGGATCTAAATACTTTACTAAAATTGATTTGAAAAGTGGGCACTTTCAAGTGCGCATCAAAGAGGGAGATGAATGGAAGACTGCATTTAAGACTAAGTTTGGTTTGTATGAGTGGTTAGTAATGCCTTTTGGTTTAACTAATGCACCTAGTACATTCATGAGGTTAATGAACGAAGTCTTACGTGCATTCATTGGGAAGTTTGTTGTTGTCTATTTCGATGATATCTTGATATATTCTAAGACATTGCATGAACATATAGGACACTTAAGAGCTGTTTTGAGACTTTACAGAAAGAACAACTATATGCTAATTTTAAAAAGTGTTCCTTTTGCTTGGACAAAGTGATATTCTTAGGATATGTTGTTAGTGAAAATGGCATTGAAATGGACCAAGAAAAGGTGAAGTCAATCCTTGAGTGGCCTATCCCTAAAACAGTTGGTGAAGTTAGAAGTTTTCATGGCTTAGCCAGCTTTTATAGGCGGTTTGTTAAGGATTTTTCATCTATTGCTGCCCCTTTAAATGAGATTGTAAAGAAAGATGTTGGATTTCATTGGGGGGAGGCACAACAATTGGCGTTTAATGAGCTTAAAAGAAGATTAACGACAGCACCTATTCTTAAACTACCAAGCTTTGAAGAAACATTTGAGATTGAATGTGATGCTAGTGGTATAGGAATTGGAGCCGTGTTAACACAAGCTAAACGTCCCATTGCATACTTCAGTGAGAAATTAAAAGGTCCTCAATTGAATTATTCTACATATGATAAAGAGTTGTATGCATTGGTAAGATCTTTGCAAACTTGGCAGCATTACTTGCAACCTAAGGAATTTGTGATTCACACGGATCATGAATCTCTTAAGTATCTTAAAGGCCAAGGTAAGTTGAATAAAAGACATGCTAAGTGGGTGGAATTCATTGAACAATTCCTTCATGTGATTAAATATAAGCAAGGAAAAGATAACGTAGTAGCTGATGCATTGTCTAGGAGATATTCCTTGATTACTACATGTCCTTCTCGTTTGCTTGGATTTGAACTAATTAAGGAGTTATATGCTAGTGATCATGATTTTCATTCTATCTATGCAGCATGTACTAAATCATCTTTTGGTAAGTTCTACATTCATGCATTGGATTCTTGTTTAAGGAAGGTAAGTTGTGCATACCCAATCATCTTTGCGTGAATTACTTGTTAAGGAGGCACATGGAGGCGGCCTTATGGTCACTTTGGTTGTCTTTAAGACTTTTGAGGCATTGCGTGAGCATTTTTTTGGCCCACACATGCGTTGCAGATGTAGAAAAGATTTGTGCTCATTGCATTACGTGTAAGCAATGCAAAGTCTAAGTTGCATCCACATGGTTTATATCATCCCTAACACCCGGCCCCTTTCAACCTTGGTTGATGTTAGTATGGATTTTGTTCATAGGACCTGCCTAGATCAAAGACGGGTAAGGATAGTATTTTTGTTGTTGTGGATCGTTTTCTCTAAGATGGCTCACTTCATATCATGCAGAAAAAGTTGATAGCATCTCATGTTGCTGACTTGTTGTTATATCTCTTTTTTTTTAAAAGGGGCAAAATTGGTATTTAGGCTATTAATTACTAAACCTAACTTGATTAGGAAATTTTCCCTAACCCTAATCAAATTTCTATTTAATCACGTGGATTCCCCTCCTCCCTTCACAAAACATACGCCGTCTTCTACCAGAGAGAAAAACGGTTCTTGCTTCTTCCAAGCTTCTAGGACGCCGGTTCTGGGAGAGCACTACGAACCCGAACAACTCTTCAAACGCGTAGAAATTATCAGGTAGGTGCCCCCTTAACATCCTTTGTATGAAAACAGTACAATCCTTAATTTCTTTACGAAACCGAGATCGTGCATCAGTAATTGTGATTGTATAGATGACTGTTTATTTGATTATATGTGTATTTGATGAATTGTATATTCGTATATAGTATGGTATTCTTTTCGTAAGAATAGCATGAAAAGATTTCATTTTTGATTTGTATATGAATAACGAAATCCATTGGGAGGTGTGGGGATGACGGCGCGTGGCCGGTGGTGGTGGGCTATGGTCGCGTGCTGCCAAGCTAGTGGTGGTGTGAGGAGAGGGGGCAACTGAGAAGGGGGCTGAGGGAGGGGGTGCGTCAGGGTGGTGGGGGTGCGTCTGGGTGTGGGGGGTGCAGGCTGGGTGAGGGAGTAGGGGGGACTGTCGGTTGATTGGGGAGGGGGGGGCTGAGGAGAGGCGGCTTGGAGGGGGGGTGGCTGAGGAGAGGGTGATGCGGTTGGGGGGGGAGGGAGCTGGGGGGGAGGGAGCTGGGGCGGCGAGAATGGGGGGCTGAGAGTGAGGGTCGGCAGGGGCTAGGGGAATGAAGGCAGAAAGAAGTTACAAATTGAAGGGGAGGAAGGAATGTCGCAGGAAGATGATAACGTAGGAAAAAGAAAATGAAAAAGAAAAGAAAAAGGTAAAAGAATAAAATAAAAGGAAAAAGGAAAAGAAAAAGAAAAGGAAAGGTAAGGTAAATGAAGCCTTCCGTATGTGATTTATGTGAATTCATGCATCACGACATTGCATTAGGGTATGCGAGACCTAAGTCGCATATCTTTTTTGTTCTGTAGGGTATGCGAGACCTAAGTCGCATATCTGTTCTGTTCTGTTAAGATATGCGAGACCTAAGTCGCATATCTTTTCTGTTATGTTAGGGTATGCGAGACCTAAGTCGAATATCTGTTCTGTTAAGGTATGCGAGACCTAAGTCGCATATCTGTTCTGTTCTGTTAAGGTATGCGAGACCTAAGTCGCATATCTGTTCTGTTCTGTTAGGGTATGCGAGACCTAAGTCGCATATCTGTTCTGTTCTGTTAGGGTATGCGAGACCTAAGTCGCATATCTGTTCTGTTCTGTTCTGTTAGGATATGCGAGACCTAAGTCGCATATCTGTTCTGTTCTGTTAGGATATGCGAGACCTAAGTCGCATATCTGTTCCGTTCTGTTCCGTTCTGTTTTGTTAGGTTCCGGGGTCATGCATTGCACGATAGTATGTATGTTTCCGAGAATGTAGGCTTATCATGCATCATGTATGTGACATTGCATTTCACGCTCATTTCGCATGATTATGTGTTTTGATTGTTTTAGGAAGTTATGACCGTTATACGTATTTGTGAAAACATGGACAGTCTATTTCGTATTACCGTACTTATATGTATTTCACTACTGTCCTAGCGTGTATGATCTCACAGGGGCCGATGCAGGCAGGGTACCTACTGAGTGACGTTTTTGTCGCTCACACCGTTCGTTTTGTTTTCTTGCAGACGATTCAGGGTATGATTACATATGGGTTGGAGAAGATTCCGAGTGGGCCCAGTGGGACTCGTAGAGACTGTTGGGAGATTGAGGAACAAGAAATGAGGAAGTTTAATTTTATTTATTATTTCATTTGAGGACTAAGCTTAGGAATTTTATTTTACGAACTTTACGATGTCGTTTAAGGGATTATGACTTGACATTGACTATATATGATTTGGGGATTTTACCTTCGATTTAGGGTTTCGAATTGATTTATTTCGCTTCCGCAATCGAATACTCTGTCGTTTTGATAAGTGCAGGGATTCGTACAGACGCCTTGTATATCCCTTAGTGGAATACGGCGGGCGTACCGGTTCTGACCCTAGGGTTCGGGACGGGGCGCTACAGGTGGTATCAGAGCCCAGACTCTAGATCTACTGCGGAAAACGTAGAATTAAGAAATGATATTCGACATAAGAGATGACTGTAGATTTAAGTTTTGATCATAGATGTAAGTTTGATCTTAGACTAAGTTGATCCTAGACGTAAGTTGTGATCTGAGACTAAGTTTGACTTTAGAATAAGTTTGATTTAGACTAAGTGATGATATTAGAAAATAAGTTACGAACCTCTAAGTCACAATCTTAGACATACGTGATGATTTGAACATAAGCGATGGTCACGGACATAGGTATGCTCTCAGTTATAAGCCATGATCCTGAACATAAGTCACGATCTTAGACATAAGTAACGATCTCAATTAAGAGTTGACTTTAGACATAAGTACTGTTTTAGTATTAAGTGTTGATTATGATCTAATGATGATTTGGAAATAAGACATGATCTTAGGCTTAAGAAATGATGATGATAAGAACGATCCTAGAAATAAGTTATGATCTTAAACTTAAGAAGTCGATCGATTTGAAACACGTATACCTAGGATATCCCATACAATTCTCCCTTATCTAAGGTTAATCATAACTCTCTAGGCCGTGATCTTAGTAACCCTAGTTAAATACTATATGTTGATTTGAATAAATTACAATGTTAACCAGAATACCCTACTACAAACGTTAGTTGAGATATTAATGGGTCAGACAGTAACTCGGGCTGCCTTACCATAACTGCAACATAGTACTCGGTACCATTAGAGTAAAGTAAAGCGGGTCCATATCCCTACCTGGATGTAATATCAGAGCAGGCTTAGGTCTAAGTTGGGACCATGGCGACTAAGGAAAGAATTATAATAGTATAATAAATACTAAGAGATGATTTATATTAGAATGATAGAAACTAAATAACGGTTAGCGTTATAATCAGTAGAGTTTAGTTAAGAATATTGTACAAAGGAATTTATAGTCTAGGGCTAAGATGTTGAATGTAGGGTAATCAAAATAGGTCGATGATATTAGTCTTATTAGAGGTATTGAACAATAGCGACATGCAAGAATCGACTATAGTATGTGTCTTGGAATACTATATCATTAAAAAATTTATGGGTTAAGTGTTGACATCAGAACATTTGGTTTGAATCTAGTAGGCTTGAATTGAAATAGAGTAAGCATGAATCAATAGCGTTGCTTGTGCAGGTGAGATTTAACTAGGATAATTAGCGGTTTCAAATAACCAAGTAAAGAAATACAGTGAATTCGTATGGCGCGCGAAAGCATGGTAAATTAGAACACCTTAATTCAATAAATATTTAGTGTGCCATGCAGGCCCATGCTAGGATTGGACAATTTAAGATAGGGATTTTATCATGGTAGACGAAGGTTAGACTTATAAGAAACGATAATAGACGGATTGTTCTTTGGAAATGAGGATGGATTATAGAAATTATACGAAATATTGGACTATTATTTCTCTAGCAGATAAATATTTTATATAAGCACATACACGAGTTATACCTATATTGACTTCAAAAGACATTTTATTCTCGAAAATACCTTATTAAGTCACATTTCTTATATAGTCTACTAAACTTTACGAGGCTAATTTTGTTTCCGTACTTGTAAATAAGCCTAATAAAAAAAAATTAACTTCTTTTGACGACCCTTAAAAAGGGGAAAACTTTTAAAATATTGATGTTCTTGCAAAAACGATTTGTTTATATATATATATATATTTTTTACAGAATATTTCAAATTTCTGTTTTTGTTAAATCTATTTTTTAGTCAAAATTAATTTAATTTGAGATTACTGATTATCGCAATCAGTTTAACCGTTTTTAAATGTTTGGAAGTTATTTATTTATCCGCTTGCGGTGAACTTACTTAACTTTTGTGAAGCCAAAAAAAAATAATAGCTTTCAAAATATATACATGTTTTTGGAAACGGAAAGGGTACCATATTCAAATCGCTTCATCAAACCTTACATTATTAAGTTTTCAACTGTTTTGATGAAATTTTACCAAATGCCTTGCGAACAAGTATATCATCGTTTTTAAATGGTTCAATTGAGATATCGCATTGCGAAAATAATCTATGATACTTTGGGATTTGTGTTTACAAAAAATTAGAAGGTTTAGTATTTTCAATAGTTAAAGTTATATTCAAAATATAGCTACGTAAGCTACTTTTCTTTTAACTTGAAGAAAAATATGTCCATACACATATTTCATATACTAGGCTGCTGACGATATCTAGAAAAATTAAGAGCATGATCATAGAGCTAGTTCGTAAGTATAAGAACGGATTTTGAAGACTTGGTGTATTAAGGAAGGGTAGCGGTTACCATATTGGTGATGCACCAATGATGTTAATGTGGTTAATATCTAGGGGATGAATCATATGTGATGAGTTTGAGAATCCGGTTTTGTAGATTGCAATAAGTTGAATGATACACGTCAAGTGGTATAAGTGGAAGTTTGTAAGCACTGATTATAGGGAATTAAGTAAGGATTGAATTCTATAAAGACTAGATCATCTTGTGAGATGTTAATGATGATTAAATTAAATCTAACTAGAGTACGGCGTATTCCGAAAAAGTACATACAGCTTAAGGGAGGAGTCTTGTGAACAAGATAGTTAAGTTAAAGATTGTACTATACCTAGGAACTGATTTTAGAGAGTTTGCTCGTGACAACAAATGTAAGTACGATATAGACCGACGATTAAGTTATGAAGTCATTATAAGGACGATGCCCTTAAGGTTGATACGAGTGAACTATAAAAATATAATAGGTTACGATCCATCAGGCGGAGGACAATTAGATTGAAAGATTACATTGTGGCACATACACACTGAATGATTTGAGGACTTAGTCCAGTAACGATGAAGTGAAATGGGTAACATATCGGAACACGTAAGAGATACTAGGTTCGGTTATAATCTAGGTAGATGAATTATGTAGGACTATACTAAGTTATTGATTACGTTAGACACAAGTTTCGAGGACGAAACTTTCTGTAAGGAGGGGAGAATGTTATATCTCATTTTTTTTTAAAAGGGGCAAAATTGGTATTTAGGCTAATTAATTACTAAACCTAACTTGATTAGGAAATTTTCTCTAAACCCTAATCAAATTTCTATTTAATCACGTGGATTCCCCTCCTCCCTTCACAAAACATACGCCGTCTTCTACAGAGAGAAAAACGGTTCTTGCTTCTTCCAAGCTTCTAGGACGCCGGTTCTGGGAGAGCACTACGAACCCGAACAACTCTTCAAACGCGTAGATAGAAATTATCAGGTAGGTGCCCCCTTAACATCCTTTGTATGAAAACAGTACAATCCTTAATTTCTTTACGAAACCGAGATCGTGCATCAGTAATTGTGATTGTATAGATGACTGTTTATTTGATTATATGTGTATTTGATGAATTGTATATTCGTATATATGTATGGTATTATTTTCGTAAGAATAGCATGAAAAGATTTCATTTTTGATTTGTATATGAATAACGAAATCCATTGGGAGGTGTGGGGATGACGGCGCGGTGGTGGTGGGCTATGGGCGTGCTGTCAAGCTAGTGGTGGTTGAGGAGAGGGGGCAACTGAGAAGGGGGCTGAGGGAGGGGGTGCGTCAGGGTGGTGGGGGTGCGTGGGTGGGGGGGGGGCAGGTGGGGTGAGGGAGTAGGGGGACTGTCGGTTGATTGGGGAGGGGGGGGGCTGAGGAGGCGGCTGGAGGGGGGGTGGCTGAGGAGAGGGTGATGCGGTCTGGGGGGGAGGGAGCTGGGGCGGGAGGGAGCTGGACCGTGTAAACACGACAGAATCCATTGTTTACACGGTCAAGCCAAGCTCCACACCGTCCACCACCACCATTTCAAGGCCGTGTGCAGCAGCCACTACACCGTCCACCTCAGCAGCAAGATCGTACACAACAAGCTCCCTCCCGAATCGACAAAGGCAAACAAAAGGTGGTGAACAAGCTCAAGGTTAAATCTTCTAACTCTTCTAGCAGATCTAGGGACATTAAATGCTTTAGATGTCAGGGTTTAGGTCATATTGCATCTGAATGTCCTAATGTTAAACGTATCATGTACATAGAGGAGAGTGGAGAGTATTATTCTGATTCCGAGCATGAAGAGGAAGAGCATGTTGACGAGGGAGTAGAAGAGAATGAGGTTGAGGAATGCACTATTGAGGAAGAACTTGTATCTACTGAGCTTTTAGTTGTTAAGAGATCACTTAATGCACAACTAAAGTAGATGAGCAATGAACAAGAGAGGGAGAACATATTTCATACACATTGCATGATAAAAGGAAAAGTGTGCACCATGATGTAGATGCAGGATCTTGTACTAATGTTGCTAGTGCAGAATTAGTTCGGAAACTTAACTTACCCATGACTAAACATCCGCGACCTTATAGTTGACATGGCTTAATGACTGTGGGTGAAATTTAAAGTGAGTAAGCAAGTTTTGGTTTCATTGTCCATAGGTAATTATAAGGATGACATAACTTTGTGACGTTTGCACCCATGCATGCTAGTCATATTCTCTTGGGACGGACCATGGCAATTTGATAGGAGAGTCATTCATGATGGTTACCTTAATACATATTCATTTAAGATGGATAATAAGACGTATAGATTGCGTGCATTGCCCCCGCACAAAGTCTATGAGGGATCAAAAACGCCTTGCGCAAAAGCGTTTCAGATCCTACTGAAAGAGAGGCTGAAAAGACAGAAGTTTCTTGAAAGCCTCAAGCAAGACAAGACTTGGCTCGATTCCCGTAAGGGCTTGGCCAAGGAGGGGACAACAAAAGAGGGTTCGGCCAAGGCTGAATCTTCGGCGAAGAAAAACTTATCAAGCAAGAAAAGAAGCATGCATTCTTTGCTAGTCATTCTGAGGTTTCACATGCTTTATATGATCGAAAGACTGTTTATATGATGCTTTACAAAGAATCATTATTTCTGTAAGTGACTTACCATCTACATTGCCTAGTGGAGTTGTATCTTTGCTTGAAGAGTTTTCAGATTGTTTCCTGAGGAGGAACCTGCTGGATTGCCACCTTTGCGCGGGATAGAGCACCAAATTGATTTCATACCCGGTGCTACATTTGCCTAACAGACCAGCCTATAGGGCGAATCCCGAGGAGACAAAGGAGATCCAACGCCAAGTAGAGGAGCTACTAGCCAAGGGCAAGGTGAGGGAGAGCATGAGCCCATGTGCTGTACCAGTGATTGTCGTGCCCAAAAAGGATGGCTCATGGAGAATGTGCATTGATTGTCGCGCTATTAATAAGATCACGGTAAAGTATCGGTACCCTATTCCTAGACTCGATGACATGTTAGACGAATTGCATGGAGCTAAATACTTTACTAAAATTGATTTGAAAAGTGGGTACTTTCAAGTGCGCATCAAAGAGGGAGATGAATGGAAGACTGCATTTAAGACTAAGTTTGGTTTGTATGAGTGGTTAGTATGCCTTTTGGTTTAACTAATGCACCTAGTACATTCATGAGTTAATGAACGAAGTCTTACGTGCATTCATTGGGAAGTTTGTTGTTGTCTATTTCGATGATATCTTGATATATTCTAAGACATTGCATGAACATATAGGACACTTAAGAGCTGTTTTGAGACTTTACAGAAAGAACAACTATATGCTAATTTTAAAAAGTGTTCCTTTTTGCTTGGACAAAGTGATATTCTTAGGTATATATTGTTAGTGAAAATGGCATTGAAATGGACCAAGAAAAGGTGAAGTCAATCCTTGAGTGGCCTATCCCTAAACACAGTTGGTGAAGTTAGAAGTTTTCAATGGCTTAGCCAGCTTTTATAGGCGGTTTGTTAAGGATTTTTCATCTATTGCTGCCCCCTTTAAATGAGATTGTAAAGAAAGATGTTGGATTTCATTGGGGGGAGGCACAACAATTGGCGTTTATTAATGAGCTTAAAAGAAGATTAACGACAGCACCTATTCTTAAACTACCAAGCTTTGAAGAAACATTTGAGATTGAATGGATGCTAGTGTATAGGAATTGGAGCCGTGTTAACACAAGCTAACGTCCCATTGCATACTTCAGTGAGAAATTAAAAGGTCCTCAATTGAATTATTCTACATATGATAAAGAGTTGTATGCATTGGTAAGATCTTTGCAAACTTGGCAGCATACTGCAAACCTAAGGAATTTTGTGATTCACACGGATCATGAATCTCTATAGTATCTTAAAGGCCAAGGTAAGTTGAATAAAAGACATGCTAAGTGGGTGGAATTCATTGAACAATTTCCTTATGTGATTAATATAAGCAAGGAAAAGATAACGTAGTAGCTGATGCATTGTCTAGGAGATATTCCTTGATACTACATTGTCTTCTCGTTTGCTTGGATTTGAACTAATTAAGGAGTTATATGCTAGTGATCATGATTTTCATTCTATCTATGCAGCATGTACTAAATCATCTTTTGGTAAGTTCTACATTCATGATGGATTCTTGTTTAAGGAAGGTAAGTTGTGCATACCACAATCATCTTTGCGTGAATTACTTGTTAAGGAGGCACATGGAGGCGGCCTTATGGGTCACTTTGGTGTCTTTAAGACTTTTGAGGCATTGCGTGAGCATTTTTTTGGCCCCCACATGCGTGCAGATGTAGAAAGATTTGTGCTCATTGCATTACGTGTAAGCAAGCAAAGTCTAAGTTGCATCCACATGGTTTATATCATCCACTACCCGTGGCCCTTTCACCTTGGGTTGATGTTAGTATGGATTTTGTTCTAGGACTGCCTAGATCAAAGACGGGTAAGGATAGTATTTTTGTTGTTGTGGATCGTTTCTCTAAGATGGCTCACTTCATATCATGCAGAAAAGTTGATGATGCATCTCATGTTGCTGACTTGTTGTTATATCTCATTTTTTTTAAAAAGGGGCAAAATTGGTATTTAGGCTAATTAATTACTAAACCTAACTTGATTAGGAAATTTTCCCTAAACCCTAATCAAATTTCTATTTAATCACGTGGATTCCCCTCCATCTCCTTCACAAAACATACGCCGTCTTCTACCAGAGAGAAAAACGGTTCTTGCTTCTTCCAAGCTTCTAGGACGCCGGTTCTGGGAGAGCACTACGAACCCGAACACTCTTCAAACGCGTAGAAATTATCAGGTAGGTGCCCCCTTAACATCCTTTGTATGAAAACAGTACAATCCTTAATTTCTTTACGAAACCGAGATCGTGCATATCAGTAATTGTGATTGTATAGATGACTGTTTATTTGATTATATGTGTATTTGATGAATTGTATATTCGTATATATGTATGGTATTATTTTCGTAAGAATAGCATGAAAAGATTCATTTTTGATTTGAATATGAATAACGAAATCCATTGGGAGGTGTGGGGATGACGGCGCGTGGGGTGGTGGGGGCTATGGTCGCGTGCTGCCAAGCTAGTGGTGGTTGAGGAGGGGGGGCAACTGAGAAGGGGGCTGAGGGAGGGGGTGCGTAGGGTGGTGGGGGGTGCGTTGGGTGGGGGGGTGCAGGATGGGGGGGGTGGGGGGAGGGAGAGTAGGGGGATGTCGGTTGATGGGGAGGGGGGGGGAGGAGGAGGCGGCTGGAGGGGGGGTGGTGGAGGGGGGTGGCTGAGGAGAGGGTGATGCGGTCTGGGGGGGAGGGAGCTGGGGCGGCGAGATGGGGGGGCTGAGAGTGAGGGTCGGCAGGGGCTAGGGGAATGAAGGCAGAAAGAAGTTACAAATTGAAGGGGAGGAAGGAATGTCGCAGGAAGATGATAACGTAGGAAAAAGAAAATGAAAAAGAAAAGAAAAAGGTAAAAAGAATAAATAAAAGGAAAAAAAAGGAAAAGAAAAAGAAAAGGAAAGGTAAGGTAAATGAAGCCTTCCGTATGTGATTATGTGAATTCATGCATCACGACATTGCATTAGGGTATGCGAGACCTAAGTCGCATATCTTTTTTGTTCTGTAGGGTATGCGAGACCTAAGTCGCATATCTGTTCTGTGTCTGTTAAGATATGCGAGACCTAAGTCGCATATCTTTTCTGTTATGTTAGGGTATGCGAGACCTAAGTCGCATATCTGTTCTGTTAAGGTATGCGAGACCTAAGTCGCATATCTGTTCTGTTCTGTTAAGGTATGCGAGACCTAAGTCGCATCTCTGTTCTGTGTTCTGTTAGGGTATGCGAGACCTAAGTCGCATATCTGTTCTGTTCTGTTAGGGTATGCGAGACCTAAGTCGCATATCTGTTCTGTTCTGTTCTGTTAGGATATGCGAGACCTAAGTCGCATATCTGTTCTGTTCGGTTAGGATATGCGAGACCTAAGTCGCATATCTGTTCCGTTCTGTTCCGTTCTGTTTTGTTAGGTTCCGGGGGTCTATGCATTGCACGATAGTATGTATGTTTCCGAGAATGTAGGCTTATCATGCATCATGTATGTGACATTGCATTTCACGCTCATTTCGCATGATTATGTGTTTTGATTGTTTTAGGAAGTTATGACCGTTATACGTATTTGTGAAAACATGGACAGTCTATTTTCGTATTACCGTACTTATATGTATTTCACTACTGTCCTAGCGTGTATGATCTCACAGGGCCGATGCAGGCAGGGTACCTACTGAGTGACGTTTTTGTCGCTCACACCGTTCGTATTTGTTTTCTTGCAGACGATTCAGGGTATGATTACATATGGGTTGGAGAAGATTCCGAGTGGGCCCAGTGGGACTCGTAGAGACTGTTGGAGATTGAGGAACAAGAAATGAGGAAGTTAATTTTATTATTATTTCATTTGAGGACTAGCTTAGGAATTTATTTTACGAACTTTACGATGTCGTTTAAGGGGATTATGACTTGACATTGACTATATATGATTTTGGGGATTTTACCTTCGATTTAGGGTTTCGAATTGATTTATTTCGCTTTCCGCAATCGAATACTCTGTCGTTTTGATAAGTGCAGGGATTCGTACAGACGCCTTGTATATCCCTTAGTGGAATACGGCGGGCGTACCGGTTCTGACCCTAGGGTTCGGGACGGGGCGCTACAGGTGGTATCAGAGCCCAGACTCTAGATCTACTGCGGAAAACGTAGAATTAAGAAATGATATTCGACATAAGAGATGACTGTAGATTTAAGTTTTGATCATAGATGTAAGTTTGATCTTAGACTAAGTTTGATCCTAGACGTAAGTTGTGATCTGAGACTAAGTTTGACTTTAGAATAAGTTTGATTTAGACTAAGTGATGATATTAGAAAATAAGTTACGAACCTCTAAGTCACAATCTTAGACATACGTGATGATTTGAACATAAGCGATGGTCACGGACATAGGTACTGCTCTCAGTTATAAGCCATGATCCTGAACATAAGTCACGATCTTAGACATAAGTAACGATCTCAATTAAGAGTTGACTTTAGACATAAGTACTGTTTTAGTATTAAGTGTTGATTATGATCTAATGATGATTTGGAAATAAGACATGATCTTAGGCTTAAGAAATGATGATGATAAGAACGATCCTAGAAATAAGTTATGATCTTAAACTTAAGAAGTCGATCGATTTGAAACACGTATACCTAGGATATCCCATACAATTCTCCCTTATCTAAGGTTAATCATAACTCTCTAGGCCGTGATCTTAGTAACCCTAGTTAATACTATATGTTGATTTGAATAAATTACAATGTTAACCAGAATACCCTACTACAAAACGTTAGTTGAGATATTAATGGGTCAGACAGTAACTCGGGCTGCCTTACCATAACTGCAACATAGTACTCGGTACCATTAGAGTAAAGTAAAGCGGGTCCATATCCCTACCTGGATGGTAATATCAGAGCAGGCTTAGGTCTAAGTTGGGACCATGGCGACTAAGGAAAGAATTATAATAGTATAATAAATACTAAGAGATGATTTATATTAGAATGATAGAAACTAAATAACGGTTAGCGTTATAATCAGTAGAGTTTAGTTAAGAATATTGTACAAAGGAATTTATAGTCTAGGGCTAAGATGTTGAATGTAGGGTAATCAAAATAGGTCGATGATATTAGTCTTATTAGAGGTATTGAACAATAGCGACATGCAAGAATCGACTATAGTATGTGTCTTGGAATACTATATCATTAAAAAATTTATGGGTTAAGTGTTGACATCAGAACATTTGGTTTGAATCTAGTAGGCTTGAATTGAAATAGAGTAAGCATGAATCAAATAGCGGTTGCTTGTGCAGGTGAGATTTAACTAGGATAATTAGCGGTTCAAATAACCAAGTAAAGAAATACAGTGAATTCGTATGGCGCGCGAAAAGCATGGTAAATTAGAACACCTTAATTCAATAAATATTTAGTGTGCCATGCAGGCCCATGCTAGGATTGGACAATTTAAGATAGGGATTTTATCATGGTAGACGAAGGTTAGACTTATAAGAAACGATACATAGACGGATTGTTCTTTGGAATGAGGATGGATTATAGAAATTATACGAAATATTGGACTATTATTTCTCTAGCAGATAATATTTTATATAAGCACATACACCGAGTTATACCTATATTGACTTCAAAAGACATTTTATTCTCGAAAATACCTTATTAAGTCACATTTCTTTATATAGTCTACTAAACTTTACGAGGCTAATTTTGTTTCCGTACTTGTAAATCAGCCTAATAAAAAAAAATTAAATTCTTTTGACGACCTTAAAAAGGGGAAAACTTTTAAATATTGATGTTCTTGCAAAAACGATTTGTTTATATATATATATATATTTTTTACAGAATATTTCAAATTTCTGTTTTTGTTAAATCTATTTTTTAGTCAAAATTAATTTAATTTGACGATTACTGATATCGCAAATCAGTTTAAACCGTTTAAATGTTTTGGAAGTTATTTATCCGCTTGCGGTGAACTTACTTAACTTTTGTGAAGCCAAAAAAAAAATAATAGCTTTCAAAATATATACATGTTTTGGAAACGGAAGGTACCATATTCAAATCGCTTCATCAAACCTTACATTATTAAGTTTTCAACTGTTTTGATGAAATTTTACCAAAATGCCTTGCGAACAAGTTATATCATCGTTTTTAAAATGGTCAATTGAGATATCGCATTGCGAAAATAAATCTATGATACTTTGGGATTTGTGTTTACAAAAATTAGAAGGTTTAGTATTTTCAATAGTTAAAGTTATATTCAAAATTATAGCTACGTAAGCTACTTTTCTTTTAACTTGAAGAAAAATATGTCCATACACATATTCATATACTAGGGCTGCTGACGATATCTCTGAGAAATTAAGAGCATGATCATAGAGCTAGTTCGTAAGTATAAGAACGGATTTTGAAGACTTGGTTGTATTAAGGAAGGGTAGCGGTTACCATATTGGCGTGCACCAATGATGTTAATGTGGTTAATTATCTAGGGGATGAATCATATGTGATGAGTTTGAGAATCCGGTTTTGTAGATTGCAATAAGTTGAATGATACACGTCAAGTGGTATAAGTGGAAGTTTGTAAGCACTGATTATAGGGAATTAAGTAAGGATTGAATTCTATAAAGACTAGATCATCTTGTGAGATGTTAATGATGATTAAATTAAATCTAACTAGAGTACGGCGTATTCCGAAAAAGTACATACAGCTTAAGGGAGGAGTCTTGTGAACAAGATGTTAAGTTAAAGATTGTACTATACCTAGGAACTGATTTTAGAGAGTTGCTCGTGACAACAAATGTAAGTACGATATAGACCGACGATTAAGTTATGAAGTCATTATAAGGACGATGCCCTTAAGGTTGATACGAGAACTATAAAAAATAATAGGTTACGATCCATCAGGCGGAGGACAATAGATTGAAAGATTACATTGTGCACATACACACTGAATGATTTGAGGACTTAGTCCAGTAACGATGAAGTGAAATGGGTAACATATCGGAACACGTAAGAGATACTAGGTTCGGTTATAATCTAGGTAGATGAATTATGTAGGACTATACTAAGTTATTGATTACGTTAGACACAAGTTTCGAGGACGAAACTTTCTGTAAGGAGGGGAGAATGTTATATCTCATTTTTTTTAAAAGGGGCAAAATTGGTATTTAGGCTATTAATTACTAAACCTAACTTGATTAGGAAATTTTCCCTAAACCCTAATCAAATTTCTATTTAATCACGTGGATTCCCCTCCTCCCTTCACAAAACATACGCCGTCTTCTACCAGAGAGAAAAAGGGTTCTTGCTTCTTCCAAGCTTCTAGGACGCCGGTTCTGGGAGAGCACTACGAACCCGAACAACTCTTCAAACGCGTAGAAATTATCAGGTAGGTGCCCCCTTAACATCCTTTGTATGAAAACAGTACAATCCTTAATTTCTTTACGAAACCGAGATCGTGCATCAGTAATTGTGATTGTATAGATGACTGTTTATTTGATTATATGTGTATTTGATGAATTGTATATTCGTATATATGTATGGTATTATTTTCGTAAGAATAGCATGAAAAGATTTCATTTTTGATTTGTATATGAATAACGAAATCCATTGGGAGGTGTGGGGATGACGGCGCGTGGCCGGTGGTGGTGGGCTATGGTCGCGTGCTGCCAAGCTAGTGGTGGTTGAGGAGAGGGGGCAACTGAGAAGGGGGCTGAGGGAGGGGGTGCGTCAGGGTGGTGGGGGTGCGTCTGGGTGTGGGGGGGTGCAGGCTGGGGTGAGGGAGTAGGGGGACTGTCGGTTGATTGGGGAGGGGGGGGCTGAGGAGAGGCGGCTGGAGGGGGGGGTGGCTGAGGAGAGGGTGATGCGGTCTGGGGGGGAGGGAGCTGGGGCGGGAGGGAGCTGGACCGTGTAAACACGACAGAATCCATTGTTTACACGGTCAAGCCAAGCTCCACACCGTCCACCACCACCATTTCAAGGCCGTGTGCAGCAGCCACTACACCGTCCACCTCAGCAGCAAGATCGTACACAACAAGCTCCCTCCCGAATCGACAAAGGCAACAAAAGGTTGGTGAACAAGCTCAAGGTAAATCTTCTAACTCTTCTAGCAGATCTAGGGACATTAAATGCTTTAGATGTCAGGGTTTAGGTCATATTGCATCTGAATGTCCTAATGTTAAACGTATCATGTACATAGAGGAGAGTGGAGAGTATTATTCTGATTCCGAGCATGAAGAGGAAGAGCATGTTGACGAGGGAGTAGAAGAGAATGAGGTTGAGGAATGCACTATTGAGGAAGAACTTGTATCTACTGAGCTTTTAGTTGTTAAGAGATCACTTAATGCACAAACTAAAGTAGATGAGCATGAACAAGAGAGGGAGAACATATTTCATACACATTGCATGATAAAAGGAAAAGTGTGCACCATGATTGTAGATGCAGGATCTTGTACTAATGTTGCTAGTGCAGAATTAGTTCGGAAACTTAACTTACCCATGACTAAACATCCGCGACCTTATAGTTTGACATGGCTTAATGACTGTGGTGAAATTAAAGTGAGTAAGCAAGTTTTGGTTTCATTGTCCATAGGTAATTATAAGGATGACATACTTTGTGACGTTGCACCCATGCATGCTAGTCATATTCTCTTGGGACGACCATGGCAATTTGATAGGAGAGTCATTCATGATGGTTACCTTAATACATATTCATTTAAGATGGATAATAAGACGTATAGATTGCGTGCATTGCCCCCGCACAAAGTCTATGAGGATCAAAAACGCCTTGCGCAAAAGCGTTCAGATCCTACTGAAAGAGAGGCTGAAAAGAAGTTTCTTGAAAGCCTCAAGCAAGAAAAGACTTGGCTCGATTCCCGTAAGGGCTTGGCCAAGGAGGGGACAACAAAAGAGGGTTCGGCCAAGGCTGAATCTTCGGCGAAGAAAAACTTAATCAAGCAAGAAAAGAAGCATGCATTCTTTGCTAGTCATTCTGAGGTTTCACATGCTTTATATGATCGAAAGACTGTTTATATGATGCTTTACAAAGAATCATTATTTTCTGTAAGTGACTTACCATCTACATTGCCTAGTGGAGTTGTATCTTTGCTTGAAGAGTTTTCAGATTTGTTTCCTGAGGAGGAACCTGCTGGATTGCCACCTTTGCGCGGGATAGAGCACCAAATTGATTTCATACCCGGTGCTACATTGCCTAACAGACCAGCCTATAGGGCGAATCCCGAGGAGACAAAGGAGATCCAACGCCAAGTAGAGGAGCTACTAGCCAAGGGCAAGGTGAGGGAGAGCATGAGCCCATGTGCTGTACCAGTGATTGTCGTGCCCAAAAAGGATGGCTCATGGAGAATGTGCATTGATTGTCGCGCTATTAATAAGATCACGGTAAAGTATCGGTACCCTATTCCTAGACTCGATGACATGTTAGACGAATTGCATGGAGCTAAATACTTTACTAAAATTGATTTGAAAAGTGGGTACTTTCAAGTGCGCATCAAAGAGGGAGATGAATGGAAGACTGCATTTAAGACTAAGTTTGGTTTGTATGAGTGGTTAGTAATGCCTTTTGGTTTAACTAATGCACCTAGTACATTCATGAGGTTAATGAACGAAGTCTTACGTGCATTCATTGGGAAGTTTGTTGTTGTCTATTTCGATGATATCTTGATATATTCTAAGACATTGCATGAACATATAGGACACTTAAGAGCTGTTTTTGAGACTTTACAGAAAGAACAACTATATGCTAATTTTAAAAAGTGTTCCTTTTGCTTGGACAAAGTGATATTCTTAAGATATATTGTTAGTGAAAATGGCATTGAAATGGACCAAGAAAAGGTGAAGTCAATCCTTGAGTGGCCTATCCCTAAAACAGTTGGTGAAGTTAGAAGTTTTCATGGCTTAGCCAGCTTTTATAGGCGGTTTGTTAAGGATTTTTCATCTATTGCTGCCCCTTTAAATGAGATTGTAAAGAAAGATGTTGGATTTCATTGGGGGGAGGCACAACAATTGGCGTTTAATGAGCTTAAAAGAAGATTAACGACAGCACCTATTCTTAAACTACCAAGCTTTGAAGAAACATTTGAGATTGAATGTGATGCTAGTGGTATAGGAATTGGAGCCGTGTTAACACAAGCTAAACGTCCCATTGCATACTTCAGTGAGAAATTAAAAGGTCCTCAATTGAATTATTCTACATATGATAAAGAGTTGTATGCATTGGTAAGATCTTTGCAAACTTGGCAGCATTACTTGCAACCTAAGGAATTTGTGATTCACACGGATCATGAATCTCTTAAGTATCTTAAAGGCCAAGGTAAGTTGAATAAAAGACATGCTAAGTGGGTGGAATTCATTGAACAATTTCCTTATGTGATTAAATATAAGCAAGGAAAAGATAACGTAGTAGCTGATGCATTGTCTAGGAGATATTCCTTGATTACTACATTGTCTTCTCGTTTGCTTGGATTTGAACTAATTAAGGAGTTATATGCTAGTGATCATGATTTTCATTCTATCTATGCAGCATGTACTAAATCATCTTTTGGTAAGTTCTACATTCATGATGGATTCTTGTTTAAGGAAGGTAAGTTGTGCATACCACAATCATCTTTGCGTGAATTACTTGTTAAGGAGGCACATGGAGGCGGCCTTATGGGTCACTTTGGTGTCTTTAAGACTTTTGAGGCATTGCGTGAGCATTTTTTTGGCCCCACATGCGTGCAGATGTAGAAAAGATTTGTGCTCATTGCATTACGTGTAAGCAAGCAAAGTCTAAGTTGCATCCACATGGTTTATATCATCCACTACCCGTGCCCCTTTCACCTTGGGTTGATGTTAGTATGGATTTTGTTCTAGGACTGCCTAGATCAAAGACGGGTAAGGATAGTATTTTTGTTGTTGTGGATCGTTTCTCTAAGATGGCTCACTTCATATCATGCAGAAAAGTTGATGATGCATCTCATGTTGCTGACTTGTTGTTATATCTCATTTTTTTTAAAAGGGGCAAAATTGGTATTTAGGCTAATTAATTACTAAACCTAACTTGATTAGGAAATTTTCCCTAAACCCTAATCAAATTTCTATTTAATCACGTGGATTCCCCTCCTCCCTTCACAAAACATACGCCGTCTTCTACCAGAGAGAAAAACGGTTCTTGCTTCTTCCAAGCTTCTAGGACGCCGGTTCTGGGAGAGCACTACGAACCCGAACAACTCTTCAAACGCGTAGAAATTATCAGGTAGGTGCCCCCTTAACATCCTTTGTATGAAAACAGTACAATCCTTAATTTCTTTACGAAACCGAGATCGTGCATCAGTAATTGTGATTGTATAGATGACTGTTTATTTGATTATATGTGTATTTGATGAATTGTATATTCGTATATATGTATGGTATTATTTTCGTAAGAATAGCATGAAAAGATTTCATTTTTGATTTGTATATGAATAACGAAATCCATTGGGAGGTGTGGGGATGACGGCGCGTGGCCGGTGGTGGTGGGCTATGGTCGCGTGCTGCCAAGCTAGTGGTGGTTGAGGAGAGGGGGCAACTGAGAAGGGGGCTGAGGGAGGGGGTGCGTCAGGGTGGTGGGGGTGCGTCTGGGTGTGGGGGGTGCAGGCTGGGGTGAGGGAGTAGGGGGACTGTCGGTTGATTGGGGAGGGGGGGGCTGAGGAGAGGCGGCTGGAGGGGGGGTGGCTGAGGAGAGGGTGATGCGGTCTGGGGGGGAGGGAGCTGGGGCGGCGAGATGGGGGGGCTGAGAGTGAGGGTCGGCAGGGGCTAGGGGAATGAAGGCAGAAAGAAGTTACAAATTGAAGGGGAGGAAGGAATGTCGCAGGAAGATGATAACGTAGGAAAAAGAAAATGAAAAAGAAAAGAAAAAGGTAAAAAGAATAAATAAAAGGAAAAAGGAAAAAGAAAAAGAAAAGGAAAGGTAAGGTAAATGAAGCCTTCCGTATGTGATTTATGTGAATTCATGCATCACGACATTGCATTAGGGTATGCGAGACCTAAGTCGCATATCTTTTTTGTTCTGTAGGGTATGCGAGACCTAAGTCGCATATCTGTTCTGTTCTGTTAAGATATGCGAGACCTAAGTCGCATATCTTTTCTGTTATGTTAGGGTATGCGAGACCTAAGTCGCATATCTGTTCTGTTAAGGTATGCGAGACCTAAGTCGCATATCTGTTCTGTTCTGTTAAGGTATGCGAGACCTAAGTCGCATATCTGTTCTGTTCTGTTAGGGTATGCGAGACCTAAGTCGCATATCTGTTCTGTTCTGTTAGGGTATGCGAGACCTAAGTCGCATATCTGTTCTGTTCTGTTCTGTTAGGATATGCGAGACCTAAGTCGCATATCTGTTCTGTTCTGTTAGGATATGCGAGACCTAAGTCGCATATCTGTTCCGTTCTGTTCCGTTCTGTTTTGTTAGGTTCCGGGGTCATGCATTGCACGATAGTATGTATGTTTCCGAGAATGTAGGCTTATCATGCATCATGTATGTGACATTGCATTTCACGCTCATTTCGCATGATTATGTGTTTTGATTGTTTTAGGAAGTTATGACCGTTATACGTATTTGTGAAAACATGGACAGTCTATTTTCGTATTACCGTACTTATATGTATTTCACTACTGTCCTAGCGTGTATGATCTCACAGGGCCGATGCAGGCAGGGTACCTACTGAGTGACGTTTTTGTCGCTCACACCGTTCGTTTTGTTTTCTTGCAGACGATTCAGGGTATGATTACATATGGGTTGGAGAAGATTCCGAGTGGGCCCAGTGGGACTCGTAGAGACTGTTGGGAGATTGAGGAACAAGAAATGAGGAAGTTTAATTTTATTTATTATTTCATTTGAGGACTAAGCTTAGGAATTTTATTTTACGAACTTTACGATGTCGTTTAAGGGATTATGACTTGACATTGACTATATATGATTTTGGGGATTTTACCTTCGATTTAGGGTTTCGAATTGATTTATTTCGCTTCCGCAATCGAATACTCTGTCGTTTTGATAAGTGCAGGGATTCGTACAGACGCCTTGTATATCCCTTAGTGGAATACGGCGGGCGTACCGGTTCTGACCCTAGGGTTCGGGACGGGGCGCTACAGGTGGTATCAGAGCCCAGACTCTAGATCTACTGCGGAAAACGTAGAATTAAGAAATGATATTCGACATAAGAGATGACTGTAGATTTAAGTTTTGATCATAGATGTAAGTTTGATCTTAGACTAAGTTTGATCCTAGACGTAAGTTGTGATCTGAGACTAAGTTTGACTTTAGAATAAGTTTGATTTAGACTAAGTGATGATATTAGAAAATAAGTTACGAACCTCTAAGTCACAATCTTAGACATACGTGATGATTTGAACATAAGCGATGGTCACGGACATAGGTACTGCTCTCAGTTATAAGCCATGATCCTGAACATAAGTCACGATCTTAGACATAAGTAACGATCTCAATTAAGAGTTGACTTTAGACATAAGTACTGTTTTAGTATTAAGTGTTGATTATGATCTAATGATGATTTGGAAATAAGACATGATCTTAGGCTTAAGAAATGATGATGATAAGAACGATCCTAGAAATAAGTTATGATCTTAAACTTAAGAAGTCGATCGATTTGAAACACGTATACCTAGGATATCCCATACAATTCTCCCTTATCTAAGGTTAATCATAACTCTCTAGGCCGTGATCTTAGTAACCCTAGTTAAATACTATATGTTGATTTGAATAAATTACAATGTTAACCAGAATACCCTACTACAAACGTTAGTTGAGATATTAATGGGTCAGACAGTAACTCGGGCTGCCTTACCATAACTGCAACATAGTACTCGGTACCATTAGAGTAAAGTAAAGCGGGTCCATATCCCTACCTGGATGGTAATATCAGAGCAGGCTTAGGTCTAAGTTGGGACCATGGCGACTAAGGAAAGAATTATAATAGTATAATAAATACTAAGAGATGATTTATATTAGAATGATAGAAACTAAATAACGGTTAGCGTTATAATCAGTAGAGTTTAGTTAAGAATATTGTACAAAGGAATTTATAGTCTAGGGCTAAGATGTTGAATGTAGGGTAATCAAAATAGGTCGATGATATTAGTCTTATTAGAGGTATTGAACAATAGCGACATGCAAGAATCGACTATAGTATGTGTCTTGGAATACTATATCATTAAAAAATTTATGGGTTAAGTGTTGACATCAGAACATTTGGTTTGAATCTAGTAGGCTTGAATTGAAATAGAGTAAGCATGAATCAATAGCGGTTGCTTGTGCAGGTGAGATTTAACTAGGATAATTAGCGGTTCAAATAACCAAGTAAAGAAATACAGTGAATTCGTATGGCGCGCGAAAGCATGGTAAATTAGAACACCTTAATTCAATAAATATTTAGTGTGCCATGCAGGCCCATGCTAGGATTGGACAATTTAAGATAGGGATTTTATCATGGTAGACGAAGGTTAGACTTATAAGAAACGATACATAGACGGATTGTTCTTTGGAAATGAGGATGGATTATAGAAATTATACGAAATATTGGACTATTATTTCTCTAGCAGATAAATATTTTATATAAGCACATACACCGAGTTATACCTATATTGACTTCAAAAGACATTTTATTCTCGAAAATACCTTATTAAGTCACATTTCTTTATATAGTCTACTAAACTTTACGAGGCTAATTTTGTTTCCGTACTTGTAAATCAGCCTAATAAAAAAAAATTAAATTCTTTTTGACGACCTTAAAAAGGGGAAAACTTTTAAAATATTGATGTTCTTGCAAAAACGATTTGTTTATATATATATATATATTTTTTACAGAATATTTCAAATTTCTGTTTTTGTTAAATCTATTTTTTTAGTCAAAATTAATTTAATTTGACGATTACTGATATCGCAATCAGTTTAACCGTTTAAATGTTTGGAAGTTATTTATCCGCTTGCGGTGAACTTACTTAACTTTTGTGAAGCCAAAAAAAAAATAATAGCTTTCAAAATATATACATGTTTTGGAAACGGAAGGTACCATATTCAAATCGCTTCATCAAACCTTACATTATTAAGTTTTCAACTGTTTTGATGAAATTTTACCAAAATGCCTTGCGAACAAGTTATATCATCGTTTTTAAAATGGTCAATTGAGATATCGCATTGCGAAAATAAATCTATGATACTTTGGGATTTGTGTTTACAAAAAATTAGAAGGTTTAGTATTTTCAATAGTTAAAGTTATATTCAAAATTATAGCTACGTAAGCTACTTTTCTTTTAACTTGAAGAAAAATATGTCCATACACATATTTCATATACTAGGCTGCTGACGATATCTCTGAAAAATTAAGAGCATGATCATAGAGCTAGTTCGTAAGTATAAGAACGGATTTTGAAGACTTGGTTGTATTAAGGAAGGGTAGCGGTTACCATATTGGCGTGCACCAATGATGTTAATGTGGTTAATTATCTAGGGGATGAATCATATGTGATGAGTTTGAGAATCCGGTTTTGTAGATTGCAATAAGTTGAATGATACACGTCAAGTGGTATAAGTGGAAGTTTGTAAGCACTGATTATAGGGAATTAAGTAAGGATTGAATTCTATAAAGACTAGATCATCTTGTGAGATGTTAATGATGATTAAATTAAATCTAACTAGAGTACGGCGTATTCCGAAAAAGTACATACAGCTTAAGGGAGGAGTCTTGTGAACAAGATGTTAAGTTAAAGATTGTACTATACCTAGGAACTGATTTTAGAGAGTTGCTCGTGACAACAAATGTAAGTACGATATAGACCGACGATTAAGTTATGAAGTCATTATAAGGACGATGCCCTTAAGGTTGATACGAGAACTATAAAAAATAATAGGTTACGATCCATCAGGCGGAGGACAATAGATTGAAAGATTACATTGTGCACATACACACTGAATGATTTGAGGACTTAGTCCAGTAACGATGAAGTGAAATGGGTAACATATCGGAACACGTAAGAGATACTAGGTTCGGTTATAATCTAGGTAGATGAATTATGTAGGACTATACTAAGTTATTGATTACGTTAGACACAAGTTTCGAGGACGAAACTTTCTGTAAGGAGGGGAGAATGTTATATCTCATTTTTTTTAAAAGGGGCAAAATTGGTATTTAGGCTAATTAATTACTAAACCTAACTTGATTAGGAAATTTTCTCTAAACCCTAATCAAATTTCTATTTAATCACGTGGATTCCCCTCCTCCCTTCACAAAACATACGCCGTCTTCTACCAGAGAGAAAAACGGTTCTTGCTTCTTCCAAGCTTCTAGGACGCCGGTTCTGGGAGAGCACTACGAACCCGAACAACTCTTCAAACGCGTAGAAATTATCAGGTAGGTGCCCCCTTAACATCCTTTGTATGAAAACAGTACAATCCTTAATTTCTTTACGAAACCGAGATCGTGCATCAGTAATTGTGATTGTATAGATGACTGTTTATTTGATTATATGTGTATTTGATGAATTGTATATTCGTATATATGTATGGTATTATTTTCGTAAGAATAGCATGAAAAGATTTCATTTTTGATTTGTATATGAATAACGAAATCCATTGGGAGGTGTGGGGATGACGGCGCGTGGCCGGTGGTGGTGGGCTATGGTCGCGTGCTGTCAAGCTAGTGGTGGTTGAGGAGAGGGGGCAACTGAGAAGGGGGCTGAGGGAGGGGGTGCGTCAGGGTGGTGGGGGTGCGTCTGGGTGTGGGGGGTGCAGGCTGGGGTGAGGGAGTAGGGGGACTGTCGGTTGATTGGGGAGGGGGGGGGCTGAGGAGAGGCGGCTGGAGGGGGGGTGGCTGAGGAGAGGGTGATGCGGTCTGGGGGGGAGGGAGCTGGGGCGGGAGGGAGCTGGACCGTGTAAACACGACAGAATCCATTGTTTACACGGTCAAGCCAAGCTCCACACCGTCCACCACCACCATTTCAAGGCCGTGTGCAGCAGCCACTACACCGTCCACCTCAGCAGCAAGATCGTACACAACAAGCTCCCTCCCGAATCGACAAAGGCAAACAAAAGGTTGGTGAACAAGCTCAAGGTAAATCTTCTAACTCTTCTAGCAGATCTAGGGACATTAAATGCTTTAGATGTCAGGGTTTAGGTCATATTGCATCTGAATGTCCTAATGTTAAACGTATCATGTACATAGAGGAGAGTGGAGAGTATTATTCTGATTCCGAGCATGAAGAGGAAGAGCATGTTGACGAGGGAGTAGAAGAGAATGAGGTTGAGGAATGCACTATTGAGGAAGAACTTGTATCTACTGAGCTTTTAGTTGTTAAGAGATCACTTAATGCACAAACTAAAGTAGATGAGCATGAACAAGAGAGGGAGAACATATTTCATACACATTGCATGATAAAAGGAAAAGTGTGCACCATGATTGTAGATGCAGGATCTTGTACTAATGTTGCTAGTGCAGAATTAGTTCGGAAACTTAACTTACCCATGACTAAACATCCGCGACCTTATAGTTTGACATGGCTTAATGACTGTGGTGAAATTAAAGTGAGTAAGCAAGTTTTGGTTTCATTGTCCATAGGTAATTATAAGGATGACATACTTTGTGACGTTGCACCCATGCATGCTAGTCATATTCTCTTGGGACGACCATGGCAATTTGATAGGAGAGTCATTCATGATGGTTACCTTAATACATATTCATTTAAGATGGATAATAAGACGTATAGATTGCGTGCATTGCCCCCGCACAAAGTCTATGAGGATCAAAAACGCCTTGCGCAAAAGCGTTCAGATCCTACTGAAAGAGAGGCTGAAAAGAAGTTTCTTGAAAGCCTCAAGCAAGAAAAGACTTGGCTCGATTCCCGTAAGGGCTTGGCCAAGGAGGGGACAACAAAAGAGGGTTCGGCCAAGGCTGAATCTTCGGCGAAGAAAAACTTAATCAAGCAAGAAAAGAAGCATGCATTCTTTGCTAGTCATTCTGAGGTTTCACATGCTTTATATGATCGAAAGACTGTTTATATGATGCTTTACAAAGAATCATTATTTTCTGTAAGTGACTTACCATCTACATTGCCTAGTGGAGTTGTATCTTTGCTTGAAGAGTTTTCAGATTTGTTTCCTGAGGAGGAACCTGCTGGATTGCCACCTTTGCGCGGGATAGAGCACCAAATTGATTTCATACCCGGTGCTACATTGCCTAACAGACCAGCCTATAGGGCGAATCCCGAGGAGACAAAGGAGATCCAACGCCAAGTAGAGGAGCTACTAGCCAAGGGCAAGGTGAGGGAGAGCATGAGCCCATGTGCTGTACCAGTGATTGTCGTGCCCAAAAAGGATGGCTCATGGAGAATGTGCATTGATTGTCGCGCTATTAATAAGATCACGGTAAAGTATCGGTACCCTATTCCTAGACTCGATGACATGTTAGACGAATTGCATGGAGCTAAATACTTTACTAAAATTGATTTGAAAAGTGGGTACTTTCAAGTGCGCATCAAAGAGGGAGATGAATGGAAGACTGCATTTAAGACTAAGTTTGGTTTGTATGAGTGGTTAGTAATGCCTTTTGGTTTAACTAATGCACCTAGTACATTCATGAGGTTAATGAACGAAGTCTTACGTGCATTCATTGGGAAGTTTGTTGTTGTCTATTTCGATGATATCTTGATATATTCTAAGACATTGCATGAACATATAGGACACTTAAGAGCTGTTTTTGAGACTTTACAGAAAGAACAACTATATGCTAATTTTAAAAAGTGTTCCTTTTGCTTGGACAAAGTGATATTCTTAGGATATATTGTTAGTGAAAATGGCATTGAAATGGACCAAGAAAAGGTGAAGTCAATCCTTGAGTGGCCTATCCCTAAAACAGTTGGTGAAGTTAGAAGTTTTCATGGCTTAGCCAGCTTTTATAGGCGGTTTGTTAAGGATTTTTCATCTATTGCTGCCCCTTTAAATGAGATTGTAAAGAAAGATGTTGGATTTCATTGGGGGGAGGCACAACAATTGGCGTTTAATGAGCTTAAAAGAAGATTAACGACAGCACCTATTCTTAAACTACCAAGCTTTGAAGAAACATTTGAGATTGAATGTGATGCTAGTGGTATAGGAATTGGAGCCGTGTTAACACAAGCTAAACGTCCCATTGCATACTTCAGTGAGAAATTAAAAGGTCCTCAATTGAATTATTCTACATATGATAAAGAGTTGTATGCATTGGTAAGATCTTTGCAAACTTGGCAGCATTACTTGCAACCTAAGGAATTTGTGATTCACACGGATCATGAATCTCTTAAGTATCTTAAAGGCCAAGGTAAGTTGAATAAAAGACATGCTAAGTGGGTGGAATTCATTGAACAATTTCCTTATGTGATTAAATATAAGCAAGGAAAAGATAACGTAGTAGCTGATGCATTGTCTAGGAGATATTCCTTGATTACTACATTGTCTTCTCGTTTGCTTGGATTTGAACTAATTAAGGAGTTATATGCTAGTGATCATGATTTTCATTCTATCTATGCAGCATGTACTAAATCATCTTTTGGTAAGTTCTACATTCATGATGGATTCTTGTTTAAGGAAGGTAAGTTGTGCATACCACAATCATCTTTGCGTGAATTACTTGTTAAGGAGGCACATGGAGGCGGCCTTATGGGTCACTTTGGTGTCTTTAAGACTTTTGAGGCATTGCGTGAGCATTTTTTTGGCCCCACATGCGTGCAGATGTAGAAAAGATTTGTGCTCATTGCATTACGTGTAAGCAAGCAAAGTCTAAGTTGCATCCACATGGTTTATATCATCCACTACCCGTGCCCCTTTCACCTTGGGTTGATGTTAGTATGGATTTTGTTCTAGGACTGCCTAGATCAAAGACGGGTAAGGATAGTATTTTTGTTGTTGTGGATCGTTTCTCTAAGATGGCTCACTTCATATCATGCAGAAAAGTTGATGATGCATCTCATGTTGCTGACTTGTTGTTATATCTCATTTTTTTTAAAAGGGGCAAAATTGGTATTTAGGCTAATTAATTACTAAACCTAACTTGATTAGGAAATTTTCCCTAAACCCTAATCAAATTTCTATTTAATCACGTGGATTCCCCTCCTCCCTTCACAAAACATACGCCGTCTTCTACCAGAGAGAAAAACGGTTCTTGCTTCTTCCAAGCTTCTAGGACGCCGGTTCTGGGAGAGCACTACGAACCCGAACAACTCTTCAAACGCGTAGAAATTATCAGGTAGGTGCCCCCTTAACATCCTTTGTATGAAAACAGTACAATCCTTAATTTCTTTACGAAACCGAGATCGTGCATCAGTAATTGTGATTGTATAGATGACTGTTTATTTGATTATATGTGTATTTGATGAATTGTATATTCGTATATATGTATGGTATTATTTTCGTAAGAATAGCATGAAAAGATTTCATTTTTGATTTGTATATGAATAACGAAATCCATTGGGAGGTGTGGGGATGACGGCGCGTGGCCGGTGGTGGTGGGCTATGGTCGCGTGCTGCCAAGCTAGTGGTGGTTGAGGAGAGGGGGCAACTGAGAAGGGGGCTGAGGGAGGGGGTGCGTCAGGGTGGTGGGGGTGCGTCTGGGTGTGGGGGGTGCAGGCTGGGGTGAGGGAGTAGGGGGACTGTCGGTTGATTGGGGAGGGGGGGGCTGAGGAGAGGCGGCTGGAGGGGGGGTGGCTGAGGAGAGGGTGATGCGGTCTGGGGGGGAGGGAGCTGGGGCGGCGAGATGGGGGGGCTGAGAGTGAGGGTCGGCAGGGGCTAGGGGAATGAAGGCAGAAAGAAGTTACAAATTGAAGGGGAGGAAGGAATGTCGCAGGAAGATGATAACGTAGGAAAAAGAAAATGAAAAAGAAAAGAAAAAGGTAAAAAGAATAAATAAAAGGAAAAAGGAAAAAGAAAAAGAAAAGGAAAGGTAAGGTAAATGAAGCCTTCCGTATGTGATTTATGTGAATTCATGCATCACGACATTGCATTAGGGTATGCGAGACCTAAGTCGCATATCTTTTTTGTTCTGTAGGGTATGCGAGACCTAAGTCGCATATCTGTTCTGTTCTGTTAAGATATGCGAGACCTAAGTCGCATATCTTTTCTGTTATGTTAGGGTATGCGAGACCTAAGTCGCATATCTGTTCTATTAAGGTATGCGAGACCTAAGTCGCATATCTGTTCTGTTCTGTTAAGGTATGCGAGACCTAAGTCGCATATCTGTTCTGTTCTGTTAGGGTATGCGAGACCTAAGTCGCATATCTGTTCTGTTCTGTTAGGGTATGCGAGACCTAAGTCGCATATCTGTTCTGTTCTGTTCTGTTAGGATATGCGAGACCTAAGTCGCATATCTGTTCCGTTCTGTTCCGTTCTGTTTTGTTAGGTTCCGGGGTCATGCATTGCACGATAGTATGTATGTTTCCGAGAATGTAGGCTTATCATGCATCATGTATGTGACATTGCATTTCACGCTCATTTCGCATGATTATGTGTTTTGATTGTTTTAGGAAGTTATGACCGTTATACGTATTTGTGAAAACATGGACAGTCTATTTTCGTATTACCGTACTTATATGTATTTCACTACTGTCCTAGCGTGTATGATCTCACAGGGCCGATGCAGGCAGGGTACCTACTGAGTGACGTTTTTGTCGCTCACACCGTTCGTTTTGTTTTCTTGCAGACGATTCAGGGTATGATTACATATGGGTTGGAGAAGATTCCGAGTGGGCCCAGTGGGACTCGCAGACTGTTGGGAGATTGAGGAACAAGAAATGAGGAAGTTTAATTTTATTTATTATTTCATTTGAGGACTAAGCTTAGGAATTTTATTTTACGAACTTTACGATGTCGTTTAAGGGATTATGACTTGACATTGACTATATATGATTTTGGGGATTTTACCTTCGATTTAGGGTTTCGAATTGATTTATTTCGCTTCCGCAATCGAATACTCTGTCGTTTTGATAAGTGCAGGGATTCGTACAGACGCCTTGTATATCCCTTAGTGGAATACGGCGGGCGTACCGGTTCTGACCCTAGGGTTCGGGACGGGGCGCTACACTTGTTCTTTAAGGAAGTTGTTCGTTTGCATGGTATGCCTAGAACTATTGTTAGTGATAGGGATACAAAATTTTTGAGTCACTTTTGGCGTGTCCTTTGGGGTAAGTTGGGTACTACGCTCTTATTTTCTACTACTGCTCATCCACAGACTGACGGTCAAACCGAAGTAGTAAATAGGACGTTGTCTCAACTTTTACGTTCTCTAATTCAGAAGAACTTAAAGAATTGGGAAGATTGTTTGCCACATATTGAGTTTGCATATAATAGGAGTGTGCATAGTGGTACTTTGTATTCTCCTTTTGAAATTGTTTATGGCTTCAATCCCCTTTCCCCACTTGATTTATTGCCTATACCTACAAATGAAAAATTAAACCTAGATGGTAAGGCAAAGGCTGAATTGGTGAAGAAGTTACATGCCAAAGTGAGACTACAAATTGAAAAGAAGAACAAGCAGTATGCTAAGCAAGCCAACAAAGGAAGGAAGAGAGTTGTCTTTGAGCCAGGCGACTTAGTATGGTTGCACTTGCGCAACGAGCGGTTTCCTAATGAAAGGAAATCCAAATTGATGCCAAGAGGTGATGGTCCTTTCAAGGTGCTTGAGAGGATCAATGACAATGCCTACATCATTGACCTCCCGCAAGGTAAGTATGGTTCTGTCTCAAATACTTTTAATGTTTCTGATCTATCTCCTTTTAGTGATGCTTTAGATTCGAGGTCGAATCCTTTTGAGGAGCGGGGGAATGATGAGGTACAGGTGCCAAGCGGCAACAAAGACGAGGCAAGTCGAGGACAAGAGACAAGAAGTATGACAAAGAGTTTGAGCCAAGCAGTTGATGCATTCTTGTTCAGACATGTGCAAGACGAGCCTGTAAACAAAGAGTGTTGTTGGGTTCACTTACTTGAGCCCAATCTTTGAGTTTTTATGTGTTGTAACATATATGAGTCGTTCGTATTATTTCTTTCATTCATTGAGTCGTTTGCTTAAAGTTTCTTGTTTGTAAAGGTTGTTCTTTCGGTCTTGCATGACCAAACCTTGAGTCTTTTAGCTTGTTAGGCCTTTAGGGTTGTTTATTATGTTTCTATATTTATTATAATTATTTTAAGGACTTGTAAGGTTGCTGGAGACGTTTGAAGACCAAAGGAGTTGAAGAGAAGCAAGCCCATTTCAGAATGTAATTTTCTGGCAGAACAAGTTTTCGTAAAACAGGCGTATCTCTTCAACCACAAGGGCAAATCAAGTGATTCAAGTTTTGTTGGAAACACAAGACAAAGACCTAGCACATTCATGTTTCGCACATTTCCAAGATCTGTCTTTATAATGGCCAAAAACAACAATGAAGTTCAAGTATTGTTTCTGCCGAATTCTGTGACACATGTTTAGTAACTTGGACTTATCTCTTTAATGGATGGGCCAAATTCAGAGAACTGCATATGTTTATTTTCTACACTCAATTGACTACAATTCTCTAAGAGGAGTCAAGGACTAATTCGAGCTGCAAGTGATCCAAAAACAGGCCACCATTCATACAAGTTTTCAGGAGCCCGTACAGAAAGCATTCAGGACACCCAAACTTTGGAGGGCCATATCTAACTCATCCCATATCCAAATGAGGTGATTCAAAAGCCCAAATTCAATTTTAAAACGTGATCTACAATTCTCAAGAAGTACCAAAGACCAGAATCTGCTTCTAGAAGGGGTCAAACCGTTTGTCAACAGATTACACATTTTTAGCCTTTTTTGTAGCCTTTTGACTAGCCTTTTCTTTAGCTTTGTAGACTAGACTTTTTTTGTTCTTCTTGGCCCTATTTAAAGGAGTCATGCACGTCCAAAAAAAGAAGAAAGCTGGAAATTTGATTCATAAGAATTTCTTGGGCAAAATTAGCCTATTTTCTCTTCATAAACACTTGTGAGTTTTGTTTCTTTTTGATTCTTCTTAAGAACAAGTTGAGTGTTTTCTTTGTTTCTTTGAAGATCAAAGTTAGAATCCAATCAAGGAGTGAGCAACCTTGTGGGGGATATCCAAAATCAAAGGTGTGGCCGTCCAAGAGGGTGCAAACTTGCTTGGGAAACGGGTAACTTTTGAAGGAGGAGGGCTCAAACAAAAACCTTGGTGATCAACGGCTAGGAGGGAGTTAAACTCTTGCCTACAACCGTTAAGGATCCAAGTGTTAAAGGAGACGATCCGTACGAGGCGTGACATCCGCGCATCACTAAGCCTCTCCTTACTCTTAACTCAGTTTTTTCAGAAATTCGACATGAAGAAAGTCGAATAAAAGTGATGATGGAACCCCAACAAGGGTCAGCATTAGAGGGATCTGCATTGGCCTCTCATGTAATTAATTCTAGCAGTTCTTCTCAACAAGTTGATTCCACTGGACTTATAGCTAGACGTAGCTCTGGTGGAGGTTTTAACAAAAACAAGTACAGGCCACCCCAACAGGTCTGTAAATATTGTAAAAAAACCTGGACATCGAGTTGAAGATTGTTTTAAGCTTCAAAGATTGAAGCAGTTTCAACAACAAAATCCAGGGGCTAAATTCAACTCAACCGCCCGCATGCAGCCTACATCGGGTTAACAACAGAATTCTAATCCCAATCCTAGTTTCAGTCCTAACTGGGGACCATCCACTGGAGCAGTGGCCAATACAGCTAACAGCACTGGGAATCCTGAACCTCAAATGCCTTTGAATCATATGATCCCTCATAGAATTGGGCCAGAAACTGGATGTCACGCTTACTCTAGTTTAGGGAATAATTCTAGTTGTAGGAAAAAGACTATTGATCATATTTTTCTATGGCACAACAGATTTGGTCACCCAAATAATTTGTATCTCAAGAAATTAATGCCTGATTTATTTACAACTGTTGACATCTCTGAATTAAAGTGTGAGACTTGTATTTTGGCAAAACAGCCGAAGGTTAGTTATTTACCTAAGGGTTATGATTCAAGTACTCCTTTTAATTTGGTACATTCAGACATATGGGGACCATCTAGAGTTTCATCTTTGAATGGAGCAAAATAGTTTATTACTTTTGTTGATGATCATACAAGAATTACATGGGTATATTTGATGAAGACGAAAACTGAAGTGTTTGGAATATTTAAAAAGTTTATCACACTTGTACGAAATCAATTCAATACTACGGTTAAGGTTCTTAGGAGTGATAATAGCATTGAGTATCTTGATCACCAAATGAAAGAGTTTATGGTTTCTAATGGTATTCATCACCAAACTTCTTGTGTTTATACCCCTCAACAAAATGGAATAGCAGAAAGGAAAAATCGACATTTGCTTGAAGTAACAAGATCTATAATGTTCGCTATGTGTGTTCCTAAACATTTATGGGGTGAAGGTGAAGCACTACTCACTGCTACTTATTTAATTAATCGTATGCAATCAAGAGTTTTATCTTTTAAAACTCCTCATCAGTGTCTGTTACAGTCATATCCGAACACAAAACTGTTATCTATGCTTCCTTGTAAAGTTTTTGGATGTGTAGCATATGTGTGTATCCCACTGCATCTAAGATCGAAGTTAGATGTAAAAATTGTTCGTTGTATATTTTTAGGATATTCTAGTTCCCAAAAAGAATATAAATATTATTGTCTCATTACTAGAAAAATGTTTGTATCATTAAATGTAGTATTTGATGAACAGTGTGTTTATTATGCTAAACATTTTGATAGCTCGAAATCTGATTATAATTTAGCTGATTATTGGAGTATTTTAGATGTTGCTACTACAGGGGTTCTTAACCAGCCTAATGAGTTTCCGGGAACTGAATGTGGTTCACAAGAAAGTGTAGCAAAAACTCCGAATGAGACTGGGGTGGATAAAACAATTGTTCCCTACACTGGAGCTGGCCGTGTGGATCTACCCATTACAAGGGTATATACACGACGCAACACTACCAATGAAGTTTTACAGGTTCTACCTTATGATCCTAATACGGGTAACATCTCTCCTACTCATAATGACAATTTACCTATTGCATTAAGAAAAGGAGTTCGTGAATACACGAAACATCCTTTGTATACATTTGTTGCATATGATAGGTTAGGTAGTAAATTTAAAACCTTTACATGTAATCTTGATAAGGAACATATTCCCTCCGATATTAATGAGGCTTTAAACAGTCCTATCTGGATGGCAGCCGTAAATGAAGAGTTATAAGCTTTGCTAAAGAACGAAACATGGGACCTAGTACCACTAAAAAGGGGAATAAAAACAGTAGATTGTAAATGGGTTTTCTCTATAAAGTATAATACAAATGGAACAATTAATAGACAAAAAGCTAGATTGGTTGCTAAAGGATTTACACAAACATATGGAATTGATTATATGGATACATTTGCACCTGTAGCTAAACTCAATACTATCCGGATTATTTTTTCTTTAGCAGTTAATTTAGACTGGCCTTTATTTCAGTTAGATGTTAAAAATGCCTTTTTAAATGGAGATTTACAAGAGGAGGTCTACATGGATATTCCACCAGGTCTTAAGACTAATGAAAATCGACATATGGTGTGCAAGCTTAGGAAATCTTTGTATGACCTAAAACAATCACCTAGAGCATGGTTTAAAAGGTTTACTAAAGCTGTGGTAAAATATGGTTTTATAAAAACCCAAAGTGATCATACATTATTTATTAGATTTTCTACCTCTCATGTATTTACCATTTTGATTGTGTATGTTGACGATATTATTCTTACAGGCAATGATCATATAAGGATACAAAATATTAAAGCTCAGAATTCGAGGTTAAGGACCTTGGCAGTGTACGGTATTTCTTAAGAATGGAAGTGGTACCACATGTAAGTAAGTTTAAGTACCTAGGATCATTTGTGCAGCAGAATGGGGACATAGATAATGATGTAGCACATCGAGTTCAATCAGGTTGGTGTAGATGGAGGACGGCCGCAGGGGTGCTGTGTGACAAGAATTTTCCAACTAAATTAAAGGGAAAATTTTATAGGGTGGCAGAGCGACCGACAATGCTATATAGGACAAACTGCTGGGCCATCAAGAGGTCACAATTGCATAAGATGGAAGTGGCAGAGATGAAGATGTTGATGTGGATGTGTGGGCATACAAGGCTAGACCGGATCAGAAACGAGGTGTTTCGAGAAAGGTTAGGCGTGGCTAGTATAGCAAATAAGATAAGAGAGGGAAGAATGAGATGGTTTGGACATGTCAAGCGGAGACAAACAATGGCGTCGGTCAGAGCAATTGAAAGCCTCATTGTAGAGGGGAACAGGAGTAAAGGCAGGCCCAAACTGACTTGGGATGAGCAGATTAGGCACGACCTACTAGATTTGCACCTCCCTGAGGACATGATCCAGAATAGGAGTTCATGGAGACATAAGATTAAGGTTAACAAGGTATAGGTCATATATCGGGACACCTTAGAGTATATTTAGGGACATAGATAGGCGTAGACACTATCTACGCTTTAGGTTGACTTTGCACTTGGTTGCTTATGTTTTACCGTTGTTTTGCATTACATGTACATATACACGTTATGTGTAGTTTAATATCAAAATCCTCTTCTTTGTATTTCCTAAATTCCATCACTAACACACTAGCACAGCATCTCTATTATTATGTCATTTATGTAGGTACATATAGAGTCGGGGGTCTCACTGGAAGCAGACTCTCTATCCCTTGGGATATAGGTATTGTCTGTCCACCACTTACCCTCCCCAGACCCTAACGATTGCTTTTGCTGTCGTTGGGATATACTGGGCACGGATGATGATGATGATGATGATGATAAAACAGGAATGCTGGGGTATCGACCAGTGGCTACACCTATGGAGTCCGGTTATAAGGCACAAAAAGATTGGGATAATACTCCCACAGACAAACCTAGATATGAGCAATTAGTAGGGAAACTTATTTATCTTTCGCATACAAGGCCGGATATATGCTATTCTGTTAGTTTTGTTTCACAATTTATGCATAATCCTACTAATGAAAATCTTAAAGTTGTTTTGTGTACTCTTAGATATTTGAAGGTTGCACCTGGACAGGGATTATCATTTACTAAAAACACAGATAGACAGATTCTTATATACACTGATGCGGATTGGGTTGGATCAAAGCTTGACATGCGATATACCACTGAGTATGGGACTTTCTTATGGGAAAATTTGATAACATGGAGGAGCAAAAAACAACATTTGGTTTCAAAGAGTAGTGCAGAAGCAGAACTAAGAGCCTTAGCGCTTGGATTATGTGAAGGACTTTGGATTAAAATAGTCCTACAAGAACTACATCAAGATACTGTTATGCCCATCCGAATTTATTGCGACAATATCTCAGCTATTAACATGTCTGAGAATCCTATTCAACATGACAAGTCTAAACAAGTCGAGATTGATAGACATTTTATTTGAGAAAAGATTGAAAGCAATATCATCAAATCGGAGCATATTCTTACTAACAGTCAAGTTGCGGATATCTTCACTAAATCTGTATCTACTTGAATTTTCCTTACTTATGTAATCAAGCTTGGTTGTATAAATATATACACCAAGCTTGAGGGAGAGTGTTGAAATAGTTAGATTTATTTGTATTTAATTCCTTCATGTAATTTGTTCATGTACAGTATACGTATACATACTATAGTAAGACAATAGAACAAGTAGGGGATAAACCCACTATCTTGGGAGTGCTGCAAACGGTAACTTCTTATTACCGTTACAGTTGGAGTATTTAAGGAAGAGAAACATTGTGTAATAAGTTAGGTTACTATTCTCTGTTTCTGTGAAGACAAAAACGAAATATACTCTCTTCATTCCTTTAAGTGTGAACTTGTTCCCATCTTTAATCAGGTTATTATATTCTTCAGAAAAAAGGTATTAATTTGAATAAATTATGAATACGCTGAGTTTTTAAAAGAAAAGGGAAGGGCAAAAGGAAAAGAAAATTTTCCTAAAACCGGTATCCATTCTTCAATTCTGATGACAGTTTAAACTAAAACTTGAGAGCCATAACAAAAACAGTCCCTAAACCGGGTTGTATATTGGTACCACTTCCAGCTCTGACAGCAAATCAGCTCCCTTTCATCGGAATAAGATATAAATTTATCAAGACGCTTAAATTAGTAGAAACTACAGGTTACAGCAACAGTGGAGATACCATACAGGAAAAATGCTCAATCCAAAGAACTGAAGTCGAATTGACCTTCTGGCGTATAAGGATGAGTCCAAGAGTGGAGGGAGATTCAACTTTCAATTGGTGATGTTCTCTTTTATGATGCTTTAAGAGTTCAGAATAAAAATAAAATTAAATATAGAAACAGCCATGCTATTTCTCAAAAAACACAACTTGTAACCACTAAAGAACCGATATGAATACACATAATACAAAGTGAGGAAAGGTGGGGTTTAGGGATGGAGGTTGTGGAGGGGAACTACCACCCAGGCAGAATAATTTTATTTTTGTGCACGATTTTAACCATTGGTTGATGCGTAAAACACAATTTGCATACTATTCAATGTCGCTCCGGACTGTGATGGATTTATAGCTTTCTCCCGATATGAATATGCTATTCGTTTGAACAGATCCATATCAAGTAGGGCAGTTTTACAGGACTATGTAAAACTAAAAATTCAATCACAGTTATGGGAGTATACTGATAAATTTTTATGACACTACTTGGACGCTTGTTAGTCTTAACAGAAAAGCGAAATTACTGTCAATATTAAATGTTTCTGATGCTATTCAGATGCTCAAAGTGTATCAAGGCAAAATGAATTGAAGATGCTTGTTACTACCATTGGACAGAACACAAAACTGAAGACCAAACAAAGGTTAGGACCGAAAGGAAACAATCACACATCTGACATTTTATGCAAGTAACTGCATCTGGAAAAGCACGATTACATTATGGACGGTACATTCAAAAGTGATCAAAGTGAGCTCTCCTAAAAGCGATTCTAGGCGATTCCAGGCGATTCCAGGCGATTCTAGGGTTCCTTCGGAGCTCCCCGCCGTCCGCCATGGACGGTACCAATCCAAATTTTCCGACCCCTTCCTCGGAAGAAACTGACCAGCTACTCCGGAGTGTGAAAAAATTTAAAAGGCCGGCAGTGGGAGAACCATCTATCGACGATGCTGGTCCAGCGAAGCCTATGGGTATGAATATTGGAGATTCTTGGGCAAGCATCCTTCAAGGTACTACGTCCCCTCTGGAAATTTATACGGGAGAAGGGGAATATGATGACACACTAGAGGAATTCCAGGAACAATATGATTCTGCACTTCTGGATGCTGTGGAGGGCCAAATGGTAGGTCGTGCCTCTGTGGAGATTCCTATAGAGGAATGTCAAGCTCTCTGGAAGCCATGGCGTAGGGCTCTGGTCATTAAGGTACTTGGCAGATCCTTCTCTTTTAAATTGTTGGAAAAACGGCTCTCAGAACTGTGGGCAGGTGGTGGGAAGCTGGACATTATTGACCTGCCTGAAGGCTTTTTCGTGGTAAGATTCTTCTCAGCTATGCACTACATTACTGCATTAGATGGGGGTCCCTGGATGATACAGGGGAACTACATTACCGTTAGGAAGTGGAAGCCTATGTTTACCCCCACAAGTGAGTTAATAACCAGAACTCTTGTTTGGGCCCGTATACCAGGGTTACCGCTGGAATTTTTTAAAGACACTACCCTCCTACATATTGGTAATTCCTTAGGGAAATCGGTAAAGGTGGATCAAACCTCAATGAATGTCACGCGTGGTAAATACGCACGCATTTGCGTTGAAGCTGACCTGGAGAAACCGTTAGTCTCCAGGGTGTCCGTTAATGGTAAGGTGTTTGGAGTAGAGTATGAGGGCCTAAGCTCTATATGTTATAAGTGCGGTGTATATGGTCATTCAATAGATAGCTGTGGGGTCGAGAAGGAGTCGCTGCAACTGGAAACGGTTACTACGAAGGGAAGGAAGGATGATATGAAATCGGATACACCTTTTGGTCCTTGGATGGTCGCATCGAATAATAGAAGGCGCAGGTCGACCTCAGCAGCTGAATTGTTTCAGTTCCAGCATCAGGGGGAAGTAGGGGGCGATGGGAGAGCTCAGAACCGGGAGGCACGCTCGGGGGGTACAACCACTAGTAGAACACTAGACATCGGTTCTCGGTTCAATGTGTTGAATGAGGATGAGGAGGCCGCTACTGAGACAGACCAGGAAACATCGTTGTCGGCCGGGTTCCAGCTTGTCCGTGACAGAGGGCCGGTGGCATCTTTCCAAACCAGTGCAAAGGGGAACAAAAGCTCGGCAAGTCGTAAACAAAAGAGTCCATCAACATCAAAAAGCACTAGGCTGACCAACTCTGGAACTTTAGCACTTGGAGAACTCAGCATTCGGCAGGGGGGCAGAGGAGGAACATTTAGAGGCAGAGGATCGGGTAGAAGGGGTGGCAGCTCCCATGCTGCGTCACTCCGAGATATTACCAACATGGAACACAGTGAGCTAAACGTCAATTTCAAAGCTACTGATTCTACATACACTCAACAATGGCCTTCCCTTTCAATCCTTAAACGGAATGACACTTTAACCGTCCCAGATGCACTAATTAAACAACATCCGCCTGACGTTAGTATGGCCGAAGAGCCCCCCTTGACCCACCCTGCCCCTGATGAGACGGGTCCCTTCCTTGACAAGGGGAATGACGTTGGAAATGATGCTATGGCTAACATGCCGATGGTGGAGGCGATAACCACCGACCTACCTGCTATGTGATATGTTCAGTATTCTCGCCTGGAATTGCCGCGGAGCTGGGTCAGCAGATTTCCGTATGGCACTGAAGGATTTGGTTGGGCAATATAAACCGGCGATACTATTCCTCATGGAGACACGGCAACATAGCTCTAAGGGTACGTGGATATTGGAAAATTTCCATTTTACCCATTTCGCAGCTGTAGAGACCAGAGGTTTTGCAGGCGGTCTCTGGTGCTTTTGGACGGATGAGGAGGTGCAGTTAAAAATTTGGGGCTTTACCGCCCAAACTCTAACTGTTGGCATATTACGAAATGGGTATACGGACTGGCTACTTACACTAGTCTATGCGTCTCCGGTGGCAGCGATTCGGGAAACTTTCTATGATTATGTGAGTCAGCTTAGCAGTTTCATTCACTTACCTTGGTGCCTTATTGGCGACTGGAATCAAATTGTGCGCCATGACGACAAGCGTGGGGGACGCCGTGTTGGTGGGTATATGGTCAATCTAATGAGAAAAATGATTGATAAATGCGGTCTCGAGGGAATCCCGTTCTCAGGACCCAAATTCACGTGGACTAACAATTGCCATGGCAGCCGCCGGATACAACAAAGATTAGATCAAGGTTGGGCAAACGAAAAGTGGTCTGAGAGGTACCCTAATGCGTTTGTACATCATCTACCTAGAACTCAGTCAGACCATCACCCCATTCTTCTGCGACATGAATTCCCCATGCCTAGGATGGCTAGCTTGAAGGTGCCACGTTTTCAACACAATTGGATGCAGCACTCTGATTTCCCTCATTTTGTCAGAGAAACTTGGCCGAAATTCTCTGGTGATCTTAGTAAGGATATCAAGACTTTTTGGACTAGCCTCCAGTCATGGAGTAAGGATGTTTATGGGGACTTATTTCAGAAGAAAAGGAGATGTGAATTGAGGATTGGGGGTGTCCAGCGGGCATTGGCCAACCATTCATCTCGTTACCTTACCAACCTGGAGAGTGAGCTACTCTCCGAATATGGGAACCTCCTCAAACAGGAAGACACTTACTGGCAGCAGAAGTCACAACTCAACTGGCTCGCACATGGGGAGCGAAACTCAAACTATTTTCATAGGTCGCTTAAGAGGAGGCAACGACGGACAAAGAGCCACTGCCTGCGGATGGAAAATGGCGAATGGATTAGTGATGATTCAACTATTAAGGAGTACGTTAGAGATTATTTTATCTCACTATACAGGGATGATTCCGAACCCCTCCCCACCGGCTGGTCTCCCAGCTTCCCAAAAGTGTCCCAATACGACCTCATCAGTCTTAATGGTGATGTCAGAAACCAAGAGATCGAATACGCAATGTTTCAAATGGGTGGTATGAAAGCACCTGGGGTTGATGGACTTCCGCCTGGCTTCTACCAGCGGCACTGGGCTATTGTCGGCCCCTCACTGATAAACTTTGTCCATAACACCTTCCGGACGCAGTCATTCCCATCGCAGATGAACGAAACACTCATCACGCTTATACCAAAGGTACAGCACCCTGAGAGAATAAATCAATTTCGCCCGATTGCCTTGATGAATGTTGCTATCAAACTGGTCACGAAAGTGGTGGCAAACCGATTGAAGCAACTTATCCCGCGGCTCGTTGACCAAACGCAGTGTGCCTTCACCGCTGGGAGAAGTTCGGCTGAAAATATCCTCATTGCACAAGAGCTAATCCACACTATGCGTAATAAGAGGGGAAATAAACGGCTCATGGCTGTTAAACTCGATCTCGAAAAGGCCTACGATAGAGTTCGCTGGGACTTTATCAAAAAAATTCTTTTGTCCATTGGGCTGAGCGAAAGCATGGTAAAACTCATTATGTTTTGCATTTCCTCCTCCAAGCTTTCAATCCTATGGAACAGTGAGAAACTTGAGCCATTCCAACCTACCCGCGGTATTCGTCAAGGGGACCCGCTTGCACCCTATATTTTTCTCCTCTGCATGGATGTGCTTGGGCAGAAAATCAATAGTATGGTGGCGGCGAAGCGGTGGAAGGCGGTCCAAGCATCAAGGGGAGGTCCGAAAATTTCGCATATATTTTTTGCGGATGATCTGCTCCTGTTTGGTGAGGCCTCGGATAACCAAGCGAGTATTATGGAGGAAACACTGCAGGATTTCTGTGCTGTCTCAGGTCAAAAGATTAGCTTGGAAAAGTCCGTTATGTTTGTTTCAAGAAATACTCCGGTGGAGGTGAGTAGGAGCATTTGCCAGAAGCTCAAAATTCGCCAGACGACTGATTTAGGCAAATACCTAGGAGTACCCATACTCCATAATCGTGTTTCACCAAAGACATATGACTTCCTACTGGATAACGTACGCTCCAAGCTTAACACGTGGTCAGCCCGAGTGCTGTCACAGGCCTCGCGGTGTGTTCTTATACAATCCGTCCTGAATGCGTTACCCTCCTATGTAATGCAAACCGTGGAATTACCAATTTCTGTACTTGAGGATATGGAGAAATATATGCGGAGCTTTCTATGGGGGGACACTGAGGAATCAAGAAAATTGCATTGTATCGCCTGGGACAAAGTTTGCAAACCCAAGGAACAAGGGGGCCTTGGGTTTAAGCGGCTACGAAATGTGAATTTGGCCTACCTAGTCAAACTAGGATGGCTGATGCTTATTGATAGGGAACGCCTATGGGTTAAAGTTATGTGGGCTAAGTACGGCTCACCTTTGTCGGATACTACCCGTACCTCGGTATCGCGTGCTTGGAGAGGAATTAGTCAAGCCGCAAGTATCCTTAAACAGGGACTCCAAAGTTCAAACTACCTCCATGATAGCAATCCAAATTCCACTGGTGACATCCGTTGGTTGGGTAAGGATTCAAGACATTTTTCGGTTAGCAGTGCATATCAACTCCAAAAAATCGATCCCAGTACCACTGACAACCACAGAGCATGGCTGCGCATTTGGGCGCTCAAGGGACCCCTACGCGGTAACCTCTTTCTGTGGAAACTGCGACATAATTGTGTTCCTTCCCTGAGCTTCTTACTCAAACGTCGTATAACCACCGTTACTAGCTGTCCGAGATGTAATTTAGACGCTGCGGATTCGCTCCATGATTTCCGAGACTGCTGCTGGGTGAAAAAAATATGGAAGGGGGTGGTCATTCCCACGAAATGGCAGGTGTTTTTTGGGTTTAATACCTTAGAGGATTGGGTTGATTCCAACCTGCAGACTGATTTTGGAAGGCCGGAGGATGCACAGGAGTGGAGCTACCTTTTTCGTGAGATTGTTCTGGGTGTGTGGCAATGTTGTACCAAAGCTAATCACACGGGTATTTGGAATGAGACTCCTCCAACTCAGTTCATACAGGGCATGCGATCCCGCGTCTTTGTTCTCCTTAAAGCATGTCAAACTAATGTAGATATGTAATAGGCCTTCTTGCTGCTACTTTTGCTATCTGATGTACAGTTGATGTTTTACTCAATATAATCGATCGTTTTCTCAAAAAAAAAAAAAGCACGATTACATTGTCATGTTAACGAAAGAAACAGTGACTAATTCATGGTCAAGTATGAAGTCTCCGTGAACTGCACTGTTGCCATAAAAAGCTAAAATATAACTTAAATAAACTAAGAATAAAACAATACGGCAATGTTTAATAAGCAAACAAATCAAAAGCAAGAAAATTTATCGCATGCCAGTGGTTATTTTGCAAACAAAAGGAAAATACAACAGCGACTACAAAGCAAAAAAAAAAAACAAAACAAAACAAAACAAAACTGATAACCCCTTAAAATCGATTAGTTTCCATATAAGCCATACAGGATAGACGAGTGTTCTAGTTTGAGATATAACATCAACGATAAAGGCAAAAAGCGAGTCTGAAGAAATTACAAGCCATCATACAAGCTCAACATATAAGGACGCAGAAATTGAGTGTACTATGATTATCAAGACATTACCTGGAATGTTAACTTCTCCATGACCTTTTCATAAAATGGTAACGCTTCCTTAACTTTTCCTATATCCATCAGGGAATCGCCATCCTTCATTGCCTAGTATGGTAACAATATAATTAAGAACAAACCTTGAATCATGACCCTGAACCACAAAAGGAGAATAGGTGGCACTGTTTTTAAATTGGCAAAGAACAAGGATAGCAAAATGACGGATAGTAAAACCCAGCATATCAACAAAGAAAAACAATAATAATACCTTCGTTTTCCAGATTTCTTATAATGCATAACTCGTGGACCAAAATCACATATCAGCAAATAATCATATCATGCACAAAAAGAGAAAAAATGTCACTTCACAGTACCAGTAAAGTGGGAAACACAAAATTCATGTAGGAATATCCGGATCCCGGATATTAATGCACCGGATATTAGTCCGAATATTATTATGATTGATAGAGAGTTATTGTAGTCAATAATTGTAAGAATATATGTGTCACCAAAAATAGACATAGTAGTAATAGTAGTATATTGGTTTTCCATAGTTAGAAGATCTTATACATCTCATCAAATTAGTTACCAAAAATATAAAGATTAGATTGATCTCTCATCAATCTATAAATAGAGAAGCCTTGTATATTTTGGTAGTAAGCATTTTTCCAAAGTCAATCAATAAGAAATCGATTGCCTCCCATTTCTTGATGGTATCAGGGCCATAATACTACACTACTACTCCCTAAAACCGAGAATGGCCGCTAAAAATTCCACCATCTCTAGTGTCCGATAACACTCTTCCACCCCAGGAAATGAAACTGGGGCAGGGTCTCACAACACCGCAAATGACGGTATTCCAATGGTCATATCCGGCCATAAACTCAATGGTAATAATTACCTATCCTGGTCAAAGACAATGGAAATGTTTGTCACCGAGAAAGGAAAAGAAGAATATCTATTTGGGACATTGAAAGTCCCTGCAACCGATGATCCTAAGTATAAGAGTTGGAAGGCTGACAACAGCATTGATAATGCCATGGCTTGTTGGATCTATGAATTCGGATATAAGTGAATGTTTCCTTCTCTATTCAACAGCTGATGAAATATGGGCAGCTGCTAAAGAAATGTATTCGAAAAAGGATAATACATCCGAATTGTATGGTATAGAAGCTCAGCTTCAAGATCTGAGACAAGGTGACATGACTGTCACAAAATATTTTACTCAACTGACCAGGGCTTGGCAACAACTAGATGCCTTTGAAGTGTACACCTGGAGTTGCACCACTGATGCACAGCGGTACAAAGAAATCAATAAAACAAAACGAGTATTCAGATTTCTCATTGGCCTGAACGCAGAATTAGATGGAGTTAGGGGCAGAATACTTGGTATCAAGCCATTGCCGAGTCTAAAGACTGCATTCTATGAAGTAAGGCATGAAGAAAGCCGTAGAAAGTTGATGATTAACCATCTCCCACCATCGCTAGGTGACAATTCCGGACTCTCCGTCAAACGAGCCAAAATTCAAAACAATATTTCAAACAGTTCCAGACCTTATTGCACCTATTGCAAGAAGTCTGGACAAACTGTCTCTGAATGCTGGAAGCTGAAAGGAAAACCTACAGATAGTAGGTCGTCCAAGGCAAGCTGGAAGAACCCGAATTCCGAGAACAACCCCAACCCTGAAAATTCTGAAGGAATGAATCTTCCTACTAAGGATCAAATTGAGGCACTGCTGAATCTCCTAAACCAAAAAGGGGGTGAGTCTTAGGAACCTATCCTAGCATCAATGGCCAATACTAGCGTCTTGAATGATCAGAATCAACCATGGATTGTGGACTCCGATGCTTCTGATCATATGACAAATGAAGGTAAAAAATAATTGATTACATTAAGTTTTCTTCACCTAAGTTTGTTCAACTAGCGAACGGAACCAATAGGAAAATCATGGGAAAAGGATAAGTAAAAATGAATCCTAAACCTCACTTTACTAAATGTTCTATATTGTCCCAGATTTAAAATTTAATCTCCTCTCTATAGGAAAATTAATAAGAGACTCTGGATGTATTATTGAGTTCTCACCAAATGTATGTTATTTTCAAGATGCATATTCGAGAATGGAGATTGGCAGTGCTAAGCATATCAAGGGACTATTCCTGCTCAACCCAGATTCACAAAAACAAACGGCAGCTTCATATGAGCACAGTAGTGTGACTAGAATAAAAGGCTACAAAGCCGAAAAAAGAATAAATTGTACAGCTTCAAGTAGAAATAAATGTTTGCCTCTAACCAGATTATGCTCTGGCATAAGAGGCTTGGACATCCAAGTTTTATGTATCTAAAAAGGTTATTTCCAAATTTGTTCACTAGTGTGGATACTAACTCATTGACTTGTGAAACGTGCCAATTAACCAAACACATTCGGCACACATACTTAAACAAACGGCACACAGAGACAAAACCATTTAATCTCGTGCACACTGATATTTGGGGTCCATCACAAATAGCCAATATCAGTGAAACACGCTGGTTCATCACCTTTGTAGATGATCACATACGTGTGACATGGATATACCTGTTGAAACAAAAGTCTGAAGTGGGAACTATTTTCAGAACATTTCACAATCTTATAAAAAACAATTTGGAACAAAAATTAAGACCCTGAGATCAGATAACGCTTCTGAGTACTTAGACAAAACACTAAAAGCCTATATGGCAGAAGAAAAAATACATTACCGGACCTCCTGTGTCAATACACCCCAACAAAATGGGGTAGCTGAAAGAAAAAACAGACACCTATTGGAAGTTACTAGGGCAATTATGAACTCAATGAATGTACCTAAACAATATTGGGGTGAAGCAGTTCTAACTGCCACTTATCTTATAAATCGCATGCCATCTAGAGTTCTCGAATTTAAAACACCAAGACAAACACTAATAGATAGTCATCCATATGACAATCTAATGTCCGAATTACCCCTTAAAATTTTCGGATGCACAGCATATGTACACGTATACAACCGAACCAAGCTAGATCCGAAGGCTATAAAGTGCATATTCATCGGATACTCTGGAACTCAAAAAGGGTACAAATGTTATTGCCCAAACAGTAAACGAATATACAGTTATACACAACATTAGACGTGACTTTCAATGGAGCTCAAGCTTTCTATGAAAACACAACAACAGACACAATCCGGGAAGAAACCTAGAATCTAATAGATCTAAGTATGCAACCACCTGATCAGGCACCATTAAGTGACCGAGAGACATCAGGACAAGAACAACCTTTAACTGAATCATCAATTGAAAAAGAATTGAATATACAATGAAGACCTCCTATTCAGAAAGTATAGAACCGGAGAAATATTCTCCAAACATATATGACAAATGAACAAGACATACATACTAAAGACACTATACATCCTACACAGATGGATGAACTTTGTCAAGAAAATCAAGAAATTGATGATAGGTCAATCGCCCTCAGGAAAGGAACCAGAGAATGTACAAAACATCCTCTATATAACTTCCTGACATATTCAAAATTAAGCCATGAGTTTCAATCTTTCACAAGTAGCCTAGACTCACAACTGATTCCTAAAGACATTAATGAAGCACTATCAATACCAAATTGGAAGGAAGCAGTAAGTGAAGAAATTAAGGCACTAGTGAAAGCCAATACTTGGAAACTAACACCACGTCCAAAAGGGGTTAGACCAGTAGGGTGCAAATGGATCTTTACCATTAAATACAATATCAATGGAACCATCAATCGATATAAAGCTAGATTAGTAGCTAGAGGATTTACTCAAACATATGGAATAGATTATTTAGAGTCGTTTGCTCCAGCAGCAAAATTAAATACAGTAAGAGTTATATTTTCCATTTCTGTAAACTTAGACTGGAAATTGTATCAATTAGATGTGAAAAATGCATTCTTAAATGGAAATTTACAAGAAAAAGTATATATGCATATGTTAAGAAATCCGACAAGATCACTGAAAACAAAACTTGATCTCCGATTTCCTACCAAGGATCCATGTTGTTCGTTTAATTCGATAAAAGAAATCAAAAACCATACCTCTATAGATTCGAAATCTGCAGACGTAGAATGTGCGAACGTAGGAGGTGCGATGGCACGACCACCCTCAGTCGGTATCCAAACGAATGCTTCCGTCCGGAGTGCTAGCTCTTGAACGGCGCGGCTGAAAGAACTCGTTTTTCTCCAAAAACGGCTCTAGGGTTTTTCTGATGATTCTGTGTTTTTCGTGTGTGTTCTCTATGCAAGATACACCATATATATATACACACATATATAGACATCAAAATCCGAGTCCTAATAGGATTAGTTAGTGCCAATCAAAATCCATATCAGATCTGGATTCTTTAATTATTATCCGATAACATATATATATATAAATATATATACATACATACATACAACCACAAAAACGAAATTATTAATAATAATAATAATAATAACTAATATCTAATATTATTAATATTATTAATATCAGCCCATACGCATTCTTGTGTGTGACCCGATAGGCCCATATTAATCGACAGTCGATTAAATCTCCATTAAACCAACAAGTCGTAATTGGTCTCTAGCAAGACATTACGACTACCCAATTAATACGAGTAAAGTCCAACTAGCCTAATAATAGTACATGCGTTAATCCCTTTGTCACACGATATCTAGTTTGAACATAAGTCATGGTCAGCGTCATACTTATATTGTTCAAACATATGATTACTTGATCTCTAAGTAAACTGATAAAACAAATGACATTGATCACACTATCAATTCATTTGAGCACGACCATGCATTTCACAGTCTCACTAATCGAGGGGCCCAAAGATATCTCTCTCAAAAGAGAGGGACAAATTCTATCTTGATTGTTCAATATCCTCTATATAATTTCTATCATATTCAATCATGACCTTTATTATTATCCAGTTACGGATAACGTTTGATCATGTCAAAATATAATAGTCCTTATGTTGGAAAATATGACAATCTCAAGTCTAAGGATTAAAACATGACTACCATGAGATTTACTTATGACGCTAATCCATGTAGTAATCTCATGATGGGTCTATCCAATACACTGTTCTCTAACAAGTATCTATGAGATTGATTTGTATCACCATACACATAATCATCTCATGATTATCAAATCAATACTCATACTGGTTATAAATTATTTTATCTCTATAACAATAATGAACCCGGGACATATATCATAATTGTGTAACATACTAACCAACAATAATGATAATAAAACCTCTTTATTAATAATAAATGTATAACATAAAACATCCAAATCATGGCCTAGGGCACATACACTAACAGCATATACCTCCAGGATTCACTAGTGGAAAAAATAAACATATGGTTTGTAAGTTACAAAAATCATTATATGGTCTAAAAAAGTCTCCTAGAGCATGATTCCAGAGATTTACTAAAGAAGTAAAAAAAACCAAGGGTTTGTACAGTGTCATGGAGACCACACGTTGTTCCTACATACCTTAGAAACTGGATTATTAATAGTTCTTATTGTATATGTTGATGATATAATCATCACTGGAAACGATGAAAAAGGAATCCAGGAAGTCATAAAGAAACTATCACAAAAGTTTGAAGTAAAAGAACTAGGAGAACTTAGGTACTTTCTTGGCATGGAAGTAGCTAGAAACAAAGAAGGAATGAGCATATAATAAAGAAAGTATATTCTGGATTTACTAAGGGAAACTGGGATGTTAGGTTGTAAACCAGCCACTTCACCAGTAGAACCAGGATATAAGCCAAAAGAAGTATGGGATACAAAACCCGTAGATAAATTAAGGTATCAAAGATTGGTAGGAAAGTTAATATATCTTTCTCACACAAGACCTGATATATGTTATGCTGTAAGCTTCATTAGTCAGTTCATGCATAATCCAACTAATGAGCATCTTAAAGCCACTATGAGAATTATTAGGTATTTGAAGAATACTCCTGGGCAAGGTTTACACTTCTGGAAAACGCCAGATAGGAGTATAAAAGTATATACAGATGCTGATTGGGCAGGTTCAAAAACAGATCGGAGATCAACCACAGGGTACTGCACTTATGTGTGGGGTAACCTAGTTACCTGGAGGAGCAAGAAGCAAGGAGTGGTAGCCACGAGTAGTGCAGAAGCGGAATTAAGGACTCTAGCACTAGGCGTGTGTGAAGGAATGTGGCTCAAGACAATCTTAACAAACATCAATCAACAGTTTGATAGGCCTATTCAAGTATACTGTGATAACGTGTCGGCAATTAACATGGCAAAGAATTCAGTCCAACATGACAAGTCTAAACACGTGGATGTTGAAAAGCACTTCATCAGAGAAAAGATCGAAGAATAACTCATTAGTCTGAAGTATGTCCTCACCAAAGACCAGATAACTGATATCCTCACCAAACCAGTCTCAGTAAAGATATTTCAGCATTTACTATCCAAGCTTAGATGCATTAATATCTACATCTAAGCTTGAGGGGGGGTGTAGGAATATCCGGATCCCGGATATTAATGCATCGGATATTAGTCCGGATATTATTATGATTGATAGAGAGTTATTATTGTAGTCAATAATTGTAAGAATATATGTGTCACCAAAAATAGACATAGTAGTAATAGTAGTATATTGGTTTTCCATAGTTAGGAGATCTTATACATCTCATCAAATTAGTTACTAAAAATATAAAGATTAGATTGATCTCTCATCAATCTATAAATAGAGAAGCCTTGTATATTTTGGTAGTAAGCATTTTTCCAAAGTCAATCAATAAGAAATCGATTGCCTCCCATTTCTTAAATTCAAATGACCTCCTGCTCTAATACCACGTTAAATTTTTCATCTAAATGCTTAAGCTACAGGAGAGGAGTAGTTTTACATTTGTACACTCGACATCATTCCTGTCTTTGGCCCATATCTATCATGTCGGCCCATTCCTCGCTAAAAGGTGCAAAACCTAGAACATAAGCTTTCTTCCACTTCCCATTCAGTTTAAAAGACGAAGGTAAACAAGGGCAAATTGCAACAATGACATACTGAACATTGCTGCTCTCCAGATTTTCTAAAATACTTTCATTTCTCCCCAAATGGATCTAAATAATGACGTTAAATCTTTATGCTTCTATTCAGATATGTGACGTGAAGACCAGCCCCTGAGCAAAAGTTTATGGGATGCACTTATTTCCCACAATAAGTAGCTGTCTATAACATAGTTAAAAGTGCAATCTCATCTGTGCTATCAATAGAAATATCAGACCATTGCCATCTCCACCGCCTCTCTAATGGAGCATCTTGTGGATGCCCTTTACAACAACATATGTACAGGATATCTTCTTAAAGGAGAAAAAAATATATTTTCATCTCCAAAAAGCTGCAGATACAATAAATAGCAACAGAAAGAACAGGATATGTGGTATCAGAGGTATGGCAGGGAAACATGGATATGAGAGGAGTAAACAACTTTCAGAGGAGGTAAGTGGTGAAGTGAAGGGCAATCATAAATCACAGAAAGATGCATATACTATTCGCACTCACGAGTTATACATGTCAGTAATTTGTCAGTCCAACAAGAGAAATGGATTAGTTCTGTAATGCCCCATCAAACACTGAAACATTGTACCTTCGCCATGCTGCCGCATGAACTTTTCAATTCCCACTTGTAGAAATATTGAATAAAACACTGTATAAATAGAATATAAGTACACACTATACATACACATACTAATACAGTATATAAACAACATATACAGAACAGTAATATACTTATATATGCCTCATACACTTAATTCATTCATTAGTTGAGTGGATATCATAATGTAGCCATTAGAAACAATAGAACCGTTGGCGGATTGAGGTTTTCTGTCTCTTCTCTCTCCAGCCTTAGAAAAGGCTTTACTCTTGCACATTTAAGAACTTAACTTGGTGAATAATATATTCACAATTATCTATATGGTATCAGAGCAAAAATAACTATTATTAATCATAAAATGACTCTCCTACTATTTAAATTCAAATATGGTCATGGCTGCTTCTTCTTCTACTCTTAGCACATTGAGGCCATCTTCATTCCACTCCACTCCTGGTCAAGGATCAGGAGCAGTGGCTAATTGTCTGACAGTGTTTGATGATTCACTCATTGTCATTACAAGTCACAAACTAAATGGAAATAATTATCTCTCTTGGTTTAGATGGGTGGAGATGTTTGTGACCAGTAAAGACAAGGAAGATTATTTATTTGGGACAATGACTGTCACACTTGAAACAGACCCAAAATTCAGACTATGGAAGTCTGAAAATAGCATGATAATGTTCTTGCTCATAAGATCCATGCTTCCTGATATTTCTGATGATTTTATGATATATACGACTGCTGCTGAAATATAGGATGCAGCCAAAGAAATGTAGTTTAAGAAAGACAATACTTCTGAGTTAAATAAAGTTGAAGCACAAGTTCATGAAATTAAACAAGAAAACTTGACTATTAACAAGTATTATACACACTTAACAAAGGTCTGGCAACAAATTGATGTATTTGAGATACATCAATGGTCTTGTGCATCTGATTCTCAACTATATAAAGCTACAGCTGAACAAAAAAGTCCTTAGATTCTTGACTGGATTGCATCCAGATTTTGACGTGGAAAGAATAGAGTTCTAAGCACAAAGCCTTTGCTTAGTCTCAAGGATGCATTTGCTGAAATTAAACATGAGGTGAGTAGGAAGAAGGTGATGATGGGGACTAGTCCAAATCTATCCACAGAAACCTATGTCTTAGTCACTGAAAAGCTGGCGTCTGATACAATAGTATTAACAGCTAAGAGACAGTATAGTGAAGGAGAAAAACTTTTTAGCAAATATGGCAAGAAGATTGGGCATTTAATTGATGATTGCTGAAAGTTACATGGCAAGCCAGGAGAAGGAAAGCCACCAAGATCAAATAACTCCTGGAAGTCTTCATTCAGTCTGACATCATTTGGGAATGGAGCTGATAACTTAGTACAGAATATAATCCAAGGATTTTTCAAACAGCCAGAAGCCTCAATTCTTCTCACTAAAGATCAAATAGAGGCACTGCTCCATCTATTTAATAAACAAGAAGTCTCCGGCAGCCAAAATCCCATACAAGCTACCATGGCAACTCATGACAATATTATGGAGGTATTAGCTACAATCCTGGACAAGAAAACACTTGGATTGTTGAATCTGGAGCCTCAGATCATATGACACATAATGATAACCTTCTTTCAGATTATCATTTCTTCTATATTCCTAAACATGTTAAGATTAATTGAACTTCCCTAATGGTAGCTGGAATGGAAAAGGGTTAAGACTAATGATAAACCGATCTTAAATAAGGTATTACATGTGTCTAATCTTAACTTTAATATGTTGTCAGTTGGAAAGATTACAAGAGATAAATAAGTGTAGCATGTCTTTCACCTTTTGAATGGTGTTTTTAGGACAAGGACATGAAGGAAATGATTGGCAATGCTAAAAACATAAATGATCTCTTTATCTTGAAGCTGGAAAGTCTGGTTACATGTTTTAACTCTCAAATGGCAGAAAAAGATAGAGCATGAAGTAGTGACTCTAGGATTGATCGTTGTATAGATGAAATCCAATTTTTTTATACTTGAAACATTTAATGCCAAAGTTATTTTGCAAAGCAAGCCCCAAGAATATTTTGTGTAAATCTTGACAGTTAGCTAAACAAAATAAACAAAGTTATGCTGCTAAGGTTTATCAGTCAATAAGTCCATTCAATCTTGTTCATTCTGATATTTGAGGTTCCTATAGGACAACAAAAATCAATAGAACAAGATGGTTTGTGACATTTGTTAATAATCATACTGGAGTTACTTGGGTATATTTGATGAAAAACAAATTAGAAGTAAGTTAAATTTTTTAGGATTACTTTGTTCTCAAAAGGAATCAGTTTAACTGCACGATCAAGACCTTAAGGTCTAATAATGGTGTAGAGGATTTAGATGACTCAATTAAACATTTTATGTATGAAAACGGAATCTATCATCAAGTATCACGTGTATACACACCTCAATTAAATCAAGTAGATGAAAGAAAGAATAGACATTTACTTGAAGAAACCAAAACTTTAATGTCTATACTAGAAGAAACCTACATTGTAATATAGAATCTGAGATCACTCAGACAAACAATATACCACTTATAGGTTAGAACCAGAAGTAGATAATAGGTTTATTGCCTTAAGAAAAGGGATAAGGGAGTATATTAAACATCCCTTGTATAACAATCTGTCATATGTAAGGTTGAATACTTCCCTCAAAGCCTTTACTTCAACCTTATACTGTAACAGGGTTCTTAAAGATATAAATAAAGCTACGATTATACATAAGTGGAGAGCTGCAGTTAATGAGGAGATGAGAACTTTAGTATAGAAAAACACATGAGAGTTAGTACCTATTAAAGAAGATGTTAAACCTGTAGGCTGCAGATGCGTATATACCATCAAATATAATACTGGTGAGATTATAAATAGATACAAAGCAAGGTTAGTTTGCTAAAGGATTCACACGAACATATGGAATTGAATATCTTGAAACTTTTGCACTTGTGGCTTAACTCAATAGAGTAAGAGTTTTTTGTTTCCATTGTTGTTAATTTAGACTGAGAGGTATACCAACCTGATGTTCAAAATAACCTTTAAATAGAGAGTTACAAGAAGAACTGTATATGCATGTACCACCAGGTTTCATTGATCAAACTAACAAGTGTAAGGTCTGTAATTTAAAGAAATCTCTATACGGATTAAAGCAATCACCCAGAGCTTGATTTAAAAAAATTTCAAAAACACTCAAAGAATATCAGTTTATTCAAAGTCATAGTGACCATACATTGTTTACTAGAGTATCTACAGGAGGAAAGATTACTGTTTTGATTGTATATATGGATGATATTATTGCTACAGTGAATGATCTTCAAAAGGGATTCAGTTTATTAAGCTTGAGCTATCTAAACAGATTGAAATAAAGGATCAAGGTAGATTAAGATACTTTCTTGGTATGGAAATAGATTAGGAAAGCAGCTTGTATGTGCATATCATAGAGAATATATGTTATTGACTTGATGAAACTAGAATGATGGGCTGTAAGCCAGCTAATTCTCCTATTGAACCAGGACATAAACCCATAAAATTATGGGACACTACACCTAGAGACAAGTTAAGGTATCAGAAGTTAGCTGGCAAGTTAATTTACATTTTTCACACTAGGACAGACATATGTTATGCAGCTAGTTTTATTAGTTAATTTATGCCCAATCCTACTAATGAATATTTGCAAGCAGCTTTGAGAATTCTTAGGTATCTAAAGAAGATACCAGGTCATGGATTATACTTTCAAAAGAACATGAACAGAATTATACAAGTTTATATTGATGCTAATTGAGCTGGATCTAAGGCTATGAGGTCAACTACTGGTTATGGTACTTATCTTTGGAAATTCTAGTGACTTGGAGGATTAAAAAGCAATCCGTGCTATCAAGGAGTAGTGCAGAAGTAGAATTAAGAGCACTTGCTCCAGGATTATGTGAACGATTATGGCTCAAGAGGGTATTAGAAGATATTGACTGGGATGCAGCCTTCCAATCGGATTGTTATGTGACAACAATTCTGCCATCAGCATGGCTTCAAATCATGTGCAACATGACAAGTCCAAGCATGTGGAGATGATAGATATTTTATTAGAGAGAAGATTTAAGACAAAGCGATTAACCTTGAGTATACTGCTTCCAAAATCAGTTAGCAGACATCCTGGCAAACCAATTTCTATCAAGACTTTCAAGAATCTTTTATTCAAGCTTGGTCGTATAAACTCTATATAACTAAGCTTGAGAGAGTGTATAAATATTGAATGAAATACTGTATAAAGAAACTGTACATACACATATACTAATACAGTATATACAGAAACATATACATAACAAAAATATACTTGTATATGTCTCATATACTTAGTCTATTCATTAGTTGAGTGGATAACATAGTGTAGCAATTAGAAACAATAGAGCCGTTGGCTTACTAGCCGTCGGCAGATTGAGGCCTTCTTCCTTTTTTTTCTCCAGCTTTATAAAAGGCTTTACTCTTGTACATTCAAGAACTTAATTTGATGAATAATAATATTCACAGTTCTCTATACCACCCAACAAGCACCTAGTCCCCACAATTCATATGCTTTACAAAGGTGCAATTTGTCAAGACAAAATAAGGTCCTATGATCAACAGACAACAGAGGACACAATTGCATGTACATGCTACACATAATTGTTAGTGTATGTGCCCTAGGCCATGATTTGGATATTTATGTTATGCATTTATTATTAATAAAAGAGGTTTTATTATCATTATTGTTGGTTAGTATGTTACACAATTATGATATATGTCCCGGGTTCATTATTGTTATAGAGATAAAATAATTTATAACCAGTATGAGTATTGATTTGATAATCATGAGATGATTATGTGTATGGTGATACAAATCAATCTCATAGATACTTGTTAGAGAACAGTGTATTGGATAGACCCATCATGAGATTACTACATGGATTAGCGTCATAAGTAAATCTCATGGTAGTCATGTTTTAATCCTTAGACTTGAGATTGTCATATTTTCCAACATAAGGACTATTATATTTTGACATGATCAAACGTTATCCGTAACTGGATAATAATAAAGGTCATGATTGAATATGATAGAAATTATATAGAGGATATTGAACAATCAAGATAGAATTTGTCCCTCTCTTTTGAGAGAGATATCTTTGGGCCCCTCGATTAGTGAGACTGTGAAATGCATGGTCGTGCTCAAATGAATTGATAGTGTGATCAATGTCATTTGTTTTATCAGTTTACTTAGAGATCAAGTAATCATATGTTTGAACAATATAAGTATGACGCTGACCATGACTTATGTTCAAACTAGATATCGTGTGACAAAGGGATTAACGCATGTACTATTATTAGGCTAGTTGGACTTTACTCGTATTAATTGGGTAGTCGTAATATCTTGCTAGAGACCAATTACGACTTGTTGGTTTAATGGAGATTTAATCGACTGTCGATTAATATGGGCCTATCGGGTCACACACAAGAATGCGTAAGGCTGAGATTAATAATATTAATAATATTAATATTGGATATTAATTATTATTATTATCGTTTTTAATATTAATAATATTAATATGGATATTAATTATTATTATTATTATTTTCGTTTTTTTGGTGATTATATATACATGTGTGTTATCGGATAATAACGAGAGAATCCATATCTGATATGGATTTCGAATATCCTGATAGAATCCGTATCTGATATGGATTTTGATTGGCATCAACTAATCCGATTAGGACTCGGATTTTGATGTCTACGTATGTGTATATATACTTGTGTATCTCGTATACACTAGACACACGAAAATACACAGAGTCATCAAAGAAACCCTAGAGCCGTTTTTGTGAAAAACCGAATTCTTCAGCCGCGCCGTTTGAAGAGCTAGCACTCCGGACGGAAGCGTTCGTGTGGATACCGACAGAGGGTGATCGTATTTTCGCACCTACTTCATCTGCGTAATTCGGATCTACAAAGGTAGTTTTCGAGTTTCTTTCATCGAATTAAACGAACAACATGGATCCTTGGTAGGA
>AP025072.1:8375475-8493670 GCA_036186865.1 Eustoma russellianum | reverse complement strand
AAGAAAAAACCCACAAAAAAGTACCTAAGGATTGTTCATTTCTATTCAAGGACTCATCAGCATCCAAATTTATTTTCTTCCTATACTCCTTCGCTTTCTCAAATGCAAGTTTCACAGACGACGACACCTCCTCTTCGTTTTTACCTGCATCTTTCCCCTTGAGAATTCTTGCTCTCAAATCCTCAACCTTTCCATCTTCTCCTCTAATTTCTTCAATTGGGTTCGGAAGAATCTTTGGAGAAGGGTCTGATTCGACTGCTTTCTTGTATGCTTTAGCTTTAGCAAAGGCGAGCTTCACAGGGTCAGGCCCACTAGGTTCAGTATCTAAAGGCTTGTCTGATGAGTTTGGAGAAGAAGATTCTGAATTTAAAGGGCCTAAGGAGGATGAACGTTTGAAATTGTCCAATTTTAAGACAAAATTCAAACTCCTAGGATGCAGCAGCTTCGGGATGGGAGAAGTGCTTGTTTTCATGGGTTTAAGAGGAGATGAAAGAGTTGGACTGGGGAAAGTAGCCATGCTCAAGCTTTTTGCTTCAATCAAATGGCTTCATTCTCTTTCCACAGAGCGAAGAGTTTATCTAGTGGTGATCCCAAATCAAAAAATCACAATTCATGAAGGCACTTGGGTGGCCCATATTCCTATAGGTTCTCTCACATTTCAAATTATTTTCATGAATTTGTCGGAATTTTCAAAGACGCACTCAATTGGTATCCACATAATATTACAAGTTTGATCTTGAAAATCACATTGTACAAGTTTGGATTTTATCATCAAAGACATATCTAAGAGTGGTTTTGAACCTCTTGGAGAAATGGAAATAGGAAAAGTTTGGATGGCAAGTGGGTTTGTCAAAAGTTGACAACCACCATACTTTGAGCTTAATTATGATTAGTGTTCGTTAATCAAAAATGAAAACTAATAATTTCTAAATTATCTACGTAACAAGTAGATGACTTTAGGCTTTTGAATCACTCGATTCCGATACCGGGTGAATGAGAAATTAATGCTCAAAGTTGGAGTAAAATTGGAAGGAAATTGAAAAAGAGGTGATGTGCCCTCTTGAGGAGTGAACACATCACCCTTAAGTGGAATACCATATTGATTATTTGAGATGAAAGGGCCACCATATAAAGCTCAAGTTGGAGCTTTCTAAAATGTGCCCTTGGGCATGAGAAGTTTTTGACGGAGTCAGGACGCAGCTCAGGCAAGGTTCACCACACACACGCGCGCCGCCGCCGCCGCCCGACGGCCGGCCGGCTCGTGGCTCGTGGCTCATGGCTTCGTGGCCTGTTCTTATTTTTTTTGGAGAATATTTCATTAAAATTTTCCAGGAAAATAATTATCTTAATCGTATGGCCAATAAAATTCTGAGAAGATCTAAGGGCTGAGATTAAAAGTTGACGCGGATTGCGATCCAAAGGCTGAGATTTATCAACGGTTTATGATCTAACGGCTGTAGATGAAAACCGCTGCAGTTTATGATATAACGGCCGAGATCGAAAACCGTCTGATCCGACGGTCTACATTTAAAACCGTCGCGGTTTTTGATCTAACGGCTCTGGATGAAAACCGTCAGATCTGACGGTCCACGTTTAGAACCGTCGATCTAACGGTTGTGGATAAGAACCGCCAGATCCAACGGCTGAGATCGAAAACTGCTGCTATTTCCTTTCTCTATTTAAAGGCCTGTTTCTCCAAACCTCTGAAGCCCCAACAAATTTCTTCTGCTTTCTCCCCTTGCATACATACTGCTGCATTGCATTCATTCCTTACAGTGATCGTGAAGTCAGAGCGCTTACAGGTTCGATGAGTTCCTACGTTGCAGTGCCGCTCGTGTGAACTGTTTGCCGTTGTATCCTGGGAGACGTTTGTTCCATCCGATTGGGCACAGTATACCGGAGCAATTCGTCTTAAGGACAGAGTTCTTAGACTCGCCTCGGTTTTGCTTTTATTTTTGTCGATTTAGCCGAACACACACTGTACACTTGTTCAGATTACAGTTTCTAACATTCTTAAGACGAATTCGATTTATATACTGTAATCTAGTACGGTTTCTGTTTGCATATACAGTTTATATTTATACGGCTCTAATCGGTTTCGTGTTCTGTTTCTGTATTGCGTTTACAGAATCTGAAATGGAGAACGAAAGTTCGAACTCCTTCAATGGCGTACACCTTGGTCCGTCCGAGGAAGTGAACAATTGTTCCAGTTGCACCCGCTGCCATTCCTGCTCCTGTTCCGGTTGTTGGACAGGCTGAGAAAAGAGAAGTTTGGAGGCAGTTACTTCAAAAGATGGAAACAAAAGATGCTGTTCTTTTTGACAACTCTGGGGCTGGCCAAAATGCTGACCGAATCCTCCAGTGGTGATACCAGTCGAGGATCAAAACGTGAATATGCAGAATAGCTTGATGGCTGAAGCATGGAAATATAGTGATTATGTCTGTTTGAGTCATATTTTAAGTTGTCTCGATAATACTCTGTATGGACTGTATAGTACCTTTAAGACTGCAAAATCTTTATGGCAGGCTTTAGACAAAAATACAGGACAGAGGATGCTGGTGCGAAGAAATTTATCATTGGTAAATTTCTTGATTTTAAGATGACTGATTCTAAAACTGTTGTTTCTCAGATTGAGGAACTTCAGATGTTAGTGGCTGAAATGGAAGAAGAGGGTATGTCCCTTAGTGAATCTTTCCTTGTTGCTGTGATTGAGAAGCTACCTCTTTCGTGGAGGGAATTCAGGAGCTATCTCAAACATAAGCGAAAGGAGATGTCCTTGGAAGATCTGATTGTTCGATTGCGTATCGAAGAAGACAATCGCAGATCTGAGAAGAAGTTTGCTCAATTTTCTGGTCAGGCAAAGGCTCATGTCGCAGAGGCGACGAAGAAAAAGAAAGGCAAGTTGGGAGTGAACAACAAAGGCAAAGAGATCGCCAAAAAGTTCACAGGAAAATGCTACAACTGTGGCATTCAGGGGCACCGGAGCAGTGACTGTCGCAAGCCAAAGAAGAGGCAAGAGAAAGCGAAGGCGAATCTGGTTGGTGCAATGGAAGATCTGGATCTTTGTGCTGTTGTGAGTGAATGCAACATTGTGGGAAATCCGCACGCATGGTGGCTGGACACTGGAGCTACGAGACATGTTTGTGCAACAAGGCAATGTTCACAGAATACAAGCCCGTTGATGGTGCACAGCTTTACATGGGAAATGATGCTTCATCAAAGATTGAAGGTGAAGGAAATGTTGTTTTGAAGTTGACTTCTGGAAAGTTTCTGACTCTGCAGAATGTTCTGCATGTTCCTGATATTAGGAAGAATTTGATTTCTGGCGCTTTGATGGTGATGCATGGTTTAGACTTGTGTTAGAGTCTAACAAAGTTATCATTACTAAGAATGGGTTGTACTTGGGAAAGGGGTACTTGGTAGACAGAATGTTTAAGTTAAACGTTATGACCATTGTACCAGAAAGAAAAAGTTGTGCCCGTAGTGGCTAATGAAATGCATCTACTTCTGCTTATATGCTTGAGTCTTCTTGTTTATGGCATTTACGTTTGGGACACGTTAATTACAAATCAATTCAAAGAATGATTAATCTTGATTTGTTGCCTAAACTAAATTTGACTAAGAAAAAATGTCAAGTTTGTGTTGAAGCGAAAATGACTAAGGCTCCTTTTCCTTCGATTGAAAGAAACACTGAAATGTTAGATTTAATTCATACAGATGTGTGTGATTTAAAGTTTGTGCAAACAAGAGGTGGTAAAAAGTACTTTGTAACTTTTATTGACGATTGCACTAGATACTGTTATGTTTATTTGCTAAGTAGCAAAGATGAGGCCGTTAATGCTTTTAAGGATTATAAGAATGAAGTTGAAAATCAACTTAGCAAACGAATTAAGATAATTCGTAGTGATAGAGGTGGCGAATATGATGCACCGTTTAATGAATTCTGTTCAGAACATGGCATTATTCATCAAACGACTGCGCCATACTCACCTCAATCCAATGGTATTGCTGAACGCAAGAATCGAACTCTTAAAGAGATGATGAATGCTATGTTGATAAGTTCGGGTTTACCTCAGAACTTGTGGGGGGAAGCAATTCTCTCTGCCAATGTCATTCTAAATAGAATTCCATCTAAAAAGATGGATAAGACCCCTTATGAACTTTGGAAAGGTTATAAACCTAGTTTCAAATACTTAAAAGTGTGGGGGTGTCTGGCTAAGGTAGCAGTACCTAAACCAAGACAAGTCAGAATAGGGCCCAAAACAATTGATTGTATATTCATAGGATATGCAACAAACAGTAGTGCATATCGATTCTTGGTGCACAAGTCTGACATCCCTGACATACATGAAAATGTTGTCATGGAGTCAAGAAATGCAGTGTTTTTTGAAGACGTCTTTCCAAAGAAAGATAGAAATGATAAAGAAGCGCACGAGTAAGCGAGCTCGGGATACAACGGCTCAAGAAATTGAAACCCCGTCAAGCAAGCGAGCCAAAGACCCACTTCTTTGGACCAGATTTTCTAACCTATGGTAGAGAATGAGCCAAGGACCTTTTCAGAGGCGATGTCAACACCAGAAGCTTCATTCTGGAAAGAGGCAAAAACAGTGAGATAGAATCTATTCTTCAAAATCACACTTGGGAGCTGGTCAATCTTCCACCAGGAAGTAAACCACTCGGATGCAAGTGGATTTTCAAGAAGAAGTTAAAAGAAGATGGATCTATCGACAAATACAAAGCGCGGTTGGTAGCCAAAGGTTATCGACAAAAAGAAGGGTTTGATTTCTTTGACACTTACTCACCAGTGACAAGGATTACATCAATCAGAGTGCTAGTCGCGATTGCAGCAGTCTATAACTTAGAAATCCATCAGATGGATGTTAAGACGGCTTTTCTGAACGGTGATTTGGAGGAGGAGATATACATGGAACAACCAGAAGGGTTTGTTGTGCCAGGACAAGAGAAGAAAGTTTGTAAACTTGTTAAGTCTTTGTACGGACTTAAACAAGCACCAAAACAATGGCACTTGAAGTTTGATCAAGTAATGATGACAAACGGCTTCAGGATCAACGAGTGTGACAAGTGTGTTTACATCAAAAACACACTTAATGCCTATGTGATAGTATGTCTCTATGTAGATGACATGTTAATCATGGGCAGTACTCGTGACATCATCTTGAATACCAAGAAGATGTTAACACGGAATTTTGACATGAAGGATATGGGGGTTGCCAATGTTATTCTAGGAATCAAGATTTCTAGGGTAACTGAAGGATTGATCATGTCACAAAGTCATTATATTGAGTCCGTTCTCAAACGATTCAATATGTTTGATGCAAAACCAGTAAAAACCCCACTTGACTTAAGTATGCACTTAAGGAAGAACCGAGGTGAACCAGTAGCTCAATTGAAGTACTCACAAGTGATTGGAAGTCTAATGTACATAACGAACTGTACAAGACCAGACTTAGTTCAGTAAACAAATTGAGCAGGTTTACCAGTAATCCAAGTGAAGATCATTGGAAAGCTCTAAATAGAGTGATGAGGTACCTTAAGTACACAATGAATCTTGGATTACACTATACAAGATATCCAGCAGTATTGGAAGGATACTGTGATGCAAACTGGATATCAGATTGCAAAGACTCTAAATCCACAAGTGGATATTTATTCACTTTGGTGGTGGTGCTGTGTCATGGAAATCCACTAAGCAACATGCATAGCTCGATCCACAATGGAAGCCGAGTTTATAGCATTAGACAAAGCTGGAGAAGAAGCTGAATGGCTTCGAAATTTCCTGGAGGACATTCCATTGGCCTAAGCCAATCGCTCCTATTAGCATACACTGTGATAGTCAGTCAGCTATAGGACGAGCTCAAAGCAGCATCTACAATGGTAAGTCACGACACATACGTCGGAGACATAATACCATTAAGCAATTGATCTCTAATGGCGTGATTTCCATTGATTACATAAAATCAAAGGAGAATCTTGCGGATCCGCTTACAAAAGCTTTGCCTAGAGATCAGATGTCTAAATTGACAAACGGAATGGGACTTAAGCCTACAAAGCAAGAATCTTTGTAACGGTAACCCAACCTTGTTGACTGGAGATCCCAGAATCTAGGTTCAATGGGAAAACTAAGTTATAAGGGTTCAGTTAGCACTTACTCATTCCGTTAAACAAAAGTGCTGTCTGCAGATAAAGTTAGGGTAAGCTAATGCTTTTAATGATCCTATATCTTGATAAATCAAGTGGGGTATGGCAGAATACTTGATAGGAATCACCTATGTAAGTGTGAAGTGGAGCCGCTTCCATGAGATTTCTGAGAGGCAAGAATTCTCTAATACACTTTCTGAAACCAGGTTGTTCATGGCTAAAATGAACACAACCATGAGAACCAATAAGGGGTGTCAAAGGAAATGTTGTGTGAGTATCATTGTCTAGGTTCACAATAAAGGCTGATAGTTCAAGACATCAGGTCACTAACCAGCTGAGTGGATCCGATGGTATATCACTAAGAAAGGTTCAAAGCCAGAAGCTACCTCTTCTGATGCAACATATCCTTGTCTGATTTCTCGATAGAGTCTGCATCTGCATCTGCATTAATTTTCATTCATGTGGGGGATTGTTGGAGAAATGAAAGGAAAAGTTTGGATGGCAAGTGGGTTTGTCAAAACTTGACAACCACCATACTTTGAGCTTAATTATGATTAGTGTTCGTTAATCAAAAATAGAAACTAATAATTTCTAAATTATCTACGTAACAAGTAGATGACTTTAGGCTTTTGAATCACTCGATTCCGATACCGGGTGAATGAGAAATTAATGCTCAAAGTTGGAGTAAAATTGGAAGGAAATTGAAAAGAGGTGATGTGGCCTCTTGAGGAGTGAACACATCACCCTTAAGTGGAATACCACATTGATTATTTGAGATGAAAGGGCCACCATATAAAGCTCAAGTTGGAGCTTTCTAAAATGTGCCCTTGGGCATGAGAAGTTTTTGACGGAGTCAGGACGCAGCTCAGGCAAGGTTCACCACACACGCGCGCGCGCACGCCGCCATCGCCGCCCGACGGCCGGCCGGCTCGTGGCTCGTGGCTTCGTGGCCTGTTCTTATTTTTTTGGAGAATTTTTCATTAAAATTTTCCAGGAAAATAATTCTCTTAATCGTATGACCAATAAAATTCTGAGAAGATCTAAAGGCTGAGATTAAAAGTTGACGCGGATTGCGATCCAAAGGCTGAGATTTATCAACGGTTTATGATCTAACGGGTGTAGATGAAAACCGCTGCGGTTTATGATCTAACGGCCGAGATCGAAAACCGTCTGATCCGACGGTCTACATTTAAAACCGTCGCGGTTTTTGATCTAACGGCTCTGGATGAAAACCGTCAGATCTGACGGTCCACGTTTAGAATCGTCGATCTAACGGTTGTGGATAAGAACCGCCAGATCCAACGGCTGAGATCGAAAACTGCTGCTATTTCCTTTCTCTATTTAAAGGCCTGTTTCTCCAGACCTCTGAAGCCCCAGCGAATTTCTTCTGCTTTCTCCCCTTGCATACATACTGCTGCATTGCATTCATTCCTTACAACGATCGTGAAGTCAGAGCGCTTATAGGTTCGATGAGTTCCTACGTTGCAGTGCCGCTCGTGTGAACTGTTTGCCGTTGTATCCTGGGAGACGTTTGTTCCATCCGGTTGGGCACAGTATACCGGAGCAATTCGTCTTAAGGACAGAGTCCTTAGACTCGCCTCGGTTTTGCTTGTATTTTTGTCGATTTAGCCGAACACACACTGTACACTTGTTCAGATTACAGTTTCTAACAGAACCTAGGTTTTTGTAGACACTGAACAATATGCCTAAAAAAATAAAAAAAATAATAATTTACATCGAACACAAAATGTATTATGATTAAAACGACATAGCTTTTCGAATTGAGGTTCAGATTTTTTTTTTTATTTTTTTTTTGCATCTAACGAATTTCTGGCATCAATACTTCAAATTTATCAGAACCTTATGAGCCTTAAGATTTATTTACAATGTAGACTAGCCTGTCTTTCCTGGCCTCGTGTAGATAACACCCAAACTGCTTGTCGGAATCATATTTATCCCTCACGTATTTATCTCTCAATTACCTACAAGATAGCCGAATGAATGACCCAATCACTTTATTGCTATCTTTATAACTTTGACATGGCCCAGTCATTTCATTGCTCACTTTATAACTTTGACTTTAATCTTTGGATCAGTTACTATTCCAGCATTCCGTGCAAGCATATCTGAGAAGCCATTCATCTATTAACTGAGTGCAATCAACCGTCACAAGAAAATCAATATGCTCACTAAGTAAAAAAGGTTATTCGGTTGGAAATATGAGTTGGAATATGGATACCGAATGAACAACAGAGAAAATAAAAAACCGAGACGTGATTAGATGGTCATTGTCTTTAAAGTAATTTTGCCTTTACCGGTGAGCAAGGTGGTCTTCTAACAAATGATTTCCATGATATAACGGTTTACTCTCTTTCTTATTATCTAAGAGAGAGAGAGAGTTAGAACTTGCTTATTGAAGTGATTAATAATGGAAGAAGAAGAAGGAGAAGTTGGAGGAACACAAATGATGAAATTTTCAGAATTTTGCAAAAGTTCATGTATATAATTTAAGATAGCAAGGTCTACTATTTATTGTCTTTGGGTTGTGTAAATGCCATTTTGAAAACCCATTTCAGCAGTTTAATTAACCTTCATGTTAGTTGCATAACGTTCATGTATGAAGGGAGATGATTCTTGGATCAAAAGATGCAATTCAAAGTGAAGAGTCCTGACTTTTGACACATCGATCGATCGATCGATGTTAGACATAGAGCTCCAACTTAGCACCCTGCCAACATCGATCGATTCATGTGATCGATCGATGTTGGACAGAGAGCTCCAACTTTGCATCCATACCACATCGATGGATCGATGATCAATCTATGTTTAACAGAACACTCAACTTCATTTCAGCTTTCACTTGGTTCGATCCAACTTACACATGGATCGATCCAACTTACACATAGATCGATCCAAGTGATTTCTTACAAGTTCAAAGTGTTCAAATCATCTTTCAATCTTTCAAACAACATCTTACATGTTTTTATGTAAGTTTGGAGCGTACTTTTGACGATACTTTTCCAACAATCCCCACATGATCCAAACTTATATACAAACATTTCCGAACGTTAATAAACCAGCCTCTCTAATATCACACGAAGATAATGACACATAACGGAGCAGTGACAGATGTCTTGAACTAGCCGGTAGTACAATTTGTAGTTGTATAAACGGAAATAGGGTGACAACCGTCTTGAACCACATATTTCACTACTGTTTATATGAACACACAATTGACATGACATTATCTAACTTCTTACAAGTTCGTGGTGTGGTGCATTAATGGCCATACACCCAATCCCAGGATTCATAAGTGATGTAGAAAGTTTTCCAGGCTCTCATAGAAAGCGGCCCCAATTCCATACTTATATAGGTGATATTCATCAAGTGTGTACTGCAACACACCACCATCTTTAATGGCTTACGAATTATCCATTAAGAGATTTAATTCTCACCCTCAAACATGCAGTAAGTACTATCCTCAAACATCAACGCAAGAAGGGACATGTATGATAGTACTTAACAGAACTCTTCTACATCGTGTTTTTGCTACATTGAACTCTGTTTGTAGGATCTCTACTAATAATGAGTTGTGTTCCTGTTATAGAGAGTTCATTTCAGATGGAATTAGTCTCATTCTTCTCGATGTTTTCAAAACCATCTTACGGTTCAGTCCTTTATTTAAGGGGTCTGCAAGGTTCAACTCAGTCCTCACGTACTCCAAGTTGACCACCCCGGAATTAATTAAATCACGCACAATATTATGCCTCAAATGGATGTGCCGGCTCTTCTCATTATATATCTTATTCTTTGCTCGAGCAATTACTGCCTGTGAATCACAATAAATAAACACGTAAGGCATAGCTTTGGTCCATAGAGGAATATCAACAATTAAATTCATTAACCATTCCGCTTCTGAATATGCAAGTTCTAAAGCAACAAATTATGACTCCATTGTTGATTTAGCCTTACAAGTTTGTTTAGAAGATTTCCACGAAATAGCACCACCACCCAAAGTAAATACATACCCACTAGTGGAGTTTATTTCATCATTATCTATGATCCAATTGGCATCACAATAACTTTCTAACACTGCTGGACAACCATTAAACATGAGTCCTAAATCCATAGTTCCTTTTACATATCTCAATAATCGTTTTAGAGCATTCTAATGTTCTTTACTAGGATTATGAGTATATCTTGCTAACCTGTGTACAGAATATGCAATATCTGTTGGACCGTAACATCTGCAACAAACACCACTAGAGGGGGGTGAATAGTGGTTAGCGGAAATTACACTACTACCCTTGAATTAGAATCCCCATTGAACACAAAATCTGAGAGCTTTTTAGATTCAATACCTGTTTTTGAAAAAATTTAACAATTAGTATACACAACTCCAAAAATTATGGACTTTTTTTGAATCAATTTCAATATCTTCACTAGATGCTTTCCAAAAATGAGATAAAAATAAGATTGTTTGGCCCTTCAAACAAATAAAAAGATTCAGATGATCAATCTGGACAGAATTAGACAGAATAATGTTGAACTTTGCAAACGCGTTTCACTTTAATTACTCAGCCAAAAAGATTGATCTTTATGTCAAAATTCTCCTTAAGATGTCTAGTTTAAGTTTCCAAAAGGCCCTAACCTGAAATTATGCTTGATGAAATCAGAATGCAAGTTTCCTTGAGACTGGTGAGATTTCAGCCAGAATGGAGCAGTTATTTTTCAAAGACTGGAAGACTACCTTGCCTTTGTTCAAATCAAGTGATTCTTGTTGAAAATGAAAGCCAACAGCCTAATGTATAACTCCACCAGAAATCACGAATGTTAAAAATGTTTTTCTATTTTCAAGACGTGTGAAATTTGGTGAAAACTACAGTGAAAACGGGCAAAAACAGTAAGAAGAAAAGAAGATAAGAACACCGAGGATTTATCCTAGTTCAGTCAATGTGGCCTATGTTGAGAAATATGTTTGGATAATTTTCAATTTCATGATTTTAAGGGTTAAATACTTAAAAATATCATACATGGTGTTATATAGGTTTAAAAGTTGAAAAAGTTGAAAAGGTTGACATCGATCTCTCAGGTGGTTGTACTTCGATCGATCGATGTACTTCGATCGATCGATGTACTTCGATCGATCGATGTAAGGCAGTGAAAGTTCAAGACCTTACGGTGAGACATCGATCTCTAAAACTGAGACATATGAATCGATCGATGTACATCGAACCCTCACTTTGATCGATCGATGTAGGTCAGAGGCAAACTCTGAAACTTAATGTGAGACATCAATCTCTGAAGCTGAGGCACTTCGATCGATCGATGTCTAGGGTTTTTAGAAATATTTTTCTAAAATGTGATAAAGTGTTTTTTTCATTTGTATATGATTTATACATGTTCATATGTGAATGTTAGTGTTTTTGATGATTTTAAATGTATTGTGACTAATATGCCTTGGAAGTTTCTATAACTTACCAAAAAGGACAAAATTGGTATTTTGAGTTTTGTAGGAACATGATACGGTGGACATATATCAAGGACTTATTCTCATCTTATTTATCATGACAAAAATGATATTATAATTTCTGACCATCGGGATCATTTCTTGAGTTTTCTCTCACCAATGGCATTTTGGTCATTTCACTCATGAGGGTATTTTCGGTATTTTCACTCAAGGAATCTCTTTATTGTATTCTTATCATTATTCTGGAGTTGAGTTATGGTTATCTTGAAGATTATATGGTGATTTAATATTATTTCTCTCACATGATATTATTGACTATAGCGGGATATGTGACGAGTTGTGATGTCACATTCTATTTCTTTCTTGAAGAACCTTTTATATATGTTATGGGAGCATATTTATCATCATTATATAGAAATATGAAAGGTGTTAAAGGTGTGGAAATGATCACAACATACAAGAAGAAATTATGGGAATTTTGGTGTTACATGTTGACATAATCTTGTCAATTATTATATAGTGATTTCTTCTTCAAAAATCTGAGTTGATATACTTCTATATATGCTCAAAAATGTCTATATTCAGGTGGAGCTGATGTGTAATTCATTTTATGGGTTGGTGACAAGTGGACCAATCAAAAAGGAGCTAGTTGGCAAAAATGCCAACTTGGAAATTGTTGACTTAGTAGCCAACAGCTACTACATCCAAGTGAGGGGCCGTTTTGATTTGAAATTGTCGATGACCACATGCCTATTATCTTGCCAAGGAGTTGAGGGGATAGTGGAGTATTATCCCTTGCTATTATATCTACTTTTCAAGCAAAATTCCATGTCATTTTTGGAGGAAAAAAATCGGCCAGCATTATGTCTCCAAGGTGGACCAATTATTTTGCTTTATGTTGCCAAGTGGACAAAGCCAACCGATGATGAGAAGACACTTGGATTTGATGATGAAGATGGTGACACATGTGCATTCTTATCTCCAAGGCTCACTTCACACTATAAATAGGAGGCAATGGTGAAGAAGATGAAACACACTTGAAGCTCACTTGAAAGCATTTGTTGATTTGTCTAGCTATCATCTTCTTCTTGTTGTTCTTGTTTCATTCTTTGTAGGAAAGGTGTTCTTGTTGTATTTCCTGAGCTACAAGCCTCTTGAGCTTCATTTATAAGATTGATTAGCCAACTCTATAAGGCTACATCAATAAGTGGTAGAGGTGTTGCAACTAAGTGTTGCATAGAAGGTGTTCATCCAAGTCTTGAATAGGGTTGGCGTATAACCCAAGGATCAAGCTTGGTTCTTGTTGTAAGTTGATTCATACAATAGTGAAATCCAAGGAAAGGTGTTCCTTGGGACTAGAGTAGGCCACATTGACCGAACCAGGATAAATCTTTGGTGTTCTTGTCTTGTTTCTACCTTTCTGTTTTCTGCCCGTTTTTACTGCAGTTTTCACACAACTTCTCACGTTCTGAAAAAATAGCTAAACACTTTCAAAATTCATGACTTTTGGTGGAGTTATACTTCAGACTGTAGCTTTCATTTTCTTCAAGAATCACTTGATTTGAGCAAGGAAAATTTAGTCTTTTAGTCTTTACAAGATAACTGCTCCAATTTGGCTGCAATCTGACCAGTTTTAAGAAAATTTAAATTCTGTATTAATCAAGAATTGTTCAAGGTCAGGGTCTTTTAGAAACATCAATTAGACATCCTAAGGAGTATTTTGACATAACTATCAACCTTTTTGGTTGAGTATTCAAAGAGAAACACGTTTTCTAATTTCAGCAACATTTTGTCCAATTCTGTCTAGATTGACCATCTGAATCCTTTGTTTGTTTGAAGGGTCAAACGATCTTATTTTTGTCTAATTTTTAGACAGAGTATTGTTAACACATTGAAGTTAAGTTATGAAAATTTTCATAATTTTTGGAGTTGTGTACAAGGATTTTGAATTTTTCAAAAATGGGTTCTGAATCTGAGGTAGTCTCAGATTCTATTTTCAAAGGGGTTTTTAATTAAGGGTAGTAGTGTAATTTCTGCTAACCACTATTCCCCCCCTTCTAGTGGTGTTTATTGCAAGTACACGGTCCAACAGCCTACTCCAGTCCCAAGAAACACATTTTCTTAGATTTTACTATGGAATGAACGACAATACAACAAGAACCAAGCTTGATCCTTGAGTTATACACCAAACCTATTCAAGACTTGGATGATCACCTCTATGCAACTTTGGTTGCAACACCTCTACCACCTATTGATGTAGCCTTATAAATTTGGCTAATAAATCTTACGAAATATGAACAAGAGGCGAGTAGCTATAAAACAAATATAACAAGAACACATTGGCTACACAAAGAGTGAATCAATAAAAGAGAGAAGAGAATAGCAAGACAATGAACTTCAACTTTTGCTTTCAAGTGTGTGTCTTCTCTTCTTCACCTTGCCTCCTATTTATAGTGTGCAATGACCCTTGAAGATAAGAACTCCAATGTGTCAATGTCTTCATTATCAATGCTTAAGTGTCTTCATACATTGGTTGGCCACATAATCACCTTGTACACTTGGCAACTTGAAGAAACATAATTGATCCACATTGGATCATCATTTGACCAATTTTTGTCTTCAAAAATAACATGGAAATAGTGAAGATAATAAGCATGAATAAGATGACATATTCCTTCCAAGATTGCCTCAACTCCTTGGCAAGACAATAGGCCATGTGATGGATGAAAATTTGACTCTAAAATCAGCTCCAACCACTCAATATAGCCATTGGTTTTAAGTTTGAAAATTCCAAGTTGGCTATTTTGCCAACTAGCTTGTATATGGTTGATCCACTTGACATAACCTTGTATATTTGTCACAACATGAATAAAACACCCTTGACACCTATATGGAGACGTTTTAAGCCAATAACATGTGTATAAACTCAGATTTGTTGAAGAGAAATAAGTAGATAAAGTTGACAAGACTTTGTCAACATATAGTTCAAAATTCCCACATTTTTCTCCTTGTAAGGTGTGGTGAATTTTGTACCAATAATGCCCTTATAATCTCTGCAAAATGATGAATAAAAATCCCCAATAATATACATAATAATTTCTCCAAGAATTGAAAAGAATATGACATCAAAACCCGTCGCATATCCTGCTACCGTCGATAATATCACCAAATAAGAACATAGAATAGAAAACCATGATATAATCTTGAAGAACACCATAAATAAGCACCATAATGCAGATACTAAGATACTCAAGAGATGTCCTTGAGTAAATGACAAAACTGTCCTTGGAGGGTAAAATGACCAAATGCCCCTAGTGATAGAAAACTCCGAAAATGACCCTGATGGTCAGAAATAAATATGAAACACCTTCATAGTGATGACTATGAAAAATAAAGTCCTTGTATCATTTTCATCATGTCAAGTACCTGCAAGAACTCAAAATACTATTTTTGCCCTTTTTTGATAAGTCATATAAACTTCCAAGACATATTAGTCACAAGACATTATTATCTTCATCAAAAACACATAATAACAACATAACAAACATATATGAATCATATGCAAGTGAAAACAACCATTTTATCACATTTTAAAAACTTTTCTAAAAACCCTATACATCGATCGATCGAAGTGTCTCTGCTTGAGAGATCGATGTCTCACAGTGAGGTTCAGATTTTGTCTCTGACCTACATCGATCGATCGATGTGAGAGATCGATGTCTCACAGTAAGGTCTTGATTTTTCTTTGCATTACAGGGATCTATCGATGTGAGGGATCGATGTATATCGATCGATCGAAGTGCATTAACCTGATAGATCTATGTCATTTTTCTTCACTTATTCAACATTTTATCATTTATAACAACATGTGTGACATTTTTAAGTATTCAACACTTAAAATCATGACTTTGAAAATTATCCAAACATATTTTCAACATTCTACCCTTTTTGGATGATTTTCAAAATAACCCTACATGATTTTAATGCCACAAATTTTTGCCAATTGTTTATCACATATCTACCAATTTTATACCAATTGAATTGTTTTGAAAAACTTACCAATTCTATACCAATTGTTTTCAAACTCTCAAACTCTTTTTAGATACGTGTTTTTAACATACGTGCTCTCCTTCAACTTATACTCTCCCCCTTAACATATGCTCCAATCCAATTCAACACCAATTAAAACTTATACCAATTGAAACTTAACTTATTATACAACCTTAGAATCATGACTTAAAAACTAAAATCATGTTCTTATATCTATCTCCCCCTTCATTTTGCAAATCGTGCAAAAGATAGAATTGCGCAATTGTATTATAGGTCATCCTACCTAACTTGGCTCGTAAAGTTTCAAAAGTGGCTCGACTAAGGGGTTTTGTGAAGATGTCAGCTACTTGATGATCAATTCTTACATGATCTACTGTTATGTCCCCATTTTGAACATGGTCACGGAGAAAATGATATCTTATTTCAATGTGTTTGGCCTAAGAATGAAGTACCGGATTCCGAAAAAGATTGATCACACTCGTGCTATCGCAGAAAATTGGAATCTTATTCATTATAATGCCAAAATCACTAAGTTGTTGTTTAAGCCAAAGTATTTGGGTAGTGCATAAACTTAAGGCTGTGTACTCGGCTTCGGTGGTAGAGAGAGCTACACTAGCTTGTTTCTTAGAAAACCAAGAGATTAAGTTGGTTCCTATGAATTGACAAATCCTGCTAGTGGATTTTCTATCTATTTTACAACCACCATAATCAGCATCACTATACGCAAACAATTCCAACTTAGAGTTTCTATCATTCCAAAATCCTAAGTGAGGTGTGTGTTTAAGATATCTAAATATCTTTTTCACTGGATTGTAACGTGATACTTTAGGACAAGATTGAAACCTAGCACACATACACGCACTAAACATTATATCAGGTATTGATGCGGTTATATAACAATGCCCAATCATAGACCTATATAGTGTGTCATCAAAAGGTTTTCCATTTCATCCTTGTCTAGTTTGGTACTAACACTTATAGGGGTAGTTGAAGGTTTCAACTCTTCAAATCCAAACTTTTTAATCATATCATTGATATACTTAATTTAACTAATATGGATTCTTTGAGGGGTTTGTTTGATTTGTAGCCTTAAGAAGTAGTTCAATTCTCCTACCATTGACATTTCAAATTCTGACTTCATACATTCTTCGAAGTCCTTTACTATGGTAGGGTTGGTTGAACCAAAGATGATGTCATCTACATAGATTTGAACTATTAATAGGTCATTATCTTTTCTTCCTAGGAATAATGTGTTGTCTATGGCCCCCTTTTGATAAATATTTGCAATAAGATAGTTTGCAAATCTATCATACCAAGCTCTTGGAGATTGTTTTAAACCATTAAAGATTTCTTAAGCTTTGTATACATGGTTGGGATTCTTCGGATCCTCGAATCCAGGGGGTTATTTGACAAAACCCTCTTCTTGGATATATCCATTTAAGAATGCTCTCTTAACATCTATTTGGAAGAGTTTAATATTGCTTAGACTTGCAATACCAAGTAACAATCTAATTGCTTCTAGTCATGCAAAAATACCTATTTTGTCCCTATAATGGATTTATTCTCAGGTTTAGGTACTAAATCCCATACGTTGTTTTGGATAAATTGGTTTAACTCTTCATGCACGGAATCTATCCATGATATATCATCTAAAGCTTCCTCAACATTCTTAGGTTCTAGGTGTGATAGTAATCTATGCCCTTTGACTTGACTTATATTTCTACATGTTCTAACCCCATCGCTTGGATTACCAATGATTACCTCTTTAGGATGTTTATGTTTATCTTTTATGTACCACCGATTCCTAGGTTGACTAGGTTCACCTTCATATTGTTCAAATATTTCATTAGTGTGAACATTTATATACAATTGGAACATCTTGTAAATTTGATGGATTATCTTCCAATTGCATAATTTCTTCATTTCTTCACCTGAGGGTTCAAGCATGTCTTGTTCAAGGGGAGTTGGGTCTAGAGCATCATGTATAGGATCAAGTAAAAAGTCATCATCATGAAACATATTTTCAACATTAGTTTCTTGTTTATGTTGAATTTTATTACTAATTTCAAAATATGCTCTCATTGAATTTCATATGTACGGATTCAATTATCTTTCTAGATGCATGATTATAACACCTATATGCTCTTAAGTTAGTTGAATAGCCAACAAAAATACATTCAATAGACTTTTGCTCAAATTTGTCTAGGTTATCTTCATTGTTCAACACAAAACACTTACATCCAAAAACTCTAAGATAATCTACCTTAGATTGTCTATTGTTTAATAACTCATAAGGTGTTTTATTTAACTTTTTTTATTGTTAAACTATTTATTATGCAACATACACAACTAACAGCTTCAGCCTATAAATATCTAGGTACTTTGTTTTCACATAACATTGTCCTATCTATTTCTTGTATTGTTCTATTTTTGCGTTCAACTCCATTGAATTGTGGTGTTCTAGGTGGTGAATGTTTTATTCCATGTAATTCACAAAACTTGATTACATTTTTGTTTTTAAATTCTATATCTTTATCACTTCTAATTCTTTTAACATTTTCTTCGTACATATTTTCAAGTTGCTTAATAAGATTTTCGGTTGCCAATGGATCATCGTCTTTGTATGTTAAGGACAATGTCCATGGATATCGTGAGTAATCATCTACTATGACACACACATAGTAGTGTCCACTTAGACTTTTTGTCCTACTTGGACCAAATAAGTCTAAGTGAAGCATTTCTAGTACATGACTAGTACTCACTTCATGTTTTGGTTTCAATATTTCTTTTATATGTTTTCCTTTAATACAAGTTTCACATAGTTGAAAATCATCTAAGTCTAACTTAGGCATACCTCTAATTAGGTTCTTCTTGGATAACTTTTCAATAGTTGAAATTCCTATATGGCCTAGTCATCTATGCCATAAGTTCACATCTAGGTCATGTGATACTAAACATTTAACCTTAACATCTAACATGTTATTTAATGATAATGAATAAATATTACCATCATCATCATCATCATCCGGACCCAGTATATCCCAGCGACAGTAAAAGCTATCGTTAGGGTCTGGGGAGGGTAAGTGGTAGGCAGAAGATACCTCTATCCCAACACATTTCGTATTTGAAATGTGTTAGGGTCCCCAATTGTCCCTTTTACAACAACCTTGTCTTGGTTGTTGACACCGAAAGTCACATTTCCTCCATTTTTAAGTTGTTCTAGCTCGGTGAATAGTTTGGGATTGCGCATCATATGCCGTGAACATCCGCTGTCTAAAAACCACTTGGTTTTTAGATTCTTTGGCTTTATCTCCTTCTTGTCTTCTTTGTACTTTACCTACAAAAGAGATAAAATTTTAGGTACCCTTTATTTGGGTTCTTGAATGTTAGGGGCACCATCCTTGTTTATATACCCTTTAGGTATCCAAACTTGGATGTACCTTCTAGGCACATATTTGATATTATAATTTGTTGCATCAAGAGGATTAACATGTATTTGACCGTTCCATTTAAAAGAAGATGTATGCATATAATTATTATATCTTGGTTTATTATATTGCGGCCAAGTATGAGGCATATAACTTGTTTGATTTTGATGGTGAGTGTAAGGCATATGATTTTGTTTCTTATATGGCGCTATATATGTATGGTCATATGCATTCCTTTAAGGAAAATAAGATAATTGCATACGATTATGTTTATATGCATTATAATAAGTTGATTGCGTTTTATTTTGTTTAGTCACATTTGTATACATATAGGTATAATTTCTAGGTTGTCTAGATGCAAAGTTTTTCCTAGTTGCTTTTGTAGGTACATGCTGCGTTTTTAACTTGGAATGAGTAGAAGAAGGAGTAGCAGACAAAGTTCAATTTATTTTAGTTGCCTTATAAGGTTCTTTAGTACTTGATGAAACAAACTTTTTATTTTTTCATATCTACTTTGACATTTTCTTCTTTATATGCTAACCCTGTTTTATCGTTTCCATATTTTTTGATGATATGTGTGTGTCTAACATATTAGATCCCGACTTAAATTGTTCAACATTTTTTCTCAGTCTAGTTTAGAAGATTTAAGTTGCACTATCTCATTTTCACAATTATCTACTTTAGCTTTTAACATGATTTTTGGTTTTCAATGTTTGTTCATTTTTCCTATGTGACTCAATTTTATTCTTAAAAGAATCAAGTATTAGTAGACTCTTATTTAAAAGATTCTAACTGATCGGAAAATTCTAAGTTGGACGTCTTCAACTTGTCATTTTCTTCAGTTAGTTTTTTTCTCTTTTGACAGCCTTTTACAATGAGCATGCGTCTTTAGAAATTCTTCATACATTTCATCGAAAGACATTTCATTATCAGAATCTTCGTCAGAAGAAGAGATTACCTCATTAGATACAAAACACACTCGAGATTCTTCATTTTCGGATTGCTCAGATTCTGAGTCGGAGGAGTCGCTCCACGTGCTAGCCTTCATTGCCCTTTTGCATTTTCTTGCCTTGAACTCCTTTGGCTTTGGCCGTTGGGATTCCTTATTTTGTTTATTATTATTATTATTATTGTTATTGTTATTTTTCTTTGTCGGACAATCATACGAAATGTGTCCTTTTTTGCCACATTCATAGCATTTTAATTCTTTATTATACAACTTGTCACTAGTTTTATTTGAATTATTTTCCTAAGTTGAGAAGAGGTAGAAGAAGAAGATTGTTTTCCATTCCTATTAGGCTGTGTGAAAAACTTTCTAAGTTTTTTAGCTATTAATATTAAATCATCGTCTAATTCACTATCGCTATTACTTTCATCATTATTTATATGTGACTCAGTTGATTTGAAAGCAATAGGTTTACTGGATGATTTATACGACTCGGACTTTCATTAGTTCAGCTTTACCTCATATACTCTAATTGAACCGATCAATTCATCCATTTTAGCGATTGACTTTGTCTCCTCAATTGCTGTCACCTTTGGATCCCATTCAGCTGGAAGACTTTGTAGCACTTTTTGGACTTTCTCGTTGTTGATAAAGGATTTACCTAAAGCTTCAAGTGCATTGAAAATGCTAATATTTCTCAAATCCATAGATGTTATAGATTCGTTCGACAACATTTTGAAAGATTCAAGTTCAATCATAAGCGTGTTTATTTTGGACTCTTTTATGCCACTAGTTCCTTCATGCTTTAAGGATTTCCACATATCATGAGCACCAGTACAATTTGAAACATAACTTGCTTTAGAGGCTGTTAGTCCATTTAAAAGTAATTGCATAGCTTTGGCATTCATGGACATTTTCTTTTTGTCTTCTATAGACCATTCCTTTTGTATTTTTATACTTCTTGTGTGGCTCCACTAACTTGTATAATTTACATAGGTATGTATCGCTCATCTTCAACTATAGACCATAAATCGATGTCTATAGCCATTAAGAATAGCCTCATCTTAAGTTTCTAATTTAAAAAATTATTACCATCATAAAGAGGAGGGTGTTGTGTAGACATACCTATTAACTCACCTTTGTGAGAAACTATAATCATTGTAAAGTTTACCTTTGATTTGAGATGAGCAGGCTTTAATGAACTCTTTGTGTGTAACCTTGTCTTCTTCGTATGGTGTTAAACCTTTCTTCTTAGAGTGGTGTTAGCCTGGCTCGGATACCAATTTTTGGACCGTAGCACCTATAATAAACACCATTTGAGGGGGGTGCATAGTGGTTAGTGGAAATTACACACTACCCTTGAATTAAAATCCCCTTTGAGAACAAAATCTGAGAGCTTCTCAGATTCAATACACATCTTTGAAAAATTTGAAAGTTAGTGTATACAAATCTAAAAATTATGAAACTTTTCAAAAATCAATTTCAACATCTTTAATAGACTCTGCCCAAAAATGAGATAAAAATAAGATCGTTTGGCCCTTCAAACAAATAATAAGATTCAGATGGTCAATCTGGACAGAATTGGACAGAATAAAACTAATTTGCAGACGTCTTTCTCTTTAATCATTCAGTCAAAAAGGTTGATCTTTATGCCAAAATACTCCTTAAGATGTCTAGTTTAAGTTTCCAAAAGGTTCTGACTTAAAAATATGCTTGATGAAATCAGAATGCAAGTTTCCTTGAGACTGGACAAATTTTAGACAGAATAGAGCAGTTGTTTTTCAAAGACTGAAAGACTAACTTTCCTTTGCTCAAATCAAGTGATTCTTCTTGCAAATAAAAGTTAACAGTCTAAAGTATAACTCCATCAAAAACCACAAATTTTGAAATTGTTTTGCTATTTTTTCAAGACCTGTGAAATCGAGTAAAAACTGTAAGTGAAAACAGGCAGAAAACAGTACAGAAGAAAAGAAGAAAAGAGCACCCATGATTTATCATGGTTCAGTCAATGTGACCTACTCCAGTCCCAAAGAACACATTTCCTTGGATTTTAATATGGAATCAACAACAATACGACAAGAACCAAGCTTGATCCTTGGGTTATACACCAAACCTATTCAAGACTTGGATGATCATCTCTATGCAACTTTGGTTACAACACCTCTACCACCTATTGATGTAGCCTTATAAATTTGGCTAATAAATCTTATAAAATATGAACAAGATGAGTGTAGCTATAAAACAAATATAACAAGAACACCTTTGAAATTACACTACTACCCTTGAATTAAAATCTCCTTTGAAAACAGAATCTGATAGCTTCTCAGATTTAGTACCCGTCTTTCAAAAATTCAAAAGTCAGTGTATACGACTCTAAAAATTATGAAACTTTTCAAAAATAAATTTCAACATCTTTTCTAGACTCTTTTCAAAAATGAGATAAAAATAAGATGTTTGGCCATTCAAACAAATAATAAGGTTCAGATGGTCAATCTAGACAGAATTGGACAGGATAATGTTGAACTTTGCAAACGTGTTTCTCTTCAATTACTCAGCCAAAAAGATTGATCTTTATGTCAAAATACTCATTAAGATGTCTAGTTTAAGTTTCCAAAAGGCACTGACTGAAACTATTCTTGATGAAATCAAAATGCAAGTTTCCTTTAGACTGGTCAGATTTCATCCAGAATGGAGCAGTTATTTTTCAAAGACTGAAAGACTACCTTGCCTTTGCTCAAATCAAGTGATTCTTGTTGAAAATGAAAGCTAACAGTCTAAAGTATAACTTCACCAGAAATCATGAATTTTAAAAATGTTTTTCTATTTTTTCAAGACGTGTGAAATTTGGTAAAAACAACAGTGAAAACGGGCAAAAAACAGTGAGAAGAAAAGAAGACAAGAACACCAAGGATTTATCCTGGTTCAGTAAATGTGACTTACTCCAATCCCAAGAAACACCTTTCCTTAGATTTTACTATGGAATGAATTACAATACAACAAGAACCAAGCTTGATCTTTGGGTTATACACCAAACCTATTCAAGACTTGGATGATCACCTCTATGCAACTTTGGTTGCAACACCTCTACCATCTATTGATCTAGCCTTATAAATTTGGCTAATAAATCTAACAAAATATGAACAAGTGGCGTGTAGCTATAAAACAAATATAACAAGAACACCTTGTCAAGAAAGAAGAGAAGAGAATAGCAAGACAATGAACTTCAACTTTTGCTTTCAAGTGTGTGTCTTTTCTTCTTCACCTTGCCTCCTATTTATAGTGTGCAATGACCCTTGAAGATAAGAACTCCAATGTGTAAATGTCTTCATCATCAATGCTTAAGGGTCTTCACACCATTGGTTGACCACATAATCATCTTGTACACTTGGGAACTTGAAGCAACATAATTGGTCCACCTTGGATCATCATTTGGCCGATTTTTGTCTTCAAAAATAACATGAAAATAGTGAAGATAATAAGCATGGATAAGATGGCATATTCCTTCCAAGATTGCCTCAACTCCTTGGCAAGATAATAGGCCATGTGATGGCTGAAAATTGGACTTCAAAATCAGCTCCAACCACTCAATAGCCGTTGATTTCAAGTTTGAAAATTCCAAGTTGGCGATTTTGCCAACTAGCTTGTATATGGTTGATCCACTTGACATAACCTTGTATATTTGTCACAACATGAATAAAACACCATTGGCACCTTCATGGAGACGTTTTAAGCCAATAACATATGTACAAACTCAGATTTGTTGAAGAGAAATAAATAGATAAAGTTGACAAGACTTTGTCAACATATAGTTCAAAATTCCTACATTTTCTCCTTGTAAGGTTTGGTGAATTTTGTACCAATAATGCCCTTAGAATCTCTGCAAAATGATGAATAAAAATCTCCAATAACATATATAAGAATATCTCCAAGAATTGAAAAGAATATGACATCAAAACCCATCGCATATCCTGCTACCGTCGATAATATCACCAAATAAGAACATAGAATAGAAAACCATAATATAATCTTGAAAACACCATAAATAAGCTCCATAATGCAGATAATACGATACTCAAGAGATGTCCTTGAGTAAATGACAAAACTGCCATTGGGGGGTAAAATGACCAAATGCCACTGGTGATAGAAAACTCCGAAAATGACCCTGATGGACAGAAATAGATATGAAAACACCTTCATGATGATGAATAAGAAATAATAAAGTCCTTGTATCATTTTCACCATGTCAAGTACCTACAAGAACTCAAAATACCATTTTTGCCCTTTTTGGTAAGTTATATAAACTTCCAAGGCATATTAGTCACAAGACATTATTATATTCATCAAAAACATATAATATCAACATAAAAAACATATATGAATCATGTACAAGTGAAAAAAACTATTTTATCACATTTAAAGAAAATTTCTAAAAACCCTAGACATCGATCGATCAAATTGTTTCTGCTTGAGAGATCGTTGTCTCACAGTGAGGTTCAGATTTTGTCTCTAACCTACATCGTCTGATCGATGTGAGAGATTGATATGTCTCAGGTTTAGAGATTGATGTCTCACAGTAAGGTCTTGATTTTTCTCTGCCTTACATAGATCGATCGATGTACATGGATCGATGGAAGTGTATTAACCTAAGAGATCGATGTCATTTTTCTTCACTTATTCAAATTTTTATCATTTATAACATGTATGACATTTTTAAGTATTCAACACTTAAAATCATGACTTTGAAAATTATCCAAACATATTTCTCAACAATATCTAGTCTAGTGCAATTCATGAGATACAATGACACTACCGATGATTTTAGCATAATCACATTGAGATACACTATCATTTTATTTTTCTCTAATCTCATAGACGAATCATATGGAGTGCTAACAGTTTTAACATCAATGTGACTAAATTTTCTCAAAATCTTTTCAAGATACTGAGATTGAGAAAGCATATACCCCCCACATTTCTCTAATAATTTAAGACCAAGTATTAAATCTGCTTTTCCCATATCTTTCATTTCAAAGACAGGACAAGATTGATTTAGTACCTTTTACAACTTCAATGTTTGTTCCAAAGATTAACAACTCATCCATATATAAGCAAACAATCACACCATCAAGATGTTCAAACTTGCTATATATGCATCTATCAATTTCATTTACAACATATCCATTAGCCAACATGGCATTGTCAAACTTCTCATGCCATTTTTTGGGAGCTTGTTTTAAATCATACAAAGATTTCTTCAATCTACATATCTTATGTTCTTGGCCCTTAGCAATCATTCCTTCCGGTTGTTTCATATAAATTTCTTCTTCTAAATCTCTATTTAAAAATTTTTGCTTTAACATCCATTTGATGTACAACTAATTTATAAATGGAGGCTAATGCTACTAACACCCTAATAGATGTTATTCTAGCAACTGGTGAATATGTGTCAAAGAAATCTATTCCTTCTTGTTGTGTGAATCTCTTAGCAACAAGCCTAGCTTTAAATTTATTAATTGTTCCATCCGCCTTTAGTGTCTTTCTAAAGACCCATTTACAACTGATAGGTTTACAACCTCTAGGCAAGTGTACAAGTTCCTAAGTGTTATTAATAAGTACGTAATCAAGTTCACTATTAATTGCTTCTTTCCAAAATTTGGAAGCTATAGACTTTATGGTTTCTTGATACGTCTTCGGATTGTTTTCCATAATAAAGACAGTAGCAAAATCATCTCTAAATGATTATCATTATTCGAAACTTTACTAAACTCACCTTTTTCATCGCCTGAACTTACTATTACTTCTTTCTTCATAGGAAAAATATGCTCAAAAAACTCAGCATTATTAGATTCAATAATGGAACCATTATCTATTGACAAGAATCTTTATGCGGTACTATTTTGAGCATAACCTATGAAAACACAATCGTTAGTTTTAGTACCTATTTTACTCCTTTTGAAATCTAGAATTCCAACCTTGACTAAACACCGCCACACCGTGAAGTAATTCAAGTTAGGTGCATAGCCTTTCCACAGTTCATAAAGAGTTTTATTAGTCTTTTTATGTGGAATTCTATTTAAGATATGACATGCCGATAGAATTGCTTCTCCCCACATGTTATTTGACATACCAGAACTTATTAGCATGGCATTATCATATCCTTAAGAGTTCTATTTTCATTTCAGCAACTCTGTTACATTGAGGTGTGCAGGGTGGTGTGAATTCATGAATAATTTTGTTATCTTCACAAAACTTTTGTAAAGACAATACACTGTACTCACCACCTCTATCTGTCCCTAACCTTTTAATCTTTCTGTCCAGTTGATTTTCAACTTCATTTTTATACCTGATGAACTTGCTCTCAGGTTCATCTTTATGAGCCAACAAGTAAACTCTAGTGTATCTAGAAAAATCGTCAATGAAAGTAATATAGTATTTCTTGCCACCTTTACTTGTATAACCTTTAAAGTCTTCTAAGTCACTATGAATAGGTTCCAATTTATCTGTAACTCTTTCAACTGACTTAAACGACTTTTTATGGTGCTTAGCTTCTGCACAAAATTCACATTTATCACAAGTCGTCATTACTTGCATAAGATATCAAGTGAGTAAACTTTAACCTTTTTAAAGCATCCTTATTAACATGTCCTAGTCTTGCATGCCAAACATCAAGAGAATCAACAATATAAGCAAAACTAGAATTGATTCTTATTATTGATAACACAAATAGCATCAAGAACAAAGTTGGCCCCCGCAAGCGGAATCCCTTCCAACAAATTCCCCATTCTTAGAAAGTACAAGCTTATTAGATTCAAGAACAAATTTGATATTAGCCTTGTTTAGTAGCACTCCAGAAATCAAGTTCCTAGCATGGCAGGTACATGTAGCACATTGCTTAATTCCAGTCTTTTGCCTGAAGTCAACTTGAGAAGCACCTTCCTTTTCCAAGAACTTGGATTCTATGTGCATCTTCCAAGAAGACTTGTTCACCATCACCTATTTCTTGATAATAAAAAAATAGATCATTATTGGCAGCAATGTGCTTGGTAGCTCCTGTGTCTACCACCCGTTCTGTAGCACCACTGACAAGGTTTACCTCGGATAAGACGACTGAAACAATGACCTCTTTGTCTACAGTTGTAGTCTTCACTAGATGCGCTTGACCGCTGGTTTGGCCTTTCTGCTGGTTGCACTTGGCTGCTCGGTGACCTTATTTCCCACATGCCCAGCAGTCTCCTTTAGTTTCTTCTGTCATTGTCCCTGCACAAAAGTCTTACCTTTGCCATTGTTTTTAATCTTTTGCCTTTTGAATTTGTGCTCCACCACATTGGCTTGAGAATCTCCTTCGTCATTTCCCTTGTCATCCAACCTGTTGTTTTCTTCAACCCGAATATGTCTGATGACACCATCCATTGTAAGCTTGGCATCATCATATTTACCTCTCTTCTTATATTTGCTCCAAGAAGAGGGTAATTTCTCTAACAAAGAGGCAGCCTGGAATGTTTCATCTATCTTGATGCCTTCTTGTTTGAGATTATCCACCAATTGCTGATATTGGTGGATCTGGCCATGAATTGATATGTGGTCCACCATCTGAAATTTCAGAAATTCACTGACGACATGCTTTCTTTTGCCAACATCTTCAGAGCCATATTTGTTCTGAAGCGTTGTCCATATATCCGTTGCTGATGAGAAATTGACATAAATGTCAAACAGAGAATTGGAGAGGAAGTGCAAGATATGTCCTCTACAAGTTGTATTGTCATCATCATATTTGACACCTTCTGTTTCATATGTTGGTTTGTCTTTGGTCAGCACATATGAAATAGAAAGCATCTGAAGGAAGAAAAGCAAAATTTATCGTCAAATGGCTCCATCTTAGACATGTCAAGAACAGGTGCTTGTCTGGTAGCCATATTCAACAATAAATTGCTTTATGATTGTTGGAAATATGAGTAGGAATATGGATACTGAATGAAAAATAGAGAAAATCAAAAACTGAGACGTGACTAAATGGTCACTGTCATTAAAGCAATTTTGCCTCTACTAGTGAGCAAGGTAATCTTCTAGCAAATGTTTCTGAGGATATAACGGCTTAATCTTTCCTTTGCTCTAAGAGAGAGAGTTTTAACTTGCTTATTGAAGTGATTAATAGTGGAGGAAGAAGAAGGAGAAGTTGGAGGAACACAATGTTGGATCATACACCTCCAATAAACACCACTAGAGGGGGGGTGAATAGTGGTTAGCGGAAATTACACTACAACCCTTTGTAAAAATCCCCTTTCAAAACAGAATCTGAGACCACCTCAGATTCAGAACCCGTTTTTGGAAAATTCAAACATAAATGTACACAACTCCAAAAATTATGAAACATTTCAGAATTTAACTTCAATGTGTTAAACAAGACTCTGTCCAAAAATCAGATAAAAATAAGATCGTTTGACCCTTCAAACAAATAAAAAGATTCAGATGGTCAATCTGGACAGAATTGGACAGAATGTTGCTGATTTTGCAAAACTTGTTTCTCTTTGAATACTCAACTAAAAAGGTTGATTTTTATATCAAAACACTCCTTAGGATGTTTATATAAAGTTTCCAGAAGGCCCTGACCTTAAAAAATTCTTGATAAATACAGAATTTAAGTTTTCTCAAAACTGGTCAGATTGCAGCCAGATTGGAGCAGTTATATTTCAAAGACTGAAAGACTAACTTTCCCTTGCTCAAATCAAGTGATTCTTGTTGAAAATGAAAGCTAACAGTCTGAAGTATAACGCCACCAAAAATCACGAATTTCGAAAGTGTTTATCTATTTTTTCAAATTGTGAGAAGTTGTGTGAAAACTGCAATAAAAACGGGCAGAAAACAGAAATGAAGAAACAAGACAAGAACACTGAGAATTTATCCTGGTTCGGTCAATGTGACCTACTCCAGTCCCAAAACACCTTTCCTTGGATTTTACAACGAAATGAATCAGCTTACAATAAGAACCAAGCTTGATCCTTGGGTTATACACCAACCCTATTCAAAACTTGGATAATCACCTTCTAAGCAACACTTAGTTGCAACACCTCTACCATCTATTGATATAGCCTTATAGAAATGGCTAATCAATATTACAAATGAAGCTCAAGAGGCTCGTAGCTCAACAAAAACAACAAGAACACCTTTGCTACAAAGAATGGAACAAGAACAACAACAACAAGAAGATGATAGCTAGACAATTCAACAAATGCTTGTGAGCTTCAAGTGTGTTTCATCTTCTTCACCATTGCCTCTATTTATAGTGTGAATTGAGCCTTGGAAATAAGACTCTCAATGTGTCACCATCTTCATCATCAAGTCCAAATGTCTTCTCATCATTGGTTGGCCTTGTACACTTGGCAAAAAAGACAAAATGATTGGTCCACCTTTAAATTTCAGCATGGCCGAAAATTCCACCTTGAAATTGTCTTGAAAGTGTGAAGATAATTGTTGTAACCAATTAGGAACACTTTGTACTTGAGACCTATTTAAGAGAATATATGACAAGATATGTCTGCAATTGCAATTTATTGAGTCGATGACTATTATTTTAGATTACGTTACGGAAAGTAATATATATATATTATATATATATATATATATATATATATATATATATATATTATATATATATATAATTTCGAGCATGAATATTGGACCATGGGGAGAGGCCCAATTCACTCCCAAGTGCTTGGGAGGTTTCGGCCACATGGTTAAGAAAGGCCTTAATGGAATTTCTTAAGATTGTAAGGGCCATCTTCTAAGTAAGCCAATAAGCAATTAGACAAGTATGAGTAGTGGGCAAAAAAATTGGTTCCAACCCATACCTCATTTTCGGCCCTTAGCCCAAAGAGGGCTCAAAAACTTTCCTAACTACATATTTTAAAAGAAAAGGGGGAAAAATAAAATAAATTAAGAAAAGTAACTAATAAATGGGAATAAAGCATGGTTGGGGTCATTAAAGACCCCCAACCAACCGGACGCCCTAAGTGGCTAACCATGGAGGATTTTTAAAATCCTACCATGGTTACTTTATTATTAAACCAAGGTTAAGGTAACCATAATTGGATAAAGTAACTAAGGTTAGTTCAAAAGTAACCATGATTAGACTAAAGTAACCAATGTTAGTAATAAAGTAACTTTGATTAACTAAAGTAATCAAGGTTAATTCCTTTAACCCTACTATGGTAAACCCTTAACCTCTCTTACACCCCTCCCCAACGGCTAACACATAGCCAAGAAAGAAAATTCCCTCCAAAAACACAATTGAGAATCCTCTCAAACTTTCTAACACTCAAAGGACCCTCAAGAGCAAGAAGAAGAATTCCCTCTCTTCCTTTCTCTTCAAACCACACGGCTAAGGGATCAACCAAGAAGGTCTAGGTTCTTCCAAGACTAAGTAGTATTAGGTAAGTATTCCTAACCTTCTTGAGAAGATATCTACATTTTCATAAGATGAAACTTATGGTGCTATTTCCTTGCGCATAACCGTGACCTTCAAGGTCACTAGGCTCAAAAAGTCTCAAGCTTTTGGTGGATCCTAGTCTTAGGAGGCTTGAATACTACTCAAGCTCCATTTTGGTAAGTCCATCTAACCCTTATTAAGTGTATCTTTTACTTAAGAATGTAAACTAACCATTGATCTCCTTCCCTCCCAAAACCGTGGGGTGCATGCACAAAGAAGAGGAAGGTTTCATCTTTTCCATACACATTTCAAGCTAAGGAGAGGAGTAAGTTGAAAAGGCAAGTACACTATACATATTTGTGGCTTGAATGTGAAATTGCATGCTTGAATGTCTAGATGTCTTTAAGATTTAATCTTAGATGTGAAAGGCTAAGTCTTGATGCATGAAACTTTCGGCCTAGGGTATAATGGCTTGCATGTGTGAGTTTTGCTCCAAAGGTGGATTCTTTGTTGATTTTAAGTATTATTATGTGATAAATCCAAGATGAACATACTAAAGATCCCTCCTTTCCATGGATGGGGGATACGGTTGGAAGGGATAAAGGAAATAAGTGAAGTTTGTAAGAAGTTATAAATTAGGGGGTAAGATGTGAACAAGATTTATGCTTTTGTGTTAAGCTTAGAATGTTCTTTATGAAGATGTGATTCTTGCCTTGCATGTACATAAACGGGCTGTTTGGGGGTTAGGGTATGTATGCACCAATTTTACCAAGGTTTGATTTTTTAGTGGGAACATGGTGTGCATGGCCAAAGAATGATGTATGTGGCATTCAAGCTGTTTTGAATAGATATGTATATGATATTTGTAATAGGTTGAAGCTGTAAATTTCCATGTTAAAGGTGTGTTTGACGTTTAATAAGGAGTTTAAGGCATACGATGCAAGTTAGGACCATTTAGAAAGGAATTGTGACAAAAATTTGAAACTCACTGGAGCAGGACAGATTTTTAGGCCGTGTTGTAGGACCTGAAAAGAGACCTTAGAGACATTCAATTTAGTTGATTTTTGGTACGACACTAGCCCTATGTGTATATTAAATATGAGAGTTGGAATTTTGTTAAAAGGAATTATGGATTATTTTTAGCGGAATTTTTATTAAAACTGGTCATGCTGGAAAATTTCTGGGCTAAACAGATTTTATGTGACATAATGAATGACCAGGAAATGGACCTTAGAAATATGCAATTGGGCTGATTCTTGGAAGGACACCAGCCCTATGTGTTTACAAAGCTGAGAGATGGAATTTTTGAAAAAGGGTTTACGGTTTGGTCATAATAATTTGTAGTAAAATCGGTCATTATTGAATTCAGCATGCAACGGTTTCAGGAAAAAGAGTAACTAACTCCTTTAACGTATTATAAATCCGCGAAACTTTTATGTCAACTAATTAAGACATATGTGAACCCTTTTATGTAAGCCACTTATCTTAGAATGTTTAATTGAGGGGTAAACACCATAATTAAGTGGGCGTCACTAATCTGAAATTTTGGGCAGAACTGAGGAACTCGTTATAAGGCCTTGTTCTAATGGACTTAGGCTTAGTTATACGGTTTGGGCTTACAATCACTAATTATTGGTATGTCTACAACAGTTTCCCAAAGCCGGCCCAAATTGAAAGAAGTTTGATGGGCTTACATGAAAGATAAAAGAAAGGGCACTGCATTGCTGAAATTCAGCAGCCCTTGTTTCGTAATTAATTAGACTAAGTGTCTTACACATTTCATATTGTTACAAAAATTCTATTATGAATAGAAGGGACATTTTATGCATATGTATGACAAGCATTCATGATAGTAGGCCTAACCCATGAGGGATTGAGGCCGTGTGTATGGACTGATAATTTTGGAAATTTTCCAGCATAAAGAATGATGAGTTGTACTTATGTGTATATGTAATGCATTATATCATGATTTGCATAGTACATGTCATGCATTGCATCATCATCATCTACATGATTTATGAAACTGATTTTATGAGAAAGAAAGATGAAAAGCGTTTTTTTAAGAAAAGATTCTGTTTTAAAAAGAACGCTTCCCACCGGTACCGTGTGTGTATGTTTCCTGGCCAGTAAGGACCCGCTCCAGATCCGGGGTTAATTGATCTGATGATATGGACCGTTCAGGCCCAGAGAGAATAAACCTGATATGGACCGTTCAGGCCCAGAGAGAATAGACCTGATAAGTGATGACGTTACCGTTCCGAATCCGGGAATAATAGATTCGAAGGGAAGAAGTGACCGCCTCAGATCCGGGAGAATAGATCTGAATACTCTATTGTTTTCACGACGATGATGTTTTGAAAGAAAAAAACGAAAGATCATATCCTCATTTTTATCATGATGCATCACACGCACATATGCATGCATGTTGCATTTAATGAGTCATCGAATAATGGCACGTGATATTTGGACTAAGTTGTTATAACTTGATAGTTCCTAAGTTATGATCTTATTAAGTGATGATCCTTGATATGTTGCGAACTTATACAAGTTGCGGTCTTTCATTGTTACGCTCTTTAATAAGTGACGATCTTACTTAAGTTATGATCTTAAGGCATTAAGTGTTGATCTCTAACAGATATTGGATGGAGGTCAGGTATGTTTCTAAATCGAATTTTTTGGGGTTCGGTTCTTGTATGTACTTTCCATTTAATCCTCGATTATTTTATAGTACATTTGCTGGTGACTTTGTCACTTACCCTCTATTTTTCCTCCCAGAGGCTGCAGGGAACAAAGTAGAATGGATTGAGGATGAACCTAGGGTCCCTTACCCGTGAGACGCGCGAAAGAGGGATGGCTTAGGAGACATGACGTGCTGGTTGTGATTGATGACTTTTTATGTAATTGTGATGGGAAACAGTTACTTTTGAGAATTTCCGTACTTATGATTTGGGTTGTAAAACTAAGAGTGATTTCGTAGACGATTTTAATTTGAAGTTTTTATTCTACCACGGTTTCGCTTACTTGTTGACGTGTAAGCACGAAAGTCCATGTATTTTATCATGGACTACGACATGTTATGGATCGACGCCTGGTACTCTTCTTAGTGAAGTACAGCAGGCGCACCGTATCCGGCTGGGCCGGGGTGCGGGGTGCTACAGGTGGTATCAGAGCTGAGGCTCTAGATCCGGGCAGAATATAGAACTAAATTATGATCATAGTCAACTAAGTTTGATATTAGATCTAAGTCCTGCTTCTAGATGAGAGTTGAGCTTAGACTAGGATGACTTAGACTGGAAAATTATGGTTCGGCCTATTGATAAAACCCTAATTGACGACAAATTACAAAATTTAATTTATAAAGTATGTACGTGCATGCCCAGATATGCTATTGGAATAGATTAAATTCGGCCACTTATTATGACATTTCCATATTGAATAAAACCCGACGTTGCATAATGCAGATGGTGCGACCAAGGGGCCGTCCAGCGAGAGCTAGACCAGAGGTGCAAGAGCCTATTCCTCCTCCACCTGCACAGGTCCCTCCACCACCGCCACCGCAAGACCAAAAACCTCCAGTCCGGAATGTTCCTCCACCCCAAGGACCTTTTCCACAAATGATGCCAGATATCAATGCCTTTAATAATTTTTGCCAGATAGTCACTCAGATTGGTCAAGTGATGCTGCAACAGAATAACCCCCAACCTCATGAGCCGGTCAGGGACGCCCAATACTACTTTGAAAAGTTAAAAAGAGCCAATGTCCCGCCGTTTGAAGGAAAGTCAGATCCAGATGCCGCTGAGAAGTGGCTAGACGAAGTGGAAAACTGTTTCGAACTGATCAGAGCGCCTGAGGAAGTAAAAACTCAGGCAGTTAGACCATTTCTACTGGGAGAGGCCAACCAATGGTGGAAGGACAATCTGCAACCTCTACCAAGGCCAATTCCCTGGGAGAGATTTCTCCAGGAATTCAACAAGTTCTACATACCACATTCCGTCAAATTGCAGAAAAGGCACGAGTTTGAATCCCTAATACAAGAACAAGGAATGACAGTCACTGACTACGCCAACAAGTTCATAGCTCTGGGAAGATTCCAACCATCCACCATGAATGATGAGGAAACCAAGATGTTAAAATTTGAAAGAGGATTGAACCCTAGGATTCGAACATGGCTGGCCAACGCAAACCCAGCAAATTTTGGTGCACTTCTAGACGCATGCTACAGAATAGAAAGAGATATCATTCGCCGTGATGAGTTTGGCCAGAAAAGAGGAAGGGAAACGTCTGGGAGCGGAGGGCCCCGTAAGTCTGCCAAGCAAAATTCAAGGGGCCCAGGGCGTCAGGGAAGGAATCGGTTTCAACGCCGTTCCCAAAAGAACCAGTCAAAGAACCAAGGCCAACAATTTGCTATTCCGAGCTGCTCTCACTGCGGTAAACACCATGTGGGAGAATGTTATTACCAGACAGGGAAATGTTTCAGGTGCGGCAAGTCAGGCCACATCCTTAAGGACTGTCCAGATAAGAGAACTACCTGCTTTGGATGCGGGAAAATGGGACACATGGCCAAGGATTGCCCGGAGAAAGGGGCCCAGCAGCAACAACCAACTAAGAATCAGCATCAGTGCACAAACGCAAGAGTTCACGCCATGACTGACGCAGCTGCTGAAGAGGCCAATGATGTGGTGACAGGTATGTTCCGAAATTGTATAACTTTTTATGAGTACTGTTGACCCTATAATTGCTTAGTAAGTATTGCATGATTCAGGAGCTATTCTAGTATGTTCAGTACCTGCCAATATGTTATTCGATAGTGGCGCTAGCCACTCCTTCATATCCAAGAAATTTGCGAAGTATTGAGTATGAACCAACCTGTAGTGATGCACCCTATAGAATCCAAGCAGCTGGGGAACAGGTGCTTGTATCTTACCATGTTTTCAGGAACTGCGAACTTGAGTTCGATAACCATCGGTTTGAAGACGACTTGATTCCCATACCCATGACGGACTTCGATGTGATTCTTGGGATGGATTGGCTCTCCAAGAATCATGCCAACATCGATTGTAGTGAAAAACAAGTTACCTTTAAGGATCCCACATGTAAGGAAGTGACCTTTCAAGGAGGATCGAAGTTACGGAAGTGTCCCAAGAACGTTTACGTAAATATGATTCGCGCTAATAAGGCGCTGAAGAAAGGACATGAGGGATTTCTTGTCTATGCAATAAATGCCGATCAAGCGCCCTCGGATCTCTCTCAAATCCTAGTGGTTCGTGAATACCCAGAGGTTTTTCCAGAAGAACTACCGGGTCTTCCTCCAGACCGGGAAATATCTTTTGAAATCAACTTAGTTCCGGGAACTGAGCCAATATCAAAGGCTCCCTATCGAATGGCACCTGCGGAACTAAAAGAGTTGAAGGAACAGTTGCACGAATTGCTAGAGAAGAAACTCATTCGCCCAAGTGTTTTGCCCTGGGGAGCTCCCGTACTATTTGTCAAGAAAAAGGACGGAAGTATGTGGTTATGTATTGATTATCGGGAGCTCAACAAAATCACTATAAAGAACAAGTACCCATTTTCTAGGATCGACGATCTGTTCGATCAGCTTCGGGTAAGCAAATTAAAACTTTATTTTAGTAATAAGTCTATTATAAACTCTGCCTAAGAGTATCATGATGCAGGGGGCAAGGATTTTCAGTAAAATTGATCTTCGCTCGGGATATTTCCAATTGAAGATCAAGGCTGAGGACGTCCCGAAAACTGCATTCAGAACCCGTTATGGAAATTACGAATTTCTAGTAATGCCATTCGGGCTGACCAACGCCTCCGTAGCGTTTATGGATCTAATGAATCGAGTTTTTCAAGACCAACTAGACAAGTTTGTTGTAGTCTTCATCGATGATATTTTGATCTACTCACCTGATGAAGAGACCCACGTAAACCATTTAAAGGTCGTTCTGGACATCCTATGGAGAAAACAATAGTACGCTGTGAATTCTGGCTATGCAGTGTAGCATTTATGGGACATGTAATATCTGAAGATGGTATATCCGTGGACCCCAAGAAAATCGAGGCAATCACAGAGTGGCCCAGACCGACCAACGTTACTGAGGTGCGAAGTTTTCTTGGTCTCGCCAGCTACTATCGTAAGTTTGTTGAATGGTTCTCCCGAATCGCTATGCCTCTTACCCGTTTGACCCAAAAGAAAACCAAGTTCGAATGGACCACAGATTGTGAATGGAGTTTTACTAAATTAAAGAAGCTGACATCTGCCCCAGTTTTAGCACAACCCATTCCTGGCGAAAACTTTGTGGTGTACAGTGATGCTTCTAAAAACGAGCTTGGATGTGTACTGATGCAAAAGATCGAGTAATTGCATATGCATCCCGACAGTTAAAGCCATTTGAACAAAACTACCCGGTACATGATCTTGAATTAGCAGCCGTAGTCTTTGCATTAAAAATATGGAGGCACTATCTGTACGGTGAGAAGTGCGAAATTTTCACAGACCACAAGAGCCTCAAGTATCTTTTCACCCAAAAAGAACTAAACATGCGTCAATGCAGGTGGCTAGTGTTAATGAAGGACTACGTCCTATCGATTCAGTATCATCCGGGAAAAGCCAATAAGGTAGCCGACGCATTAAGTAGAAAGACAAGCCATCCGCGTCAACCACCTTTGCAGTGTGACATGGAAGAATTTGATCTGGAGGAGGTTGATTCCATTGAAGGCATGCTCGCAAAGCTAGTATTAATCCCCTTGCTGATAGACAAGATTAAGGAAGGACAGGAAAAAGATGAAACCTTAAATAAAATAAAGGACCGGGTGAGAATGAAACCATCTGAAGAGTTTAAAGTCAGAAACGACAACAGCTTGTGGTTTCGAGAAAGACTGTATGTACCCAATGACGAGGACATAAAGAATGAAGTTCTCCGGGAAGCCCACAACTCTCGATTGTCTATTCACCCTGGAGCCAATAAGATGTATCAAGATTTGAAACAACGATTCTGGTGGCATGGCATGAAAAGACAAATTGCGGAATTCGTAGAGAAATGCCTCGTTTGCCAGAAGGTGAAAGCAGAACATCAGAGACCCGCTGGGTTTCTACAACCTCTTGAAGTTCCTGAATGGAAGTGGGACCACATTACTATGGATTTTGTTACGGACCTACCAAGAACAAAGAGCGGACACGATGCCATTTGGGTAGTCGTCGATCGCTTAACAAAGTCTGCCCACTTCATAGCTATGACGATCAAGGCATCGATGGAGAAATTGGCTACAATGTATGTTGAACAAATTGTGAGTCTTCACAGAATACCCCTAAGCATTGTTTGCGAGCGCGACCCTCGCTTCACATCACGATTTTGGACAGCTTTTCAGAAAGTGACGGGCACCGAAATCTGAATGAGCTCGGCATTTCATCCCCAAACTGATGGACAATCGGAAAGAACCATTCAGACGCTGGAAGACATGCTGCGATCTTGTATACTCGACTTTGGGGGAAGTTGGGATCGGAGTCTTAAATTGGTAGAATTGTTGTACCCCGCCGAAAAGTCATATAGTACTTGAAGACTCATATAAGTGAAATAATAAAGTATTCTTCAAGCGTCTTTCACTAAGTTCCTTAGTGGTTCTTTCATTTTAGTATGATAAGCAAATGATATAATCAATTCAAGCGTGAGTAAGGGACTACATGAAGTGGCCAATTCATTCCCAAAGGCTCAAGAAAATTCGGTCACAAGGCATATAAAGGGGCCTTAAAGGGGTTTTTCCCAAATTATAAGAGAGTTTAATCTTAAGGGCCTCCCTAAAATAAGCCCAAATGAAAATTAAGGAGTTGTAGGTAGTGGGCAATTTTTCCCCAATTCTTGGAGAAAATTCGGCCCTAGCCCAAGGAGAATTGAGAATTTTCCTAATTTTGTTTTAAAACAAGAAAAAGGGGAAATTATCAATTAATTAGGAGACAATTATCCACATATAAGAAAAGAAAATTAAGCATGGAAAAGGGGTCACCCAAGCCTAAGAAAATCGGCCCCCTATGGTTGACCAAGAAAGATTACCATGGTTACTTAATGTTACTACAAGGTTGAGGAAATAACTCTAGTTGGGTAAAATAACCAAGGTTGGCCATAAAGTAACTATAGTTGACATAAAGTAACTATAGTTGGCATAAAGTAACTATAGTTGGCATAAAGTAACTATAGTTGCATAAAGTAACTATAGTTGCCATGAAGTAACTATAGTTGAAAAAGTAACTATAGTTGCCTTAAAGAAACCTTGGTTAGTGAAAAGAAACCAAGGTTAATTAGCTTGGAGAATCCCTCCCCCTCCCAACATAACCCACGGCTGTTTCCTTAAGCCAAGGGGAAGAAAATCTTCCCCAAGCAATTTTAGAACACTTAGAATACTACTCCATCATCATCAAACTTTCGGCCATGATGAAGCTAGGAGTGTGAGATCATCTTCATCTTCAAGCCTTGAAGAACCCATCTAGGTAAGTTGAATGTTAAACCTTCTAAGTATGTTCTATATTTCAAAGGATGAAACTCACATGGTACCTCCCTTATTCATGCCAAAAACGTGACCTCCAAAGTGGTCACTAGGTGAAATTCCTTCAAGCTACTTAGGAGAAGCTAACATCTTGGTGGTTAGAATCCATCTCAAGCTCCATTCAAGCTTCATTTTGGTAAGATGAATCTAACCTCAATCTAGCTCCATTCTTCATTTAAGATAGTAGCTAATGTTCATCCTTTTCTTCCTTCCAAAAACGTGTGGAATGATGAAGTTGGAGGAAACTTCAATCCATTGCAAACAAGGCTCAAGCTAATGAAAAGCTCTAAGGTTCAAAGAGGCAAGTATACTCTAGCCAATCTTGCCTTATTTGTGAAGTGCATGCTTGAATGACTAGCCATTTTAAGTTATAATCTTAGTTGAAGATTCTAAGAACAAGACATGAACTTAGTTGATGTAAAGAAAAGTGTTGGTATGAAAAGTGACATGTTCTAAGCAAATGGCAAGACTGTTGGTATGAGTTATGTGTAGCCTAAAATGAGTTATGAGACTTGAAATAACTATGTTTAAATGTGTATTTGATGTATAGTAAGTCATCTTAATAAATGAAGTTGGTTGAAGAATGCTTGAACAATAAAAAGGTGAAGAAGTGCTGAAACTACTGGAGCTGGCAGATTTGTGTTGTTGATTGTGTGACTTGAGAACGAACCTTAGAAGTGTTCAATTAAGCTAAATTTGACATGCCACTAGCTCTGTGTGTAGTACAAGTGCGAGTTGAATTGCAGTAAAAAGAGTTATGGTTTATTTTTAATAAATCTTTTGGCAAAACTGCTCAAGGAGAAATTACTGGAACTGGGCAGAACAGTGTGACGTTTTGCATGACCAAAATGAATTAGGAGTATTCAAATTGGCTAATTTTTGGATGGTGTTAGCCTCATATGTATGAAATGTGTGAGTTGGAATTTCAATAATAGGAGTTGTGGTTTGTCCTTAATGAAGTTTTTAGTAAGAAGTGGTCAAACAGAAGTACTGGAACTGGACAGATTTATAGTGTTATGTTGAACGACCTGAACATGAATCTTAGGAGTGTTCAAATTGACTAATTTTTGGTATGGTGATATCTTATGTGTATATGAAATGTGAGAGGTGGAATTTTGATAAAAGGAGTTGTGAATTATTATTAATGAAATTTTTGGTGAAACTGCTCAAACAGAGTTGCTGGAAGAGGACAGTTTTGAGTAGTAAGTTGTGTGGCTTGAAAATGAACCTTAGGAACGTGCAAATGAGCTGATCTTTGACAGGATGATATTTTGATGTGTGCATGACATCTGTGAGTTGGAATTTTGGTAAAAGGAGTTGTGGTTTGGTCACAATTCAATTCGTGATATAACGGCTTATTCCATGTTCTGCATGTACCCATTTTAGGAAAGTAACTAGATGACCCCCTTGACTTATTGGATTGCCTTGGAATTTTTATGGTAATTACCTAAGGCATAGATGTACATGTTCATGTAAAGAAACCAGTATGAAACTACCATTTTGATGGTTGACAACTGAGTTGAAGTTAGTGTACAAAACTGGAAAACATGACATTTTATTGTCATAAGTTGTAAGGCTTTGATCTTGCTCATTTAAGCTTAAATGTGATGTTTAGACTTATGAATATTGTTCCTTGGTGTGTTAGATATTTTTCTAGGTGATGGATCAAAACGAATAAGGTTTTATGACCCACAAAAATGAGGTAAGGCGGTACTGCCCTGCTGATTTCAGCAGTGCTTTTGATGATAGTATGATGTTTTGAGGTCGTTAGACATTTCGGAATGTTATGAAATTTTTGTAGCATGTGGCTAAGCCTTTATTATGCATATGTATGGCATAGGTTTATGAATATGAGCACGAATTGATGATCACGAGGCTATATGAACAGAATGTGAGTTTAAAAGACAGGTCCGTGCATGCATGTTATGATGTATTTGTTCACGAGTCGCATAATGCATGTCATACATTTGCATCATCGTCACATACATGATTTACAGCATGTCTTCTATGAGAAAGAAAGATGAAAAGCATTTTCAAAAGATGATTTTTGAAAAGAATGATTCCCGACCGGTACCGTGTGTGAGTATGAACTTGGCCTGTATGAACCCGCTCAGATCCGGGTTAAGCGATCTGACAGTATGACCGTGTAGGCCCGGAAAATAATAGTCCTGATGATGATGATGATGATGATGACCGTGCATGCCCGGAAAATAATAGGCCATGATGATGATGATGATGATGATGATGATGACCGTGTGGGTCCGGAAGAGAATAGACCCGGCAAGTATGATGACGTTACTGTTCCGAATCCGGGAATAATAGATTCGAAGGGGAGAAGTTACCACCTCAGATCCGGGAAGATAGATCTGAACACTCTATTGTTTTACGATGATGATGATTTTAAAGAAAAGCATGAAAGATCATATTTCCATTTTTATCTCGATGCATCACACGTACATATGCATGCATGTTACATTCATGTAGCGACACATGAGATGTAAGTTGTGATGACCTCGTAGACCCTAAGTGATGATTCTTATTGTGTTATTCATCGATACGAGTTACAGTCTTTTAATGTTATATTCTGCTTTGAGTGATGATTTTAATTAAGTTATGATCTTGCTACCTTAAGTGATGATCCCTATCGAGTATTGGATGCAGGGCATTATGCGCTACTTTTGCATGTTCATACGCATTGCATATGGTCAAGAGCATGACGTTAAGTCTATTTGCACTAGGTTGTGTTATTACTTGCTTCGTGACTATGTTATGATTTTATTGCCTTAACGGCTATTGATTAAAGGGATGAGATGCTAGCCAAATGCTAGAGGTATTATTACTTAGGTAATAATCCTCCTATCTCTCGTTACCTAAGTTATGATTTCACTACTGTTGATACGTAAGCTATGATCTTATTCAGGACAATTAGGCCAAGTTGTTATGAGTTGGTAACTCCTAGGTTATGATCTTTATTGGGTGATGACCTTTTCTATGTCATGATTTTCATTAAGTGATGATTCTTTCATAAGCGATGATCTCTGTTAAGTTTCAATCTCTGTTAAGCGATGACCTTGGATATACCTTGTGTTGACTTCTTACGGGTGTTTAACGGAAGGTCAGGTATGTTCTAAACCGAATTTTGGGGTTTGGTTCTTGTATGTAGTTTCTATTTAATGCATGATTGTTTATGGTGTACTTGCTGGTGACTTTGTCACTCACCCCCCTATTTTTCCTCCCAGAGGCTGCAGTGAACAAGGTAGAATGGATTGAGGATGGACCTAGAGCCCCTACCCGTGAGTGCAGCGAAGGATGGGCAGATTAGGAAACGTGACTTGACGATTATAACTGATGACTGATTATGTAGTTGTGATGGGAGACATCTACTTTTGAGAATTTCGATACTTTGATTTGGGTTGTAAAACAAAGAATGATCTAGTGGATGCTTTTAATTTAAAGTTTTAAATTCTGCCACGGTTTCGCATACTTATCTGGGTGTAAGCGCGAAAATCCATGCATTATACCATGGATCATGATACGTATGAGACGACGCCTAGTACTCTCCTTAGTGAAGTACGACGGGTGCACCGACTCCGGCGGGGCCGGGGTGCGGGGCGCCACAGGTGGTATCAGAGCAAAGGCTCCAGATCCGGACAGAATGAAGAACTAAGTTATGATTGTAGTCAACTAAGTTTGATCTTAGACCTAAGTTCTGATCTTAGATGAGAGTTGACCTTAGACCAGGATGACTTAAACTGGAAATTAGGGTTTTGACCATATGATAAAGCCCTAGTCGATGGCCATCTATGTAATCATGCCTGCTTGCGTGATCATAAGATCGTATATGGATTACGAATTAAATGGTGTCGCTTATCCTGAATATTTGTACCTTGAGTAAGACTCCGACACTTCGTGGTGCGGATGGCACCACAATTCAGTAAAAATGACATCATCACTGTCACCCCAAGAGGCAGTAGACTTTACTAGCAATAGTTAGTAAGAACACGTATTCCAAGGTTTGGCAGGGAATTTAGTTCATAGTAGGCGGGAAGATGGTTAAGTAAGGTTGAAGGTAATTCCATGCTGACACGGGTACTGGATAGGATAAGGGCAAAGTTCTAAGAGGAGTTTTGTGAGTTCTTCCTCTCCCAGGACTTAGTCACGAGAAGGATTGAGGAATTTGACTCACTAAGACAAGGGTCAGGCAGCTCCGTACTCATTCGTTACTTTGGACAGTATGTTCCTTTAATTATGAGAAATGAAAGGTTTAAGGTGATCAGATTTGTGCGCGGTCTAGACCCCCAGATCTAATTAGGCTAAGTTAAGTCGTATTCAAAGACCTTTGGTGAATTATTAGAGGACCGCTATGGAGCGGAATGCGATAGTAAAGGAACGAAAGAATGAAAGAAACGATTTAACAAGCAAACGAAGTAGAAGGTGGAAACCGTATCCATATAAGGCTAGTCTATGCAGATGACCAAGAAACAACCAAGGTACGCCTAATAAGTGTGAAGTACCTATGTCCTCTGCTCTACTTCCTATTAACCAAGTATGAGTGATTTATGATAGTTTTCTTTAAGTTATGATGAGTAGACCACAAGTAAGCAAGTGAGATTATTAGTGATAACATGACTAAGTATGACACTGTGTATGGGACTCGAGGTCCTCGTCATGATGCGTTCAATATTAGCACTTGTACACATTTTATTGCACTATACGGGGAATAGGTCATGATTATGAAACCATGTTTTAAGAGAACGGGCCCACCTTAGGATGAATTGAAATGTCATAAAGGGAACATAAGTTTCAAGGGAGAACCCACAACTTCTAGTTCGATTTTATGAAATGATCGCAAAAGGGGTAAAAAATTATTACGTAATAAGGCGATCAGCAAGACGGATGCAATGTGGCACATACCTTACGAAGAGCTTGGTATGTGTACCTTAGGGGAATTATTCCCGGTCCCCTCAGAAGCTATTTCATACGTAGGATAACCATTACATGATCACTGAAAGGATGTTTACAGAAAAGAGCTGATAGTCATATATCCCAGAGTTAATGATCTTTGCCAAGTTTTTCATATTTTATGAAAAGGAAAATATAAGCCTACCATGATCATGATTACATAGAATGGATTTCGTTATCAAGTACGTAGTATCAAGGTTGCAAGTGCTTGATATGAGATAAGTTACGATAACACCTCTAGAGAATTAGAATAAGACCTCTAAGATGAATGGAACAAAGCATTTCTATGGGAACTAAATAGACGCTTTATGCGATCTTATTTACCTAAAGAAGAAAACGCATGGAAACGGAAGGCAACATGAGTAGTAGAAGCCCCATTTTTGTTGGACTAGCCTGAAGTTTCAAGGACGAAACTTATATAAGGGGGGGAGAATGTTGTACCCCACCGAAAAGTCATATAGTACTTGAAGACTCATATAAGTGAAATAATAAAGTGGTATCCTTCAAGCGTCTTCACTAAGTTCCTTAGTGGTTCTTTCATTTAGTATGATAAGCAAATGATATAATCAATTCAAGCGTGAGTAAGGGACTACATGAAGTGGCCAATTCATTCCCAAAGGCTCAAGAAAAATTCGGTCACAAGGCATATAAAGGGGCCTTAAAGGGGTTTTTTCCCAAATTTATAAGAGAGTTTAATCTTAAGGGCCTCCCTAAAATAAGCCCAAATGAAAATTAAGGAGTTGTAGGTAGTGGGCAATTTTTTCCCCAATTCTTGGAGAAAATTCGGCCCTAGCCCAAGGAGAATTGAGAATTTCCTAATTTTGTTTTTAAAACAAGAAAAAGGGGAAATTATCAATTAATTAGGAGACAATTATCCACATATAAGAAAAGAAAATTAAGCATGGAAAAGGGGTCACCCAAGCCTAAGAAAATCGGCCCCCTATGGTTGACCAAGAAAGATTACCATGGTTACTTAATGTACTACAAGGTTGAGGAAATAACTCTAGTTGGGTAAAATAACCAAGGTTGGCCATTAAAGTAACTATAGTTGACATAAAGTAACTATAGTGGCATAAAGTAACTATAGTATGCCATGAAGTAACTATAGTTGACAAAAAGTAACTATAGTTGCCTTAAAGAGACCTTGGTTAGTGAAAGAAACCAAGGTTAATTAGCTTGGAGAATCCCTCCCCCTCCCAACATAACCCACGGCTGTTTCCTTAAGCCAAGGGGAAGAAATCTTCCCCAAGCAATTTTAGAACACTTAGAATACTACTCCATCATCATCAAACTTTCGGCCATGATGAAGCTAAGAGTGTGAGATCATCTTCATCTTCAAGCCTTGAAGAACCCATCTAGGTAAGTTGAATGTTAACCTTCTAAGTATGTTCTATATTTCAAAGGATGAAACTCACATGGTACCTCCCTTATTCATGCCAAAAACGTGACCTCCAAAGTGGCCACTAGTTGAAATTCCTTCAAGCTACTTAGGAGAAGCTAACATCTTGGTGGTTAGAATCCATCTCAAGCTCCATTCAAGCTTCATTTTGGTAAGATGAATCTAACCTCAATCTAGCTCCATTCTTCATTTAAGATAGTAGCTAATGTTCATCCTTTTCTTCCTTCCAAAAACGTGTGGAATGATGAAGTTGGAGGAAACTTCAATCCATTGCAAACAAGGCTCAAGCTAATGAAAAGCTCTAAGGTTCAAAGAGGCAAGTATACTCTAGCCAATCTTTGCCTTATTTGTGAAGTGCCTGCCTTGAATGACTAGCCATTTCTAGGTTATAAGTCTTAGTTGAAGATTCTAAGGAACAAGACATGAACTTAGTTGATGTAAAGAAAGTGTTGGTATGAAAAGTGGACATGTTCTAAGTGCAAATGGCAAGACTGTTGGTATGAGTATTGTGTAGCCTAAAATGAGTTATGAGACTTGAAATAACTATGTTTAAATGTGTATTTGATGTATAGTAAGTCATCTTAATAAATGAAGTTGGTTTGAAGAATGCTTTGAACAATAAAAGGGTTAAAGAAGTGCTGAAACTACTGGAGCTGGCAGATTTGTGTTGTTGATTGTGTGACTGAGAACGAACCTTAGAAGTGTTCAATTAAGCTAAATTTTGACACGCCACTAGATCTGCGTGTGTAGTACAAGTGAGAGTTGAATTGCAGTAAAAGAGTTGTGGTTTATTTTTAATAAATCTTTTGGCAAACTGCTTCAAGGAGAAATTACTGGAACTGGGCAGGAACAGTGTGACATTTTGCATGACCTGAAAATGAATCTTAGGAGTATTCAAATTGGCTAATTTTTGGAGTGGTGTTAGCTTCATATGTAAATAAATGTGTGAGTGGAATTTCAATAATAGAAGTTGTGGTTTGTCCTTAATGAAGTTTTTAGTAAGAAGTGGTCAAACAGAAGTACTGGAACTGGACAGATTTATGTGTTATGTTTGAACGACCTGAACATGAATCTTAGGAGTGTTCAATTGGCTAATTTTTGGTATGGTGATAGCCTTATGTGTATATGAAATGTTAGAGGTGGAATTTTGATAAAAGGAGTTGTGAATTATTATTAATGAAATTTTTGGTGAAACTGCTCAAACAGAGTTGCTGGAAGAGGACAGTTTTGAGTAGTAAGTTGTGTGGCTTGAAATGAACCTTAGGAACGTGTAAATGAGATGATCTTTGACAGGATGATATTTTGATGTGTGCATGACATCTGTGAGTTGGAATTTTGGTAAAAGGAGTTGTGGTTTGGTCACAATTCAATTCGTGGATATACGGCTCATTCCATGTTCTGCATGTACCCATTTTAGGAAAGTAACTAGATGACCCCCTTGACTTATTGGATTGCCTTGGAATTTTTATGGTAATTACTAAGGCATATGAGTGTACATGTTCATATAAAGAGACCAGTATGAAACTACCATTTTGATGGTTGACAACTGAGTTGAAGTTAGTGTACAAAACTGGAAAACAGGACATTTTATGTCATAAGTTGTAAGGCTTTGATCTTGCTCATTTAAGCTTAAATGTGATGTTTAGCCTTATGAATATTGTTCCTTGGTGTGTTAGATATTTTTTCTAGGTGATGGATCAAAACGAATAAGGTTTGTTGACCCACAAAAATGAGGTAAGGCGGGTACTGCCCTGCTGATTTCAGCAGTGCTTTGATGATAGTATGATGTTTTGAGGTCGTTAGACATTTCGGAACGTTATGAAATTTTTTGTAGCATGTGGCTAAGCCTTTATTATGCATATGTATGGCATAGGTTTATGAATATGAGCACGACTTGATGAGCACGAGGCTATATGAACAGAATGTGAGTTTAAAAGACAGGTCCGTGCATGCATGTTATGATTGTATTTGTTCACGAGTCGCATAATGCATGTCATACATTTGCATCATCGTCACATACATGATTTACAGCATGTCTTCTATGAGAAAGAAAGATGAAAAGCGTTTTCACAAGATGATTTTTGAAAAGAATGATTCCCGACCCGGGTACCGTGTGTGTGAGTATGAACTTGGCCAGTATGAACCCGCTCAGATCCGGGTTAAGCGATCTGACAGTATGACCGTGTAGGTCCGGAAAATAATAGGCCTGATGATGATGATGACCGTGCAGACCCAGAAAATAATAGGCCTGATGATGATGATGATGATGACCGTGCGGGTCCGGAAGAGAATAGACCCGGCAAGTATGATGACGTTACCGTTCCGAATCCGGGGGAATAATAGATTCGAAGGGGAGACGTTACCGCCTCAGATCCGAGAAGATAGATCTGAAACACTCTATTGTTTTACGATGATGATGATTTTAAAAAAAAGCATGAAAGATCATATTTCCATTTTCATCTCGATGCAATCACACGTACATATGCATGCAAAATTACATTCATGTAGCGACACATGAGATGTAAGTTGTGATGACCTCGTAGGCCCTAAGTGATGATTCTTATTGTGTTATTCATCGATACGAGTTACAGTCTTTTAATGTTATATTCTGCTTTGAGTGATGATTTTAATAAGTTATGATCTTGCCTACCTTAAGTGATGATCCCCTATCGAGTATTGGATGCAGGGCATTATGCGCTACTTTTGCATATTCATACGCATGCATATGGTCAAGAGCATGACGTTAAGTCTATTTGCACTAGGTTGTGTTATTACTTGCTTCGTGACTATGTTATGATTTTATTGCCTTAACGGCTATTGATTAAAGGGATGAGATGCTAGCCAAATGCTAGAGGTAGTATTACTTAGGTAATAATCCTCCTATCTCTCGTTACCTAAGTTATGATTTCACTACTGTTGATAACGTAAGCTATGATCTTATTCAGGACAATTAGGCCAAGTTGTTATGAGTTGGTAACTCCTAGGTTATGATCTTTATTGGGTGATGACCTTTTCTATGTCATGATTTTCATTAAGTGATGATTCTTTCATAAGCGATGATCTCTGTTAAGTTTCAATCTCTGTTAAGCGATGACCTTGGATATACCTTGTGTTGACTTCTTACAGGTGTTTAACGGAAGGTTAGGTATGTTCTAAACTGAATTTTGGGGTTTTTGTTCTTGTATGTACTTTCCATTTAATGCATGATTGTTTATGGTGTACTTGCTGGTGACTTTGTCACTCACCCCCCTATTTTTCCTCCCAGAGGCTGCAGGGAACAAGGTAGTAGAATGGATTGAGGATGGACCTAGAGCCCCTACCCGTGAGTGCAGTGAAGGATGGGCATATTAGGAAACGTGACCTTGACGATTATAACTGATGACTGATTATGTAGTTATGATGGGAGGACATCTACTTTTGAGAATTTCGATACTTTGATTTTGGGTTGTGTAAAACAAAGAATGATCTAGTGGATGCTTTTAATTTAAAGTTTTTAAATTCTGCCCACGGTTTCGCATACTTATCTGGGTTGTAAGCGCGAAATCCATGCATTATACCATGGATCATGATACGTATGAGACGACGCCTAATACTCTCCTTAGTGAAGTACGGCGGGTGTGCACCGACTCTGGCGGGGCCGGGGTGCGGGGCGCCACAAGAATTCTCTTATAACAACAGTTATCATCGATCTATAGGGATGCCTCCGTATGAAGCACTTTATGGAAGAAAGTGCCGTTCTCTGCTCTATTGGGATGAAATCGGAGATAAGATTCTTACCGGACCGGATCTAGTAGAACAAACTCGAGAACACATAAGGGTCATAAAGCAAAGGTTACAAGCGGCCCAAGATAGGGTAAGATTTGGGCAGATGATGAAGCGGCGACCGTTGGAATTTCATGTTGGGGAAGTTGCTTATCGACTCGCACTACCGCCCTCACTATCTTTAATTACATGATGTGTTTATGTATCTCAACTCCGTCGGTATGTGCACGAGCCTAGCCATGTTATAGAGGAACAACCCTTGAAAATCGAAGCCGACGCGACATACGTGACAGAACCAAAAAAGATAATTGATCGTAAGGAAAAGGTTTTAAGGAGACAATCGATACCTATGGTCAAGGTGCAATGGCAAGAACCATTCCGTTGATGAAGCTACCTGGGAAGTGGAAGAAAGCATGAAGAACTTGTACCCTCACCTCTTTGGACTAGCACTTTAAGTTTCGAGGACGAAACTCTGTAATAAGGGGGGGGGGAGGATGTTGTAACCAATAGGAACCCTTTGTACTTGAGACCTATTTAAGAGAATATATGACAAGATATGTCTGCAATTACAATTTATCGAGTCGATGACTATTATTTAGATTACGTTACGGAAGTAAATATATAATATATTTTAAAAAAAAATTTTATTATGAAAGCCCTCGCTTATGGCGGAGGAAACCCGTGTTACAACAAATGAAACAATAATGATAGTAGTAGTATATGATTATCAACATCCATTCCATATATGATATGCCGCATTAAAACCTTGCCAAGTAAAGCCACCTTGTGGATAAAACTTTGGCGAAGGAAAAAGCGTACATATTTATATAGATGGACTGTGATATACGCTATCAAGTAATGAAATAGAATTTGTAATCTGAATATTACACCAACGTAATAAAACAATATGCCATGTGAACAGCCTCGCCTGATGGTTGCCCATTGTCCAATCGGTATTCACGCCAATGCTCAAGAAAAGGAGTACGATCCATGCTCCCGTCCATGTAACCAAACAAGTAGGAGACCAATGTATGAAATGAAATAGCACTGAAAATAGCCGCCGTCTATGAGGATGCCTGGTCCGGACGGCAACCACATCAAATGGCTGGAGTCTAGGTGGCAACCCATGTCCTTGTCCATGCACGACAAAATTGTAGGGCTAAGCTAAAGCAGAAATCCGCCGGCATAATGAAAAATGTGAGGTGAATTGAAGGTAAGCATACCTGGTCTGCCGGCACAACCCAATGTGCCGACAGAGGTACCAGATACACGCCAATCCATTAGGAAGACTTGCAATAGTAGGCAGCAGTGGTTTGAGTCCACGACGGCAAGTTTAGATGTTGAGGATTTAAGCGATGCGCATAATCAATAGCGCTCATAGCAACGTGCAAAGACCACCAAAGTAAAGAGAGATGGGACGCCAATGTGATGATGATGTACACGTACCACGAAAACAATCCGGGTCAGTATCGGGTAGAAAGGACATGTAAAAACCAGTATAATGATGGAAAAGCAAGCGTACGAGTCTGCCTGTACTTATTAAAGTGCAGGCAGGAAAATTTTTGAAGTAGCCAATCCTTATGGAAGACTCTGGCTGTGCGAACTCGGTTGCGTCGGGCCAAGTGGGTGGCATAGTTGCGTTGTCGGACCATTTATAGTGTGAGAAAAGAACACATTAAGTATGTTAAGGATATGAAAGATGCAACAGTGAACTAAAAGAATGCAATTAGTACCATGCCTGCCTGTACCATGATGGTACGGGCAGAATATGTTGAATGAAAGTGCAATCCATTGAGGAAGAGTTAGAATGTCAGCATGAACGCAAGCTCACCGATGTGAGTCCAATGTGAGCGATGCACGAACCAAAGTGGGGAGATTGTTGGCTGTGGGAAAACACTTGTCGTAGGATGCATCATTGCGGTTGAGCAAGGTAGTGAGCTGGCATATTAGCCTCACGATATGTGTGAATGATCTCCAGTCTATGATGATGAAGTCGCTGTGCTGCTAGCACTAGTCGCCCAGATGATAGTTGCCACAGAAATACTGTTGTGGCTGATGTAGTCGTGACAAATTGAGCCCACAATCAGATTCGATTATATCAAACAATAGAAGGGGAGGAACATAACATCAACCAAAAAGAGTAGCCTGAATCTCTGCCAACAAAGGCGTTTACTTGAAGGCAGACGAAAATGAAAGTGCACGCCACACAATTACCCTCGTGCCCCCTCGCGCCCCAATATTGCCCCACCCGCGGCCGTCAGTGGACAAGCCAACTGCTGCATCAGCCCCATTAAGTTTGAGAGTCTACCTGAATGTGGTGTTTGCCACCGAATAATGCGGAGACGCGGAGGACGAATCGGGGATCCAGGAAAGAGAGAGAGTTGGCCCCGCTGCAAGTTTGGATCCATGTATCTTCAGTATCCACATGCGAATATCAAAATGTATCGAGTTTCGTAGCCCCGCAGTTGAAAAGGTCTTAGAGTCCCCATATACTAATTGCGTGTAATGCTGCCAGATTTTGAAACTGTAATGGCTGGAATGACAATTTTCAAAACCCCAAATAATGATGATAGCATTTGAACGATACCACCAAGCTCATAAATACTGACGCAGAGATAGTCATGGTTTGAAGTATTTCATGCAACTCTGCAGCAAAAAAAACCCCATAAGTGGCTAATGCGGCTGCAGTAAATGAAGATATGATCCATTGTGGGCTGAGTGTTCTCTGCAAAAGGACACTGTGTGGGACGTGCTGCCAAATACTGTTCCTATGTAATCTTCAAATGGCATGGCTGAATGAAAGAGGCGCCACAACAATATTTTTGTGGATGGAGAATGTTGCTTAAACCAAATAAATTTTGTAGAGAGCTGTGTTGGACGTGAACACCCGACAAAGATCATAGGCCGACTTGAGAGTAAACTCGCCTGTGGGCATAGATGTCCATAAAGAAAGGTGCCGTTCCAGTTGTTGAGAGATGCAAGTGTGGTGAATTCGACATATGAGTTTCCATACTGTTGAGTCGGGGAAGTCGTGGATGATAATCGCCCCTCCGTCCATTTTATGTGCATATACTGACTCCATAAAGTATTTTGCTTTTGATATGTCCACCAAATCCTGCACAGATATGCTTGCTGCAAGTCGCTTAGGTTTCGAATGCCTAAGCCGCTTCCTCAACTGGCGTTGTGATTTTGTGCCATTGCCACCCAATGATGCCTATCCCCCCAATAAAATGCTGCCATCTTTCTGTTGATCATCGGATGACTGATTTGGGCAAACCGCATGCTGCCAGAATATGAAGCGGGAGCGCTGCAATCACCGAACGTAAAGTACTAATCGTCTTGCCGAGGAGAGAAGACGGGCATGCCAGCCGTGCAGCGGTCATCAACATGTTGTAATAGGGTCGCGCAATATCTGGATCGAGTGATGCCTTTATGCGATATGAGCCAGATATCGAAAGGCAGAGTTGTTGCCCGCATGCCTAGTATGTCTTTGAAAATCTGACATTGACTTGGATGGTGACACTAGACGAGGTATGAAACTACTTTTATGAAAATTCACCTTTTGCCCTGATGCTGTTTCATACATAGTGAGGAATGCGTGGAAACGTCTGAGATTGCGCCTGTGTACCTCGTAGGAAAATAAGGTAAATCATCCGCATAGGCCAAGTGAGAGATGGCCCTTGGTATTCGCCCTAGGCGAAATGATTGTATGTTGCCCGCTGCAACTAGCGCCTTTAGTCCTCTGCTGAACCCTTCAGATGATAGGATAAACAGCAAGGGTGACAAGGGATCACCCTGCTTGACTCCTCTAAATGGACGAAAAGAGGTCGATGGCCTGCACATTGATTAATACTGACAGATATATATATATATATATATATATATATATATATATATATATATATATAAATTTCGAGCATGAATATTGGACCATGGGGAGAGGCCCAATTCACTCCCAAGTGCTGGAGGTTTCGGCCACAAGGTTAAGAAAGGCCTTAATGAATTTCTTAAGATTGTAAGGGCCATCTTCTAAGTAAGCCAATAGCAATTTAACAAGTATGGGTAGTGGGCCACAAAAAATTGGTTCCAACCCATACCTCATTTTCGGCCCTTGCCCAAAGAGGGCTCAAAAAGTTTCCTAACTACATAGTTTAAAAGAAAAGGGGGGGAAAATAAAATAATTAAGAAAAGTAACTAATAAATGGGAAATAAAGCCATGGTTGGGGTCATTAAAGACCCCCAACCAACCGAACGCACTAAGTGGCTAACCATGGGAGGATTTTTTAAATCCTACCATGGTTACTTTATCATTAAACCAAGGGTTAAGGTAACCATAATTGGATAAAGTAACTAAGGTTAGTTCAAAAGTAACCATGATTAGACTAAAGTAACCAATGTTAGTAATAAAGTAACCTTGATTAACTAAAGTAATCAAGTTAATTCCTTTAACCCTACTATGGTAAACCCTTAACCTCTCTTATACCCCTCCCAAACGGCTAACCCATAGCCAAGAAAGAAAAATTACCTCCAAAAACACACTTGAGGGACTCCTCTCAAACTTTCTAACACTCAAAGGACCCTCAAGAGCAAGAAGAAGAATTCCCTCTCTTCCTTTCTCTCCAAACCACACGGCTAAGGGATCAACCAAGAAGGTCTAGGTTCTTCCAAAGACTAAGTAGTATTAGGTAAGTATTCCTAACCCTTCTTGAGAAGATATCTACATTTTCATAAGATGAAACTTATGGTGGCTATTTCCTTGCGCATAACCGTGACCTTCAAGGTCACTAGGCTCAAAAGTCTCAAGCTTTTGGTGGATTCTAGTCTTAGGAGGCTTGAATACTACTCAAGCTCCATTTTGGTAAGTCCATCTAACCCTTATTAAGTGTATCTTTTACTTAAGAATGTAAACTAACCATTGATCTCCTTCCCTCCCAAAACCGTGGGGTTGCATGCACAAAGAAGAGGAATGTTTCATCTTTTCCATACACATTTCAAGCTAAGGAGAGGAGTAAGTTGAAAAGGCAAGTACACTATACATATTTGTGGCTTGAATGTGAAAGTGCATGCTTGAATGTCTAGATGTCTTTAAGATTTAATCTTAGATGTGAAAGGCTAAGTCTTGATGCATGAAACTTTCGGCCTAGGTTATAATGGCTTGCATGTGTGAGTTTTGCTCCAAAGGTGTATTCTTTGTTGATTTTAAGTATTATTATGTGATACATCCAAGATGAACATACTAAAGATCCCTCATTTCCATGGATGGGGGATACGGTTGGAAGGGATAAAGGAAATAAGTGAAGTTTGTAAGAAGCTATAAATTAGGGGGTAAGGTGTGAACAAGATTTATGCTTTTTGTGTTAAGCTTAGTATGTTCTTTATGGAGATGTGATTCTTGCCTTGCATGTACATAAACGGGCTGTTTGGGGGTTAGGGTGCGTATGCACCAATTTTACCAAGGTTTGATTTTTATTGGGAACATGGTGTGCATGGACAAAGAATGATGTATGTGGCATTCAAGCTGTTTTGAATAGATATGTATATGAAATTTGTAATAGGTTGAAGCTGTAAATTTCCATGTTAAAGGTGTGTTTGACGTTTAATAAGGTGTTTAAGGCATACGATGCAAGTTAGGACCATTTATAAAGGAATGTGACAAAAATTTGAAACTCACTGGAGCAGGACAGATTTTTAGGCCGTGTTGTAGGACCTGAAAAGAGACCTTAGAGACATTCAATTTGGTTGATTTTTGGTATGACACTAGCCCTATGTGTATATTAAATATGAGAGTTGGAATTTTGTTTAAAAGGGGTTATGGATTATTTTTTAGCGTAATTTTTATTAAAATGGTCATGCTGGAAAATTTCTGGGCTAAACAGATTTTATGTGACATAATGAATGACCATGAAATGGACCTTAGGAATATGCAATTGGGCTGATTCTTGGCAGGACACCAGCCCTATGTGTTTACAAGCTGAGAGCTGGAATTTTTGAAAAAGGGTTTACGGTTTGGTCACAATAAAATTTGTAGTAAAATCGGTCATTATTGAATTCAGCATGCAACGGTTTCGGGAAAAAGAGTAAATAACTCCTTTAGCGATATTATAAATCCGTGAAACTTTTATGTCAACTACTTAAGACATATGTGAACCCTTTTATGTAAGCCACTTATATTAGAATATTTAATTGAGGGGTAAACACCATAATTAAATGGGCGTCACTAATCTGAAATTTTGGGCAGAATTGAGGAACTCGTTATAAGGCCTTGTTCTAATGGACTTAGGCTTAGTTATACGGTTTGGGCTTACAATCACTAATTATTGGTATGTCTACAACAGTTTCCCAAAGCTGGCCCAAATTGAAAGAAGTTTGATGGGCTTACATGAAAGATAAAAGAAAGGGCGCTGCATTGCTGAAATTCAGCAGCCCTTATTTCGTAATTAATTAGACTAAGTGTCTTACACATTTCATATTGTTACAAAAATTCTATTATGAATAGAAGGGACATTTTTATGCATATGTATGACAAGCATTCATGATAGTAGGCCTAACCCATGAGAGATTGAGGCCGTGTGTATGGACTGATAATTCTGGAAATTTTTCCAGCATAAAGAATGAGTTGTACTTATGTGTATATGTAATGCATTATATCAAGATTTGCATAGTACATGTCATGCATTGCATCATCGTCATCTACATGATTTATGAAACTGATTTTATGAGAAAGAAAGATGAAAAGTGTTTTTTTAAGAAAAGATTCTGTTTTAAAAAGAACGCTTCCCACCGGTACCGTGTGTGTATGTTTCCTGGCCAGTAAGGACCCGCTCCAGATCCGAGATTAATTGATCTGATGATATGGACCGTTCAGGCCCGGAGAGAATAGACCTGATAAGTGATGACGTTACCGTTCCGAATCCAGGAATAATAGATTCGAAGGGAAGAAGTGACCGCCTCAGATCTGGGAGAATAGATCTGAATACTCTATTGTTTTCACGACGATGATGTTTTGAAAGAAAAGAACGAAAGATCATATCCTCATTTTTATCATGATGCATCACACGCACATATGCCTGCATGTTGCATTTAATGAGTCATCGAATAATGACACGTGATATTTGGACTAAGTTGTTATAACTTGATAGTTCCTAAGTTATGATCTTATTAAGTGATGATCCTTGATATATTACGAACTTATACAAGTTGCGGTCTTTCATTGTTACGCTCTTTAATAAGTGACGATCTTACTTAAGTTATGATCTTGTGGCATTAAGTGTTGATCTCTAACGGATATTGGATGGAGGTCAGGTATGTTTCTAAACCGAATTTTTGGGGTTCGGTTCTTGTATGTACTTTCTATTTAATCCTCGATTGTTTATAGTATACTTGCTGGTGACTTTGTCACTTACCCCCTATTTTTCCTCCCAGAGGCTGCAGGGAACAAAATAGAATGGATTGAGGATGAACCTAGGGTCCCTTACCCGTGAGACGCGCGAAAGGGAGATGGCTTAGGAGACATGATGTGCTGGTTGTGATTGATGACTTTTTATGTAATTGTGATGGGAAACAGTTACTTTTGAGAATTTCCGTACTTATGATTTGGGTTGTAAAACTAAGAGTGATTTCGTAGACGATTTTAATTTGAAGTTTTTATTCTGCCACGGTTTCGCTTACTTGTTGACATGTAAGCACGAAAATCCATGTATTTTATCATGGACTACGACATGTTATGGATCGATGCCTGGTACTCTTCTTAGTGAAGTACGGCGGCCGCACCGTATTCGGCTGGGCCGGGGTACCGGGCGCTACAATAATACCCAAAGATAATAGCCATAACCACTCCATTATCTTCTCAACTCTTTGGCAAGATAATAGGCATGTGGGCATTTGACAAATTCAAATTAAAAAATCTTCTCCAAGACCTTCATAGTAGCCGTTGGTTACCTTTTTGTTTTTCCAAAAATAATCTTTTACCAAAATGTAAATAATAAGAGAGGATAATACCACCAAAATATCCTCAACTTCAAGCACAAAAATAGGACATGTAAATTCTTCATTTGACTTCAAAAAATCTGATGAGAACACCCATTAACACCAAGTAGCCGTTTGGCTACATTTGAAAAATCCAAGTTGACAAATTTTGCCAACTAGCTCCTTTTTGATTTGTCCACTTGTCATCAATCCATAAAATAATTACACCATCACCACCACCTGATAAATCACGTTTTTGGATATACATATATGTGTAGCAACTCAGATTTTTGAAGAAGAAATCAATAGATAATAGTTGACAAGATTATGTCAACGTGTAACACCGAAATTCCCAATATTTCTTCTTATATGTAGTGATGATTTCCACACCTTTACCACCTTTGATATATCTGAATAATGATGATAAATATGCTCTCATAACATATATAAGAGGGTCTTCAAGATAGAAATAGAATGCGACATCCAAACTCGTCACATATCCCGCTATAGTCATTAATACCATCAAATGAGAGAAATGATATAAGATCACCATATAATCTTCAAAATAATAATAGCTCAACTCCAAAATGAAGATAATAATAAGCTCAAGAGATTCCTTGAGTGAAAATACCAAAAATACACTTGGGGGTGATTGACCAAAATGCCCCTGGTATATGAAAACTCCAGAAATGACCCGATGGTCAGAAATAATTATGATATCACCTTTGTCTTGATAAATATAATAAGAATCAGTTCTTGATATATATATATCCGCCATATCATGTTCCTACAAAACTCAAAATACCAATTTTGTCTTTTTTGGTAAGTTGTAGAAACTTCCAAGGCGTGTTTGTCACAAGACATTTAAAATCATCAAAATCACATAAGATTCACATAATGAGCATGTATAAATTATATACAAATGAAAACAAGCATTTTAACACATTTTAGAAAATTATTTCTGAAAACCCTCGACATCGATGGATCGAAGTGCCTCAGCTTCAGAGATCGATGTCTCACAGAAAGGTTCAGTTTTTGTCTCTGACCTACATCGATCGATCAAAGTGAGGGTTCCATGTACATCGATCGATCGATGTGTCTCAGGTTTAGAGATCGATGTCTCACAGTAAGGTCTTGAACTTTTACTGCCTTACATAGATCGATCGATGTGAGGGATCTATGTACATCGATTGATCGATGTGCAACAACCTGAGATATCGATGTCAAAATTTTCAACTTTTTCAACTTTTAATCACATACAACACCATATTACGTATTTACCACTTAAAATCATGACTTTGAAAATTATCCAAACATATTTCTCAACATTCTCCCTCTTTTGGATGATTTTCAAAATAACCTAACATGATTTTAATGTTACAACTTATAATTAATTGTTTATCATAAATTTATCAATTGTTTTACCAAACTTATACCAATTGTTTGAGAAACTAATCTCCAACCAACTACACAATTGTTTTCACATTGTTTTTTAAGTTTCAACTGTCATGTATTCTTATGCTGCCCCTCAACTTATACTCTCCCCCTTAACCTATGCTCAAGTTTTACCATTGAAACTTAGCATGACTTACCAACTAAAATCATGTTCTTATTCTATCTCCCCCTTTATTTTGCAAATCATGCAAAAGATAGAACTACGTAATGGTATCGTAAGTCATCATACCTAACTTGGCTCGTAAGTTTTCAAAAGTGGCTTGATGAAGGGGTTCGGTAAAGATATCAGATATTTGGTGATCAGTTGTTATATGGTTTATAACTATATCCTCATTTTGAACATGATCTCGAAGGAAGTGGTACCACATCTCAATGTGTTTGGCCTTAGAATGAAGCACCGGATTCCGAGAAAGATTGATTGCACTTGTGCTATCGCAGAAAAATTGAAATCTTATTCATTTTAATGCCAAAATCACTAAGTTGCTGTTTATGCCAAAGTATTTGGGTAGTACACAAACTCAATGCTATATACTCGGCTTCGATGGTAGAAAGTGCTACACTAGCTTGCTTTTTAGAAAACCAAGAGATCAAGTTGGTTCCCATGAATTGACAAGTACCACTAGTGGATTTTCTGTCTAATTTGCAACACCGTAATCAGCATCACTATATGCGTGTAATTCCAACTTAGCGTTTCTATCATACCAGAGTCCTAAGTGAGGTGTATGTTTAAGATATCTAAAGATCTTTTTCACCGCATTGTAATGTGATACCTTGGGACAAGATTGAAACCTAGCACACATACACACACTAAACATGATGTCAGGTCTTGATGTAGTTAAGTATAACAATGAGCCAATCATAGACCTATAAAGTGTGTCATCAAAAGGTTTACCATTTTCATCCTTATCTAGTTTGGTGCTAACACTCATGGGGGTAGTTGTAGGTTTCAACTCTTCAAAGCAAAACTTCTTAATCATATCATTGACATACTTAAGTTGGCTAATGTGAATTCTTTGAGGGGTTTATTTGATTTGAAGCCCTAAGAAATAGTTCAGTTCTCCAACCATTGACATTTTAAACTCAGACTTCATACACTCTTCGAAGTCTTTTACTAAGGTAGGGTTGGTTGAACCAAAGATTATATCATCTACGTATATTTGAACTATTAATAAATCATTACCTTTTCTTCTTAGGAATAATATGTTGTCTATTGTTCCCCTTTGATAATTATTTGCAATAAGAAAGTTTACAAATCTATCATACCAAGCTCTTGGAGCTTGTTTCAAACCATATAAAGCTTTCTTAAGCTTATAAACATGGTTAGGATTCTTTGGATCTTCGAATCCAGGGAGTTGTTTCAAAAACACCTCTTCTTGGATGTATCCATTCAAGAATGCACTCTTGACATCTATTTGGAAGATCTTAATATTGCTAAGACTTGCAATCGCTAGTAACAATATAATTGCTTCTAGTCGTGCAACGGGTGCAAATGTTTCTTCATAATCTATTCCTTCTTGTTGATTATAACCTGTAGAGAAAAAGGGGTTTGAGTGATTTCAAAATATGTGATTTAAATGAATGACGTAAAACGTGTGCATGATATACATGTATAAATGATACATTGCTTATTACGTGCCCTATTTAGCTCATATATAATGTTACCGTACTAACGAGCCATGAAGCGTTAAAGCTTACATCATATGACAAACATTTGTTGTGTTTATACTATTTTCAGGTGCCACCATTAATGAACTAAACTAGTTCATTAAGTGAACTACTCAGTTAATTAAACTAAGTAGTTCATTAAAGGAAGCTACATTTGGAAAAGGCACAAAGGCAACAAGGCTAAGGAAGGAAAGTCTTCACCTCCTCCCCTCATTCATTATACCCGCCTATACATATATAAATACATATATTTTCAAATTTTTTAAAAGGCACATACACATGTATTCCAACGTACTAACGACACGTTATATATTTTACGTACGTACGTTAACGTCACACCATCACACTTAACTCATATTCATGAGTATATTCAGGTCTTATATCATATGATATAAGTCATTGTGATGACAAATTAAATACGACACGTTAAAAGGTTCTAAACCAAAAATTGTCGTATCGGGCGAATACCGAAACTTCGCCAACGTGTTACGTACTTGCCATAAATAAATGGCCAGCCCCTATACTTCAAAAATTATCAAAAATTTCGTGCCTAGGGTGATATTTTCATCCAAAAATTCTTTCCATGTTGGCACACACAAATCACCCCACATTAAGGCCAAAATGTGAAGATTCCAATTTTAATTTTGACACATGTTAATGGCACCACTTTAGACCAGCCAATTGCTGAGATTTAAAGTATATATTATATATATTATGTGTAACATAATATATATAACATGTGCAAAAAGTTGGAAATAAATTGGAGAAAAATCGGGTAATCGATAAACATCGAAAATTCGGTTTTCTACGTGCACAACACATGGAATATTTTTGGCACATTATACGACACGTATCTAGACACTTTTTACATATGTCATACATCTTAAAGTGTTCTAGAAAATTAAATTAAGGGCTGATTGGAATATAACATGTGTGTATTATTAAATGTGCACTATTTTACAAAGTTAGCAAAAATAAAATTTCAGCACATGGATATACATTATACACGCCACCTACAGCTGAGATGGAGCATATGTGGAGCCTTGTTGGCATATTGATTGGTCAAGAATCAATCATACAAAGTTGGTGACACAAAGAAAGGAGCTACACAAGGTAACATTTCAAACTTATGTCACATTTGTAACACATGCTAAACATTTCAGCATGTGTGTTTAAGGGTGGGCGATTTTTACCTATTTATGAGGTATATTTCACTTCTTGAATTAAGTGAATTAATTAGAAGACAATTTGGAAGTGTTTTAAATATTTTATGGAATAAAGAAAGTGATATTCTTGGATATCACACATGCTGAAAATTTCAGCATGTGTGCAATGCATCTAGGCATTTTTAAGGCCTTATTAGTAACTAATTTTTATTCCAAAAATGATGAAATGTTGTCTATTAAATGGTGATTCATTTTCAAGAAATAAATCAAAGTAAACTTGGAATTATTTTGAATGAAATGGAAATGATGCACATGCTGAATTTTGGTATGGCCGAATTTCTCATGATTTCTGTGAGAAAATTATCTTGCTTGATTTGGGTGATAATCTTATGAATTATGGTAATTATTTTGTGATGATTTTGGCACATGTTTTAAGTGTTATTCTCAGATTTTTCAAGTCATCAAATGATGACAACATTCAACCTATCATGAAGTGCCAAGTAAGCAAAGCTTAAATGATCATCCAATGAGAAGATGCCAAGTAAGCAAGACCATGTCACAATGATGTCTTACACTCTCCCAAGGACTTAGAAGATAATTTGCAAGAGGGGAAGGACTCCATAGGGGGCGGCCAAAAACAATCAAAAAGGAAGGGAGAAGAGCAAAACAAGAACAAGAACAAGAGTTGCACATTCAAAGATCAAAAGTGTTCTAGCCTTCTTCTTCTACTCTCTCTTTCTTTCTTTCTTCTTGAAAGCCTATTGTATTCATATTTTCAATCTTGAATAGGCTTGTTATAGACCACCACATATTCCATATCTTTGTAAAAGATTGATCAAGGTGTGATCAATCTTCATTCTTGCGAGGTGGTGGTGTTCGTGCGAATTGTATTCATCGTACAAGGTTTGTAAAGGGTTGAAGTTAGTGTGTAACTCTATCAACCCTGTGGTAAGGTGTATTACGTGTATGTGATTAGTGTAAACCAAGGAAGGTGTTCCTTGAAGACTAGAGTAGGTTGTTTATAACCGAACCAGTATAAAATTCTTGGTGCCATTTACTTTCAGCATTTACTCTCTGTTACTGCACAGTTTATTCTTTTTGTTGGCGTTCATAAAAATAGTAAACGACTTTCAAAAATCATGAAAATTTCCAGAAACGTAGCCACACATTCTAGGGTTAATTTGGCATAAGTTTCAACCCTTTTGGATAAGTATAAGTCGATCAAACATCAAAAGTTCTGAGACTAGTGCAGTCTGATTTTCAGACTTGCAAAGGTTGAGACTTTGATTGCAATTGACCTACTTCCCAAAAGAATTTTGCAAAACTGTTTCAACCCACTTAAATATAGTACATAAGGAGTTAGTGGTTAAATTTTCAGAGCATTTGGACTTACACACAAATAGGAATAAATTTTTCAAAACCGTCTACCGTTTCTGGCAGATTCGCGCAATCTGATCACCAACGGTTTTTGAAGGGGTTAAAGGTTGAATTTTAATTTAAATTTTTAGGGGACCCTCATAACATCTGAGTCTAAGTTCTCTCAAAATTTCAGAATTTTTGGAGACCTATAACCTGGTTTTATAAACGTTTTAAAACTGGTTCTGAAAACAGAAACTGTTTTCAGAAGTTGAGTTGTTTAGTTTTAAACAAATTTTAAAAACCACACTTTCCGCACCACCTATTCAACCCCCCCTTCTAGTGGTGCCTTGCAGATCTTACAAGTGGTATCAGAGAGCAGGAACACTCACATCAAAAGGATCCAACGATCTAAGTGAGATGGCAACCACTACCGTGCAAGAAGGAATGTCAACTGTAAGGTCTCCTCTTTTCGACGGTGAGTCCTTTATTCAATGGAAATTAAGAATGAAACTTTTTCTTATGGCTATTGATATTGATCTATGGTCCATCATAGAAGACGGTCCATTTGTTCCTACTAAGATGTCAACTATTGATGGTGTCACACTAGAGGTTATAAAAACGAAACAAGAATACACTAGTGATGATAAAAAGAAGTTGAGTATGAATGCTAAAGCCATGCAACTACTATTAAACGGCCTAAGTAAAAGTGAGGCTAGTTACGTGTCAAATTGTTCTAGTGCTCAAGAGATGTGGCATATTCTTGAAATGAAACATGAAGGGACTAGCCAAGTAAAGGAGTCCAAAATTAATATGCTTATGTCCACACTTGAGTCCTTTAAATTATTGCCAAATGAGTCTATTGTTGAGATGGACTTACGCTTGATTAACATTTACAATTCTCTTGAGTCTCTTGGCAAAGCCTTCACTATGCAGGAAAAGGTACAAAAGGTCTTGCGAAGCCTTCCATCCGAGTGGGACCCTAAAGTAACGGCCATAGAAGAAAGCAAAGAGACCAAATCGATTAAAATGGAAGAACTAATCGGATCACTTAAGGTATATGAAAACAAACTTGCTTTAAGACATTCTAAGTCCATTTCTAATAATGATAGGGCTATAGCATTTAAATCAAATGAATATGTCGTAGATGATAGTGACATAGATTTCGATGATGAGGACTTAATCACGATGGCTAAAAGATTAAGAAAAATATTGAGAAAATCGATTAAACATAAGTCTACCTCATCTAAGGATCATAAAAATAAAAATAAGGAAATAAAGTGCTATGAATGCGGCAAACTTGGACATCTATCATATGACTGCCCTAATAAAGAAAAACAAACAAACAAATACCCTGACAAGGATCAGAACAAGAATAGACTCGTCTCAGAACCTAAGCAAAGGAGAAGAGCCTTCAAAGCCTCCACTTGGAGTGACACATCCGACTCTGAGACTGATGATACGGAAGAACACAAGGCACAAGTATGCTTTATATCTAAAGCATCAAATGAGGTATCTTCCGACTCTGATTCTGATTCTGAATGTTCTTATGATGATTTATTTAGTCAATATTTAGAATTGCATACGTTTTCAAAGACTCTTGCAAAAGAAAAGAAGCGATTAATTGAAGACAAGAAATTGTTAGAATCTTCTAACAAAAATCTTGTGTCTCAATTAAACGATTCAAAAGAAGAGTCGTCATGCATTATAAATTCATTAAAATCTGAAATTTCATCATTGACATCCGAGAACACTGAATTGAAATCCGAAATTTCAAACTTGAAATCAAGGAATGCAGATGTAGAGAAAAAGGTGAAACAATTTGACACGGGATCTAACATGCTGCATCGCATTATCTTATCACAAAAGCATGACAGTGACAAAACGGGTTTGGGATACGTTGACACTAATGAAGTATCCACCAAACCAACTAAGTTTGTTGTGTTTAAGAAAGTAGACACCCCAAAGCCTCAAATGGCGTCTAAGATGACGCAAAAATTGCCTATTCCCTCATCACGCCCCACTTCTTCATCATATCATGCGAAATACAATTTTGTACCATATAGATATGAAAAGAAAAGAGTGATGCATACATGGCATTCATTCCATCCACGCACTACGCGCACAAACACAAGGACATATCAAAAACGTCCTACATATAATGCGTATAAAGGAGTTCTTGGCCAAAGGCCAGATACAGTTGCACTTAAAGTTTATTATGTTGTGCTTTCATCACCTTTCTCACCTTTTGGAAGACCTAAAAGGGTCACCCAAATTTGGGTACCAAAAGAGACATTTTCAAAGGGCTGAATAAATAACCCTTACGAACGCACGTTATATGAAATGCATGATTTTTTCTTTACATGCATCTTTTGATTTACTTTCCAAAATAAAGGGGGAGAGAAAGCATGATTTAAGGAGGAGAGAGATACTGATTGCATAAATCAAGGGGGAGCGGTTTGAAATTTAAAATTCGAATTTTGAATTTATGCATGATTGAAGGGGGAGCGATAGAATTTAAATCATGTGCATATGTTATTTTGAAAATCATCAAAAGGGGGAGATTGTAGAGAAAAAGGGGTTTGAGTGATTTCAAAATATGTGATTTAAATGAATGACGTAAAACGTGTGCATGATATACATGTATACATGATACATTGCTTATTACTTGCCCTATTTAGCTCATATATAATGTTGCGGTACTAACGAGCCATGAAGCGTTAAAGCTTACATCATATGGCAAACATTTGTTGTGTTTATACTATTTTCAGGTGCCACCATTAATGAACTAAACTAGTTCATTAAGTGAAGTACTTAGTTAATTAAACTAAGTAGTTCATTAAAGGAAGCTACATTTGGAAAAGGCACAAAGGCAACAAGGCTAAGGAAGGAAAGTCTTCTTCTCCTCCCCTCATTCATTATACACGCCTATACATATATAAATACATATATTTTCAAATTTTTTAAAAGGCACATACACATGTATTCCAACGTACTAACGACACGTTATATATTTTATGTACATACGTTAACGTCACACCATCACACTTAACTCATATTCATGAGTATATTCAGGTCTTATATCATATGATATAAGTCATGGTGATGACAAATTAAATACGACACGTTAAAAGGTTCTAAACCAAAAATTGTCGTATCGGGCGAATACCGAAACTTCGCCAACGTGTCACGTACTTGCCATAAATAAATGGCCAGCCCCTATACTTCAAAAATTATCAAAAATTTCGTGCCTAGGGTGATATTTTCATCCAAAAATTCTTTCTATGTTGGCACACACAAATCACCCCACATTAAGGCCAAAATGTGAAGATTCCAATTTTAATTTTGACACATGTTAATGGCGCCACTTTAGACCAGCCAAGTGCTGAGATTTAAAGTATATATTATACATATTATGTGTAACATAATATATATAACATGTGCAAAAAGTTGGAATTAAATTGGAGAAAAATCGGGTAATCGATAAACATCGAAAATTCGGTTTTCTAAGTACACAACACATGGAATATTTTTGGCACATCATATGACACGTATCTAGACACTTTTTACATATGTCATACATCTTAAAGTGTTCTAGAAAATTAAATTAAGGGCTGATTGAATTATAACATGTGTGTATTATTAAATGTGCACTATTTTACAAAGTTAGCAAAAATAAAATTTCAGCACATGGATATACATTATACATGCCACCTACAGCTGAGATGGAGCATATGTGGAGCCTTGTTGGCATATTGATTGGTCAAGAATCAATCATACAAAGTTGGTGACACAAAGAAAGGAGCTACACAAGGTAACATTTCAAACTTATGTCACATTTGTAACACATGCTGAAAATTTCAGCATGTGTGTTTAAAGGTGGGCGATTTTTACCTATTTATGAGGTATATTTCACTTCTTGAATTAAGTGAATTAATTAGAAGACAATTTGGAAGTGTTTTAAATATTTTATGGAATAAAGAAAGTGATATTCTTGGATATCACACATGCTGAAAATTTCAGCATGTGTGCAATACATCTAGGCGTTTTTAAGGCCTTATTAGTAACTAATTTTTATTTCAAAAATGATGAAAATGTTGTCTATTAAATGGTGATTCATTTTCAAGAAATAAATCAAAGTAAACTTGGAATTATTTTGAATGAAATGGAAATGATGCACATGCTGAATTTTGGTATGGCCGAATTTCTCATGATTTTTGTGAGAAAATTATCTTGCTTGATTTGGGTGATAATCTTATGAATTATGGTAATTGTTTTGTGATGATTTTGGCACATGTTTTAAGTGTTATTCTCAGATTTTCCAAGTCATCAAATGATGACAACATTCAACCTATCATGAAGTGTCAAGTAAGCAAAGCTTAAATGATCATCCAATGAGAAGATGCCAAGTAAGCAAGACCATGTCACAATGATGTCTTACACTCTCCCAAGGACATAGATGATAATTTTCAAGAGGGGAAGTACTCCATAGGGGGCGGCCAAAAACAATTAAAAAGGAAGGGAGAAGAGCAAAACAAGAACAAGAACAAGAGTTGCACATTCAAAGATCAAAAGTGTTCTAGCCTTCTTCTTCTACTCTCTCTTTCTTTCTTTCTTCTTGAAAGCCTATTGTATTCATATTTTCAATCTTGAATAGGCTTGTTATAGACCACCACATATTCCATATCTTTGTAAAAGATTGATCAAGGTGTGATCAATCTTCATTCTTGCGAGGTGGTGGTGTTCGTGCGAATTGTATTCATCGTACAAGGTTTGTAAAGGGTTGAAGTTAGTGTGTAACTCTATCAACCCTGTGGTAAGGTGTATTGCGTGTATGTGATTAGTGTGAACCAAGGAAGGTGTTCCTTGAAGACTGGAGTAGGTTGTTTATAACCAAACCAGTATAAAATTCTTGGTGCCATTTACTTTCAGCATTTACTCTATGTTACTGCACAATTTATTCTTTTTGTTGGCGTTCATAAAAATAGTAAACGACTTTCAAAAATCATGCCAATTTTCAGAAACATAGCCACACGTTCTAGGGTTAATTTGGCATAAGTTTCAACCCTTTTGGATAAGTATAAGTTGATCAAACATCAAAAGTTCTGAGACTAGTGCAGTCTGATTTTCAGACTTGCAAAGGTTGAGACTTTGATTGTAATTGACCTACTTCCCAAAAGAATTTTGCAAAACTATTTCACCCACTTAAATATAGTACATAAGGAGTTAGTGGTTAAATTTTCAGAGCATTTGGACTTACACACAAATAGAAATAAATTTTTCAAAACCGTCTACCGTTTCTGGCAGATTCGCACAATCTGATCACCAACGGTTTTTGAAGGGGTTAAAGGTTGAATTTTAATTTAAAATTTTTAGGGGACCCTCATAACATCTGAGGCTAAGTTCTCTCAAAATTTCAGAATTTTTGGAGACCTATAACCTGGTTTTAAAAACGTTTTAAAACTGGTTCTGAAAACAGAAACTGTTTTCAGAAGTTGAGTTGTTTAGTTTTAAACAAATTTTAAAAACCACATTTTCCGCACCATCTATTCAAACCCCCCCTTCTAGTGGTGCCTTGCAAATCCTACATAACCTTGTGCGACTAGCCTAGCCTTATTTCTTGTAATATTCCGTTGTTCATCCATTTTATTCCTAAAGACCAATTTACTTTCTATTATAGACTTGTCTTTAGGTTTAGGTACTAAGTCCCACACATTGTTCCTTGTGAATTGGTTCAATTCCTCTTGCATGGCATCTATCCAAGATATATCACCTAAGGCTTCCTTTACATTCTTAGGTTCTAATTGTGAGATTAAACTATGTCCTTCAAGTTGACTTATGTTTCTACGTGTTCTAACTCCAACACTTGGATCTCCAATGATTAATTCTTTAGGGTGCCACCAATTCCTAGATTGACTAGGTTCACCCTCATCTTGTTCAAATGTTTCATTAGTGTGAACATTGTCGTATACAACTGAATCATCTTGTAAGTTAGTTGTATTATCTTCCAATTGCAAAATCTCTTCATTTATTTCATCTAAGGGTTCATGCATATCTTGTTCAGGGGGAGTTGGTTCTAGATGATCAAGTACAGGCTCAAGTAATACATCGACGGCATCAAACATATTTTCAACATTATTCTCATGTTTATGTTTAGTTTTATCACTAACTTCAAAGCATGTATTTTCATTGAATTTCACATGTATAGATTCAATTATTTTTCTACATGCACACCTATATGCTCTTGAGTTAGTAGAATACCCAAAAAATATGCACTCAATAGACTTTTGTTCAAACTTGTCTAGATTATCCTTAGTGTTCAACACAAAACACTTACATCCAAATACTCTAAGATAATCTATTTTAGGTTGTCTATTGTTTAACAATTCATAAGGTGTTTTATTTAATTTCTTTCTAATTGAAAGCCTATTTATAATATAGCATGCACAGCTAACAGCTTCAGCCCATAAATACTTTGGTAATTTATTTTCACATAACATTGTTCTAGCAACTTCTTGAATTATTCTATTTTTACGTTTAACAACTCCATTAGTTTGGTGTTCTAGGTGGTGAGAATTCATGTTTAATTCCATGTAGTTCACAAAATTTGATTACGTCTTTGCTTTTAAATTCTCTACCTCTATCACTTCTAATTCTCTTAACATTTTCTTCGTAAATGTTTTCAAGTTGCTTAATAAGAGTTTCAATTGCTAATGGAGCATCATCTTTGTGTGTTAAGAACAATGTCCATGTGTAGCGTGAGTAATCATCTATTATGACACACACATAGTAGTGTCCACCTAGACTTCTTGTCTTACTTGGACCAAATAAGTCTAAGTGAAGCAATTCTAGTACATGACTAGTACTCACTTCATGTTTCGGTTTTAATGTTTCTTTAATGTGTTTTCCTTTAATACATGTTTCACACATTTGAAAATTATCTAATTCTAACTTAGGCATACCTCTAATTAAATTCATTTTAGATAATTTCCTAATGCTTGAAATTTTTATATGGACTAATCTTCTATGCCATAAATTCACATCTAAGTCATGTGATATCAAACACTTAACCTTAGCATCTAACATGTTATCTATGGTAAGAGTATAAATGTTACCATCTCTATTTCCTTTTAAAACTATTTCTCCTTTTTCATTTATTATATCACATGAATTGGGAAGAAAAGAGACATTGTAACCGTAATCTATAAGTTGAGAAATATTAAGTAAATTATAAGAGAGATTGCTTACTAACAACACATTTTGTATTTGAAATGTGTTTGGGTCCCCGATTGTTCTTTTTCCAACAACTTTTCCTTTGTTGTTGTCACCGAATGTCACCCTTCCACCATAAATATGTTCAAGTTCGATGAATAGTTTGGGGTTTCCCGTCATATGCCTCGAACATCCACTATCTAAAAACCATTTGGTTTTTAGAGTCTTTGACTTTGCCTCCTTCTTGCATTCCTTGCGTTTGTCTTACAATGGAGACAAAATTTTAGGTATCCTTTATTTGGGTCCTTGAATGTTAGGGGCACTATTCTTGTTTAGATATCCCTTAGGTATCTAAACTTGAACATACCTTCTAGGCACATTTTTAGCATTGTTATAATTTAGAAAATAAGAAGGATTAGCATATAGATGATTATTTCACATAAGTGAAGATGTATTGTTATACATGTTACGCCATGGTTGATAATCATTATATAATGGCCGATATAATGTATATAAGGCATGCGTTTTTGTTTCTTGAATGGCGCTATATAAGTGTGTTCATAGGCATTTCTATAAGACTTATATAAGTGTTTCCTATACTTAGGTTCATAATAAGTTGGATGTATTTTATTCTGTCTAGTTGTATTCGTATATATATAGGCATAATTTCTAGGTTGTCTAGATGCAAAATTTGGCCTAGATGTATGTTTATGCGTGTGTATATTTGTAGTTATGTATTGTATTTTTGGCTTGATATAAGTAGAAGAAGGTGTAGAAGAATATGTAGCAGACAGAGTTGATTTTGTTGTATTATATGGCAATTTTGTACTAGCTGAGACAACTTAGTCTTTTTATCTACTTTTACATTTTCTTCTTTATAGCCTAAGCCGGTTTTATCATTTCCATACTTTTGTTATGAGATTAGAGTATCTAACATATTAGCACCCGATTTAAATTATTCTAACATTTTTTCTAAGTTAAGTTTAGAAGACTTAAGTTGTACTATCTTATTTTCACAACTTTCCAACTTAGACTTTAACAAATTATTTTCCGTTTTTAACTTTTGTTCATTTTTCCTATACGATTCAATTTTATTCTCTAAAGAATCAAGAGCATTAGTAGACTCTTGTTTAAAAGATTCTAATTGATCGGAAAATCCAAGTTGGACGTCTTCAACTTGTCATTTTCTTCAATTAGTTTCTTCTTTTCTTTAGAGAGCCTCTTACAGTGAGCATGCATTCTTAAGAAATCTTCATACATTTCATCAAATGCCATGTCACTATCAGAATCACTATCAGAAGAAGAATTTACCTTGTTGGATACGAAGCAGACTTGAGCTTTCTCAATTTCGGATTCTGAGTCAGATGAGTCCCTCCATGTGCTCACCTTCATTGCTCGTTTCCTTTTCCTTTCCTTAGACTCCTTTGTCTTTGTCGTTTGTGCCTCCTTGTCCTTGGCTTGTTTATTATTGTTGTTATTATTATTATTTTTCTTTGTGGGACAATCATATGAAATATGTCGTTTTTGACCACATTCATAACACTTTAACTTTCTATTATTCCATTTGTTAGTGTTATTTTTCTTAGGTTGAGAAGAAGAAGAAGAAGAAGAACGTTGTCTATTTCTATTAGGACGTTTGAAAAACTTTCTAAGTTTTCTTGCTATCAATATCAAGTCATCATCTAATTCAGTATCACTATTACTATCATCATTATTTGTATGTGTTTCAGTTGTTTTGAAAGCTATTGACTTACTTGATGATTTAGACGACTCGGACTTCCGTTGGTTTAGTTTTACCTCATATACTCTTAGTGAGCCTATCAATTCATCCATTTTTGTGATTGATTTTGTCTCTTCGATTGCCGTGACCTTTAGATCCCATTCAACAGGAAGGCTTCGTAGCACCTTTTGAACATTTTCATTGTTCGAGAATGACTTCCCTAAAGCTTCAAGGGCATTGAAAATATTAGTAATCCTCAAATCCATAGATGTTATGGATTCGTTCGACAACATTTTGAAAGACTCTAATTCAGTCATAAGCACGTTTACTTTTGATTCTTTTACACCACTAGTACCTTCATGCTTTAATACAAGTGATTTCCACATATCGTGTGCACTTGTGCAATTTGACACATATCCTGCTTCAGAAGTTGTAAGTCCATTCAAAAGTAATTGCATAGCTTTAGCATTCATAGACATTTTTTCATCTTCCGATGACCATTCACTTTTATACTTTTCAACCTCTTATGTGACTCCACTAACTTGTACAACTTTCATTGGAATGTACAGCCCATCTTCAACTATAGACCATAGATTGATATCTATAGCCATTAAGAATAGCCTCATTCTAAGTTTCCAATGAACAAAATTATTGCCATCAAAAAGAGGTGGACGTTATGTGGACATACCTTCCAACTCACCTTTGTGAGAAACTATGGCCATTGTATGTACCTTTAATCTGAGATTAGCAGGCTACAAAGAGTAATTGTTTCTTGACCTTGTGTTGTTCGTACGGTGTTGAATCTTGCTTCTTTGAGTGGTATAGACCTGGCAGTGATACCAATTGTTGGACCGTGTACCTGCAATAAACACCACTAAAGGGGGGTGAATAGTGGTTAGCGGAAATTACACTACAACCCTTTGTAAAAATCTCCTTTGAAAACAGAATCTGAGACCACCTCAGATTCAGAATCCGTTTCTGGAAAATTCAAAAATAAATGTACACAACTCCAAAAATTATGAAACTTTCTATAATTTAACTTCAATGTGTTATCAAGCCTCTGTCCAAAAATCAGACAAAAATAAAATCGTTTGGCCCTTCAAACAAATAAAAAGATTCAGATGGTCAATGTGGACAGAATTAGACAGAATGTTTCTGATTTTGTAAAACGTGTTTGTCTTTGAATACTCAGCCCAAAAGGTTGATCGTTATATCAAAACACTCCTTAGGATGTTTAGATGAAGTTTCCAAAAGGCCCTGACTTTAAACAATTATTGATAAATACAGAATTTAAGTTTTTTCAAAACTGGTCAGATTGTAGCCAGATTGGAGCAGATATCTTGCAAAGACTGAAAGACTAATTTTTCCTTGCTCAAATCAAGTGATTCTTGTTGGAAATGAAAGCTAACAGTCTGAAGTATAACTCCACCAAAAATCACAAATTTTGAAGGTGTTTATCTATTTTTTCAAATTATGAGAAATTGTGTGAAAGCTGCAGTAAAAACGGGCAGAAAACAGAAATGAAGAAACAAGACAAGAACACCGAAAATTTATCCTGGTTCGGTCAATGTGACCTAATCCAGTCCCAAGGAACACCTTTCCTTGAAGTTTACTATGAAATTAATCACCTTACAACAAGAACCAAGCTTGATCCTTGGGTTATACACCAACCCTATTCAAGACTTGGATAATCACCTTCTAAGCAATACTTAGTAGCAACACCTCTACCACCTATTGATATAGCCTTATAGAAATGGCTAATCAATATTACAAATGAAGCTCAAGAGGATAATAGCTCAAAAAAACAACAAGAACACCTTTGCTACAAAGAATGGAACAAGAACAACAACAACAAGAAGATGATAGCTAGACAATTCAACAAATGCTTGTGAGCTTCAAGTGTGTTTCGTCTTCTTCACCATTGCCTCTATTTATAGTGTGAATTGAGCCTTGGAGATAAGGCTTCCAATGTGTCACCATCTTCATCATCAAGTCTAAATGTTTTCTCATCATTGGTTGGCCTTGTACACTTGGCAAAATAAGACAAAATGATTGGTCCACCTTTGAATTTCAGCATGGTCGAAAATTCCAGCTTGAAATTGTCTTGAAAGTGTGAAGATAATACCCAAAGATAATAGCCATAACAACTCCATTATCTTCTCAACTTTGGCAAGATAATAGGTATGTGGGCATTTGACAAATTCAAATTAAAAAATCTGCTCCAAGACCTTCATAGTAGCCGTTGGCTACCTTTTTGTTTTTCCAAAAATAATCTTTTATCAAAATGTAAATAATAAGAGAGGATAATACCATCAAAATATCCTGAACTTCAAGCACAAAAATAAGACATGTGAAGTCTTCATTTGACTTCAAAAAATCTGATGAGAACACCCATTAACACCAAGTAGCCGTTTGGCAACATTTGAAAAATCCAAGTTGGCAATTTTTGCCAACTAGCTCCTTTTTGATTTGTCCACTTGTCATCAAGCCATAAAATGATTACACCATCACCTCCACCTGATAAATCCCGTTTTTGGACATACATATATGTGTAGCAACTCAGATTTTTGAAGAAGAAATCAATAGATAATAGTTGACAAGATTATGTCAACGTGTAACACCGAAATTCCCAATATTTCTTCTCATATGTAGTGATCATTTCCACACCTTTACCACCTTTGATATCTCTGAATAAGGATGATAAATATGCTCCCATAACATATATAAGAGGGTCTTCAAGATAGAAATAGAATGTGACGTCCAAACTCGTCACATATCCCGCTATAGTCATTAATACCATCAAATGAGAGAAATGATATAAGATCACCATATAATCTTCAAAATAATAATAGCTCAACTCTAGAATGAAGATAATAATAAGCTCAAGAGATTTCTTGAGTGAAAATACCAAAAATACCCTTGGGGGTGAAATGACCAAAATTCCCATGGTATATGAGAACTCCAGAAATGACCCGGATGGTCAGAAATAATTATGATATCACCTTTGTCTTGATAAATATAATAAGAATCAGTTCTTGATATATATCCACCATGTTCCTACAAAACTCAAAATGCCAATTTTTCCCTTTTGGTAAGTTGTATAAACTTCCAAGGTGTGTTAGTCACAAGACATTTAAAATCATCAAAATCATATAAGATTCACATAATGAGCATGTATAAATTATATACAAATGAAAACAAGCATTTTAACACATTTTAGAAACTTATGTAGTGCCCCGCACTGGACCTCATCCGAATGCGGTGCATCCGCCGTATTTCACTACAGAGAGTACAAAGCGTCATGCATAACATGCGAAAATCCATAGCTTAAGTCATGGACTCTCATGTTAACATTTAACATGGTAGCAAAATTTAGGCAGAATTAAAACTTTGAAATAAACATGCATACCCAAATATTAAGTCCCAAAGCATTAGTCCAACAAAACAAGATAAAACTGAAATCCCAGAGGTTCCAACATAGTTCATAATACAAATATCAGATCAGCACAAAATTCCTTAAGCATCTTCTTCCCTCGGCTCCTTGTCTACGGGTACGGCACTCTCGGTTCATCATCAATCCACTCAACATTGGCATTCTCCGGCTATGGGGAAAAATAAAGGTATGAGTGATAAAAATCACCCAGCAAGCATACAATAAACTGTCATGAAATAAATAAAGAAGCATAACATAAATGAAAAACCCCAAGAATCTTAAACGATAATTCATACCTGGCCTTTAACCCTTGATCCATTGAAACTTACCCTCATCATAATTTAAATAAAACCATTCTGACAATATCATATCCCTTCCTAACTTAACCGTCCTATCATGCAAAGTGAACATGAATTATGCAAGATGCAATGCATGATGTCGTGTCGTGGCAAAATCATCATTTGGTCCCATAAAGAAAGCATAAAAGAAAACAGAGTGTCATATCAATTAACCTCGGATCTGAGCGGGTCATGAACATATCGTCAGACCAATTAACCCCGGGTCTAGGACGGGTCCAGAACGTGTCATCAGGCCGATTAACCCCGGGCCTGGGTCGGGTCCAGAACATATCATCGGACCAATTAACCCCGGGTCCGGAACGGGTCCAGAACTTATCATGTCATCAGATCTATTAACTCCGGGTCTGGATCGTGTTATGAGCATGCTTAGCCGGCAAGGAAGTCATAGAACATTCTTTTGAAAATCATGGGACCATAAATAACTTACATGCATAAAGAAAACTTGCTTGCTTGAAAAGAACTTGCTTGTATACGGAAAAACATAGAAAATCAGATTCGTGATGCACATGATCATGCGTGATACATGGGATGAAATGCAATGCAAGTCATGGCATGAATCGTCTTAAAAATTTCTTAGAACATGACATAGGCATCCCATGGGCTGAAAATTTTCCAGCAGTTCGTACTTTCTTTCCTTGGCTTAAAATGTAATCAAGACAACTTATTTCTCAAACATTTTTACCCAGCATGCACATTAGGGTCCTAACTATCTACCATAAAAATTTCGAAAAAACCCAATAAACATAAGGGGTTCAAATTCGGGTTCCAACAAGACATGGCACAGCCCAACTTTCGGCTGGGCAGTACCTGTTCCCTTTCGTTTTCGTGGCCCTTAAATCATCAAAAATTCACATATACCACCTGGAAAATAAACCTAACATACTGGGAAATAATTTTCTTGAGCCCAAGCACCATTTTCACGCCTAAATAATTAAGGATAAGCCCAAGCATTGTGACCCAACATTCTGTCCAGATTTCCAGCAATGTTCATCCGACTTTACTTCATTTGTTAACCCCTCAAATAAATTTTTTAGCCAATTTCATTACATAGTCATCTAGCCCAATGCTTTAAGCGACTCACATAAAAATTTCAAGGCAATACAAGAACTTTAAAGTGGTTAAACAATTATTTTTCCAAAACATACGCACCCAGAATTTTGTTTTGCACATGTTCATCTTGAGGCTCCTTTAATATGGTAAAACTGTTCTTTTTATTGATTTACCACCACACACACTTAATATACATAATGGCCTGTCATCATACCAAATTTGAGGTTATTTAAACAATCACAAGGTTCATTTCCAGGCCAATCATTGCAACACTCAAAACAGTTCTGTTCTGGAAATATTTCCTTAAACCACTTCTTGTCCTTTATCACACGTATTATTTACCCCTTCATCCTTTAATCCTACTTATTAGCTACAATGTCACACAGCCAAAAATAGTCATTCTCAGATTATAAGGTCATTGTTATAAATGCATACGGTGACGGAACCAAGCAAGCCCACAAATACCAACATCATGACTAGTTTCACTTTTAACCTTTATAACACAACTTACAACACACAAACTTCACTTAACACTAGACATCCAGATTTTCCAGCCAAAACCCATTATGAAAATAGGTCCTAATCATGCTCCTAAATAAGGAAAAATAAATACCATCCATTTCCTAAAAAAACCTATGAAGGCCGAAACATAGACACCCATCATACTCATCCACAACTCATGATTTAACACTATTCTTAACATAGTTCATCAATAGTGCTTAGACCAACATTCTTGTGGAACATAATACCATATTTTAACACCCATTAACACCTTCAAACGTCACCTAGTCTGGTTTTCAAGTGTCTCAAAAACAGTCCACTCAACTTGTCATTTTGGGCTATTTCAAGCATCTTGGAGCATGCAACATACTAGATTCATTTCGTTCCTTATTATGTTACCATGGCAGCCCCAATATAAGAACATGCTAAAAGAGGGGTCTTAACATATCCATCACATAGCACAATCCAAAGGAGTAAACTTTCATACTCATGATTCATTGAGGTTCACAACCTTACTAGTTCATGCTTATTATGTCATCTAAAGATCATATCTTATAATGACTAAACATTCAAGTCATTAACTAATTAAATAAATCATGAAAGTCTAGAGTATACTTGCCTCTTTTAAGCTAAAAACCGTCCCCTAGCTTGAGCCTTGGATGAAGTGGATTGAAGTTTTCCTCCTCTACTCCATGTGACATACGGTTTTGAGAGAGGAAAAGGAGGAACATTAGCTATCATTTTAAATGAGGAATAGAGCTAAATTGAGGCTAGATTATCTTACCAAAATGAGGCTTGAATGGAGTTCCAACCACCAAAGTGTTATTACCACTTAGTAGCTTGAAGAAACTTCACCTAGGGACCATGTGGAGCTCACGGTTTTTTAGCAAGAAAAGGAGGTGCCATGTTGGCTTCATTCTTTGAAATATGGAAATTCACTTAAGGAAGTTTAGTATGTACTTACCTAGATGGATCTTGAAGCTTGAAGATGAAAATGGTTTCGAATCTCCTAGCCATTTCAACCGTGTGCTATGGTGATGATGGGAGAGTTGTCTAAGTTTTCTTGAATGGCCTGCTTAGTGAGTTCTTGAGGGTGTTGAAGCTTGGAGATGAATGAAGAAGCTTCTAGGTAATATAAAGAAGGCTTTATGGTGTAAAAGAAAAAGGGGGCCGGCGCATGGGGGAAGAGGGAGACAAGACTTTGCCTAAAAAGTGAGAAAAGCATCTTGGTCTTGTAAATGGCTACCTTTTTGCTTCCCATGCTTGTTCTCTTAGGATTATTTTATTCTTAGCTTTTAAAAATATCCAAGAAAGTGAAGACTATAGAGTCTTCTAGATCCCTTCATGGTGGCCAAAATCTTGGAGGTTTTGGGGAGGGCATTTTTGTCCTTTCACACCTTTCATAATTGTATAATTATACCATAACTTATAATGTCTAATTTCTTATGTAGGTTTTTAGGCTTGCTTTTAAGAAGACCATTTAGGTTAGTCTTAAAAAAAAGAAAATACTCTAAGGTCCTTTAAGGCCTTGTGGCCGAAATTCCTAAGTCTTGGAGGGGCAAAATGGTCATTTCACATATTCCGTAATACATACTTGGAGTATTATTTTATTTCTTATGGTATTCACTTTAAGGAAAAACAATCAAAGAAACGATTTTAAAACTCAATAAAATGTACTCGGAAGAACAAATATTTTATTACGCCACTTCATCATAGTTTCAAGTACAGTATGGTTGGGTACAACATCCTCCCCCCCTTAATATAAGTTTCGTCCTCGAAACTTAAGAGAACTAGTCAAAAAGATGTGGGTATCGATTCCTCATGTCTTCCTCAGTTTCCCAAGTGGCTTCTTCTATAGAATGGTGTTTCCACTGGACATTCACCATAGATATAGATCTCTTCCTCAACTTCTTCTCTTTACAATCAATGATCTTTAGGGGCTCCTCTATATAAGATGTATCTTCTTCAACCTTCAGCTGCTGATCCTCAAGAATGTGGCTTGGATCATAAACATACCGGCGAAGTTGGGAGACGTAGAATGCATCATGAAACTAGGACAGTGATGGGGGCAACGCCAAGCGATACACGACTTCACCAACTCTCTCCAGAATTTCATAGGGTCCAATAAATCTTGGGCTCAACTTTCCTTTAATGCCAAATCTCTTAACTCCCTTTGATGGAGAGACCTTTAAGAAAACTTTTTCTCCTTCTTGAAACTCCAAGGGTCTCCGTCTTTCATCAGCTCATATCTTACTTCTATCTTGTGCCGCCTTCAATCTTTGCCGAACAATCTTTACCTTTTCTTGAGTTTGCTCTATAAGGTCGGGTCCCACATATATCTTGTCTCCAATTTCGTCCCAATAGAGTGGGAACTGACATTTTCTCCCATACAAGGCTTCATAGGGTGCCATCCCAATGGATCTATGGAAGCTTTTATTATAGGAAAACTCAACCAGCTTGAGACACTTATCCTAGCTTCCTCCAAAATCAAGAATGCAAGCACGAAGCATGTCTTCAAGCGTTTGGATCGCCCTTTCTGACTGACCGTCAGTCTGAGGATGGAAAGCAGAACTCATCCTAATTTCAGAGCGCATTGCCTTTTGAAAGGCTGTCCAAAATCTAGAGGTAAAACGGGGGTCACGATCACAAATAATACTTATGGGCACACCATGCAAGCAGACAATATGATCGATATACATAGAAGCAAACTTCTCCATAGAAGCCTTAATTGATATGACCATAAAATGAGCAGACTTGGTCAGACGGTCCACAACGACCCATATAGCATCATTTCCATACTTAGTTCTCGGTAGATTGGTCACGAAGTCCATGGTGACGTGGTCCCACTTCCATTCAGGGACTTCTAAAGGTTGTAGTAACCCAGCGGGTCTTTGGTGCTCAGCTTTTATTCTTTGACAAATAAGGCATCACTCAACAAATTCAGCTATTTGGTTCTTCATGCCGTGCCACCAAAACCTTTGCTTGAGGTCCTGATACATCTTGTTAGCTCCAAGGTGTATAGATAAGCGCGAGTTATGGGCTTTCATCAAGACTTCATCCCTAATCTCCTTGTTCTCAGGTACACATAGCCGTCCTCTGTACCGCAAACTGCCATCACTACGAGCTTCAAAATCAGTCAATGGCTTATCTTTCATCCTCTCCTAGATCTTCCTCAAGGCTTCATCATTTCCTTGAGCCTCTTTGATCCTATCGATCAGTGAAGGAATAAGAACTAATTTGGCGAGAACTTCGTCCACGGAGTCAACTTCTTCAAGGCCAAATTCTTCCATGTCTTGTTGAAGAGGTGGTTGACATGGGTGACTTGTCTTTCAACTCAACATATCAGCAACTTTATTGGATTTCCCAGGGTGGTATTGAATTGAGAGGTCATAATCTTTAATCAACTCAAGCCATCTGTGTTGCCGCATATTCAGTTCCTTCTGTGTAAAGAGATACTTCAGGCTTTTGTGATCTGTAAAGATCTCACATTTTTCACCATACAAGTAATGCCTCCATATCTTTAATGCGAATACCACTGCGGCAAGCTCAAGATCATGAATGGGGTAGTTTTGCTCGAATGGCTTCAATTGTCGGGATGCGTAGGCTATCACTCTGTCCTTCTGCATAAGAACACATCCGAGAGCATTCTTTGAAGCATCACTATACACGACATATTTCTCGCCAGGAACATGCTGAGCCAAAATAGGGGCGGAGGTCAACTTTGCTTTTAACTCTGAGAAGATCCTTTCACAATCGGCATTCCACTCAAACTTGGTTTTCTTTTGTGTCAATCTGGTGAGGGGAACAACTATCATTGAGAATCCTTCAACAAACTTTCGATAATACCTTGCCAGTCCAAGGAAGCTTCTTACCTCTATAACATTAGTTGGCCTGGGCCATTCTGTAATGGCCTCAATTTTCTTGGGATCTACTAAAATCCCATCTTCTGATATGACATGGCCGAGGAAGGATACACTATGCAGCCAGAACTCGCATTTGCTAAATTTCGCATACAAGCGTCTTTCTCTTAAAATGTTCAAAACCGTTCTCAAATGGGCTGCATGGGTTTCTTCATCTGGTGAATAGATCAAGATATCGTCTATGAAGACCACTACAAACTTGTCTAACTGATCTTGAACGACTCGATTCATGAGATCCATAAAGGCGGCAGGGGCGTTGGTCAAACCGATTGGCATGACCAGGAGTTCGTAGTGTCCATAGCGTGTTCTGAAAACAGTCTTAGGAACGTCTTCATCCTTAATCCTCAATTGGAAATATCCAGATCGCAGGTCTATCTTACTGAAAACTCGAGATCCCTGCATTAAGATACTTTAGATAGGGTTTTGGAAAATTTAAACCTAAGTTGAAATAAGAATTGTTAGTTACGTACCCTGAGTTGATCGAATAAATCGTCGATCCGGGGCAGTGGGTACTTATTCTTTATGGTGATTTTGTTAAGTTCTCGGTAATCGATGCATAAATGCATGCTTCCATCTTTCTTCTTTACGAATAGCACAGGGGCACCCCAAGGTGAAACGCTGGGGCGAATGAGCTTCTTCTCTAACAGCTCGTGCAACTGCTCCTTAAGTTCTTTCAGTTCCGCAAGTGCCATCCGATATGGGGCTTTTGATATGGGTTCTGCTCCTGAAACAAGGTTTATTTCGAAGGCAATTTTGTGGTTGGGAGGTAACCCAGGTAATTCATTGGGGAAAACATCAGGGTATTCATTAACGGCCGGAACTTGAGTAAGGGTGGGGCTCACTTGCTCAGCACTTAGGACATAGACGAAGAATCCTTCATGGCCTTTCTTTAATGCTCGGCTGGCACGAGTCGCATTAACATAAACCTTCTTGGAGGGTTTCTTTAACTTGGCTCCTCCTTGGAATGATAGGCTTCAAACCGTTGATCATCAAAATCGAGCGCGTAATTTCTGAAGATATGATGAGAGACAAGCACCAGATCGCCGGGTGTTTGCACTCTATAGGGTGATTCTAATCGGACTGGGTAATGATCGATATTCTTAGTAAACTTTCTGAAGATAAAGGAGTGGCTGGCGCCACTGTCGAACAATACATTCGCAGGTATGCAACATACTAAGATAGTTCCTGAATCATGTTTATTTAACTAAGTAACAGCACAGGCATGCGTAAACAAACATATTTAAGGCATAAAACTTTAAGTCATACCAGTCACTACGTCTGCCGTCTTCTCAACATCTGCATCTGTCATGATGTGCACCCTTGCATTTGTACTTGGTCGTTGGTTCTTTGGCTATTGATGTTGTTGCTGAGCTCCTCTGTCTGGGCAATCTCTAATCAGGTGGCCATCCTTGCCGCATCCAAAACATTGTCCAGTCTTCCATCGACACTCCCCATATGTCTCTTCTGGCACTGAGGGCACACTAGTATAGCTGGCTGTTGGGGTGAAGCTTGATTCTTTGCTGATTAGCTTGAGGCTGATGGCGGCGCTGATTCTGGCCTTGTGATCTCCCTTGACGAACAGATCCTCTGAAATTCTTCTTGGCTACCTTCCTGAACTTCTCATTCCTAGTCACTTGCCTTTCCCTTTTCTGTCCCACATCGTCTCGGCAGATGATATCTCTTTCGATTCTATAACAGGCATCCAGAAGAGCTCCAAAATTTGCAGGGTTTGCATTCACCAACCATGTTCTGATCCTCGGGTTCAGCCCTCTTTCAAATTTCAGCATTCTCATCTCTTCATCATTCATAGTGGTCGGCTGAAATCTCCCCAATACATGAACTTATTAGCATATTCTGCTACGGTCATACCGGGCTCTTGCTTTAGTGATTCAAACTCATGCCTTTTCTGCAACTTCACCGACGGAGGAATGTAAAACTTATGGAATTCTTGCAGGAATCTTTCCCAAGCAATTGGCCTTGGCAAGGGGTGTAAGTTAGTCTTCCACCATTGATTTGCTTCACTTAGCAAGAATGGCCTTATGGCTTAAGCTTTCATCTCATCAGGGGCTTGAATTAGCTCGAAACAATTCTCGACCTCATCTAACCACTTCTTAGCTATGTCCAGATCTGGCTTTCCCTCAAATGGTGGTATATTAGCCCTCTTCAACTTCTCGAAATAATATTCAGCATCTCTCACTAGTTCACGTGGGTGGGGTGGAGCATTCTGATGGATTAGGCCTTGACCTATCTGTGTGACCACCTGACAAAAGGCCTGAAAGGTGTTAACATCAGGAATCACCGGAGGAATAGGTGCCTACGGTGGTGGAGGTGGATTATTCTGAACAGGAGGATTCTGGTCCTGTGATGGTGGCGGCGGAACTTGAGCCGGTGAAGGAGGAGGAACAGGGCCTTGTGGCTGAGGAGGAACTAGCTCCTGTGCATCTGCTCAAGCCTAGGAGGTCTGCCATGAGGTCGCACCATCTGCACTACAGAGTGTCAAAATCTATATAAATCTTGGGATAAAACCAGATTATTTTGACTAAAGGTCATAGTTCTCAAAATTTTTAAATGAGGATGAGAAAAGACACATATTACGATAGAGGTCCGGAGTCTAATAGTCAGGATTAATTATTGAATTAAATCCTAAATCTGGTCTACGTCGTCCTAGTTTAAGGCCATCACTCATCTAAGATCATGACTTAGATCTAAGATTAAACTTAGACTTCTAAGATCATAACTTAGTTCTATGTTCTGCCCGAAATCTAGAGCCTGGGCTCTGATACCACCTGTAGCGTCCTGCACCATACCTCATCCAAATGCGGTGCACCCACCGTACTTCACTAAGGAGAGTACAAAGCGTCATGCATAACATGCGAAAATCCATAACTTAAGTCATGGACTCTCATGTTAACATTTAACATGGTAGCAAAACTTAGGCAGAATTAAGACTTTGAAATAAACATGCATACCAAAATATTAAGTCCCAAAACATTAGTCCTCTACGGGTACGGCACTCTCGGTTCATCATCAATCCACTCAACATTGGCATTCTCCGGCTCTGGGAAAAAATAAAGGTATGAGTGATAAAAATCACCCAGCAAGCATACAATAAACTGTCATGAAATAAATAAAGAATCATAACATGAATGGAAAACCCCAAGAATCTTAAACAATAATTCATACCTGGCCTTTAACCCTTGATCCGTTGAAACTTACCCTAATCATAATTTAAATAATACCATTCTGACAATATCATATCCCTTCCTAACTTAACCGTCCTATCATGCAAAGTGCACATGAATTATGTAAGATGCAATGCATAATGTCATGTCGTGGCAAAATCATCATTTGGTCCCATAAAGAAAGCATACAAGAAAACAGAGTGTCAAATCAATTAACCCCAGATCTGAGCGGGTTCAGAACATATCGTCAGACCAATTAACCCCGGGCCTGGGACGGGTCCAGAACGTGTCATCGGACCAATTAACCCCGGGCCTGGGTCAGGTCCAGAACATATCATCGGACCAATTAACCCCGGGTCCGGAACGGGTCCAAAACTTATCATGTCATCATACATATTAACCCCAGGTCTGGATGGGGTTATGAGCATGCTTAGCCAGCAAGGAAGTCATAGAACATTCTTTTGAAAATCATGGGACCATAAATAACTTACATGCATAAAGAAAACTTTCTTGCTTGAAAAGAACTTGCTTGCATACGGAAAAACATAAAAAATCAAATTCGTGATGCACATGATCATGCGTGATACATGGGATGAAATGCAATGCAAGTCGTGGCATGAATCGTCTTAAAAATTTCTTAGAACATGACATAGGCATAATCCCATAGGCTGAAAATTTTCCAGCAGTTCGTACTTACTTTCCTTGGCTTAAAATGTAACCAAGAAAACTTATTTCCCGGACCTTTTTACCCAGAATGCACATTAGGGTCCTAACTATGAACCATACAAATTTCAAAAAAATCCGATAAACATAAGGGGTTCAAATTCGGGTTCCAACAAGACATGGCACAGCCCAACTTTCGGCTGGGCAGTACCTGTTCCCTTTCTTTTTCATGACCCTTAAATCATCCAAAATTCGCATATACCACCTCAAAAATAAAGCTAACATACTGGGAAATAATTTTTTTCAGCCCAAGCACCATTTTCACGCCTAAATAATTAAGGATAAGCCCAAGCATTGTGACTCAACATTCTGTCCAGATTTCCAGCAATGTTCATCCGCTTTACTTCATTTATTAACCCCTAAAATAAACGTTTTTAGCCAATTTATTCATCTGGCCCAATGCTTTAAGTGACTCCCATAAAAATTTCAAGGCAATCCAAGACCTTTAAAGTGGTTAAACAATTATTTTGCCAAAACATACGCGCTCAGAATTCTGTTTTGCACAGGTTCATCTTGAGGCTCCTTTAATATGGTAAAACTATTCTTTTTATTGATTTACCACCACAAAAACTTAATATACATAATGGCCTATCATCATACCAAATTTGAGGTTATTTGCACAATCACAAGGTTCATTTCCAGGCCAATCATTGCAACACTCAAAACAGTCCTGTTCTGGAAATTTTTCCTTAAACCACTTCTTGTCCTTTGTCTCACGTATTATTTACCCCTTCATCTTTTAATCCTACTTATTAGCTACAATGTCACACAGACAAAAATAGTCATTCTCAGATTATAAGGTCATTGTTATAAATACATACAGTGACGGAACCAAGCAAGCCCACAAATACCAACATCATGACTAGTTTCACTTTTAACCTTTATAACACAACTTACAACACACAAACTTCACTTAACACTTGACATCCAGATTTTCCAGCCAAAACCCATTATGAAAATAGGTCCTAATCATGCTCCTAAATAAGGAAAAATAAATACCATCCATTTCCTAAAAAAACCTATGAAGGCCGAAACTTACACACCCATGATACTCATCAACAACTCATGATTTAACACTATTCTTAACATAGTTCATCAATAGTGCTAGACCAACATTCTTGTGGAACATAATACCATATTTTAACACCCATTAACACCTTCAAACGTCACCTAGGCTGGTTTTTAAGAGACTCAAAAACAGTCCACTCAACTTGTCATATTGGGCTATTTCAAGCATCTTGGAGCATGCAACATACTAGATTCATTCCCTTCCTTATTATGTTACCATGGCAGCCCCAATATAAGAATTATATACCATATTTCATGCTAAAAGAGGGATCTTAAACATATCCATCACATAGCACAATCCAAAGGAGTAAACTTTCATACTCATGATTCATCGAGGTTCACAACCTTACTAGTTCATGCTTATTATGTCATCTAAAGATCATATCTTATAATGACTAAACATTAAAGCCATTAAATCCTTAAATAAATCATGAAAGTCTAGAGTATACTTGCCTCTTTTAAGCTAGAAACCGTCCCCTAGCTTGAGCCTTGGATGAAGTGGATTGAAGTTTTCCTCCTCTACTCCATGTGACATACGGTTTTGAGGGAGGAAAAGGAGGAACATTAGCTATCATTTTAAATGAGGAATAGAGCTAAATTGAGGCTAGATTATCTTACCAAAATGAGGCTTGAATGGAGTTCCAACCACCAAAGTGTTATGACCAGTTAGTAGCTTGAAGAAACTTCACCTAGGGACCATATGGAGCTCACGGTTTTTTATCAAGAAAAAGAGGTACCATGTGAGCTTCATTCTTTGAAATATGGAAATTCATTTAAGGAAGCTTAGTATGTACTTACCTAAATAGATCTGGAAGCTTGAAGATGAAAATGGTTTTGAATCTCCTAGCCCTTTCAACCGTGTGCTATGGTGATGATGGGAGAGTTGTCTAAGTGTTCTTGAATGGCTTGCTTATTGAGTTCTTGAGGGTGTTGAAGCTTGGAGATGAATGAAGAAGCTTCTAGGTAATATAAAGAAGGCTTTATGGTGTAAAAGAAAAAGGGGGCCGACGCATAGGGGTAAGAGGGAGACAAGGCTTTGCCTAAAAAGTGAGAAAAGCATCTTGGTCTTGTAAATGGCTACCTTTTTGCTTCCCATGCTTGTTCTCTTAGGATTATTTTATTCTTAGCTTTTAAAAATATCCAAGAAAGTGAAGACTATAGAGTCTTCTAGATCCCTTCATAGTGGCTGAAATCTTGGAGGTTTTGGGGAGGGCATTTTTGTCCTTTCACACCTTTCATAATTGTATAATTATACCATAACTTATAATGTCTAATTTCTTATGTAGGTTTTTAGGCTTGCTTTTAAGAAGACCATTTAGGTTAGTCTTCTAAAAAAGAAAATACTCTAAGGTCCTTTAAGGCCTTGTGGCCGAAATTCCTAAGTCTTGGAGGGGAAAAATGGTCATTTCACATATTCCGTAATACACTCTTGGAGTAATATTTTATTTCTTATAGCATTCACTTTAAGAAAAAACAATCAAGGAAACGATTTTAAAACTCAATAAAATGTACCCAGAAGAATAAATATTTTACTACGCCACTTCATCATTTTTTAAGTACAGTACGGTTGGGGTACAACAAATTATTTCTAAAAACCCTGGACATCGATCGATCGATCAAAGTGCCTCAGCTTCAGAGATCGATGTCTCACAGAAAGGTTCTGGTTTTGTCTCTGACCTACATCGATCGATCGAAGTGAGGGTTCCATGTACATCGATCGATCGATGTGTCTCAGGTTTAGAGATCGATGTCTCACAGTAAGGTCTTGAACTTTTACTGCCTTACATAGATCGATCGATGTGAGAGATCTATGTACATCGATCGATCGATGTGCAACAACCTGAGATATCGATATCAAATTTTTCAACTTTTTCAACTTTTCATCTTTTAATCACATACAACACCATATTAAGTATTTACCACTTAAAATCATGACTTTGAAAATTATCCAAACATATTTCTCAACACACAAATGCTAAAATTTTTAGAATTATTTGAAAGTTCATGTACATAATTTAAGATAGCAAGGCCTACTATTTATAGGCCTTAGGTTGTGTAAATGCCACTTTGAAAACCCATTTTAGCAATTTAATTAACCTCCATGTCAGTTGCACAATGTTCATGTATGAGGCAAGATCATTCTTAGATCAAAAGAAGCCATTCAAAGTGAAGAGTCCTTTGGTGCATAAGTTACTACTTCTGATGAACATACCTGTTGGCCACTTTAATTGATCAAAACGGTCGATCTAAGTCACTTCAATTCGATGTGACCGATCGAAGTCAAACAGTGTGTTCTAGCTTTGCACATAGAGGACTTCGATCGGTTTAAATTATCGATCCATGGCACTTCGATCCATCGATGTGATTGATCTAAGTCAAATAGAATACTAAGCTTCATTTTTCAGCCACTTGGATTGATCCAACTGAGATATGGATCGATCGAAGTCATATGTCAAGCTATTCTTGCTTTACTTAAGCTCCAATCAACCTTCATTCTTCTTTCCATTGTCTTTACAAACTAATATATCAATCTCCCACTTAGTGTAAAAGGTAATTTACGACATTTCATGCATTCAAGAAGTATCTTTCGATTTGAACCTCTTATTGATATAACACTTCAAAGTTCTAATGAAATCGATATAGCACGAATGCCTTGAATCAAATTCCTATGTGTTAGAACCGGAAATGTTATACACATAAAACCACGTTCTTCTTAGAAGTTCATTTTAAGCTGCACTCTACGGCCTTGTGCTTCCCCTAGTATTCATGAACATTTTAAGATCTTTGCTTGTTGAAGCGGCACCACTTCCCATGTTCATATAGGTGAAGATTAAGATTGTTCCTCTCATCCTTCATTAAGAGTGATTTAGCACTCACCCTCCTTTAACATTAATATTCCAATTCTATAAAGAATAATCCACTATGGTTTGATTCTTTAAAGATCAATCTTAGTGCTTTAATCCCTCATTTTGTGACTTGATGTTACCCATTGAACCGTTGACTAGTTATATACTAGGAAAAGTTGGGCTTCTATTACAAGTGAACTTATACCATATATCTTAATCTCATCCCTGAAAATGTACTTTTTACTAAGTCTTTTGGAAGACTCTTTGTCAACGGATCCGCTAGGTTATTGCAGTATTTGACATATGCAATAGCTATCACACCATCCATAATTAGTTGCCTTACATAATCATGTTTAAGACTGATATGTCTAGATTTTGCGTTATAGATTTTATCATAAACTCTAGACATTGTTGCTTGGCTATCACAGTGTAAGGAAACGGCTGGCATCGGTTGTGGTCACAACTCTATATCCAATATTAAATTTCTCAGCCATTCTGCTTCCTTACCAGCGGCCCCTAATTCTAAGAATTCGGATTCCATGGTGTAGTGTGTTATACATATCTGTTTCCTTGAATCCCCATAAACCGCACCATCACCTAATGTAAACACTCAACTCGTAGTAGATTTGTCATCACCAACACTAGTTATCCAACTAGCATCAGTATAACCTTCAAATACGGAGAAAAAATTCTTGTAATACAATCCGTAATTCGTAGTCCTTTTCAAGTACCAAAGTACTCTTCCGATTGCCTTCCAATGGTCCATACTAGGATTACTAACATACCTTGATAATTTACACACCGCAAAGGCAATGTCTGGTCTAATGTAATGTCTAGCGTACATTAAACGACCAATTGTACTAGCATATTCAAGTTGAGCTACCAGTCTACCGATATGTCTAGTCAATTTATATGAGGCATCATACGGTGTGTTTGCTTCTTTAATCTCCAAGTTTTTGAACTTATTCAGCACTTTGCTTATATAATGAGATTGACAAAGAGCAAAACCCTGCACTATGTTTGGACACTTTTATTCCCAAGATAGTATATGCTTCATCCGAATCTTCATTTGTAATTATGAAGTTAAATACTTCTTTGTTTCATTTACTCCTTCCATATCAGTGCTAACACATGTCATCCACGTACAAACAAATAATGACACCATATTTGTCTGTAAACTTGGAATATACACATTTATCAACACTATTATGCTTAAAACCATTTTTCAAAATAGTAGTGTCAAACTTTTCATGCCATTGTTTCGGTTCTTCTTTCACTCCATATAATGACCTTGTAGGACCTGTATAGCACCACTAGAAGGGGATGGGTTGAATAGTGGGTGCGGAAAATTTTGGTTTTTAAAAACTTTTTAACCAAAAACCTCACTTTTGAAAACAGTTTCTGTTTTCAGATGCTTATTTGAAACGATTTAAAGACCTAGTTACAGACCTCCAAAAATTATGAAATTTGCTGAGATTCTAATTTCAGATGTTCTGAGTATCTCATAAAAATTTTAAATTAAAATTCAACTCCTAACCCTTTGAAAATACGTTTTTGGCCAGATTATGCAAATCTGCCAGAAACAGTACTCCGACTTGAAAATTTTATTCCATTTAATTGGTGGCTCCAAATGGTCTTAAAATTTAATGACAAGACCCTCAATGTATTTATTTCAATGGGTTGAAACAGCATTTAAAAATTCCTTTGGGAAGTATATCAATCACGTCGATGTTCTCAACCTTTGCAACTCTGAAAATCAGATTGTACTAGTCTCAGAACTATTCAAGTTTGATTGACTTATACTTATCAAAATGAGTTGAAACTTGCGCCAAATTAAAAATAAGAGCTGTATCTATATTTCTGCAAAATTTTACGATTTGTGAAATTCTTTTGCTATTTTTACTTTTTCAATGAAATTGATGCAAAATGCTCGAAACTGAAAGTAAAGTGCAGTAAAGTAAAGACACCAAGGATTTTATATTGGTTCGATTAAATCAACTTACTCCAGTCTTCGAGAACACCTTCCTCGGTTATCACTAAACACCAAAAATACCTTACCACAAGGGTGACTGAAGTTAAACACTAAATCCACCCTTTTACAATCAAAACAAACAAGAAAATCAATCACGAACACCATCAGCGATCGAATGAAGGTTTGATCACACCTTGATCAACTTTTTACAAACAATGAACGTGTATGGGTGGTATATTCAAAGCCTATACATATGTAGAATATATGAACAATAGGCTTGAGACTAAGAAGAAGAATAAAGAAAGGAGGAAGAAGAGAGTAGTCTAGCTTTTTGCACTTGTAGAATATGAATTGTTGCTTGGCCTTCTTTTGCACTATCTTCTCTCTTTTCATCATAAGTTGGCCGCTCCCTAGGGCTTTCTCCCTTCCTTGAGAATTGTCTTTAATGTCCTTGGAAGATTGCCTTGTGTAGAAGATGACACAAACTTGCTTACTTGGCGCAATATGATTGGAAAGATGACTTGACCTTGCTTACTTGTCACTTATTGATTGGTCCACCTTGGCATCCTTCAATGAGCTGTAAATTATACCAAAAAAAACTCTCAAAACATGTGCTCAAATTGTATTCAAATATTTACCATACATTCACACACTAATCCCCTTCAATTTTGGAATAAAATTGAAGACAAAAATGCACCAAAATTCGGCCATAACAAACAACATGTGCTGAAATTTGAGCATGTGTTGTATTTTGAATTGTTTCCTTGTGTGTTGCCCTCTTCAATGTCACCTATCATGTGTGTCTTATTCTCCACCAATTAAAGTGACAAATAAGCTCCACCTAGCTCCAAAAATGCTGAACTACGCGTGTGAAATAGGCTGCACATGTGCTGAATTTGTTTTGTCAACTTTGTCAAATAATGCACAATCTTCACACATATATGAAAAATTGCAATCAACCCTAATTTTAATTTTCTAGAACACTTTAACATGTCTTGAATGTGTAAAAAGTGTCTAGATACATGTTACATCCATGCCAAAAACGTTCCATATGTGTACGTTCGTAGAAAACCAAATTTTCGACTTTCATCGATTACACGATTTTTCTCCGATTAATTTCAAACTTCTTACACATGTAATATATATTATGTCACACATACTATACATAAAATGAAGTGTATATTCAGCTATATTGGCTGATGAAAAATGTCCCATGTGTAAAAATAAATTTGAGTTTGAATTCTCCATAAATCTAGCCTAAATTGTGGGTGGTTTGTGTGTGCCAACATGGCATGATTTAGTGGCTGATTTTAGCATGTGATCCATGAAATTATTGAGAATTTTTGAGGTATATGGGCTGGCCATCTTTATATGGCAAGTATGTGACATGTCGGTGAAGTTTCGGTAGTCACCCGATACGACAATTTTTGGTTTATGACCTTGTAAGATGTCGTTATATTTTTGACGTCACCATGGCTTACATCATATGATATAAGACCTGAATATACTCATAAATATGAGGTGTATATAGTGGTATGACATCTATGTTTGTAATATATGTGACGTGTCGGTGGTACGTCGGAATATATGTGTATTGTGCCTTTTTTAAAAAAAATATGGTTATATATATATATATATATATATATATATATATATATATATCCATATATGACAAAATTATTCACCGCCGATCGCGCGGCACCTGCCGCCGCCGCTTAATTCTGTTGGTTATCCGTGTGCTTCCGGCATTACCTTCGATTTCCAGTACCTCTCCCGGCGATTCTTCGCGGTTTCTGAATTACATTAGCACAGCAACCATCATTGTTAAATACCAGCGATCTTCCGTCTCAATCGCTCATCATCATGGAGTCAGCACTGCCATCTTTTGCGGCAGTAGTTTCCGGTGAATCATCATCGCAAAAAATCAACATTTCGCCAAAGACAGTTTCTCGATACAAAGTTATCCCCTTAATCTCCTTCTTGGATTCAAAAATTGATGCACTTGCTGCACCGTTCAAATATTCTTTGGTGGGTACATTCTGGTATGGTCAACATCCATTGAAAGTCATACGAGATGTATTTGAAAAAATAGGTTTTCACCATGATCTCTGCATCACCCTAATCGACCCGACGCATATATTGTTGAATTTTCGGAATGAGGCTGATTATTTGCGTTGATTCTATCGTCGTTCATGGCACATCTCAGGCTGCCATATGCGTATTACGAAATGGACAGTGGACTTTGATCCTACCACTGATGTTCCTATTGTCCCAGTTTGGATAGCTTTCCCTGGTCTCCCTATTCACCTTCATCGTAAAGAGGCGCTATTTGGAATAGTTCGGCCAATTGGATCCCCCCTCAAACTTGAAGCAGCCACAACAGATGGACTGAGGCCTTCAGTTGCTAGAGTATGTGTTGAAGTTGATGTTTCTCAGGAATTGCCTCAAAAAATTTATTTGCAGGGTAAGAACCGCTTCATCCTACAGTCTGTAGTATATGAAGATTTGCCTTTATTTTGCACATCATGTAGATGATTAGGCCATGCAGTGACCTCATGCCCCCCGCAAAAATCAGCACCAGTACCGCCTCCACCGCCACCCTCGCCACCTCACCTGCCAACACAGCGCTGTACACCAGTTAAGAAGAAATTGTCCGCACAACCTGGCCCATCTTCGGTTGACCATCCCCCGGATGTTTCTGCGCCCCAAGCTGAACAGGATCCGTCAGTCCAAGCTGATGATTTAAATGAAGATTTAATTGGTGGGACTGCCGACCCCCCATTACATGACCTTTCGGATAATTGCGAACTGGGGCATACTTCAGATAATGATCTACCTATGGAGGAACCTCATTTAGACATTCCAACCGTCCCGGAAGAAGTAGTCTGCCGCATGCAACTGATACCCCCTTCACCGGACATGGATACTCTTATTTCACGACTGCAGGAATCAACAGACTCTGCAGAATTTATTCCAGTAGTCCTCATAGAAAGCGTCGAGCAAGAAAAGATTTACCTCCATTGCCGCCGTCTACTATCCTCACACGCAGTGCTTCTCATACCATTCAGGGAAGTGACACTACTCTTTCTCAATGAATGTTATGATATGGAATATAAGAGGCATGCGTGCCTCTCTGCCCAGGATGCATCAGTTGATCCGTGATCATCGCTTAAATTTACTTGCTTTGATAGAACCTGAACATTCATCTTCTAGTATTGCTCGTTATGCTTTAGAATTTGGTTTTTCAAATCATTTCTCATCTCAGTCAGAACGTATTTGGTTTTTCTGGCGTTACTCAGACTTTCACTTGGTGTCGGTGCATGATCAAGACCAAGTGGTACATTTTACTCTATTATTTCGGCCCCTGCAATTCACTTTTGTATTATCTGTAGTTTATGGCAAGCACACGACCTTTCTACGCCATGCATTATGGCATTCTTTATGTACATTCTCGGAAGCATCTCTTTGCCTTAGATGGTAGGAGGATATTTCAATACTTTTCGATCTCTGTCTGATCATGAAGGCCGATCGCAAACCTCCCTCTCTGCATTATAGGATTTTAATGACTGCATAGAATCATGTTGTTTGATGACGTCGCAGTTTCACAGGTCAAAATTCACTTGGACCGATGGCAGGGGCCTTGGAAGAGTCTGTCGAAGATTAGATTGGTTATTTATAAACTCTGCTTTTCAGGACAAGTTTGATGATTTACAGCTCATGCATCTTCCTCGCATTACTTCTGATCACACACCCTTGTTGTTTTTATGTCGTTTATGCCAGTCTGAGGTCCGTCGCTCTTTCTGTTTTCTAGACTCTTGGTTGCTACATCCGGATTTCCATAATTATATGCAAAATGCTTGGGCATCTTATCCTACTACTGGAGGCATGTATGGATTTTACTCAAAGTTGTTCCGTCTGAAGAAAGACATACAGAGGTGGAACAAGGACATCTTTGGTAACATATTCACCAATGTCAAACAGGCAGAATCCAACCTCTCACGTGCTGAAAGCATCTGGGACGCAGCTCCTACTGATGAGAACCGGATGGAATACCATAGGGCAAAGGTTGAATATCTTCAGGCCTCCTCCTATGAGCTACACTTTTGGAAACAAAAAGCTCGCGTCCGATGGTTAAAAGAGGGTGACGCGAACACACGATACTTTCATTCTATTGTCAAAGGGAAACGGTTGCAATTACGTATTCAGCAAATACACACGAGTGCATGCGTCTTATGCTCTACGCATGATGCTATTATAGCCGAAGCTGTAGCCTTCTACACGTCTTTATTTGCTCGTGAGCATACTCATAGCTATGATGATATTCTTTGTCATATTCCACGTGTGATTTCTTCGGATGACAACTCTCTCTTAATGCAGTTACCCATGGAGACGGAGGTTAAAGATGCGGTTTGGCACCTGGATCCTCATAGTACAGCAAGTCCCGATGGTTTTAATGGTAACTTTTATCGATCCTGCTGGTCAATTATTCATACTGATGTGGTAAAAGCGGTACAGGAATTTTTCCTTGGTATTCCTCAGCCTACTGTGATGGCTAGTGCACTGATTACATTGATTCCAAAAAAGCCTTCCCCTGCTAGCTTCAGTGACTTTCGCCCAATATGTCTCACCAATTTTTTGAGCAAAGTCTGTACAAGAATCCTTGCTAGTCGCTTGAGTACATTGCTCCCACGCTTAATATCTCCAGAACAAACGGGCTTCCTGCCAGGATCAGATATTTCATCCCAAGTACTTATGGCTCGAGAGATGATACATATGATGGATAAGGGTGGTTCACAGGTATGTTTGAAGCTAGATATGATGAAAGCATTTGATAGAGTCAGTTGGGGATACTTGGAAATATTACTACGCACTTTTGGTTTCTCTGACTTCTTCATTCGCATTATTCTAAATCACTTGCGTGCCACCACATTAGAAGTTTTAATTAATGGCCAGCCTTCCTCTACTTTTCGGCCATATAGAGGGGTCAAACAGGGAGATCCTTTATCTCCATTACTGTTTATTCTTTCTTCTGAGGGTTTCAGCAGAGGGTTGAAAGCTTTAACAGCTTCTGGAGTATTGCATCCTTTTCACTTAGGGCGAATTCCATTTACTATCACGCATTTGGCTTATGCAGATGATTTGTTGATATTTTTACGAGGTACACAACGAAACCTTCAGCGCTTTCATACCTTCCTTACACAATATGAAACTGCTTCTGGTCAAAAGGTTAATTTTCAGAAAAGCAGTATTATTCCTTCTACAAATATATCTCCACAGCAGCGACGCAATTTTGAGGACATCATAAGCATGCGATGTTCTAGCTTACCCTTCATATACCTTGGTTCCTACTTACATAAGGGCATCGCCCATGCCAGATACTGTGTCCCTCTATTGCAGCATATTGATGATAGGCTTCAGGGATGGCACTCTCGATTACTTTCCTTTGCTGGTCGTTTAGTTTTGTTACACTCTGTGATAGCGGCCTTACTATTACATATCCTCGCGGCCGGAGGACTACCAAAATCAGTGATTAAGGTAATAAATCGAAAGATGGCATCTTTCTACTGGGGGTGTAGACATCACTGGGTATCATGGAATACTATATGCGCCTCGTGAGGAAGGAGGCTTGGGAATTCGAGACCTCAGCATGTTACAGCGAGCTTATCACTGCCGTATTTAGTGGTCGTATCAGCAGCATTCTACGCTTTGGAGCAAGTATATGCACGCCAAATATGGTCACCGTGGAGATTATCTACCTCGTTTACCAGATTCACCTATCTGGAAGATTATTTGCAGAATTCATCCTTTCTGCCTTTCTCAGACAGATGGCCAAGGCGACCACCTCACTTGGTTACCCATGCCAACTGGAGAATTTACTTTGCGCAGTGCTTATGATAACTGCCGCACATCTGGTCCACAACTACTTTCAACGAAGTTTATTTGGTTTAAGCATCATTCCCCAGTTATTCAGTTATTCTTATGGCGACTCTTCCATTCTGCGGTACCATTTGAAGATTATATTGGTAGGTACTCTACATCTCGCCCTACGCAATGTCCTTTCTGTAAAGATGCGTCGGCCACAGTGGATCATGTTTTCCTATATTGTTCACAAGTGCGCCCTCTATGGTTTTATTTTGCTAGTGAGCTACATTGTTCTCAACCATCCTCGTTGCAGCTTCGCCAGTATCTTCTCTCTTGGTGGTATCGCTCCTCATTTTCCTCTCTTCTTGGGGTTTTTAAAATCATTATTCCGGCGATTATAGTGTATAACATATGGCACGGCTATACCTCCTTAATCTATGGGGAACAAAGTCATGTTACAATCACATCACTTCGGGCCTCCATACGATATGATATTACTATGTGGTGCAAAAAAATAGCAGGATCAAAACTTGCAGCTGACCCTAGACGATATTTTTCTTGGCTTCCGTCGCTGCAGCCTTCGCGGCCTCATCTGATTCGTTGGCTTACTCCGCCTCCAGGTCGGTTAAAATTAAACATAGATGCTACAGTTGGCAGACAGTATGCAACATGGAGTGCTATATTGCGCGATCACATGGGTTCATGTGTGGGAGCCATTTCATTCCGACTGCCTCCAAGTACACCACTCAATGCGAAGATTCAGACCGCTGTGTTTGGACTTTTGTATTTTCTTCCACTGCATCGCATAATAATACTGGAGTCAGATTGTGCTCAGATGATATCTCGTTTGTCACGCCCGCAGCTTGTCCATGGAAACTATTATCTTCGGTTACTTCACACGCTCATTCATCTCCATCGTCTAGATTACCATCACATTTATCGAGAGGCAAATATGGCAGCGCATTACCTAGCTCAACATGCCATGTTGAACCCCAGCACACAATATTATGCACCTTGTACTCTTCCTTCATTAGTGCGTGCTTCTATCTCATTGGATCTCTCGTCCTTCCAATTGCGCGTACCTTGACACTCTAAAGTCTTCCACATGGATTGGCGATTTTCCTATCTTTCTGCCTGTATCTTAAGGGATCCAGGCAGGCTCGGTATGTCTTGTTATCTATTGGCTTGGATTTTAATCTGCTTCATACTTATTGATAACTTGCTCTTTTTATTTGCCTGGGCATGGATTGATTTTCATATCATGGTGGCGGGACTATTTACGGCAACGCAACAATACCATCGTGCATGCACAGACTCCACGACTGCGACTCAACTGGCGCGTCATATCATAATACCGTCGCCTTGGCTCCAGCTTAGCCAAGGCAACTTGGGTATGCGTTTGACTTTTCTGCTTACTCTTACTACTTTTCTCATTGCCATCGGTATAACTTCTTCCTTGCAATCTCACGAGGTACAATTCATACTGGATCCATCAAGACCAAGCAGCGGCCCATCCAACGCATCCTGCGCTACACTGCTAACTCAAACCACTACAGCAATCATATCGTTGTACTCAATATTATATTCCTTTGGTATCAATGACAGCCATATAAATATGTACGTTTTTTTCCTTCGCCAAGGTTTTATCCACAAGGGTGGTTTTACTTGGCAAGGATTTAATGCGGCATATCATATACGACTGGAGATATGTCATCATTAGTTCGTTATTTCATTTATTCGCATACTCTGATACTTGTAATATGGTTTTCCTCCGCCAAAAAGGTTTTTCTTAATATATATATATATATATATATATATATATATATATATATATATATATATATGGTGTGTGAATTAAGGGGATGAAGAGACTTTTCAGTTCCAATTTGTCGCCATATAGCTTCCATCAAATATGTCTCCATTTAATGAACCAGTTAGTTCATTAACTTAAGCACTTCACTTAATGAACTAGTTTAGTTCATTAATTGTGGCACCTGAAATTAGTACAAAGACAACAAATGTTTGCCATATGATATAAGCTTTAACACTTCATGGATTGTTAATACGACAACAGTATATATAAGCATATAAAGCATGTTTATCACATAAACGTGTCAAGTAATAATTTGTTCATGCATTTCGTAAGCATGTAGCATTTAAATAATGCATTTGTAAATCACTCAAACTCTTTTTCTCAACATGTTATGCTTTAAGAAGTTGACAATCTAGTCCATCTAACTATCTTTCACCACGATCTAGTTAGGCAACACTATTGGAGTTGATGATGTTGAATAAGAGAATGTGTTAGTCCTTTTGTTGGCTGATCTAGAAATGTGTTCGATTTTAAACTTTTTGAATATGGCCATGAGATTCTTAAACTTTAATGGATATCACTTCATTTGATCCTCATTGGCCTCATAATCACCATTGACCTCAACCAAAATCAGCTGAGAATCACTATGCGATTTAACCTTACGAGACCTTAATTTTCGTGCAACAGCAGGCCAATAATCAAAGGTTCGTATTTGCAATTTAACCTTATGAGACCTTACTTTTCGTGCACGGTTAGGCCAACGATCAAAGCTTCTTATTAGGCTTCGTTGTTGGTTATATCGAAGTAGAATCTCAACACATATTTAAATTCTTTCCCTTTTAGACTTCTAATAGGAGGCCCGCTCCCCCTACTTGGAAAGATGATCCATCAACATAGATGATTTGTTCACCTTCATGATGCTTCTCATCTTCTGTAGATATCCCTTCAAACAATAAAATCGGCCAATACTAGGTTTAATTGAAGTCCGAGGTTGATAATTGATGTCGTACTTGGCCAAATCTACTATCCATTTGGCTGTCTGACATGATATTTTAGGTTTTGATAGAATTTGATTCAGTGGTTGATCAATCCAACCACCATGGGATGAGCTTGAAGATAGGGCCTGAGTTTTCTTGCAGCTATGACTAGCGCTATAACTATACTTTTGGGGTTTGTGTATATGGACTAAGGCCCATGCGATGCTTTACTGACAAAGTGTATTAGCCATTGTACATTGTCCTGCTCTTTGAGTAGAAAGGCATGGACTGCTTTATGATAAACGACCAAAAATATGTACAACACTTCACCAGGCATTGGTGATGTTAATTTTTGCACCTCAGCCAAAAGGTTTCAAGTTGTCAAAAGCCAGTTGACACTTGTCATCTTACTTGAACATAGATTCTTTAGAACCTGAAAGAAAGGGAACGATATTTCTACTAACCTTGATAGGGAACGATATTTCTACTAACCTTGATAGAAACTGATTCTAAACTGCAACCTTTAAAGTTAGTCTTTTCAATGCTTTAATATTTCTAGGTGGGTGCATAGCCTTCAAAACTTCAACTTTACTTGGGTTAGCCTAAAACCCTTCTTTGGAAACCATGTATCCCAAGATTTTCTTGTTGCGTATTTCAAAAGTGCATTTCTTAGGGTTTAATCTCATCCTGGAGTCTATGAGCATGATGAACACTTCCCATAAGTTTTGGATATACACATCAAATGTCCTGCTCTTGACCAGCATATCATTAATGTAAACTTCTAAGATTCTTGTGATCCGTTCTATGACGAGAGAATTTAACAATCTCTGCCAAGTGGCTCTGCCATTTTTCGCCACAAATGGCATGCTGATGTAGTAGTAAGTGGTGACCTCTATGATGAAGGAGGTTTTTTTCATGGTCTTCTTTGGCCATGGCTATTTAATAATAGCCTTCGAAAGTATCTAGAAAATCAAAGAACTTATGTCCGATTGTTGAATCCACAAGTCAATTAATTTTTGGTTGTGGATAACAATCTTTTAGGCATGGCTTGTTCAACTAAATGTAATTTATACACATCTTCTAAACCTTGTCAGTTTTTGACACCATAGGATTTGCTAGCCGGATTGGATGAAGAACTTCCATTATAACTTTAATAGAAAATAGCTTGCTAACCTCTTCTACGCTTATCTTGTTTCTCTTGAGAGCAAGGTTTTGCTTCAATTGCTTAACTGATTTAACATTTGGGTCCATGTTAAACTTGTACTCCGTCAAATTTTTGGAATTTCTTGCATATCTTTGACCGTCCATGTGAAGATAACCGCAAATTCTTTAAGTTGATTCTACAGCTCAATTGGCATTTAAGTTCTAATCTTACTTACATTGTTTGCCTTCTCCGGATCTAAGATGAAATCTTGGACTGCAGCATCAAACTCCAGTCTTTCATTGTTAGCAGCACAACGCCTTCAAGACTGACCTACTGCACATGCATTCTCCTTTGACTGTAACGTAAAACAGGTTTGTGCCACTTGTAAATTTACATACATAGTCACCACCCCATCTCTCGTCAGAAATTTTAAACTGACATGCAATGTAGATACGATTGCCTCTAACATGATCAGGTTCGGCTTGGCATGACAAAATCTACCCATAAGGTCCGATCCTTAGATTTTTGCAAAAAGACACTAACAAAGTAACAAGGTTTGACCAGTTTTACTGCCACTCTAGAAAATCCAAACAATAAAGTTTATATGGGACGTAATAAATTGTCATATAATCCAAGTGCTTGAAAGACATTATAGTACATAATGTTAGTCGCAGTGCCTTGTCAACATACAATCAACGCATTTTCACAGTGTTGCCTAGAGCAAGGTTGACAAGAATATGAATTACTAACCCTTCATTACTGTAACCAAGGGGATTAGAGCTTCAGGCCCACTCATTCATTAACTTGGCCTTATTCTACGATGATTTATTTGAACTTTCAACATTCCTATGATCTGGTCTTTACCTTGCTAGACCAGGTCTACAAGAAATTGTATAAATAACATCATTTACATGCAGATGACCTACAGCATCAGGGTCATCTTCTTCATCGTCATGCCAATGTGGCTAATCTTCCTGGCAGTTCTCTTCATGAATAGGCAAAAATCTAGTCGACCGTCCAACCGTGACTTGGGCTCAAAAAATTGTTGGAGGTGACCCCTCTACATGAAGCGTTCAGTTGCATGCGCTAATTGCCTATAATTTCAGTATCATAGACAATATCACTGTGATATTTGTGGTACATCTTGAGATTTCTCTATGACCTCAACACCCTCAATGATTTAGAGTTCCTCCCGCAATCCATCTTTTTTTATAGCAACCAAGATCCTTTCTCTGGAAGCATACAGTAGTGAATCTTTATTACCACGGCCTCCTAAGCTACCGAATGCACTGCACTTGTCCTTTCACTCATTGTGGGCTTTTTTCTTGGAATCAGCTCGACTTGGCTTTTGGTAAGCCTACTTGGCCTCCTGTTTCATGTTTATCTCCTCTTCACAGGCAAACTGATGGGATTTTTCCAAGCATGCCATCAGAGATTTTTAATTTTCCACGAACATTACATTACATTTCTTGTGCCCGAGACATGCATTGTTACACACTTAGGCACCACGTATATCTTTGAGAAAGTCATGCTTACTATTTCTACTTTTGGGTAAGTCATGCTTGCTGTTGCCCACTATTAACAACTATCATTGTAAATTTGTTTAATTTAGTCTATATATAAAATTTAAATTACCAAAAAATATGTTAATATGTTTCCAGATTATGTTCAGATCGATATAATATTTATTGACAGGCAAGTTACCTTAATGTCTTGAATTTATGCTTCAAGCTCATATAAATCAGATGTATTATCTTTTTTGAATACATCTCACTGACAAGTGACAGATGTATTATCTTTTTTGAATACATCTCACTGACAACTGACTATATCTCAACTGCAATGGGATAAAGAATAAAATTATCAATTATGTCAGGTGTCACTGAGCCTACGTTATGTACAACTTGCAGAATTAAAAAACAGGTTCTCACATTTAGGTGATCAAACAAATCGTCGATCCTTGGCACGGGATACTTGTTCTTAATCATGATCTTATTCAGCTCTTAGTAGTTGATACATAACCTCATGCTACCATCTTTTTTCTTAACAAACAAGATTGATGCCCTCCAAGGTGAAACATCGGGTCATATGGACTTCCGGTCTAGCAGCTCCTATAACTACTCTTTTAGCTCTTTTAGCTCTGACGGTGTCATTCTGTATGGTGCTTTAGATATCGGCTCAACTCCTAATATCATATTGATCTCAAACTCTACTTCCTTGCTGGGTGGCAATCCTAGTACTTAGTCAGGGAATACGTCATTAAACTCCTTCACTACTGGGGTATCGTCAATAGATGGCACTTCTTGCTCGGCATTCATCGTATACACCAGAAATATTTCATGTCCTTTTCTCAGTGCTTTGTGAGCCTATGATGCTGTTAGGTAGACGTTCCGGGGCAACTTTTCACTTTAGTGTTTCCTTGAAAAGTGAGCTCTTCCTTAGTGAGGTCTTTAAACACCACTTTCTTCTGATGGCAGTCAATGTGCGCATGGTATATGGCTAACCAATCCATTCTCAATATGATGTTAAAGTCACTCATCCGGATCCATATAAGCGCGGCATCGAAACTACGGTCCTCCATCTCTAGTTCGCAGTCCTTGCACAGATGATGTGAGATAATAATTTGATCTCTGGCTGTTAGGACACGATAAGGGGTGTCTAGCCATTCAGAACGGCTCTTAAGGTTCTTGACGAATCTCAACAAATGAGTGGCTCGCGCCACTATCAAACAGTACATTGGCCGGAACTTTATTCACTAGTGTAACACCTAACATGTTTAGGGGGTTCAATTATAGAACTACTATGACTGTGTCTAAAAAGACATGAAGACCATTTTATCAGCCATCTTTTTATTCAAACCATCAATGAATCTAAGCATTAATTCCTGAGATTTTTCAACGCAAGCTTTGTATAAGCTATCTAACAAGTCTTTATAATATTCTCGTACATTTAGATGACGTTGAGGAAGGGATTGATACCTTGGAATTTTGTTACACAATTCTTTTACCCATATGCCATTTGATAGGCTAAAATGATGCGTGCGCCAATTGAAATCATCAATGCCCTTTTTGAGACAAAGCATACCCCATGTGGTTCTAATCAACGTGTATCCATCCATGAATCTAATTGGATCATTCTGAAACAAAATTCAATGACAAAAAATGAAAAACTAACACAAATGCAAAATAGATTTCACTATATTAGTATAAAAAGCATATTTTTATGCCTTTCCCGCTCGTTTATGGATTCAATCAAATTATATTTTACCTCCTCTCTTTTGTTCACACAATGCACAAACCTTTTACCACTCTTTTTTAAGTTTCTTTCTCGGGATCTCGAGTTAGAAGCCAAATCAAGTCAGAAAGTAACATTGTGGTCTGCTTCAATTTAGCTTGTGCAACTTTCTTCAAGTAGAGGAAGATAGTTCATGGAGATCTAAGGTCATCCATGACAATCCATAAGAGAATAATACACAGCAGTCCATAAGGCAGGAAAGGATCAATACAAGACTAGGACCACTAAATTCAAAAAAAAAGAAACCAAATAGGATGTACTGAACCAAAGAATTAGTAAGAGTTTGCTTTAGACAATCCTTATCCAAACTTGGTTAAGAATTCAATCAGAAAATGCAATCCTAATGGTCTATTGTGGAAAAAAAAAGTTCCTAGTATGTCAAGGGCAGTTTTGAATAAATTTGAAGTTTTGGACCGTTTTGGTGTTTCTAGGGACAGTTTTTGTTTTTAGGCAAGAACAGAAACTTTCTAAATCATTAGAAAAATCTTTATGTCCATATCAATAATAGACAATTCAATCATCAAAATTCCTTTTGAATGACTCAATTCCGATAAGGATGCGCACATTTCTTAACTTTTCTTTGTTTTCTTTTTTTGCCTTTGATTTTTAAACTATATCCAAACTCATTTTTATTGACGTTCTTTATTCAAGAACAGAAAATAAATATGTTTCTTGAATAAATACGCCTTTATAATTTCAGAAATTTTCCTTACGCAAGTTACACAAATTTTGCTCGGTTTGTGAAGCATGTGTAACTGAGTTACTATTGCTCTTGCCTTTGGTTTGGGGACTGTTGGGGGCTGTCTTGTATGATTTTTAGGGACTTTAGAGTAGGGTTTTTATGTATGATAGGCTTCTGGATGCTTGGCTAGGGTGTAGATGGTTGGAACAAAAAATTAGGGATAAGGTTTATAATTTGGCCGAATTAGGGTTTGAGGATATTTCTTGATGTGTACGGTTTAGGGTTCTTTGTGGAGAATTTAGGGTTTAGCCAAAATGTGCGTAAGACTGCTTTGATGCGTAGGACGAGTAGGGTTCTTGAATAGGCCGAAGATGGTAAGGGCTTTCGTTCTTGTAGTTTGCGTTTGAGTTCTTGATATTTTTTGCATTGATAGGTTGGTTCTTTTGTGTTTAATTTCTTGGCAGGGGGTTTAGGAAACTTTTCAATGCAAATATTGTTAAAACAAGTTTAAGTTATGATGATTTGCACAATTTGGTACTTCGAACGATGAATTAGGCGTCTTATGTGATGTGTTGGAAGTCAGTATACTTCGAACGCTTACATTAGGCGCTTCATGTGCCTTGGTGAATTCCAGTACACATCGAACGCCTACATTAGGCGCTTCATGTGAAGTGTATGGAAGCCCGAACACTTCGAACGCCTACATTAGGCGCTTCATGTGTTCTGGGAAAAAGGCAGTACACTTTGAATGCCTACTTTAGGCATGTGTACCACCAAGTCAAAAGTACTTTTCCCCCCAAAATGGGCACGTACACCAAGTATTTCCTGAGAAATGTCAGAATTAGTTCGAACAAGCATGAAGGCTGACATTAGGCGCTTCATGTGACTTCGAACGCCTTTAGTTGCCCACATAAGGCGCTTTATGTGACTTCGAACGCCTGTTCTTTTTCACATAAAGCGCTTCATATCACATTGAACACATGTGTTATTAACACTTTAGGCGCTTCATGTGACCAACGTTACAAAAGTCTTATGCTTCACTTTCTAACATCATTTGACTCTTTGTACCCTCCTCTTTTATTGTTATTTTCACAGGTCCTCTCTTATTCCTGAAGAAGTCAGGTTTCCTCTTTTGGCTTCCATTTTGAAACCTCTCCAAATATGTTTCTACATGCCAAGAGGAGTTTTCCAATGAAAAGGACACACCAACACAAAATGTCAAATCCCATTATTAGCTCTGCAAGGGTTCAAACAGGAAGATTTTTGAAGATTGATAAAACAAGGGTTTCATCCCCTTTCTCAACAACTTTATACCACTCAAGCTCTTAAGTTTTCTCTTAAAGCTCAAGCTCTCAAGATAGTTGTAAACTTTGTATATTTTTACTTTATTGTTGAGAGTGATTATTGTAAGAAGAAGAAGAGTCTTCTTCTTGGTGAGTAAAGATTGTGAGAGGTGAAGTAGATTGTTGGTCAAGGAGTAAGGGTGCTTCTTGTTTGAGATTTCTAGACATTGGAGGGTTAGTTGATAGTGTTGTGGTGCACTATTCTCCCTACAAGATTTCTTTGATGGCAAAGAAGATCTTTGGAGGCTAGACTTCAAGGGGTTAGATTTCTCGGTTGTGGTCTAGGCGTGTGGCCTAGTTTTCCATCTTGTTGGATTTTGTTTTTGATTGTTGTTTCCCCCACAGAAATAATAATCCCCTTTTCAAAATCCTTCTTGTGAAAAATTAAGAAGGTAGAGGAGTAGAGTCATTTGGCTTGAACCTCTATACATCCTTGTGTTCTTTACTCTTTGCAAAGTTTTTATTCTTCTTAAAGAACACACCCAAGTATTGGCTGCACTCAAAAACGAAAATATCCAGAAAATATCCATACTTGGTGAACACACTATTCAACCCCCCTTCTAGTGTGTTCTAAGGGACCTAGCAATTGGTATCAGAGCTTGATCTTGTGATTTTGAGTTCAAATAGCAAGATTTGATCTTAAAAGTATGGATTCCTTTATTTTTGATGATGCTAGTTCCCCAAGTGGTGATGCCTCAAGAAGAAGGAGGCAAGAGACACTTCTCTCTTCTATTTCAAGTGTCCATGTCAAAGTTCCAATGTTTAATCCTCTAAACTACCCACTATGGAAGTCCAACATGGAAACATATTTACGTTCTTGTGGGTACCGTATATGGAGAGAGGTATCAAAACGTTCCACTATACCTTTTGATGTTGATGATCCTACTCCTGAAGAGGAGTTACAGTTTGCCATAAATAGCAAAGCTCTTGCTATTTTAAATAGCTCTCTTACTCCAAATAAGAGAGCTCAGATTCAAGGAGTCCAATCTGCTCATGAGGCTAGGACAAAGCTAGAGATGATCCATGAAGGAACATCTCAAGTGAGGAAGGCAAAGAGGAGATAGTTGATCAAACAATTCTACAACTTCACTGTCCCCAAAGGTGAAAAGATTGAAGAGTCCATCCAAAGATTCACCAAACTTGTCAACCTTCTCACTGCGGTTGGCAAGAAAATAGAACAAGAGGATCTCAACCATTGCTTCCTAAACAGCTTAGGAAGAGAATGGAACGCAAAGGTAACGGCTATTGAGGAGTCCAAGGACTTGGAGACCATCACCTTGGATGAGCTATATGGGAATCTCATCACTTATGAGATTCATATTGATGCTCAAGAAAAGAACGAACCCATCCGCCACTCTACAAAAGCTCTTTCTTGCGGGACGATGAAGTCGGACTTATTCTTAGAAGATTCTGACGTTTTGCGAGAAAGAATGAGGATGAAGCTACAAGTGTGGGAAGTTTGGTCACTTCATGAAAGATTGTCGGGTGAAGGAGCCATAACTCAAGGATAAGAAGGCCATCTACAAAAGGAAGAAGGCCTTGCAAGCGGAAGTAGCCCATTGGGAGAGCATTCTTTACGGGTCCGAGAGCGACAATGGCGACCATGATGATCTTGCTCTCACGCGTGTAGTTCATGATGATCTTGACAAGGAGTTCTTTGCACTCATGGCCATTGATGATTACATGGAGGTATGCAATATTTCATCTCACTATAGATTGATTGATGAAAGAGATGATCTAGTGCAAGAAAATGACCTCTTAGATTTAAAATATAAACGTGTTAAAAAGGAATTTAGAGCATGCTTAAATGAGTATAATGACACGTTAGAAGATCACATTGCATTACAACTAGAGCATGACATATTTTTGACCATGCATGTGATTGCACTACAAGAGAAACATGATTTGATGAAATCATGTGCTCAAGTCCTTGATGAGAAGAAAAATGATTCAAGGGTAAGTGCTACAAAGGTAGAGGTTAAGGATGCATCTAGGCCAATCATGAAAGCTAAAATCAAGCCTAGCACCATGTATGCATCCAAGAAGGGAAAACCAAAGGAACAAGCACAAGTTGTCAAGGAGTCTAAAACCTCCTTGAAGAACCAACGGCACATGCCTAAAGCAAAGGCAAATGCACCAAAGGTGTCACAACCTTTGGCCCAAGTCGTGAAACAAAAACCTTCTTCGATTCTAAAGAAGGTTGTTCCTAAAAAAGAATCACGAAATGTGCCAACGCACAAGCATGCACAATCTCACAAACATACTCCTACATGTTTTTATTGCAATAGGAAAGGTCATGTAGAAAGAGTATGTAGGGCTAAAAATAATAAGAGTCTTGTGTAGGTGCCGAAAGGCGAAATGAAGGTAACTAACCTTCAAGGACCCAAAACAAAAAGGGTACCAATTTCATATGGTTCATTTGTAGGCCCTAGCACTCAATGGAGAAAGCGAAGACAAGAAGGTCAAATGGGTCGTGGACAGTGGGTGTTCCAACCATTTGACAGGAGACAAAAGTCTCTTCCATAGACTCACTATGCAAGATGGAGGAGTTGTCCACTAGGCCAAATCAAAGGACATGGTATTGTGGGTAACAATTCCTTCTCTCTTAGTGACGTCTTATATGTTGTAGGTCTAAAGTTTAACTTGATAAGTGTCAATCAACTATGTGATGCTAATTATGAGGTAACGTTTTTGAAAACAAAGTGTGTTGTGAAAAAGGGTAATGATATCTTATTTGAGGCTTTGCGTTTCAAAAATATTTACAAACTTAACATCAGTGATTTGGTTTCTCAAAATATATCTTGCTTAGTTGCTAAGAATGATTTGACGCAACTATGGCATAGACGTCTCGGACATGTATGTTTCAAAACATTTAAATTTATTTGCGAAAATAATAAAGTCCGAGGCCTTCCAAAAATAAGTTTCGAAAACCATGACTTATGTGACACTTGTCAAAAGGCGAAGCTTGTGAAAACAAGCTTCAAACCAAAGACAAATATATCCACCTCCAAACCCCTATAATTGCTTCATATGGATTTGTATGGGGATGTTGGAACAAAAAATTTGGGTGATAAACATTATACCTTCGTGGTAGTAGATGACTATACTCGTTTTACATGGTGATGTTTCTAGCTAAGAAAAATGATGCATGTAGTGAGTTTATGAATTTAAGTAGACGATTGGAAAATCATGTGGGTGACACTATTAAGACCATCTGTAGTGATCGTGGTGGTGAGTTTGATGGTGTTTTCGAAAGGTCTTGTGAATCCAAAGGATACTCACATAACCTTTCGGCACCTAAAACTCCACAACAAAATGGTGTGGCTGAACGAAAGAATAGAACTCTACAAGAAATGTGTAGAGCAATGTTGAATGAGTTTGGTTTGCCCAAATATTTTTGGGCCAAAGCGGTAAATGCCGCTTGCCATGTGATCAATCGTGTATATTTGAGACCATACCTAAATGTGACACCTTATGAGATTTGGAATGGTAGAGTTCCCAACATTGGGTATTTCAAAGTATTTGGTTGCAAGTGTTTCATACTTAGTAACAAGGATACTTTGGACAAACTTGACCTCAAAGCGGATGAAGGTATCTTTTTAAGTTATGCCTCAAATAATAAAGCATTTCGTGCTTTCAACAAAAGGAGTCAAAAGGTGGAAGAATCAATCCATGTTAAGTTTAATGAGTCACTTAGTGACGAACCTAAACTTAATGAGGATTGTGAAGAAAATGAAGATGTGACTCCTCAAGAAGAAATTCTTGAGGATATTCCTATGGTTGCTCATCAACAAAAGATTGTTGATGACCCTCCAAATGGAAACATCTTCATTGACTTGAGAGTAGAACTTATTGAAGGTACTCATCCACCTTGTGTGCATGAACTTAGTGAGTCAAATAGTAATATTTCTCATACTCATGTCGTTGATACACAAAATGTAGAAAATGCATCGCATGTTCCGGAAAACAAGATTCATTTGAATAATGAAGGCTCATCACTCCCGGAACATGATCATGAGGAAGTTGGAGGAGATGTCTCCAATCTTCCTAGATCATTTAAACATAAAAGTTCTCACCCACACGATTTGGTCATAGGTGATTTAAATAGCGGTATCACCACACGAAGGCAATATAGAGAGAATGCATTTCTCTCTCTTATAGAGCCTAAGAATGTCAAAGATGCACTTCTTGATGAACATTGGATCTTGGCTATGCAAGAAGAATTAAACCAATTTGAGAGAAGTGATGTTTGGGAGTTGGTTCCCAAACCACATAATCATCCTATTATTGGTACGAAATGGGTATTTCGTAACAAGATGGATGATCAAGGTAATGTCACTAGAAACAAGGCTAGATTAGTTGCTCAAGGATACCGTCAAGAAGAGGGTGTCGATTTTGATGAGACATTTGCACCCGTAGCACGGCTTGAGGCTATTAGGATGTTATTAGCATATGCTTGTTACAGAGGATTTAAACTTTACCAAATGAATGCTAAATCCGTCTTCTTGAATGATGTTATTCAAGAAAAAGTGTATGTTGCACAACCTCCCGGGTTTGAATGTCATTATTCACCACATCATGTCTTCAAACTTAAAAAGGCTCTTTATGGCCTCAAATAAGCTCCAAGAGCTTGGTACGAGAGGTTAAGTATGTTTCTTCTTATTAATGGTTTTTCAAGAGGTAAAATTGACACTACTTTGTTCATAAAAGAACAAGGTAGAAATCAATTAATTGTTCAAGTATATGTTGATGATATTATTTTTGGTGCTACTAAGAATCATCTTTGTGAGCAATTTTCTAGTCTTATGCAAGGTGAATTCGAGATGAGCATGATGGGAGAACTCAACTATTTCCTTGGATTACAAATCAAGCAAACCGAAGATGACGTGTACATTTCCCAAACCAAATACACAAAGGACCTGCTCAAAAAGTACAATTTTGGTGAAGGAAGAGAAGTAAACACACCTATGAGCACAAGTGCCAAGCTTGACAAGGATGAGAAAGGAAAGCATGTCGAGGTAACCTTGTATCGTGTCATTATAGGTAGTCTACTTTATTTGACGGCTAGTAGACCCGATATTTTACATGCAGTGTGCTTATGTGCTAGATTTCAAAGTGATCCTAGGGATATGCATCTAGTTGCGGTAAAATGCATCCTTAGATACCTTAGATGTACTTTGAAATTTGGGTTATTTTATCCTAAAAATGCATGTTTTGATTTAAGAGGATATTGTGACTCCGATTATGCGGAGAGTCTTGTTGATAGGAAGAGCACCTCCGGAACTTGTCAGTTTCTTGGAGATTGTCTTGTTTCTTGGTTTTCTAAGAAACAAAACAGTGTGTCTCTCTCTACGGCGGAATCCGAATATGTGTCGGCCGCCTCTTGTTGTGCACAATTGTTATAGATGACAAACACTTTAAATGACTATAACATTCACTTCTCCAAAGTGCCTATTTTGTGTGATAACACGTCTGCTATCAATATTGCACAAAATCCCGTCCAACATAGTCGGACTAAGCACATTGAAGTGAGGTATCACTTCAGCCGTGATTATGTTCAAAAGAACTTGGTAAGTGTGGAATTTGTTCCCACACGAGACCAATTAGCAGACATATTCACGAAACCCTTACCTAGTGATGTATTTGCATCTATAAGAAGTAGGTTGTGGTTGCTCAACATGGGTTGATAATCGCCCATCTTGAGCTTTGACCATGAAAATTTTCAAAATTTTCAAGTCAGTATACATAAGGCGCTTCATTATAGTTACTTCAGGCGCTCGATGTCACATCAAGCGCCTGATGTTAAGGATGTCACTCGTTCGAAATGACATCAGGCGCTTTATGTTCTTTATCACAAGCGCTCAAAGTCGGATTAAGTACTTCATCTAAATGAGTTCACTTGTTCCAAGTGACATTAAGCGCTCAATCTGCTTTTCCACAACCGTTCGAAGTGACTTCAAGCATTTCATCTTATTTTATGAAGCCATTCGAAGTCACATTAGGCGCCTCAACTCTAAATCTTCACTATCTTTTCCGCCGTCTCTTCAGTTTTTTGCGCCAATCAAGTGCCATCAATTCCTGCCGCCATTTCCTTCTCCCACTTCCTTCCCACGTCCCTTCCACTTTCCCACTTCCCAATTTTTTCATCTTCCCAAACTCTTCACCTTCTTCCACTCTCTCCAACATTTACTCCCACTCCTTCATTATCCTCTTACCATTAACACCAAATCTCTTCATCTTCTTTTCATCTCCTTTATATTTCATCCCTCTCTTTTCATCCCTTCTCACTCGGATCACTCCACTCTTTCAAGCTTTTCTCTTTTCCAACCTTCAATCAAACTCTTTTCAATGGCATCTGCAGGTCCTTCTAAACGTCCCCGTACCCAAAAGCAAAAACAAAATGCGGGCGTTGTAGAACCGCAAGAGCTCATTTCCATCCGCGAAGGGCTATCCAAGGTAAATTTTCTTGCATGAAAAAACTAGATACTGATGTGACAAAACCACCTCCTCATGTGGCCAAAGGCGCCCATTTGTCTACCTTTTCCCATCTCTTGTTTCAAGAATGGATCCTCAATAAAAGACCAGTGGTGCCTCTTAAACTTGTTCGGATTATCGACTTTACAGAGGATCACAACATAAATCAAGTCATCTCCTTGCTGGATCATCAAGGCTGGATGACTCTCTGGTCTAGAGATGATATGATGAACTTCTCTCGCGATCACGCCATCCTCTTCTACGCAAATATGTGGATAACTCCAAAATCAGAGTCCCAGCAATTCTCTCTGAATACTGTTGTTGCTGGTACACCCCTCAGTTTTTCTATCCAAGAAATCTGTGATGTTCTTGGAGTCAGAAATGAGTGACTGTCAAATTTTTCTGTTTTTGACTGGAGCAGCAAGTATGGTGTTCGTGAGCAGGACGTGAAGTTCGATCTGGGCTATTTTCCCTCCAAGAAGACTCAGAACATGCCTCTGGTGGACCGCATTTTTCTGGCTGTGGTCACTTGCTGTGTAAACGGTAAGTCAACTAGAAATCCAAGCAACATGGATTTCTATGTTGCTTATCGTATCAAACACCAGACTCAGCTTGACTTTGCATGGATTCTTGTTGAAGTCATGATGGCAGCATTACGGAAAGGTTCAAAAGCCTTGCCTTTTGCAAACATTGTCACTGTTTTAATGAAGTACAAGGGTATTGATATACCTGATGGCGACTTGACAATGGTGGCCAAGACTGACTTCTACGACAACTACAACATTGCTCAAGCCATAGATTCTCAAAAATGGAAAGCCACTATCATTCCGGACGTTGATGATGAGGCTGATGAAGGACCTCAAGAAGATACGGGTGGTAGCAATTCATCTGAGTTTCTATCACGAATAGCCTCACTTGAACAGACTGTTCAATAGTTGCATCTTCGTGATGCTGAGCATGAAGCTCGGCATGTGCGAAATGAACTTCGCATGAATGCAATTAAAAGTGCTTTCATGCAGATCAGTCCGTGGGCTATTCCCCCTAATTTTGATGATTTAGGGGGAGAAAGTGGTTGTGGTGGTGATGCAGCTGGTGGTGATGCAGCTAGTGGTGATGATGCAACTGGTGGCTCCGGCAATGTTGAAGGGTCCATGGGCGTGGGCGGTTTCTCTGATTTTGCAGCAAGTAGTGGTTTTGGTTTTAGTGGGTTCACACCTCCAAGTGGAGGTGCTGCTGATGAACATTTGTAATTTTTTTTGTTGTGTGAAAATTTCAGATTTGCAATTTTAATTGACTTGGTATTTTGCTATTCTTCAAATGATGTTGTCTAGTTACTTGCATCATCATTTTTAGTTTTTTGTTTCCAAGTTATTTATCTTGCATTAAGTGAGGGGGAGCATAGGTTAAGGGGGGGTTAACTTTAAAAGTTATGCATTTTGTGAAATCATCAAAAAGAGGGAGAATGTTAGAACAAGTTTAAGTTTTGATGATTTGCACATTTGGTACTTCGAACGATGGATTAGGTGCCTTATGTGATGTTTTGGAAGTCAGTATACTTCGAACGCTTACATTAGGCACTTCATGTGTCTTGGTGAATTCCAGTACACTTCGAACGCCTACATTAGGCGCTTCATGTGAAGTGTATGGAAGCCCGAACACTTCGAATGCCTACATTAGGTGCTTCATGTGTTCTAGGAAAAAGGCAGTACACTTTGAACACCTACTTTAGGCGCTTCATGTGTACCACCAAGTCAAAAGTACTTTCCCTCCCAAAATGGGCACGTACACCAAGTATTTTCTGAGAAATGTAAGAATTAACTCGAACAAGCATGAAGGCTGACATTAGGCGCTTCATGTGACTTCGAACGCCTTTAGTTGCCCACATAAGGCACTTTATGCGATTCGAACGCCTGTTCTTTTTCACATAAAGCGCTCCATGTCACATTGAACGCATGTGTTATTAACACTTTAGGCGCTTCATGTGACCAACGTTACAAAAGTCTTATGCTTCACTTTCTAACATCATTTGACTCTTTGTACCCTCCTCTTTTAGTGTTATTTTCACATGTCCTCTCTTATTCCTGAAGAAGTCAGGTTTCCTCTTTTGGCTTCCATTTTGAAACCTCTCCAAATATGTTGCTACATGCCAAGAGGAGTTTTCCAATGAAAAGGACGCACCAACACAAAATGCCAAATCCCATTATTGGCTCTGCAAGGGTACAAACGGGAAGATTTTTGAAGATTGATAAAACAAGTGTTTCATCCCCTTTCTCAACAACTTTCTACCACTCAAGCTCTCAAGTTTTCTCTCAAAGCTCAAGCTCTCAAGATAGTTGTAAACTTTTTATATTTTTTACTTTATTGTTGAGAGTGATTAATGCAAGAAGAAGAAATGAGTAAAGATTGTGAGAGGTGAAGTAGATTGTTGGTCAAGGAGCAAGGGTGCTTTTTGTTTGAGATTTCTAGACCTTGGAGGGCTAGTTGATAGTTTTGTGGTGCACTATTCTCCCTACAAGATTTCTTTGAGGGCAAAGAAGATCTTTGGAGGCTAGACTTCAAGGGGTTAGATTTCTCGGTTGTGGTCTAGGCGTATGGCCTAGTTTTCCATCTTGTTGGATTTTGTTTTTGATTGTTGTTTTTCCCATAGAAATAACAATCCCATTTTCAAAATTCTTCTTGTGAAAATCAAGAAGGTAGAGGAGTAGAGTCATTTGACTTGAACCTCTATACATCTTTGTGTTCTTTACTCTTTGCAAAGTTTTTATTCTTCTTAAAGAACACACCCAAGTGTTGACTGCACTTAAAAACGAAAAATATCCAGAAAATATCCATACTTGGTGAACACACTATTCAACTCCTCTTCTAGTGTGTTGTAAGGGACCTAACAAATATCCCGCTAGAAATTACAAGTATTCAATCACAAACAAAATCAAATCAACTACGAGCTTCAAGCAACAAATATTCAATCAAAAACTTGGTAGCTTTTTAGACAAGTACTAGCTCAATGTGTGGCCGAATGTAATTCAATTAGATGCAAGCCCTAGGTTTTAAGAAAAATACAAATTTGATCAAGATATATGTGTGGAATTCGCTCAAGAACAGAAGGTTCAAACCAATAAAATGCAAGATAGTGCAATCAAGGTCATGCGGCCGAGTGGGGTTTTTGTTTCTTGATGTTCTTGGCCGAGTTGTTTTCTGACTGATTCTTGACAAGTTTTTGCACGGTTTTGACACAAAAGAATCAAGATTTATCACAAGATATATGCAGCTTATGTCGAAGAGATAATGAAGAAATCCAAGAAGAATTCAAAAAGATGCAAAGATGGTTGCTTGTGGGTATGTGTATGCGATTTGTGTGCGGACAGATTTTGTGGATAATGAGCGTATTGTTTTGTGTAACCAGGATGCAACAGAATGTCAAGATAGATAGAGCAACAAATTTTATACACAACAGAAGCAGCTGGATGTAGCACAAAGGATTCAATCAAGATAATTCAAGAAAGATGAAAAAGATGGTTGCTTTACGGTTTATATCTATGTGCGGGTAGGATGTGCTGCTTGCGGACTGGTTTTGATAGATTTTGGTGTGTGGGGCCGTACGATTTATGCGACAATGTTCAAGAACAGCAAATTTCAAAGAAATATGTAAATTATAACTGGCGCAAATACGGATGAATACATGAAATTCCCAAAATGCGATTAAGCAAAAAGAGTGGGACAGAATTTAGGGTTTTTTGTGGATGGATGTATGCGGCTGTTTGTGATGAATTTTGTGTATGATGTGATGATGATGTCAGGCAACGAATGGAGTGTATGAGTTCGAACAACAAAATCTGTATCTCTAATACCCAATTGATGCGTACTTGGGACGCAAGAAACGATCTTTTTCTTTATTTCAATGTTTTCTCCTCAAAATTACCATATAGGGTTATCAAGAACAATAAAACCACCCTTGGTATGCAATCTGATTGGTGATGAGCTTGACATACAAACTTGAAGCGCATAGGCTTGCCAAGAATGAGTTTGCACCCTTGGGGCATGTCTTCAAACTTGAGAGGTTCGAAACCCCGCATAACGTTTGTTCAATATGTCGATATGGATTCTAACATTGATTAAAGATCAAAAATACAAGTTAAACTTGCAAAATTCTGCTCTCCCAAAAATTATAATGTTATTGATAAAAAACTTGTCTAAATTTCATACATACAAGGCTTTTAAATGTGCAAAACCTAAGCTAGAAAAAAGAAAACAAAAGATTCTTAATCAAACTGTGATTCTGAAATCTTGACCGAATTTGTGCACAGATTCTTGATCTTTTAAAAGCCAAATATGATGTCGAGCCTTTCTTGAATTTTTAGATAAAGATCACATCTTTCCATTCCATTTGGAATCATGCCAATCCAATCCTGTCAAACCCCTATTTTTTTTCTAAAAGAAAAGTTCATACACAGTTGCCAAAAAACCCAAAACATATAATGTCCTTCTGGAACTTTGACATCCAGTTCTCTACCTCCCAATCCAACACTCCTTGCATGAGCAAATATTGTCCTTGCACTATAGTTGTTTTATGACTGAATTCCAGACCTTAGCTAAGTATGTGCACTCAAAGAACATGTGGTTTTGATCCTCCGTATAGTTTCCACATAAAACACCCAAGTTAGTTTGAATTAGAACCCAATTTAAAAGTTTGTCCTGTGTGCTCGACCTCTTCCAACATGCAAGCCAAAGAATCATTGCATATCTAGGAAGATAATGAGTATATCAAATAATTTTGTCATAAGTAACTTCAGGAGTAGCCTGTTCTAATGCTTATGTTGCACTTCTAATTAAGAAACTTCTTCCTGACTGCCATTCCTAATACTCATGCTCTAATCCAATTTGACCTCCCTACATGCTTGATAGAAAGATAAGACTTGTTTTTCCAACCTGGGGTGAATTTCACTGGTTTCCACTTAATGTTGATGCATGTGTCCTAGGCCATGATTTGGATGTTTTATGTTATACTTTTATTATTAATAAAGAGGTTTTATTATCATTATTCTGGGTTAGTATGTTACACAATTTTGATATATGTCCCTGGTTCATAATTGTTACAGAGATAAAACAATTTATAATCAGTATGAGTATCGATTTGATAATCATGAGATGATTATGTGTATGGTGATACAAATCAATCTCATAGATACTTGTTAGAGAACAGTGTATTGGATAGACTCATCATGAGATTACTACATGAATTAGCGTCATAAGTAAATCTCATGATAGTCATGTTTCAATCCTTAGACTTGAGATTGTCCTAGTTTCCAACATAAGGACTATTATATTTTGACATGATCAAACGTTATCCGTAACTGGATAATAATAAAAGTCATGATTGAATATGATAGAAATTATGTAGAGGATATTGAACAATCAAGATAGAATTTGTCCTTCTCTTTTGAGAGAGATATCTTTGGGCCTCTCGATTAGTGAGACTGTGAAATGCATGGCCGTGCTCAAATGAATTGATAGTGTGATCAGTATCATTTGTTTTATCAATCTACTTAGAGATCGAGTAATCATATGTTTGAACAATATAAGTATGACGCTGACCATGACTTATGTTCAAACTAGATATCATGTGATAAACGGATTAATACATGTACTATTATTAGGCTAGTTGGACTGTACTCATATTAATTGGGTAGTCGTAATGTCTTGCTAGAGACCAGTTACGACTTGTTGGTTTAATAGAGATTTAACCGACTGCCAATTGATATGGGCCTATCGGGTCACACACAAGAATGCGTATGGGCTGATATTAATAATATTAATAATATTAATATTAGATATTAATTATTATTATTATTATTATTATTATTATTATTATTAT
>AP025072.1:8258745-8375465 GCA_036186865.1 Eustoma russellianum | reverse complement strand
TATTAGATATTAATTATTATTATTATTATTATTATTATTATTATTATTATTATTATTATTAATTTCGTTTTTATGGTTATATGTATATATATATGTTATCGGATAATAATGAAAGAATCCATATCTGATATGGATTTTTAATATCCTGATAGAATCCATATCTGATATGGATTTTGATTGGCATTAACTAATCTGATTAGGACTCAGATTTTGATGTCTATATATGTATGTATATATATTATGTATCTTCTATAGAGAAGACACACGAAAACAACAGAAAACCCTAGAGCCGTTTTTTGAGAAAAGCAAGTTCTCTCAGCCGCGCCGTTCAAGAGCTAGCACTCTGGGCGGAAGCATTCGTGTGGATACCGACAGAGGGTGTTTGTGATTTTGCCCTCTTCCATCTGCGGATTTCGAATCTTCAGAGGTAATTTTTGAGTTTCTTTCATCGATTAAACGAACAATATGGATCCTTGGTAGGAAATCAGAGATCAAGTTTTGTTTTCCCGCTGCGCGTTTTGCAGTGATCTTGTCGGATTTCCTAACAGTGGTATCAGAGACACTTGTTGATTTCGTTTAAATCGACTATATCATGCTTATGTGATTATATGTTTAATATTTTTCGTATGGCATGATATGTATAAAATACTAATTCAGATTTCATATGATGAGAGAAGAATGGTGTTTTTCAATACGTTTTCATGAGATGATTTGTATATGGCAGAATTCATTTGTCGTGTGATGATCAAAACGGCTCTGTTTATATTAGATATTGATGCGATTCCAGGAGCCCTAAACATACAAACTTCACAAACAAGGGTCTTAAACATACAAACTCCAAAAACAAGAAGCTTTTGCACATATAGAAGATGTAAACTAAAGAGCTTCTTGTTCAAACATGTACAAGATGAGCCAAGGAATGTAGATGCATGATTTTTCTATGTTTATTGAGGTCATGATAAATTGTTGGTCTATGTATTGATTGAGTTCGACTGTTCCTTGCATGATGGATTTTGGTTTCATCCTAGCCATTCATGTTTGATTGAGAGAAGCATGACTATACACCCTAAACACATCAAGAAGAGGTTTGTGTTGACGTGTAGTTGTGATCTAATGTGTGATAAGTCATTCTTTTGGAAGCTTCATAAGTGTCTCTCGTGTACTTTGTTAATGCATCCTAAGCATGTGAAAGTGAAGATACAAAAGAGGTATGACTCTACTCCTTATTTATCTCTTTGCCATCATCTTTTACTTGTTCATGATTCTACATATGCATTTATTGAGTTAGAGTTTGAGGTGTATGTCTTTGTGCACCCCAAACATGTTAGGAAGAGGTGTTTATTGCCGTCTAGATGTGTCATCATTGGAGTACATGGTCATCCCAAGCATGTTAGACTTAAATTATGTATGATCATTACACTTGGTTTGCTTGACCTTGTATCTTACATAGTTTATGAGTCATTTGTGGAGTATCCCTCTTATCCAGTTGTGTGTTTAGATTCGAGGTCGAATCTTTTTGAGGAGGGAGGTAATGATGCGATTCCAGGAGCCCTAAACATACAAACTTCACAAACAAGGGTCTTAAACATACAAACTCCAAAAACAAGAAGCTTTTGTACATATAGAAGATGTAAACTAAAGAGCTTCTTGTTCAAACATGTACAAGATGAACCAAGAAATGTAGATGCATGATTTTTCTATGTTTATTGAGGCCATGATTTGATTATCCTTGAGTTTATTGCATATCATATGATGTAAGGGTTGGTGGGAGGGCAGGATGGTCATTTCATGCGTTGTCGTTGTAATATCGAGTCTAGTTGTTTGCATTGTCTTTGTTTTAGGTCTAGGATATTTTATAGAGTCTTGTAATATGTGTTTATAGTGCTAATTACCGTTTTTGAGTGTTTTCTAAGGTGACAAGGCTAAATAAGGAAAGTGTCTTGGAGAATCCCTATTTTTCAGGAAGACAGCTGGACACAGTTCGGTATGTTTGATGCACAGGTCGGAAAACATGTTCCAATGAGTTCAAACTACTTGGAGGCGTTAGAAAACTCAATTTGGTTCGATTTTCATGTTTTACACTTTTTCTAATTCGGGCTACAAGATGGACCGAAATCAGGTGGAAGTTGGGAGTCCAGAATGGAAAGTACTGAAATTCACTGGATGGATACCTAGTTTTTGGAAGCCCGTATCTCTATTAAGAAGAGTCCAAATGAGGTGATTCGAAAGCCCAAACTCAAGTAAATTTCATGAGCTACAACTTTTCTGAAGAGTTCAAACCCTAATTCGGCGTCTAGAAGCAGATAAAAACCAATAACAGACAGGGTGTAATTCCAGGGCGAGATTTTAGGGATTTGAATTATGTAATCTTCCTTGATTAGCTTTGGCATATCTTTTGTGTAAATTTGATTTAGATTGATAGGTAGTTATCTAAGAACTTTGATTGTTCAGTTAACTTTTAGGAATAGAAAAATATAGCATTATATTATGAAAAGAAACGCAGCACATGAAAGAGTTTTTTGGAGAATTAAAATTCAGTTTTGTTGCAACTGTGTGTTGCCACCTCTTTGTGTGTTTTTCCTTTGGTTTTCACAAATCAAAAATCAAGGCTAGATCCAATCAAGGTTGGAGCAAACCTAGTTGGTGAATCACAATCCAAGGATATGGAACGACGTGTCGGATTGAAAGATTTGAATTGCTCAACGTAGACATTGTTGACTTCTCTTGTCCAAGAAGGTGGTGTTTGCGCCATTGTCCCACGCAAGGGTTGATCAAAAGTGTCTTTTGAAGTTGAAAGAAGCGATCGTTATTTCCATACGATCCAAGATCGTATCAGATATAAACACACGATATGCCATGATATGTGTAAAACCACATTCGAATCTCATCTGATGAGAGCGGATTGGTGTTTTCAAATCGTTTTCATGAGATGTTATAATTCGAGATTGTTATATGTGATATAATATTTTTGTTTTTCATGTGATGATCGAAACGATTATGTTTATATCGATATGAACAACCAATAATGATTCTGTAAGAGTTTATGCGTATTCAAAACAGAAAGATTATCAATTCGATTAATGATTCTGTTTTCGGATTTCGAATGGCAGATTATTGATTTGATTGATGATTATGTTTCGGATTTCGAATAGCAGATTATCAATTCGATTAATGATTCTGTTTCGGGTTTCAAATGATAACTCTCGGTTCGATCGATGCTTCTATAAGGGCTTACACGTATTCGAAACAGTAAGATCGTTAATATGATCGACGCGTCCGTGTTAGGTTCCGAAAAGAAAATTATCAATCTGATTGATGTTTTATGTTTGGCTTCGGGGGGCACTGTCCCCCGACCCCGCCTAGGGGCGCTGTCCCTCGGAACCCCGCCTGCTGACCGGGCAGCGGGAACCCTTCCCGCTAACCGGCTAGTGGGACCGCCGTATGCGTACGTCTTATAGTTCGTTACCGTGACATTAAGTATGTCAATATATATTTATTTGTTATAATATGTTTGTGTAAAATATATTATAATTGTTGATGTCTTTGCATGGTGCATAGCATGGCCTTAGGACCTATGTGATTGACTTAGTCATATTTCTATTTTGGGTTATTATGACCTGCGTGCCGCTGTAGTTTTTGTTGTATTTTATTATACAAGTAGTTAGGCTTTTCTTTATTATTGTAATAAATGAAGAATCAAGCTACAAAAGGTGGTGATGGCGAAACACATCAAGGACGAGTGGATTCCATGGAGATGGAGGCACGAGCTCAAGATTAGAAGATATGTATCATTGCAGATGTTGTAATAGGAAGCATTTCACATAGGGTTTCCTTTATGATCTTCATTTGGTCTCATGAAGTTCATATTTAGTTTGGTCATGCTATGTCACGTTTACATATTTATCATTTTGTATGAGATGTGTGGATGATAGATTATATATATGCATAAAGGATGCTATGATATAATGATATGCAATGCAAGACATAAACTAAATTGAACTCTCATTAATAATTTAAGTCTTGATGTCATCTATGTCTTAAACACCTATTAAAATTGGGATTGTATTAAAGTAGGTATTGCCAAAGCAATGTGCTTTAAACATTCCTTGCTACGTAGGATGAGTAATAGTGCTACTCATATGTTTAAAATTGGTTAGACTTAATTGGGCTATCAAAACGGTTTTGGGCCCAAGGCATTAGATGGAATCTAACATACATTGATATATGATGTCATTATTACATAAAATCTAAGAGTTACATGAGATGTAATTGGTAAAGAAGTTACCTACCTAAATAACTTAATTTTAAGCATCATGCCAAAGCTGAGTTTAGAATTAAGTCAAATATGGATCTTAGCTCACTAAAATATTTCTTTTGAGGGTTATGTTCTAGTGGGAGTTTTATAAATTTTAACCTCATTATTAATAAAGTGTTACTTTGCATGTTTTGTAGATCGTAAATGGCTGCTAATAACAATTCCACCTTATCATTGCGATCTATCCTTGAGAAGGAAAAACTGAAAGAATGTGGGACTAATTTTGTTGACTGGTTTCGAAACTTGAGAATTGTTCTCAAGCAAGAAAAGAAGTCATACGTGCTCAATGACCCTATCCCTGAACCCCCTCCTGCTGATGCTTCTGTTGCTGCTAGGAGTAAGCATAAGAAGCATGTGGAAGATTCCAATGACATAGGATGTCTTATGTTGGCAACTATGTATTCAGGACTTCAGAAGGACCAAGAACACTCAGAAGCTTATGAGATGAGTGTGCATCTTAAACAAGCATTCCAACAACAGGCTAGGCAGGATAGGTTTGACACTGCTGTTGCATTATTTGACTGCAAGATGTCTGAAGGTGAGTCTGTTAGCGCTCATGTTTTGAAGATGAAAGGCTATATAGATCACCTGGGAAGACTTGGATATCCCCTGAGTTTAGAAATCGCCACGGATTTGATCCTTCACTCTTTACCTAGCAGTTTCTCTCAGTTCGTTATGAACTATAATATGAATAATATGGAAAGGTCCATTCCTGAGCTACATGGTATGCTCAAAACTGCTGAAGGGAATATCAAAAAGCCTATCCAAGTATTGAGTGTCAATATTAAACAAATGAAAAAGAAAGGCAAAGGCAAGGGTAAGGCAAAAGGTGCCAAAGTTGCAAAATTTGCAAAGTGGTCAAAGAGGCAAACTAAATCGAAACCTGAACCCAAGGCAAAGGTTCCTAAGGAAGGGACTTGTTTCCATTGCAACAAGCCAGGGCATTGGAAAAGAAATTGTGACATTTATTTGGAGGAGTTGAAGAAGCTGAAGGGTAGTGCCACTACATCTTCAGGTATTTATGTTATAGAAATTAATTTATCTACTTCTTCTTCCTGGGTATTAAATACTGGATGTAGATCCCATATTTGTACAAATATGCAGGGGCTCAAAAGGAGTAGGATGATGAAGAAGGGCGAGGTGGACCTACGTGTTGGCAATAGAGCAAGAGTTGCTACTATAGCTGTAGGGACCTATGAGCTTGTCTTGCCCAATGGGCTTTTATTAGTTTTAAACAATTGCTTTTATGTTCCTACTATGAGTAGGAATCTTATTTCAATATCAGTTTTGGATGATGAAGGTTATTCATTTTTAATTAAAAATAAGAAGTGTTCTATTTTTGATAAAAATGAGTTGCTTTATGGTATTGCAAGTAGTTATAATGGTATTTATGTCCTTAGAATTGATGATTCCAATGACAGTAATATTTATAACATATCTTCAAAGAGAACTAAGTCAAATGAATTAAACCCTACATATTTGTGGCATTGTCGCCTTAGCCATATAAATGAGAAGCGTGTATCTAAACTCCGTCAAGATGGATTATTAGATTCATTTGATTTTGAATCATTTGAAAATTGCGAGTCTTGTTTGCTTGGAAAGATGACAAAGACCCCTTTTACTAGACATAGTGAAAAGGCTAATGACTTATTGGGCTTGGTACATACAGATGTATGCGGCCCAATCAGCATTAGTGCCAGAGGAGGATTTCAGTATTTCATAACTTTTACTGATGATTTCAGTAGGTATGGCTATGTCTACCTAATGAAACATAAGCATGAGTCTTTTGAAATGTTTAGAACTTTTCAAAATGAAGTACAAAATCAACTTGGTAAGACAATTAAAACGCTTTGATCAGATCGAGGTGGTGAATATTTGAGCCAAGAATTTGATCAACATCTAAGAAATTGTGGAATCGTTTCACAGTTGACTCCTCCAGGAACTCCACAATGGAATGGTGTTTCTGAAAGAAGAAATCGAACTTTATTGGATATGGTTCGATCTATGATGGGTCAAGTAGATCTTCCTTTATCTTTTTGGGGTTACGCCTTGGAGACAGCTGCATTTATTTTGAACCGTGTACCATCTAAAGCGGTTGAAAAGACACCATATGAGATATGGACTGGTAAGAGACCCAGTTTGTCTTTTCTTAAGATTTGGGGTTGTGAAGCTTATGTGAAAAAATTAGTATCAGATAAGGTAGCTCCAAAGTCTATCAAATGTATTTTTGTGGGGTATCCTAAGGAAACTAAAGGGTACTATTTTTATATTCCCTTAGAGAACAAAATGTTTGTTGCTCGAAATGGAGCCTTTTTAGAAAAGGAGTTTCTCTCTAAGAGAACTAGTGGGAGTATAGTACAACTTGAGGAAACTCAAGTTCCACAAGATATTATTGAACCGTCTTTAGAGACAATTTCAGAACCACAAACAGTTGTGGAGCCTGAAAATGTAACACAAGTCCAACGCAGATCTGATAGGATACATCGTCAGCCAGAGAGATATGGATTTTCTTGTGACTGATGATAGTGAAGTTATGCTCATAGATCAAGATGAGCCTACTACCTATCAAGAAGCTGTGCCAGGTCCAGATTCAGATAAATGGCTTGGAGCCATGAATCCTGAGATGCAATCCATGTTTGATAACCAAGTTTGGTCTTTAATTGATCCTTCAGAGGGTATTAAGACTATTGGTTGCAAATGGATTTTCAAGAAGAAAACTGACATGGATGGAAATGTGCAAACCTACAAAGCAAGGCTTGTTGCTAAAGGTTTCAAACAAACTCATGGTATAGACTATGATGAAACCTTTTCACCAGTTGCTACGCTTAAGTCTATTAGAATTCTCCTTGCCATTGTAGCATACTATGATTATGAGATATGGCAAATGGATGTCAAAACTGCTTTCCTTAATGGAAATTTACTTGAGGATGTGTACATGACACAACCTGAGGGTTTTGTAAATCCTGAGAATTCAAAGAAGGTTTGCAAGCTTCAAAGATCCATATATGGATTGAAGCAAGCATCTCGAAGCTGGAATCTTCGTTTTGATGAAACAGTTAAGAACTTTGGTTTCATCAAGAATGAAGATGAACCTTGTGTTTACAAGATGGTTAGTGAGAGTGCAGTAGTGTTTCTGGTCTTATATGTGGATGACATATTGCTTATTGGGAATGATATCCCTACCTTGCAAAAGGTTAAGGCTTGTTTAAAGAATTCCTTCTCAATGAAAGACTTGGGTGAGGCTACCTATATCCTTGGCATTAAGATCTATGGAGATAGATCTAAAAGAATTATAGGCTTGAGTCAAAGTACATACATAGATAAAATGTTGAAGAGGTTCAACATGCAAAAGTCCAAGAAAGGATTCATGCCTATGTCTCATGGCATTCATCTTAGCAAGAATCAATGTCCTCGAACATCTGATGAGCGAGATCGAATGAATAAAATTCCTTATGCTTCTGCTATAGGATCGATCATGTATGCCATGTTATGTACTAGATTAGATGTCTCATATCCATTGAGTACAACAAGTAGATATCAAGCTGAACCCGGTGAAGGTCACTGGACAGCTGTCAAGAATATTCTTAAGTACCTCAGAAGGACTAAAGATGTATTCTTGGTTTATGGAGGTTTGGATGACAAGTTAGTTGTAAATGGTTACACAGATGCTAGTTTCTAAACTGACATAGATGATTTCAGATCGCAGTCCGGTTTTGTATTCACATTGAATGGTGGAGGTGTTAGTTGGAAGACTTCAAAACAAAGCATTGTGGCTGATTCTACAACAGAGGATGAGTATATAGCAGCATCAGATGCAGCTAAAGAAGCAGGTTGGTTGAAGAAGTTCATCACTGAGCTAGGAGTGGTACCTAGCATTGCAAATCCTGTGGACATTTATTGTGTCAACAATGGTGCCATAGTACAAGCAAAAGAGCCTAGGTCTCATCAGAGATCTAAACATATACTCAGGCGCTACCATCTCATTCGAGACATCATCGATAGAGGAGATGTCAAGATATACAAAGTTGACACAAACGATAACATAGCGGATCCATTGACTAAGCCTCTCTCACGGGTCAAGCATGATCAGCACACTAGATCTATGGGTCTCAGATATTTGTAGGCCTAGTGCAAGTGGGAGATTGTTAGTGTATGTGCCCTAGGTCATGATTTGGATGTTTTATGTTATACATTTATTATTAGTAAAGAGGTTTTATTATCATCATTGTGGGTTAGTATATTACACAATTTCGATATATGTCCCTGGTTCATTATTGTTATAGAGATAAAATAATTTACAATCAGTATGAGTATTGATTTGATAATCATGAGACGATTATGTGTATGGTGATACAAATCAATCTCATAGATACTTGTTAGAGAACAGTGTATTGGATAGACCCATCATGAGATTACTACATGAATTAGCGTCATAAGTAAATCTCATGATAGTCATGTTTTAATCCTTAGACTTGAGATTGTCATAGTTTCCAACATAAGGACTATTATATTGACATGATCAAACATTATCCGTAACTGGATAATAATAAAAGTCATGATTGAATATGATAGAAATTATGTAGAGGATATTGAACAATCAAGATAGAATTTGTCCCTCTCTTTTGAGAGAGATATCTTTGGGCCCCTCGATTATTGAGACTGTGAAATGCATAGTCGTGCTCAAATGAATTGATAGTGTGATCAGTATCATTTGTTTTATCAGTCTACTTAGAGATCGAGTAATCATATGTTTGAACAATATAAGCATGACGCTGACCATGACTTATGTTCAAATTAGATATCGTGTGACAAAGGGATTAATACATGTACTATTATTAGGCTAGTTGGACTGTACTCATATTAATTGGGTAGTCGTATTTCCCTGCTAGAGGCCAATTACGACTTGTTGGTTTAATAGAGATTTAACCGACTGCCAATTGATATGGGCCTATCGGGTCACACACAAGAATGCGTATGGGCTGATATTAATAATATTAATAATATTAATATTAGATATTAATTATTATTATTATTATTAATTTCATTTTTATGGTTATATGTATATATATATGTTATCGGATAATAATGAAAGAATCCATATCTGATATGGATTTTTAATATCCTAATAGAATCCATATCTGATATGGATTTTGATTGGCATTAACTAATCCGATTAGGACTCGGATTTTGATGTCTATATATGTATATATATATTATGTATCTTGTATAGAGAAGACACACGAAAACAACAGAAAACCCTAGAGCCGTTTTTGGAGAAAAGCGAGTTCTCTCAGCCGCGCCGTTCAAGAGCTAGCACTCCGGGCAGAAGCATTCGCGTGGATACCGACAGAGGGTGTTCGTGATTTCGCACCTCTTCCATCTGCGGATTTCGAATCTTCAGAGGTAATTTTTGAGTTTCTTTCATCGATTAAACGAATAACATGGATCCTTGGTAGGAAATCGGAGATCAAGTTTTGTTTTTCCGCTGCGCATTTTGCAGTGATCTTGTCGGATTTCCTAACACTTACAATCTGATATACCTTTGCATCTAGACTGACATTCAATTTTCTTTACAATTATGAAAAGCTTTACCTCCAGTACCCTCCAAGGATGCCATGGGTCATTCTAGAAGGATGTGATTTCACCATTTCAAATTATCATCCTTATGTGCTGGGTGTATTGATCCCTCACCCAAAGGATACTTTCTACATCCATGAATCACTTTCTTTAGGCTGAACTTCCCAAATAGATTTCCTGTTTAGGATTATTGTTTGCACCCATTTCACCCATAAGCTTTCCTTGTTCTTACAAATACCCTACATTATTTTCATAATGTAATCATTGTTCAACAATACCAGGTCTGGTATCCCAAGACCACCTTTTCCTTTAGCTTGCATACTGAGTTTCCTTTAACCTTTACATTACTTAAGTTGCCCCAAAGGAATCTTCTCAACAACCTTTCAGTTTATCTAATGATTTCCTTTGTGAAGAAGTATGGTGATGTTCAGTTCTTACAGATGGCAAGTAGAGTAGAGTTTATCAATTGAATTCTACGAGCATAGGATAGTTTCCATACCACCTAACTCCTGATTTTGCTATTCAAATTGTCTAACGGTGGAACAGTCCCTGAAGGTTATTCTTTTGGCAACTAAGAGAACACCTGAATATTTGATTGGTAGAGTACTAAGTAACCCAGAAAGCAGTTGGAATTCTACTAAGGAGTCTTTTATGAGTGTAACTGAAGTCACAATGACATTTGTTAGAATGAAAAGATCATCAATAAATGCCAATAGAAACAAACTCGTCTCTCCACATTTGTGGTGATAGTTGAAATGATATTCCATCCTATGACCACTATGATAAGGAAAGGAGAGAGGGTCATCTTGCCTTAGTCTCCTTGAGGAATTAAAATGACCAACCAGAGGACTATTTAAGTCTAATGAGAATGATGCAATATATATACATCGGTGCATCCAGTTCCTGTATTTTCTGGAAATTTCATGTTTTTGAGTATCTCTATAAGGTTACTCCATTTGACAATATCAAAAGCCTTTATTATATCCAACTTAATTGGACAACCCTTTGGACCAGAGACCTTCATATAATTCTTCACTATCTCATGCATTAGTAGGATGTTATTCTAATGTTCATACCTTGAATAAATGCATATTGGTTGTCATCTACAAGAATAGAAAGCATGGGCTTCAACATGTTTGCTAACACTTTCGAAATAACCTTGTACGTGACATTACAATTGACATGAGCCTGAAATCCTTCATCTTGATTGGGGTCTCTACCTTCAGAATGAGTGAGATGCCTGTTGCATTCATAGGATAATAAATGAAATCTCTATTCAAGAAATAAAGAATGGCTTCAGTGAATTCTAGCCCAACCAGAACCCAGTTGTCAATAAAGAACTCAGCAGTAAATCTATCAGGGCTTGGAACACTATCCTTTTTCATTGAGAAAAGGGCATCTTTTATTTCTTTCTTTGTTACAAGTGCCTTAAGGAACTACTTGAGTTTTCCATTCCAAATATTTTCTGGGATTGGGCTTTGGCTTGGCTCTTCAAATAGATTCTCAAAAAAGTCAATCGACATGTTCTTCACCAAGTTGTAATATTCAATCATCATACTTTGATCACCTTGAACACTAAATATTTGTTTCTAGATGTGTGGGTTTTAACAGTCCTATGGAAGAAGGGTGTTTCTGTCCCCATCTTTTATTCGTTTCACCTTTGACTTTTTTTTTGTAGAATTTTTCTTCAAAGACTAGGAGATTTGTGTATTGTTGAAGGGCAACTTTTTTCTTTTCTTAGATAAGGAAATTATCACAATCCTGCTATACACTCTACGGTGTCATCTCAAAAGCTTGTTTTGCTTTTGCCACCTTCTCACTTATGCTCTCAAGGTGTTATTTGTTTAGGTCCTTTAGTGGTTGTCTTAGCCTCATCAATTTCTTTGTGAGTCTGAGTAAGGGATTTCCTTGTCCTGGGGAGCTCCATCTATCACTTAGGACATACTTAAACTTTGGGTAACACATCTAACCTTTCACAAATTTGGAAGGTTTTGGCTCAAAATATTTCCACATTTGCCCAGGAAGTACCTAGAAAAGTGATCAAAGATTGTTGGAGCTTCATAGTCTAGCTGAAAGGTGTGGAAAATAGATTTCCAAGCCTCATTACAGAACATATGATCAATATGAGTATAGACCCTCTTTTCAGCATCTTGTTTGTTTGACCAAGTGAATATGAAACCCCTTAGTGGAATATTAAAGAGGTCTATTTGTTGAATCCAGTCAGTGAATTCAACCATTGCATTTCTATCTTTTTCCCCCTTCTTCCTTGAGCATTTAGTAAAATGTTAAAGTATCCCACTATAATCGAGGGAGAGCTTTCATACCATCCAATTGATTCTTTAATTCCTTCCGTAAGTATCTTCTTGGACTTCTCTCATTATAACCATATGCTATGGTTACAACGAATTCTTCTTGCTTGTACAGCTTTGTATTTAAATTGCAAGTGATACATTGTTCCTCACGATGTAACATTTATCCTTCAAATCAATTTAAATATGCGAACAGAATTCTTGAAACTAGGTTGGGCAGAGTATTATGCACGGTCTTCTATTGTTTGAAAACATTCTTACTAAAATTTTCAAATTATCGTTGCCGTATTTTTACTTTAACTCGACCCATCACTCCTACTATCTTCTCCTTTATATATTTACTTACTGCTTCTGGCTTCAAAGGAGACTTTAAACCCATTATATTTCAACCAGCCAACTTGATCATCTTTTGTTTTTCGGGGGGCTTTATATTCCCCTAGCTTTACTCCGTGGGTTCTCGAAGTTATCTTCCTCCTTTCTCTCCCTCATAGCCTTTGATTCAGTGCTCTGAGATGGCTTGCAAATAACAATGTTTCTATCTTTAGAAGGCAATATGTTGTTATCACCATCCTGTTCCTTGTTCAATTGCTCTCCACTATCATCCTTCTCAATTAGTGAAGAAACTTTGTCAACCAATAGAGGTATCTCTATTGGGACTTCCTCACCTTCCCCTTCACTATTACTGTACTCCTTATCAGACTCCTCACCTGATGCAGAGTAGTCTGAGCAGTGAACCTTATCTACATCTAGAACACGATCTTGAACTAGGGAGTTAACATTTACATATGGGGCCAACCCTTAGAGTATGTCCCCATTTTAATCCTCTAAAAGTGCAAGTGTACTAAAAATTTTTAGGGTGGCTTAATATTATTTAAGGTCTTTCTTCCAGCACTAACTTGTGATGGGGACTTGTTTCATTTTCTTTTGATATGTTATCACAGGTTTTAGAGAAGTCAACCCAGGCTCATCCAGGCTATCCCCCAATTGATTTTGGTTCATCACCAGATCATTTGCCTGTTCTTCAACAGTTTCTTGATTGTTTTGCGTATGCAGAGCCTGTCCTTTTCCTTCATGTGTGTCAACAGGCCTAGGTTGCATCCATATTTTTCTTTGTGTTCCTTCAGTAGCCTACCCTACAACTCTTTGCCCTTGAGTATTCGGCCTGTTCGGAATATTTTGTCCTATATCTCCTTACTGTTATAATAGTTTGTAAAGGTAATGGGATGAAGAATGTGGGTGAAATAGTGTTGAAATAAGCAAGAATAGCTTGACTCATGACTTGGATCGATCCATGTATAAAATGGATAGATCCATGTGGCTTGAAAATGAAGTTAGTATTCTGCCGGACATAGATCGATCACATCGACCGATCGATGTATCCTGGGTGTAGAGTTGAAACTTTCTGTCCAACATAGATCGATCACATAGATCGATCGAAGACTTCGATCGATCGATGTGACAGATCGAAGTGGTGCTGGAGCTTATGATCGATCGATGTCCCAACCGAAGTGAATTTTCATGAAAAATCACAACTTATGCACCAAAGGACATATCCAATCGCATGAAACGTCTGAATGGAGTTTGAGAGCCTATAAATAAACTATTACAACCCATTTTTCAAGACATCTTGCAATCTATTTCATACAAGCATTCTATATTTTTCTTCCTACTCAAATTCTCTCTTGTTCTTGAAAGTTCATTGAATCTCTATTCTTTTGCTGAGAATAAGAGATTGTAGGTTATTGTATCCTAGGAGGAAATTTGCTTACAACCCTGCAGCAACTAATGGGGGCAAATATTCTTTTCGGAAAGCGATTCTCACGCCTCAAGCCAAGCTTCTTCTGTAGGATCTGCAAGGCACCACTAGAAGGGGGGGGGGTTGAATAGGTGGTGCGGAAAATATGGTTTTTAAAATTTCTTTAGACCTAACCAATTCAAGTTCTGAAAACAGATTCTGTTTTCAGTACCAGTTTTAGAACGATTTAAAAACTAGGTTAGAGGTCTCCAAAAATTATGAAATTTTGAGAGAACTTAGCCTCAGATGTTGTGAGGGTCCCCTAAAAATTTCAAATCAAAATTCAACCTTTAACCCCTTCAAAAACCGTTGGCACTCAGATTGTGCAAAACTGCCAGAAACGGTAGATGGTTTTGAAAAATTAATTCCTATTTGTGTGAATGTTCAAATGATCTGAAAATTTGACCAATAACTCTTCACACACTATATTTAAATGGGTTGAAACAGTTTTTGAAAATTCTTTTGGGAAGTAGGTCAAATACACCCAAAGTCTCAACCTTTGCAAGTCTGAAAATCAGACTGCACTAGTCTCAGAACTTTTGATGTTTGGATGACTTATACTTGTCCAAAAGGGTTGAAACTTGTGCCAAATTAACCCTAGAACGTTTATGTATGTTTCTGGAAAATTTTATAATTTTTAGAAAACGTTTACTATTTTTGCGAACGTCAACAATATAAGTAAACAGCGCAGAAACTGAAACATAAATGCAGAAAGTAAATTGCACCAAGAATTTTATACTGGTTCGGTTATAAACAACCTACTCCAGTCTTCAAGGAACACCTTCCTTGGTTCACACTAATTTCACACACGCAGTACACCTTACCGCAGGGTTGATAGAGTTACACCTTAACTCCAACCCTTTACAAACCTTGTATAGTGAGTACAATTTGTACGAACACCACCACCTCGCTAGAATGAAGATTGATCACACCTTGATCAATCTTGTACAATGATGAATGAATGGTGGTTTCTATGAAGCCTATTCAAGGATGAAAGAAGTAAAGTACAATAGGCTTTTTACAAGAAGAAGAAAGAAAGAAAGTGTAGGAGAAGAAAGCTTTTGCACTTTGATCACTTTTGAATATGATTCTTGGTGTTACTTTTGTTTGTTCTTCTCTTCTCTTTTTAATCAAGTCCAGCCGTCCCTTGCACCCCTTCTCCCCTCTTGAAACTTTCCTTTTAATTGCTTGAGAGGGTGTGAGACATCATAGTGACAACATTTTGCTTACTTGGCATCACTCCATTGGACCATCATTTAGTCATTGCTTACTTGGCACCTTTTGATTGGCTCATTGTTGTCATCATTTGATGACATGGATATTCTGAAAAAACACTTTAAACATGTGCCAAATAATCAATTATCAAATCATGCCAAAATAGTCACAATATGTCATAAAGTTTGAGACACAAAAATCCTCCCTTCCACCCTTGAAAAAATCGGCCATATCATAGTGTTAATGCTGAAATTTTCAGCATTTTCCATGTGTGACAAATCAGAATTTCTTCCATATTTCTTTGAATTTCTTCCATAAAAATACATCCAATAATTAAGGCAAGTCTTGCCACAAGATTGAGAATGAACTTGGACACAATAATGGGGTAAATTTCGGCCACAACAAATTGTACACATGCTGAAAAATTTCAGCATGTGTGATATGAAGAATATCACACTTAATAACCTTACATACAATTCAAATCATTTCCATAATTTCTTTGATTTATTCCTTAATGAAAAAATTAATAAAATGTCTTCCTTAAGCCTTAAGAATTCGGCCATTAAGGTGTGTGACATGCTGAAATTTTCAGCATGTGACATAAGAGAGGTGTATGTTGAAAACTTACCTTTTGTAGCTTCTCTCTTGATTCATCAACATTGTATGATTGATTCTTGACCAATCAACATGCCAACAAGACTCCACATGTGCTCCACATCAGCTTGAGTGACGTTTAATGTGTATGTACATGTGCTGAAATTTATTTTTGCTAACTTTGAAAAATAGTGCACATTTAATATTACACACATGTAATATTCCAATCAGCCCTTAATTTAATTTTCTAGAACACTTTAAGATGTATATTATATGTAAAAAGTGTCTAGATACGTGCCACATCATGTTCAAGAAAAACGTTCCATGTCAAGTGCGTAGAAAACCGAATTTTCGATATTTATCGATTACCCGATTTTTCTCTAATTTAAATTCCAACTTTTGCACATGCTATATATATTATGTTATACATAATATATATAATATATACTTTAATTTTCAGCACTTGGCTGATTTAAAGTGGTACCATAAACATGTGACAAAAATAAAATTAGAATCTTCACATTTTGGCCTAAATGTGGGGTGATTTGTGTGTGCCAACATGGAAAGTATTTTTGTCTCAATAAACAGTATATGGCACGAAATTTTTGATAAATTTTGATGTATATGGGCTGGCCATTTATTTATGGCAAGTACGTGACACGTTGGCGAAGTTTCGGTATCGCCCGATACGACAAATTTCGGTTTAGAACCTTTTATCGTGTCGTATTTAATATGTCATCACCATATCTTATATCATATGATATAAGATCTGAATATACTCATAAATATGAGTTAAGTATAGTGGTGTGACGTAAACGTACGTTCGTAAGATATATAACGTGTCAATAGTACGTTGGAATAAATGTGTATGTGCCTTTTATAAAAATCTGAAAATATAGTATATATATATGTATTAAAAACGTGTGACATTGATGTGTGGAGGAGGAGAAGACTTTCCTTCCATAGCCATGTTGCCTTTAAGCCTTTTCCAAATGCATCTTCCTTTAATGAACTACTTAGTTTATCAAACTAAGTACTTCACTTAATGAACTACTTTAGTTCATTAATTGTGGCACCTGAAAATAGTATAAACTCAACAAATGTTCGCCATATGATGTAAGCTTTAAAGCTTCATGGCTCGTTAGTACGGCAACATAATATATGAGGTAAATAAGGCAAGTTATCATGCATACATGTACACTTGTGTATATATATATATATACTTAACGTTATATATATATATACATATTCAAATTTCTTATTTTAAAATCACTCAAACCCTCATATTTCTACAATCTCCCCCTTTTGATGATTTTCAAAATAACAAGTGTACATGATTTAAGTGTTGTCTCTCCCCCTCGAATTGTGCACAGATTTGAAATTTGAATTTCGAATTTCAAAGTCGGCTCCCCCTTGATTTTTGCAATTAGGATCAATCAGTGATCTCTCCCCCTTAAATTTCTATCTCCCCCATTAAATTTCTATCTCCCCCTTAAATCATGCTTTTCTCTCCCCCTTTATTTTGGAAAGTTAATCAAAAGATTCCTGTCAAAAAGGAAAGTAAATCAAATAATATCGCATTAAATCATATCAACAGGAATCATGCCTAATTTAGAGCGAAGAGATTCAAATGTGGCTTGATTTAAGGCCTTAGTAAATATATCCGCTACTTGTGATTCGGTGCGTACGTGATCTATGACAATATTACCATTGTTAACGTGATCACGAAGAAAATGATAGCGAACTTCTATATGCTTAGCCTTAGAGTGTAATACGGGGTTCTTAGACAAATTAATTGCACTCATACTATCACAATATATAGGAATTTTATCTACGGTAATTCCAAAGTCCGAAAGTTGTTGTTTTATCCACAACAACTGTGTGCAACAAAGGCTAAGAGCCATATACTCAGCCTCAGTAGTGGACAAAGCAACACTTGCTTGCTTTTTGGAAAACCATGAAATAAGGGAATTTCCTATAAATTGGCAAGTTCCGCTCGTGCTTTTTCTATCTATTTTGCAGCCACCATAATCTGCATCAGTATAAGCATGTAAGTCGAATGTAGAATCCTTATCGTACCAAATACCTAAGGTGGGCGTGTGCTTAATATAGCGGAATATTCTTTTTACCGCATTTAAGTGTGACACCTTAGGTTGACTTTGAAAACGAGCACACATGCATACGCTAAACATGATGTCAGGCCTACTAGCAGTTAAATATAGTAAAGAACCTATCATAGATCTATATAATCCATTATCAACATCTTTACCATGTTCATCTTTGTCTAATTTAGTAGTGACACTCATAGGCGTGGGGGATGGTTTCAAATTTTCAAAATTGAATTTCTTGATCATGTCGTTTACGTACTTAGCTTGGCTTATATGAATTCCTTTACTCGTTTGCTTAATCTGCAAGCCAAGAAAATAGTTAAGTTCACCAACCATAGACATTTCAAATTCAGCTTTCATACAATTTTCAAAATCCTTAACGAGTCTATGTGAGGTAGAACCAAAAATAATGTCATCTACGTAAATTTGAATAATAAGTAAATCTGATTTTTCTTGTTTCAAAAATAGTGTACTATCTATAGTACCACGTTTAAAATTATTTTCTAAAAGAAAAGTAGCAAAACGATCATACCATGCTCTAGGTGCTTGCTTTAGTCCATATAGTGCCTTCTTTAGTTTGTACACGTGATCAGGATGTTTCAAATCTTCAAAACCGGGTGGTTGCTTCACGTATACTTCTTCTTGTATAAATCCGTTTAGAAAAGCACTTTTGACGTCCATTTGATACAATTTAAAATCTTTCATGCAAGCAATAGCAAGTAAAAGTCGTATAGCTTCTAAACGTGCTACGGGTGCAAATGTTTCATCGTAGTCTATTCCTTCTTCTTGATTATATCCTTGAGCTACGAGTCTTGCTTTATTTCTAACGACTTTTCCTTCTTCATTCATTTTGTTCCTAAACACCCACTTTGTGCCTATTATTGTCTTATCTTGTGGTCGTGGCACTAAATCCCATACATCATTTCTAACGAATTGATTAAGTTCGTCATGCATAGCATCAATCCAAGATGAATCACTCAAAGCATCATGCACATTTTTAGGCTCAATTTCAGAAATCATAGCATGAAATTCATTTATTTCATCCGAAGTAATTCTTCTACGTGGTCGCACACCGTGAGTGATGTCGCCTATGATGAGATCATGTGGGTGATCTCTATGCCATCTTGGTTGATTATTTTCTAAGTTATCATGCATTTCTATATGATCATGCATTTCTAGTGTTTCATTCATCTCATGCATATCAAAAGACTCATTTTCTTCATCCAAAACGGGTTTCAAATCAAAGTCATCATCATATTCCTTTTCTTTATCAACCTCTCCAAATTCATTGAATTTAACATGAATAGATTCCATGATTTGTCTAGTGAGAGGATCATAACATCTATAGGCTTTTGAATTTATGGAATACCCAATGAAAATGCACTCAATCGATTTGGATTCAAATTTATCTAAGTTATCTTTTGTATTCAAGACAAAACATTTGCATCCAAACACACGAAAATAATCTATTTTAGGCATGCGATCATTCAAAATTTCGTAAGGCGTCTTGTTTATTTTCTTTCTTATAGATAGGCGATTTACAATATAGCATGCACAATTTACGGCTTCCGCCCACAGAAATCTAGGTAATTTATTTTCGCAAAGCATAGTTCTAGCGATTTCTTGTAGTGTGCGATTCTTTCTTTCTACTACTCCATTTAATTGTGGAGTTCTAGGTGGCGAAAACTCATGTTTAATTCCTTTTCTTCACAGAATGAAATCATCTCTTTATTTTTAAACTCACCGCCTCTATCGCTTCTTATTCTTTTCACATTTACGCCGTATTGATTTTCAAGTTGTTTAATTAATTTAGCGATTTCTATGGCGCTATCATCCTTATGTGCAAGAAATAAAGTCCAAGTATAACGAGAGAAGTCATCAACAATTACACATGCATAGTGACGCCCACCAAGGCTTGTAGTACGACTAGGACCAAACAAATCGATATGCAATAGTTCTAGTATTCTAGTCGTGCTTATCTCATTTTAGGCTTAAGTGACTCACGTGTTTGTTTGCCTTTTATGCAAGATTCACACAACTGAAAGTTGTCTAAATCAAGCTTAGGCAATCCCCGTACTAGGTTCTTTTGTTGCAATTTTTCTAGTGTAGAAATACCTATGTGTCCTAAACGTCTATGCCACAAATTCACATTGGGTTCATTTGACATAAAACATTTGACTTTGGCATCTACTACATCATCCATAGATAGTGTGAATATATTTCCTTCACGTTTTCCTTTTAAAACAGTTTCTCCATTTTTATTTATTATATTACAGTAAGGGTGAGTAAAACACACATTGAAACCATTGTCAACAAATTGCGAAATACTAAGAAGATTGTAAGATAAGTTGCTTACCAAAAACACGTTGGAGATTTGAAGTGTATCCGGGTTTCCAATCGTACCTTTACCAATGATCTTGCCTTCATTGTTGTCTCCAAAGGTCACGGATCCGCCTTTTGTGACCTTCTTTAATTTGGAGAAGAGGCTCGGGTCACCTGTCATGTGCCTCGAGCAACCACTGTCAAGGAACCACTTTATTGATATGTCTTTTGATGAGTGGTCTCCCTGCAATGTAAAAAGGTGATTTAGGTACCCTTTTAATTTTGGGTCCTTTCGAGTTAGTTAATCACCTTTTAGTAAAGGTACCTTTCGGTACCCATACTTGGGTGATCCTTCTCGGTCTATCAAATGGCAAGAAAGTAGATGAAGGTGCGACATAGTATACATGTGGTGCATGTACTTTGGGTCTTTGCCCAAGGACTCCCCTATACTCAATGTATAAGGACGTTTGTGATATGTCCTTGTGTGTGTGTGCGTGGTGCGTGGATGATATGTATTCCGTGTATGCATTGATCTCTTCTTCTCATATCTATATGGTACAACATTATATTTCACATGATATGAGGGAGTGGGGCGTGTGGAAGGGGGTGCTTTCTGCGTCATCTTAGACGCCACTTGATGCTTAGGGGTGTCTACCTTTTTAGACACAACAAACTTGGTTGGTTTGGTTGATACTTCGTTAGTATCAACGTACCCCAATCCAGTTTTGTCACTGTCATGCTTTTGCGATAATATGATGCGATGCAGCATGTTTGACCCTGTATCGAATTGTTTCATCATGTTCTCTAAATCTGTATTCCTTGATTTCAAATTTGAAATCTCGGATTTCATTTCATTATTTTGAGAAGTTAATGATGAGATCTCGTTTTTTAATGCAGTGATGGCACATGAAGACTCTTTCTTTGAATCGCTTAATTGAGCGACAAGATTCTCGTTAGAAGATTCTAACAGTTTCTTGTCTTCAATTAAACGTTTCTTTTCTTTTGCGAGAGTCTTAGTAAATTTATGTAACTCAAGATATTGACTAAATAAATCATCGTAAGAAGGTTCAGAGTCAGAGTCAGAGTCAGATGATACCTCATTCGACGCCTTTGAAGCGAAGCAAACTTGAGCGGTCTCCTCTTCGGTCTCAGTTTCAGAGTCTGATGAGTCACTCCATGTGGAGGCCTTTAGTGCACGTTTCCTTTGTTTAGGATCTGAGACGGGTCTATTTTTGTTCCGCTCCTTGTCAGGGTACTTATTAGTTTGCTTTTCTTTGTTTGGGCAGTCATATGATAAGTGTCCGAGTTTGCCGCATTCATAACATTTAATGTCCTTATCATTTGACTTGTTTTTATTTCTCTTAGATGTAGTGCCCTTGTTTTTATTTCTAAATGATTTTCTCATGAATCTTCTTAGTCCTTTTGCCAATAGAATTAAGTCATCATTATCCGATTCGGAATCACTATCATCTATGTGATCAGAGGGAGGGGAGACGTATTCATTTGATTTAAAAGCAATTGTCTTACCTTGTTTGGTTGATTCCGATTTCCGAATAATGAGTTTGTTTTCATACACTTTTAGTGAACCAATGAGTTCTTCCATTTTTATTGACTTAGTCTCCTTGCTTTCTTCTATGGCAGTCACTTTAGGATCCCATTCTGAAGGGAGGCTCCGTAGGACTTTCTGTACTTTTTCCTGCGTTGTAAAGGCCTTACCAAGAGACTCAAGAGAGTTATAGATGTTAGTCAAACGAAGATCCATATCAACAATTGACTCATTAGGCAACAACTTGAAAGACTCAAGAGTAGACATAAGCATATTAATTTTAGACTCTTTGACTTGACTCGTGCCTTCGTGTTTCATTTCTAAGATTCTCCACATTTCTTGTGCACTCGAACAATTGGACACATAACTGGACTCACTCTTACTTAAGCCATTTAAGAGTAATTGCATGGCCTTAGCATTCATACTCAGTTTCTTTTTGTCTTCACTAGTATAGTCTTGTCTTGTTTTAATTACTTCTAGTGTGACTCCATCTACAATGGACAATTTAGACGGGACATATGGACCATCTTCAATTATTGACCAAAGGTCTATGTCTATAGCCATAAGAAATAATTTCATCCTAAGTTTCCATTGAATAAAAGACTCACCGTCAAAGAGTGGAGGCCTTTGGCTTGACATACCTTCTTGTTCGGTTTTGAGATTTGTGGATGCCATCTCACTGAATCGTTGGATTCCTTGTAGTGAGTATTCCTGCGCTCTGATACCACTTGTAGGATCTGCAAGGCACCACTAGAAGGGGGGGGTTGAATAGGTGGTGCGGAAAATATGGTTTTTAAAATTTCTTTAGACCTAACCAATTCAAGTTCTGAAAACAGATTCTGTTTTCAGTACCAGTTTTAGAACGATTTAAAAACTAGGTTAGAGGTCTCCAAAAATTATGAAATTTTGAGAGAACTTAGCCTCAGATGTTGTGAGGGTCCCCTAAAAATTTCAAATCAAAATTCAACCTTTAACCCCTTCAAAAACCGTTGGCACTCAGATTGTGCAAAACTGCCAGAAACGGTAGATGGTTTTGAAAAATTAATTCCTATTTGTGTGAATGTTCAAATGATCTGAAAACACTATATTTAAATGGGTTGAAACAGTTTTTGAAAATTCTTTTGGGAAGTAGGTCAAATACACCCAAAGTCTCAACCTTTGCAAGTCTGAAAATCAGACTGCACTAGTCTCAGAACTTTTGATGTTTGGATGACTTATACTTGTCCAAAAGGGTTGAAACTTGTGCCAAATTAACCCTAGAACGTTTATGTATGTTTCTGGAAAATTTTATAATTTTTAGAAAACGTTTACTATTTTTGCGAACGTCAACAATATAAGTAAACAGCGCAGAAACTGAAACGTAAATGCAGAAAGTAAATTGCACCAAGAATTTTATACTGGTTCGGTTATAAACAACCTACTCCAGTCTTCAAGGAACACCTTCCTTGGTTCACACTAATTTCACACACGCAGTACACCTTACCGCAGGGTTGATAGAGTTACACCTTAACTCCAACCCTTTACAAACCTTGTATAGTGAGTACAATTTGTACGAACACCACCACCTCGCTAGAATGAAGATTGATCACACCTTGATCAATCTTGTACAATGATGAATGAATGGTGGTTTCTATGAAGCCTATTCAAGGATGAAAGAAGTAAAGTACAATAGGCTTTTTACAAGAAGAAGAAAGAAAGAAAGTGTAGGAGAAGAAAGCTTTTGCACTTTGATCACTTTTGAATATGATTCTTGGTGTTACTTTTGTTTGTTCTTCTCTTCTCTTTTTAATCAAGTCCAGCCGTCCCTTGCACCCCTTCTCCCCTCTTGAAACTTTCCTTTTAATTGCTTGAGAGGGTGTGAGACATCATAGTGACAACATTTTGCTTACTTGGCATCACTCCATTGGACCATCATTTAGTCATTGCTTACTTGGCACCTTTTGATTGGCTCATTGTTGTCATCATTTGATGACATGGATATTCTGAAAAAACACTTTAAACATGTGCCAAATAATCAATTATCAAATCATGCCAAAATAGTCACAATATGTCATAAAGTTTGAGACACAAAATCCTCCCTTCCACCCTTGAAAAAATCGGCCATATCATAGTGTTAATGCTGAAATTTTCAGCATTTTCCATGTGTGACAAATCAGAATTTCTTCCATATTTCTTTGAATTTCTTCCATAAAAATACATCCAATAATTAAGGCAAGTCTTGCCACAAGATTGAGAATGAACTTGGACACAATAATGGGGTAAATTTCGGCCACAACAAATTGTACACATGCTGAAAAATTTCAGCATGTGTGATATGAAGAATATCACACTTAATAACCTTACATACAATTCAAATCATTTCCATAATTTCTTTGATTTATTCCTTAATGAAAAAATTAATAAAATGTCTTCCTTAAGCCTTAAGAATTCGGCCATTAAGGTGTGTGACATGCTGAAATTTTCAGCATGTGACATAAGAGAGGTGTATGTTGAAAACTTACCTTTTGTAGCTTCTCTCTTTGATTCATCAACATTGTATGATTGATTCTTGACCAATCAACATGCCAACAAGACTCCACATGTGCTCCACATCAGCTTGAGTGACGTTTAATGTGTATGTACATGTGCTGAAATTTATTTTTGCTAACTTTGAAAAATAGTGCACATTTAATATTACACACATGTAATATTCCAATCAGCCCTTAATTTAATTTTCTAGAACACTTTAAGATGTATATTATATGTAAAAAGTGTCTAGATACGTGCCACATCATGTTCAAGAAAAACGTTCCATGTCAAGTGCGTAGAAAACCGAATTTTCGATATTTATCGATTACCCGATTTTTCTCTAATTTAAATTCCAACTTTTGCACATGCTATATATATTATGTTATACATAATATATATAATATATACTTTAATTTTCAGCACTTGGCTGATTTAAAGTGGTACCATAAACATGTGACAAAAATAAAATTAGAATCTTCACATTTTGGCCTAAATGTGGGGTGATTTGTGTGTGCCAACATGGAAAGTATTTTTGTCTCAATAAACAGTATATGGCACGAAATTTTTGATAAATTTTGATGTATATGGGCTGGCCATTTATTTATGGCAAGTACGTGACACGTTGGCGAAGTTTCGGTATCGCCCGATACGACAAATTTCGGTTTAGAACCTTTTATCGTGTCGTATTTAATATGTCATCACCATATCTTATATCATATGATATAAGATCTGAATATACTCATAAATATGAGTTAAGTATAGTGGTGTGACGTAAACGTACGTTCGTAAGATATATAACGTGTCAATAGTACGTTGGAATAAATGTGTATGTGCCTTTTATAAAAATCTGAAAATATAGTATATATATATGTATTAAAAACGTGTGACATTGATGTGTGGAGGAGGAGAAGACTTTCCTTCCATAGCCATGTTGCCTTTAAGCCTTTTCCAAATGCATCTTCCTTTAATGAACTACTTAGTTTATCAAACTAAGTACTTCACTTAATGAACTACTTTAGTTCATTAATTGTGGCACCTGAAAATAGTATAAACTCAACAAATGTTCGCCATATGATGTAAGCTTTAAAGCTTCATGGCTCGTTAGTACGGCAACATAATATATGAGGTAAATAAGGCAAGTTATCATGCATACATGTACACTTGTGTATATATATATATATACTTAACGTTATATATATATATATACATATTCAAATTTCTTATTTTAAAATCACTCAAACCCTCATATTTCTACATCTTCTTGATCTTCTTCTCTTGTTATTTGTCTTGTTTTCTTATTTTCATAACAATCGAAAGGAATATTTGAGATGGATTCAAAGACATTCTTGTACCAAGAGAGCATGAAGCTTGATCGTTTCGATGGCACCAATTATCTACTGTGGAAGGACAAGATGTTGTTCCTCTTACTTCGCTTCAGATTGGGTATTGTCTCGGCCCAAATCTGAAGGATTTGTCAACCTCACAAGAAGAGGACTCCGAGGAGGTTAAAGCCGCTTGGAGGAAGAGGCATGAGGATAATATGCTATGTCGTTGGCATATTCTCAACAACCTGTCAGATCGTATCTACGATCTGTTCACGGAAACTTCATCACCAAAGGAGATATGGAACGTCTTGGAGTTCAAATACAAGAACGAGAAACAAGACGCGGACAAATTCCAGGTGATGAAGTATTTTAATTTTAAAATGGTTGAAAATTTGTCAATCATGGACCAAGTGCACGAGTTGCAGGTCATTGTGTCCAAACTGAAAGAGTTGGGTGTAGAAGTTTCTGAGGCATTACAAGTAGGAGGGATAATTGTGAAGCTTCCCCCTAGTTGGAATGACTACAGGATGAAATTACTACACTCAACTGAATCCTTTTCCCTTGAACAACTTCAAAAGCATTTGCGAATTCAAGATGAGACAAGGAGTCTTGTAAAGAGACATGTCTCTGATGATGGACCTAGAGTGCATTATGTCAAAGGGAAAATAGGGAGTTTGGTTGGAAATAAAGGAAAGAACTCCGATTTTTCTGAATCCACAGACAAAGCAGAATCCAAGAAAGGTAAGAGATGTTATAATTGTGGTAAGAAAGGACATCTCAAGAAGGACTGTTGGTTTCGAAAGAAACAAAAGCAGGGTGGTAGTTCCCAACTTACCAACAATGCGAACATGGTAAACATTGAGACTGATCAGCTGGTAGCAATGGTTTCCGGATTGCATGTTGGTATGGTAATGGAACTTCATATGGCTACGAATGAAATCACAAATAACTGGTGGTTCGATTCGGGTGCAACTGTACACGTATGCAACAATAGGGCTTTGTTTAAGACCTATCAAGTTCTGGATGATTGCCAACAAGTTTTGATGGAAAACCACAGCGCCACAAAAGTCTTGGGTAAAGTTAGTGTAGAGTTAGACTTTAATTCTGGAAAGAAATTGTTCTTAGTCAACGTTCTACATGTACTTGAGATTTCAAAGAATGTTGTATCTGCTAGTCTTGTTTGTAAGAATGGATTCGAGACTGTAATGGAGGGGAACAAAATTATATTGTCCAAGAATGGTATCTTTGTCGGCAAGGGTTATGTTTGCGATGAGATGTTTAAATTAAGTATCAATAAAAATTCCGCGGTTTCTGTTTACTCTGTTGATTCTTCTTTTTTATTATGGCATGATAGACTTGCACATATTAGTAGTACTACTATTAAATTCATGTCTAATCATGCCTTAATTTCTTGCAATGATGAAAATGAAAGAACATGTGAAGTATGTATACAAGCTAAAATGACAAAGAAACCGTTTCCAAAAGTAGAACGAAATACTGAACTCTTAGAACTTGTTCACTCAGATATTTGTGAATTGAACGGTGTTTTAACCTGGGTGGCAATCGATATTTCATAAATTTCATTGATGATGCCCCTAGATATACTTATTTATATTTACTAAGGCATAAAAATGAAGCCTTTGACATGTTCGAAGTCTATAAAATGGAAGTTGAAAATCAATCGGGATTAAAAATCAAAGTTCTAAGAAGTGATCGTGGTGGTGAATACTTCCTCTTGAATTTAATCAATTTTGTGAGGAGAATGGTATCATACACTAGAAAAGTGCTCCGTACACACCCCAACAAAATGGTTTGGGTGAAAGAAAGAATAGGAGTTTAGTTGACATGATAAATGGAATGTTAATAAACTCTGGTTTGCCAAAGAATTTGTGGGGAGAAGCCTTGTTAACGGCTTGTCACATTCATAATAGAATTCCTTCTAAAAAGTTTAAGGTTTCTCCATACGAATTATGGAAGAAAAGAAGACCAAATCTAAGTTATCTTAGAGTTTGGGGTTGTCTAGCCTATTATAGAGTTCCAGATCCGAAGAGGACTAAGTTGGGGCCAAGAGCTCTTAAAGGTGTCTTTATTGGATATGCCGAATTTTCCTAAGCATATAGGATTCTAGATTTAGAATCCAATGTGGTTGTTGAATCTAGAGATGTTGAATTTCTTGAGAATAAATTCTTGAGAACAGATTCAAATCAAAGTTCAATAAGTGAAAATTTGAATGAACCAATTGTTGGAGATTTTTCCAATAATCCTTCTAGTGTTGATGAACAAAATCAAGACTCTCCAACTGAGGTTAGGAGAAGTCAACGTGCTAGAAAGGAAAAGTATTTACATCCGGACTTCATTTCTTCGCAATCCATTACTTTCATAGTTGAAGGTAATAGGACAAAGGTATTTAATCAAATACCTATTGTACTAAGTATGGAAGATGATCCAAAATCCTATGAGGCGATGTCATCGTTTTGGAAGGAAGCAATTGATGATGAGATAAACTCGTTACTGTCTAACAATACGTGGGTTCTCACTGATTTGCCTCCAAGTTCCAAAGCAATTGGATGTAAAAGGGTATTTAGAAGAAAATATTATTCGGATGGTTCACTTCAAACTTTCAAGGCAAATTAGTAGCAAAAGGCTTTAGACAACAAGAAGGGATAGACTGTTTTGACACATATGCTCCAGTTGCGAGAATAACATCCATTAGAGTGTTCATAGTATTAGCATCCATAAATAACTTGGTTATTCATCAAATGGATGTTAAGACTGCATTTCTCAATGGTGATTTAGACGAAGATATCTATATAGAACAACCGGAAGGTTTTGTACTTCCGGGGAATGAGCACAAAGTGTGCAAATTGATAAGGTCATTGTATGGATTGAAACAAGTACCGAAACAATGGCATGAAAAGTTTGACACAACCATTTTAAAGGATGGTTTTCGGCATAATAGTGCAGGTAAGTGTGTATATTCCAAGTTTACAGACAAATATGGTGTCATTATTTGTTTGTACGTGGATGACATGCTAATTATCAGTACTAATATGGAAGGAGTAGCTGAAACTAAGAAGTATTTAACTTCACAATTCCAAATGAAAGATTTGGGTAAGGTAGATAATATCTTAGGGATAAAGGTGTCCAAACATAGTGGGGGGTTTTGCTCTTTGTCAATCTCATTACATAAACAAAGTGTTGAATAAGTTCAAACACTTGGAGATCAAAGAAGCAAACACACCATTCGATGCCTCATACAAATTGACTGGACATACCGGTAGAGCGGTAGCACAATTGGAATATGCTAGTGCAATTGGTAGTTTAATGTATGCTATGCATTGCACTAGACCGGATATTGGCTTTGCAGTGTGTAAACTATCAAGGTATACTAGTAATCCTAGTATAGACCGTTAGAAGGCAATTGGGTGAGTACTTGGGTACTTGAAGAGGACAATGAGTTATGGATTGTTCTATAATAATTTTCCAGCCGTTTTAGAAAGTTAAAATGATGCTAGTTGGATAACTAGCATTGGTGATAACAAATCTACTGCGGGTTGGATATTTACTTTGGGTGACGGTGCTGTTTCTTGGGCTTCAAAGAAACAGACATGCATAACTCATTCTACAATGGAATCCAAATTCATAGCATTGGGATCTGCAGATAAGGAAGCGGAATGGCTGAGAAATTTATTATTAGATATAGAGTTGTGGCCATAACCGATGCCAGCCATTTCCTTACACTGTGATAGCCAAGCAACGATGTCTAGAGCTTATAGTAAAATCTATAACGCAAAATATAGACATGTCAGCCTTAGGCATGATTATGTAAGGCAATTAATAACTGATGGTGTAATAGCCATTGCATACGTCAGATCCTGCAATAACCTGGCGGATCCGTTGACAAAGAGTCTTTCAAAAGACTTGGTACAAAGTACATCTTTTGGGATGGGATAAGTTCACTTGTGATAGAAACCCAACCTTGTCTAGCATACCACTAGCCAAAGGTTCAATGGATAACAACAAGTCACAATGTGAGGTATTAAAGCACTACGATTGATCTTTAAAGAATCAAACCGCACGACATTGATCTTTAAAGAATTGGAATGTTAGTTTAAAGGAGGATGAGTGTCCATAGCACTCTTAATGAAGGATTAAGAGGAACTATCTTAATCTTCACCTATATGAACATAGGAAGTGGTGCCGCTTCGGCGAGCAACGGTCTTGAAATGTTCATGAATACTAGGGGTAGCACAAGGCCATAAAATGCGGTTTAAAATGGACTTCTAAAGAGAGTGTGGTTTCATGTGTATAATGTTTCCGGTTCTAACACATAGAAATCTGATTCAAGGCTTTTTAGCTATCATGATTTCATTAGAACTTTGAAGTGTTATACTAATAAGAGGTTCAAATTGAAAGATACTTCTTAAATGCATGAAATGTCATAAGTTGCTTTACAAACTAAGTGGGGGATTGTTATAATAGTTTATAAAGGCAATGGGATGAAGAATGTGGGTGAAATGGTATTGAAATAAGCAAGAATAGCTTGACTCATGACTTGGATCGATCCATGTATCAAATGGATAGATCCATGTGGCTTGAAAATGAAGTTGAGTATTCTACCGGACATAGATCGATCACATCGATCGATCGATATCACATAGATCGATCGTTTCAACCGATCGATGTATCCTGGGTGCAGAGTTGAAATTTTCTGTCCAACATAGATCGATCACATAGATCGATCGAAGTGACTTCGATCGATCGATGTGATAGATCGAAGTGGTGCTGGAGCTTACTATGATCGATCGATGACATCGATCAATCGATGCCACATCGATCGTCGATGTCCCAACAGAAGTGACTTTTCATGAAAAACCACAACTTATGCACCAAGGGACATACCCAATCGTCATGCAACTGCAAGAAACGTCTGAATAGAGTTTGAGAGCCTATAAATTGGCTATTACAACCCATTTTTCAAGACATCTTGCAATCTATTTCATACAAGCATTCTATAATCTTCTTCCTACTCAAATTCACTCTTGTTCTTGAAAGTTCATTGAATCTCTATTCTTTTGCTGAGAATAAAAGATTGTTGGTTTTTGTATCCTAGGAGGAAATTTTCTTACAACCCTGCAGCTAGTGGAGGCAAATATTCTTTTCGGAAAGTGATTCTCGCGCCTCAAGCCAAGCTTCTTCTTGATCTTCTTCTCTTGTTATTTGTCTTGTTTTCTTATTTTCATAACACACACTTGTTCCTTTTAGTTTCCCAATTGGTCCTTTGTTGTCTTGTTTTGGGTTGAGTTTTTATCTTTTCCTCTTCTTCACACGAGTGTCTAAAATTTTTACGCTTTAAGCACTAGACATACATCTATTCATATTCAATTTCTTGATTAATCTCATATTCGTATTCATCTGTGAACTTTACTCAGTTAGTGAGCTTATCCTCAGCAGCAATTTCAACACATATCCTTGCAAAAGCTACCCTATATTGAGCATTTGTGGCTCTTAACATAAACATAGGTTTCCCTATTAACCTCCTAATTCTTCCAAGAGTACTATTATTGAAATATTGATCTCGTAGTGTAGGGAGGTGAATCCAAACAAGGATGTCGCTTAATTTCAACCTTTCAATACCTTTTTCTGTCACCCATGCCCAAAGGAAGAGTACACGGTTGCCAAAAGGCAGAGGAGACTTTCGAAGCTAATCATCAACTCCTTAGACATATTATTGAAACAAAAAGAGTTCTTAGATTTCTTAATGGACTACATAAGGACTTTGATGCTGTGAGAGAGAGAATACTTTGTACCAAGCCTATTCCAAGTCTAAATATTGTTTTCTCTGAAATAAGACATGAAGAAAGCATAATAAAACTTGTGATGTGAAGCTCACCTATCTTACAAACTGAAGGCTTAGTCCTTCTAATTGATAAAAGTTCCACTAATGCTGACGTATCTAATGGTCAGATAGCTACATCAATTGATACGCATTCATCTGGCTTTGTGTAAAGTAGAACTGGAGCATCAGGACAACATGACAACAATATACCACTCTGCAGATATTGCAAAATGTGTGGACATGTAATAGATGAAAGCTGGAAGCTGCATGGGAAACTAGGTGAAGGAGCACCACCAAACTAACTAGTAATTCCTGGAGATCTACCAAACCTCATATGGCCAATACAGTGAGCAGTTATAGCAACAATGGACCAGCACAATCAACTACTTTACCTACTCAGAGTCAAATAGCAAATGAACTATACATACAAGTTATAGGTAAATGAGTAGTTAAGCTAACCGATAAGTTCTTTCTATATGATGTGCCATATGTTCCATGTCTAAGTTTCAACTTGATATATATTGGTAAAATAACAAAAGACAGCAACAGTTTTGCATCATTCTCACCTTTGAGTGTTGCTTTCAAGAAAAAAAACTATGTGGGAGATGATTGATAGCGTAGGAAACTAAATGGACTCTTCATTTTGAAAGCTAAAGAACAAGAAAAAAAATAGAAAAGAAGAAAGCATGTCTATATTTTATTCTTGCACTAGTGTAAGGTCAAATAGTGATCAGATTTTGCTTTGCCATACAAGATAGGGCATCCGAAATTTGTGTACTTGAAAAGACTTATGCCAGAACTATTTATAAATGTTAATTTGAAGAATATCTGTTGTGAAGTATGCCAACTTGCTAAACATACTAAAACAAGCTATCCTGCCAAAGTATATAAGTGAACCAAACCCTTTAATTTGATATATTCTGATATATAGAGACCTTCAAGGATTGCTAAAATTAATAGAACTAGATGGTTTACTACATTTGTTGATGACCACATAATGGTAATCTAAGTATGCCTAATGAAACATTAAGCCAGAATTAGGACAGATCTTTTAGAATTTTGTCAATCTAATCAAGAATCATTTTGGGCTTGTTATCAAGATTTTAAGGTCAGACAATAGGACTGAATACTTAGACAAGACAGTAAGATAAAGAATACACATCTATCAAAATGCCGACAATGGGATCAAAACTGGGATATATCATCAGACTTCTTGCATATATACCCCATAATAAAATGGAGTAGTTGAGAGAAACAATAGACATCTATTAGAAATAATCAGAATAATTATTTTTTAATGAATGTTCTAACTTTATATTGGAGAGAAGTAGTTCTTACTGTCACTTATTTGATTGATAGAATGTCTTTTAAAGTGTTATCTTACAAAACTTCTAAACATGCCTTGACAAAATGCTTCCCTTATACTAATTCGCTATCTGTTTTGCCTTTTAAATTATTGGGTGTAATGCATATGTCCGTATACAGTCTCACTTGAGAATTAAACTAGACTATAGATCAGCTAGTTGGATATTCTGGTACTCAGAAAGGTTATAAATGCTATTGTCATATCGCTAAGAAGATGTTTATAACCTTAGATGTCACATTTGATGAAGAACATGCGTATTATTCAAACACTCTTAGTTCAGACAACATTATACTTGATCAAGAGAATTTAATGGAGTATCATTGATATTGTAAGATCACCATTAGGAACTGATACTCACGTAGAGGAGAATAGAGAGATAGTTATAAGAGATAAATCTGGAAATTCATGGAGTATTGAAACCCTGTCAAGAGTAAATCCTCCTTTAACAAGAGTTTACACTAGGAGGGACACAAATATGGGTAATGTTCAGAAAATTACAGAAAAAGGAAGTTACATTGATCCATAACCTTTCCTAGATAATAGGACCATAATACTTAGAAAGGGTGTGAGAGAATGTACTAAATACCCTCTGCATAATTTTTTGGAATATGATAAACTTATTCCATATTTAAAGCTTTTACAAGTTTTATAGACAATATAAGTATGCCAAAAGACATCCAAGAGGCATTTGGTATACCTCACTGAAGGTCAGCTATTTATGAGGAAATGAAATCACTACTTAAAAAACTTGGGAATTAGTTACTGTCACCTAATGAATCAAACCAACGGGTTGTAAATAGTTATTATATATTAAGTATGACATAGATGAAACACAAGATAACATAATAACTCTGTCTGTCAGAACATCACACAAGGAGAGGTGATGAGAGCACTGAAGAAGATGGGAAGAGCTAAAGTGATCGGCCTAGATAACATACCCATTAAGGCATGGAAGTATTTAGGAGAGGAAGGGGTCCAATGGCTAACTACTCTATTCAACCGTATTTACAAAACAGGGAAGATGCCAGATGAGTGGAGAAAGAGTGTCGTGGTCCCCCTATAGAAGAACAAAGGAGACGCACAGTGTTGTGGGAACTATAGAGGGATTAAGTTGCTAAGCCATACCATGAAGTTAGGGAGAGAGTAATCGACACCCGAATTAGGAGAGAAACTCAGGTTTCGGTGAACCAATTTGGTTTTATGCCAGGAAGGTCAACTACGGAGGCAATACACCTTCTCAGGAGATTAATGGAGAAGTATAGGGAGAAGAAGCGCGATTTACATATGTTTTTCATCGATCTTGAAAAAGCGTATGATAGTGTGCCACGTAGCCTGATATGGGATAGTCTGGATGCAAGAGGGATCCATATGAAATGTATAGACATAATTCGAGATATGTATGCTAGGACAAAAACAACCGTTCGTACGCCTGTGGGGAATACAGACTTCTTTCCGGTGGAGGTCGGTCTCCATCAAGGGTCTGCGTTGAGCCCATTTCTTTTTGCAGTTGTCCTTGACGAGTTGTCAAAGCCGATACAGGAGGCAGTTCCATGGTGTATGCTTTTTGCTGACGATATTGTATTAGTTGTAGAAAGTAGACATACCCTGAATATGAGACTAGAGTAGTGGAGAGGTGTTTTAGAGAGAAAAGGCTTAAAGATTAGTCGTTCTAAGACCAAGTATCTGCACTGCGACTTCAGCAGCGTAGCAGACAGTGAGGATAGCCAGCTCACCATAGATGGTCAAGTGGTACCACATGTAAGTAAGTTTAAGTACCTAGGATCATTTGTGCAGCAGAATGGCGGCATAGATAATGATGTAGCACATCGAGTTCAAGCAGGCTGGTGTAGATGGAGGGCGGCCTCAGGGGTACTGTGTGACAAAAATTTCCCAGCTAAATTGAAGGGAAAATTTTATAAGATGACAGTGCGACCGGCAATGCTATATGGGACAGACTGCTGGGCCATCAAGAGGTCACAATTACAGAAGATGGAAGTGGCAGAGATGAAGATGCTAAGATGGATGTGTGGGCATACAAGGCTAGACCGGATTAGAAACGAGGTGTTTCAAGAAAGGTTAGACGTGACTAGTATATCAGATAAGATAAGGGAGGGCAGAATGAGATGGTTTGGGCATGTCAAGCGGAGACAGACAACGGCGTCGGTCAGAGCAATTGAAAGCCTCATTGTAGAGGGGAACATGAGTAAAGACAGGCCCAAACTAACTTGGGATGAGCAGATAAGGCACGACCTACTAGATTTGCATCTCTGTGAGGACATGGTCCAGGATAGGAGTTCATGGAGACATAAGATTAAGGTTAACGAGGTATAGGTCATATATAGGGACACTTTAGAGTATATTTAGGGACATAGATAGGCGTAGACACTATCTACACTATAAGTTGACTTTTCATTTGGTTACGTATGTTATATCGTTGTTTTACATTACATGTACATATACACGTGAGGTGTATTTTAATATCGAAAGTCCTTTCTTTGTATTTCTTGAATTTCCTCACTAACACACTAGCACAACATATCTCTATTATCATTTCATTTATGCAGGTACATATAGAGACGAGGGTCTCACTTGAAGCAGACTCTCTATCCCTTGGGATAGAGGTATTGTCTGCCTACCACTTACCCTCCCCAGACCCTAACGATAACGTTTGCTATTGTTGGGATATACTGGGTCCGGATGATGATGATGATGATGATGATAGATGAAACAATAATTAGATGTAAAGTTAGGTTGGCTGGAAAGACTTCACTCAGGCCATAGGATTGACCATTAAAAACTTTTGCACCTATGCCAAAATTGAATACCGTAAGGATCATTTTTTCCTAGCTGATAACCTGAATTGACCTTTATACAAACTAGATGCTAAGAATGTTTTCTTGAATGGAAACTTACAAGAAGAAGTTTTAATGGATATCCCACCTGGATTCAGTAGCAACACCAATAACCAACTGATATTTAGACTAAATAAATCTTTATATGGACTTAAACAATCACCTAAAGCTAGGTTTAGAAAATTCAACAATTATGTCATAACGCATGGCTTCAAGCAGGCCAAAGTGACCATATTTTATTCATAAAACTTAAATGGGAAGATAAACTTACTATCGCCTTATTTTGTATGTGGATGATATTATTTTAACTGGGAATACTTGTGGGATATAAAAAACAGTTATCTTTGAAGTTTGAGGTTTAAGATTTAGAAAGACTAAGGTATTTCCTAAGTATGAAGGTAGGTAGGACAAAAGATGGAATGAGTATATCATAGACTTACTGCAGGAGGCAAGCATGCTTGGGTGTAAACCTGTCCTTACATCAATAAAACCAAGACATAAACCTGGGAACTACGAGATAACATTCCTACAGACAGTTGAGTTATCAGAAACTATAAGAAAATTTTATGAAAACCCATTCATTTCACAAGTTGAGCCTAAACACATAAACAAGGTCATAATCGATAAAGATCGTGTAATGGCTATACAAGAAGAATTAAATCAATTTGAAAGTAGTAATTGTTACACCCTAAAAATTTCGTTACGTCGAAACGTTTTATAATATCATACTTAGTAACGTTGAATTTAAATCGAAGGATAGATTACTTGAGATATCGGCACACGGTTAAATTAGATGACGAACATTTATGATTACATGATAAAAATTAAATCAAGACTAGTATGTAACAACTTAAATCACTAGAATACATTAAATCAAAAAAAAAGATATGATATAAGTATTTTACACTACTTAAATAAAAGGAAAAGGAATTAGGACACATGAATATATTTTAGGAAAAAAAAAAGAGGAAGACACAAAAATCGGCTATGTTGCCCAAAGATGAGGGTTGGAAGAAGTCTTACAAGTTAACCTAGGTGTCATAGAAGAAGTCTTCCATTTCTTACCCTCTCTCAACCACTCCACTCATTCTATTTTCCCTCCTTCCCTTGCTTGGCTAGTCACTCTCCTTAGAAAGAGGGAATTCTCCCTCTTTCTTCCACACTCCAAACTTCATTTATCTAAAGTACAACCAACACTTCTTCTTCTTCAAAGAAAGAGAAAAACTAGTCTTCAAGCTCCATTTCTTCACATTCCAACCGAGAGCTTCAAGGAGGATGGAAGAAGAGGAAAAGTTTCTCTCAACACCACACATCATCCTTGCAATACAAGACTAAACATCCTTAACCCTTTTAAACATGGAAAACCGTGAGTTAGAACGCTAGGGAGCAAGAGGAACCTGTTGAGAAAAAGGGGTTTGAGTGATTACAAAATGCATGATTTAAATAACGTGTATTAAAGAAATGCATGACATGTTTTATGACATGACACGTTTTTGCATGAAACTTGTCTTATATAATTCATATATATTGTTGCCGTACTAACGAGCCATGAAGCTTTAAAGCTTACATCAAATGGCAAACATTTGTTGTGTGTGAACTATTTTCAGGTGCCATCATTGATGAACTAAACTAGTTCATTAAGTGAAGTACTTAGTTAAATAAACTAAGTAGTTCATTAAAGGAAGCTATATTTGGAAAAGGCACAAAGGCAACAAATTGAAGAATGAAAGTTTCTCCTCTCCTTTATACACGCCTTATACATATATTTTTATATATATTCAGATTTTTTATAAAAAGGCACATACACATATATTCCAACGTACTACCGACACGTTATATATTTTACGAACGTACGTTAACGTCACACCACTATATTTACCTCATATTTATGAGTATATTCAGGTCTTATATCATATGATATAAGTTATGGTGATGACAAATTTATTACGACACGTTAAAAGGTTCTAAACCAAAAATTGTCGTATCGGGTGAATACCGAAACTTCGCCAACGTGTCACGTACTTGCCATATATAGATGGCCAGCCCCTACACTTCAAAAATGGCCACAAATTTCGTGGCTTACATGGTATATATAGCCATAAAATCATTCCATGTTGGCACACACAAATCACCCCAAATTAAGGCCAAATTGTGGAGATTCCAAATTCAATTTTTGTCACATGTAGGCGCCACTTTAATCAGCCATGAGTGCTGAATATTAAAGTTTAATTTATGTATAATATGTGTAACATAATATATATATATATATATATATATATATATATATATATATATAACATGTGCAAAAAGTTAGAATTTAATCGGAGAAAAATCGGGTAATCGACAAACGTCGAAAATTCGGTTCTCTACGAACATGACACATGGAACATTTTTGGCATGACATATAACATGTATCTAGACACTTTTTACATATTTTATATATTCTAAAGTGGTCTAGAAAAATCAATTAAGGACTGATTGGAATATACCATATGTGTATAATTATATGTGCACTATTTTACAAAGTTTACAAAAATAAATTCAGCACATGTTCAAGCTCAAAGTACACGCCTATCTTAGCTTGATGAAGCATATGTGGAGCTTTGTTGGCATCTTGATTGTCCAAGAATGAAGCATACAATCTTGGTGACATAAAGAAAGGAGCTATACAAGGTAACATTTCAAACTTTGTCACGTTTGTGACATATGCTGAAAATTTCAGCATGTGTAATATGGCTGGCCGATTTTTGCTACTTAAATGAGCCATATTTACTATCTTGAATTATATGGATTGATTGAAGGATAATATAGCAATGTTTTAAATATACTATGGAAATAATCAAGTGATATTTTCAAATATCACACATGCTGAAAATTTCAACATGTGTGTAATGGATGTGGCCGATTTTGTGGCCTTATTGGTGGCTACTTTTTATTCCAAAATTAGTAGAAATATTATGTACTAAATGATGATTGATTTCTTCTTTATTTTCAAGGAATTAATCAAATGCAAACTTGGCAATAATTTGAATTAAATGAGAATGTTACACATGCTGAAATTTCAGCATGTGGAAGAGGTGTAATGGCTGAATTTTTGCATGGAAGTTGTAATAAGTTGTCTTGCTAATTATGTGGGATGATTATATGATTTATGGCAACACTTTTATGGCTAATTGGCACATTTTTTTAAGGTTTATTTTCAGATTTATCTAGTCATCAAAAGATGACAATTTCCATCCAATCAATGAGTGTCAAGTAAGCAAGAGCTTAATGATCATCCAATGAGGAGTTGCCAAGTAAGCAAGGAAATGTCACAATGATGCAATATACTCTTCCAAGGACTTAAAATATAATTTTCAAGAGGAAGACATGGTATAGGGGGCGTCCAATGTGGATTAAAAGGGAGAGAAGAAGAACAAACAAAAATAAGACAAGTCTCACAAGTGCAAAAGCGAAAAACATTTTCTAGACTTTCTTCTTCTACACTTCTTTCTATCTTCTCTCTAAAAGCCTATTGTATTCATATTCATACATCTTGAATAGGCTTCTTACATACCACCATATACACTTTATTGTTGTAAAAGATTGATCAAGGTGTGATCAATCTTGCACTCACAAGGTGGTGGTGTTCGTGATCGTTGTATTCACATACAAGGTTTGTAAAGGGTTGGAGTTGGTGTGTAACTCCATCAAACCTGTGTGGTAAGGTGTTATTTGTGTTTTGTGATTAGTGCTAACCGAGGAAGGTGTCCTCGAAGACGGGAGTAGGTTGTTTTAACCAAACCAGTATAAAATTCCTTGTGTTCTTTACTTTCAGCACTTACTTTCAGTTTCTAGCACAGTGCATCATTTTCATCACGTTATTAAAAATAGTAAACGAATTTAAAAAATCACGAAATTTTCCGGAAATATAGCCACATGTCTTAAGGTTCTTTTGGCTCAAGTTTTAACCCTTTTGGACAAGTATAAGTCATCCAAGTGTCTAAAGTTCTGAAACTAGTGCAGTCTGATTTTCACGCTTGCAAAGGTTGAGATTTTGAACGTATTTGACCAACTTCCCAAAAGCATTTTCCAAAACTGTTTCAACCCAATTAAGTAAAACTAATAAGGAGTTAGTAATTAAATTTTCAGAGCATTTGGAGTAATAGTTTAATCGGAATTAATTTTCAAATCAGCCTACCGTCTCTGGCAGATTTGCGCAATCTGACCACCAACAATTTTTAAAGGGGTTAAAGGTTGAATTTTAATTTGAAATTTTTAGGAGATACTCAAAACATCTGACACTAAGATCTCTCCAAATTTCAGAATTTTTGAAGACATGTAACCTAGTTTTCAAAACGTTTCAAAACAGGTCCTGAAAATAGAAACTGTTTTCAGAAGTTGGGTTTTTGGTTTAAAACAATTTTAAAAATCAAATTTTCCGCACCCACTATTCAACCCCCCTTCTAGTGGTGCCTTGCAGGTCCTACAAGTGGTATCAGAGTGCAGGCACACTCACGACATGGAGATCCAACGATCTTATTGAGATGGCAACCACTAGACACAAAACCGAGCAAGAAGGTATGTCAAGCCAAAGGCCTCTACTTCTTGATAGTGACGTACATTCTGATTCTGATTCTGATTCCGATTCTGAACCATCATATCATGATTTTTTTGTTCAATATCTTGAATTGCATAAGTTTTCTAAGACTCTTGCAAAAGAAAAGAAGCGATTAATTAAAGACAAAAAATTGTTAGAATCTTCTAACACAAATCTTGTGTCTCAATTAAATGATTCAAAAGAAGAGTCGTCCTGCATCATAAATTCATTAAAGTCTGAAATTTCATCATTGAAATCCGAGAACACTGAACTGAAAGCCGAGATTTCAAAGTTGAAATAAAGAAACGAAGATCTAGAAAAGACTAGAAAACAATTTGATACGGGTTCTAACATGCTAGATCGCATTATTTTATCACAAAAACATGACGGTGATAAAACTGTATTAGGAAACATTGAGACAAACGAAGCATCATCTAAACCATCCAAGTTTGTTTTGTCTAAGAAAGTAGACATACGTAGCACCTAAAGTAACGCAAAGACCCCTTCTCCCCTCATCTCGTCATATCTCTTCTTCATATCATACGAAGTATAATTATGTGCCGTTTAAATATAAGAAGAAGACTAGTACACCACTCATCTTATCTCATCGTGCTTCTTATTCTTCATATCATACAAAGTGCAATCATGTGCCATACAGAAAGCCACTGATGCATATGCGACATTCATATCATAAAAATGCATCTAGATCACTCCCCATGCATGCAAACCAAAAACGAAAACCATACTATATGCATGATGGGATTCTCGGCCAAAGGCCAAATGCATTTGCCCTAAGTATATTATGTTGCATTTTCATCACCTTTCTCACCTTTTAGAAGACCTAGAAAGGTCACCCAAATTTAGGTACCAAAAGGAACATTTTCAAAGGGTTGAATAAATAACCCTTACGAACGCACGTTTGATATTATTTGAAATGCATGATTTTTTCATATTTACATGCGCTTTTGATTGTCTTTCCAAAATAAAGGGGGAGAGAATGCATGATTTAGGGGGGGGAGAAAGATTAATTGCACAAATCAAGGGGGAGAGAATTCAAATTTCAAATTTGAATTTGTGCACGATTAGAGGGGGAGCGACAAAATTTAAATCATGAACGTAGGTTATTTTGTAAATCATCAAAAGGGGGAGAATGTTGCACAAATCAAGGGAGAGAGAATTCAAAATTCAAATTTGAATTTGTGCACGATTGGAGGGGGAGCGACAAAATTTAAATCATGAACGTAGGTTATTTTGTAAATCATCAAAAGGGGAAGAATGTTGAGAAAAAAGGGTTTGAGTGATTACAAAATTAATGATTTAAATAACGTGTATTAAAGAAATGCATGACATGTTTTATGACATGACACGTTTTTGCATGAAACTTGCCTTATATAGTTCATATATATTGTTGCTGTACTAACGAGCCATGAAGCTTTAAAGCTTACATCAAATGGAAAACATTTATTGTGTTTGAACTATTTTCAGGTGCCATCATTAATGAACTAAACTAGTTCATTAAGTGAAGTACTTAGTTAAATAAACTAAGTAGTTCATTAAAGGAAGCTATATTTGAAAAAGGCACAAAGCCAACAAATTGAAGAATGAAAGTTTCTCCTCTCCTTTATACACGCCTTATACATATATTTTTATATATATTCAGATTTTTTATAAAAAGGCACATACACATATATTCCAACGTACTACCGACATGTTATATATTTTACGAACGTATTTTAACGTCACACCTCTATATTTACCTCATATTCATGAGTATATTCAGGTCTTATATCATATGATATAAGTCATGGTGATGACAAATTTATTACGACACGTTAAAAGGTTCTAAACCAAAAATTGTCGTATCGGGTGAACACCGAAACTTTGCCAACGTGTCACGTACTTGCCATATATAGATGTCCAGCCCCTACACTTCAAAAATGGCCACAAATTTCGTGGCTTACATGGTATATACAGTCATAAAATCATTCCATGTTGGCACACACAAATCACCCCAAATTAAGGCCAAATTATGGAGATTCCAAATTCAATTTTTGTCACATGTAGGCGCCACTTTAATCAGCCATGAGTGTTGAATATTAAAGTTTAATTTATGTATATTATGTGTAACATAATATATATAACATGTGCAAAAAGTTGGAATTTAATCAGAGAAAAATCGGGTAATCGACAAACGTCGAAAATTCAGTTTTCTACGAACATGACACATGGAACATTTTTTGCATGACATATAACATGTATCTAGACACATTTTACATATTTTATACATTCTAAAGTGGTCTAGAAAAATCAATTAAGGACTGATTGGAATATACCATATGTGTATAATTATATGTGCACTATTTTACAAAGTTTGCAAAAATAAATTCAGCATATGTTCAAGCTCAAAGTACACACCTATCTTAGCTTGATAAAGCATATGTGGAGCTTTGTTGGCATCTTGATTGGCCAAGAATGAAGCATACAATGTTGGTGACATAAACAAAGGAGCTATAAAAGGTAACATTTCAAACTTTGTCACATTTGTGACACACGCTGAAAAAATTTCAGCATGTGTAATATGGCTGGTCGATTTTTGCTACTTAAATGCGACATATTTACAATCTTGAATTATATGGATTGATTGAAGGATAATATAGCAATGTTTTAAATATACTATGGAAATAATCAAGTGATATTTTCAAATATCACACATGCTGAAAATTTCAGCATGTGTGTAATGGATGTGGCCAGTTTTGTGGCCTTATTGGTGACTACTTTTTATTCCAAAATTAGTAGAAATATTATGTACTAAATGATGATTGATTTCTTCTTTATTTTCAAGGAATTAATCAAATGCAAACTTGGCAATAATTTGAATTAAATGAGAATGTTACACATGCTGAAATTTCAGCATGCGGAAGAGGTGTAATGGCCGAATTTTTGTATGGAAGTTGTAATAAGTTGTCTTGCTAATTATGTGGGATGATTATATGATTTATGGCAACACTTTTATGGCTAATTGGTACATTTTTTTAAGATTTATTTTCAGATTTATCTAGTCATCAAAAGATGACAACTTCCATCCAATCAATGAGTGTCAAGTAAGCAAGAGCTTAATGATCATCCAATGAGGAGTTGCCAAGTAAGCAAGAAAATGTCACAATGATGCAATGTACTCTTCCAAGGACTTAAAAGATAATTTTCAAGAGGAAGACATGGTATAGGGGGCGGCCAATGTGGATTAAAAGGGAGAGAAGAAGAACAAATAAAAATAAGACAAGTCTCACAAGTGCAAAAGCGAAAAACATTTTCTAGACTTTCTTCTTCTACACTTCTTTCTTTCTTCTCTCTAAAAGCCTATTGTATTCATATTCATACATCTTGAATAGGCTTCTTACATACCACCATATACACTTTATTGTTGTAAAAGATTGATCAAGGTGTGATCAATCTTGCACTCACAAGGTGGTGGTGTTCGTGATCGTTGTATTCACATACAAGGTTTGTAAAGGGTTGGAGTTGGTGTGTAACTCCATCAAACCTGTGTGGTAAGGTGTTATTTGTGTTTTGTGATTAGTGCTAACCGAGGAAGGTGTCCTCGAAGACGGGAGTAGGTTGTTTTAACCAAACCAGTATAAAATTCCTTGTGTTCTTTACTTTCAGCACTTACTTTCAGTTTCCAGCACAGTGCATCATTTTCATCATGTTATTAAAAATAGTAAACGAATTTCAAAAATCACAAAATTTTCAGAAAATATATCCACATGTCTTAAGGTTCTTTTGGCGTAAGTTTTAACCCTTTTGGACAAGTATAAGTCATCCAAACGTCTAAAGTTCTGAAACTAGTGCAGTCTGATTTTCAGGCTTGCAAAGGTTGAGATTTTGAACGTATTTGACTAACTTCCCAAAAGAATTTTTCAAAACTGTTTCAACCCAATTAAATAAACCTAATATGGAGTGAGTCATTAAATTTTCAGAGCATTTGGAGTAATGGTTTAATCGGAATTAATTTTTCAAATCAGACTACCGTTTCTGACAGATTTGCGCAATCTGACCACCAATAATTTTTAAAGGGGTCAAAGGTTGAATTTTAATCTGAAATTTTTAGGAGATACTCAGAACATCTGACACTAAGATCTCTCCAACTTTCAGAACTTTTGAAGACCTGTAACCTAGTTTTCAAAACGTTTCAAAACAGGTCCTAAAAACAGAAACTGTTTTCAGAAATTGGGTTTTTGGTTTAAAACAATTTTAAAAACCAAATTTTCCACACCCACTATTCAACCTCCCCCCCCCCTTCTAGTGGTGCCTTGCAGGTCCTACAGAACCAAGGTAAGATTACACTTAAAAAATGATTTCAAATCCTTCAGTATAACACTTTCTATAAATGCTCATCCACTCTTTTCTTTTGGTGGAGCAACCCGTGGCCTCTACTAGGAAAGAAGGAAGTTTTCTAAGTTGAAGAAGGAAGGTAGCCTTAAGAATCTTCAAAGGTATTGACCTTCTAAGAATTGATGTTATGAACCTCTAAGTGTTCTTCTTTTGAAGTTGCTCACTTCATACTATTACTCATTTTGGCCGTGCCTTCCATGAAGGAACAAGAAGAAGATTCTTCGAGCAAAGGTGAAAGAATAAGGTCCTAAGTAAGTTGATTCAAGAGGAATCATCTAGCTAAGACTTTAAATTCAAGAGGAAGGCAAGTACATCTCTTGGATTCTTCATGTCATTTTCAAGAACTACCAAGTAATTTCCATAAGAAAAATGGATCAAACATGAGTATGTTCAAGAATAAGTTTCTATGGAAAAACAAGTAATGAGACTTACAAATATGGTTGATTATGTTAAGGACTAAATATAAGAACATTCAAGCTATGTTAAGATGAAAAATATTTGTTGACACCAAAATATGAAATGAGGCTAAAAAGGGCTTTTTAGGGTCTTAAAGTGAAGAAATAACTATGACCAATAGTAGATATAAACATGTCTAGATAAAGGAGAAAAGATTATATGAGAGAAGAAACAACTGAAGTCTTGCATGAAAAATGAAGTATGAGGGTGTATATGTATGTATTCGGCCATATAGGGGATTTTGGACAAGATTAATGTATGATGAAGTATGATGATGTATATGTATGTATTCGTCCATGTAAGGGATATTGGACAAGATTAATGTATAAGGAAGTATGAAAATGTATATGTATGTGTTCGGCCATATAGCAAATTTCGGTGGATATATGATGAAATATGAGGATGATACATGCACTTGATTAAGATTTAATGACAAGCTTCTTGTACTCACATGATGATTTTGTGGCTTCCCAAACTCCCATGAACATTCGGCCACGACCCCTTAAAACACCCCTTAATAGAACCTAATTAGTTTGGTAATCTTTATGCTTAGCAAAGTGTTAAATGTATGTTGAAAAAAAGGATTTGAGTGATTTACAAATGCATGATTTAAATGTTACGTACTTACGAAATGTATGAATAAATTATTACTTGACACGCTTATGTGATAAACATGCTTTACATGCTTATATATATTGTTTCCGTACTAACAAGCCATGAAGCGTTAAATCTTACATCATATGGCAAACATTTGTTGTCTTTGTACTATTTTCAGATGCCATGATTAATGAATTAAACTAGTTCATTAAGTGAAGTGCTTAAGTTAATGAACTAATTAGTTCATTACATGAAGACATATTTGGAGAGAGCTATATGGCACCAAATTTGAAAATGGAAACTCTTATCCTCATCTCACACACCTAATATATATTTAATATATATATTCATATATTTTTTTCAAAAGGCACTATACACATATATTCCGACGTACCACTGACACATCACATATATTATAAACGTACGTCGACTTCACACCACTATGTATAACTCATATTTATAAGTATATTCAGGTCTTATATCATATGATATAAGTCATGGTGACGTCAAAATTATAACGACATGTTACAAGGTCATAAACCGAAAATTGTCATATCGGGTGACTATCAAAACTTCACCGACATGTCACGTACTTTCCACATAAATATGGCCAGTCCATATACTTCAAAAATGGATAAACATTTCGTGCTCACATGTTACAAACAACCACTAAGTCATTCCATGTTGGCACACACAAATCACCCACAATTTATGCTAGAATTGTGGAGAATTCAAATTCAATCTTATCTTCTACACATGTGACTTTTTCTTTGGCCATTAGAGCTGAACATACACTTCATTTTATGTATAATATGTTGACATAATATATATTACATGTGTAAGAAGTTTGAAATTAATCGGAGAAAAACCGCGTAATCGACGAAAGTGGAAAATTTGGTTTTCTACGAACATACACACATGGAACATTTTTGGCTAGATGTAACATGTATCTAGACACATTTTACACATTCAAAACATGTTAAAGTGGTCTAGAAATTTCAAAATAGGGTTGATTATTATTTACCATATATGTGTAAATATTGTGCATTACTTTACAAAGCTTGCCAAAATAAAATTTCAGCACATGTGCAGCCAATTCACACGCCTACTACATCTTTGTTGGAGCCAAGGTGGAGCTTGTTTGGCACTTCAATTGGTGGAGGATATGAGACACAATATTGGTGACATTGAAGAGTGCACCACACAAGGAAAGAATTCAAAAGAGACACATGCTAAAATCTTAGCACATGTTACTATTAGTGGGTGATTTTTTCATCTTAATGGCTTCAATTTGTCTTCCAAAATTGAAGGAGGATTAATGTGTGATTGTATGGTAATGATTTGACTAGAATTTGAGCACATGTTTTCAATTTTTTTTTAGAATTTACAGCTCACTACAAGGGTGCCAAGGTGGACCAATCAACAAGTGACAACTAAGTAAGGTCAAGTCATCCTTCCAATCATATTGCACCAAGTAAGTAAGATTGTATCATCTTCTACACAAGGCAATCTTCCAAGGACATTAAAGACGATTCTCAAGAAGGAAGAGAGCCATAGAGGGCGGCCAAAGTGAAATAAAAAGGAGAAGATAGTGCAAGACAAGGCCAAGCTACAATTCACATTCTCTCAAGTGCAAAAAGTTAGACTACTCTCTTCTTCTTCCTTTCTTTCTCTTCTTCTTAGTCTCAAGCCTATCATTTATATATTCCACATATTATATAGGCTTTGAATATACCACCTATACATGTTCATTTTTTGTAAAAGGTTGATCAAGGTGTGATCAAACCTTCATTCAATCGGTGGTGGTGTTCGTGATTGATTTGCAAAGATTAAGAACATCAACGTGGTTGACATACTTTCCAAGGGAAGTTTCAAAAAAAATTTAACACATTAAAATACACATCTTGAGGGCCAAACCATAAAATTTTCAGATCATTTAGAGTTTCCAATTAATAGGAATAAATTTTTCAATTCGGATTACAGTTTCTGGCAGATTTGTACAATCTGACCAAAAACGTATTTTCAAGGGGTTAGGCTTGGAATTTTAATTTGAAATTTTTGTGAGTTCATCATAACATCGGAGAGTACAACTTCACCAAATTTCATAATTTTTGAAGGTCTACAACTAGGACATTTAAATAAATCAAATCAGGATCTGAAAACAAAAACTGTTTTCAGAAGTGAGTAATTTGGTTCAAAAAGTTTTAAAAACCGAATTTTCCGCACTCACTATTTAACCCCCACCCCCTTCTAGTGGTGCTATACAGGTCCTACAATCTAGTGGTTTGAAGACGTTAGGGGATTAAATATAATTGATGGGGATGAAAGTCTTAAATCCATTAATTTTCAACACTTTGCAATATTAGAGACGTTAGTAAATTAGTGGAGAGGAAATGGAGTTTCTGCCATATTATGTTCTATAAACTCAAGGGAAATGAATAACCAAGTGCATAATGTAAAAGTAGTGATAGGCTTGTAGTATGTATGTTCTGGTATATATGTCGGCCATGGGCCTGTTTAAATGGTAAATTGGGTATTTTGAAAAAAGGATCTCAAGTATGTTGTGTAAAAATATCAGTAGGCATATGGTTAGGTATAATCAGCCAATATGCCTTGTTTAGGAATAAATTTATATTGAATGTAAAAATGGATCCTTATGGGTTAGAAAATGGCCGAATTTCTTGGAGAAGAATGAAGTAATGAATTTAAGAAGAGTAATCATGAAGTATGTTGAATAAAAGTAATAGATACGAAAGAAGGTGAATTTCGGCCATATTGTTTAGTTATGTGAAGATGATGTAGTTTGTGAAGTGGACCTCGGTTATGTATAAAATGGCATTTTTCAAAATGGCCTTCTCATGGATTTGGTATAAACCTGGGTTAAGACTAATAAGTGCATGGCTTTATTTGGATTAAGATATGAATATAGTTTTTAAGTTGTAATCATATAGAATGGAGTAATTTTCATATTTATGAGTAATTGTATTTGAGTATCGAACTTAAGGTGTGTATGTTGTAAGATGGACATGGATTATAGACATTGGACGAATTAGTATACATACCTAACCCTAGTAATATTATAAAGATTGGTATATGTATATATATATATATATATATATATATATATATATATATATATACATGCATAAAACCGTGTACATGTATATTGGAACATGGAATTTATTATGTATACTTATGTATGATTAAGAAACCATTTTGAATATTTGGTATTATGGATGGTAATGTATAGTATTTTATATGGATTGGAATATATACAAAATGTCATGGCCGAATGGGAATAGAGGATGGAGGGGTATATACATATAAATGTAATGGACTTTGGAATGGACTAATATGTATGTAAATACTGAAACGAATGGACATTGAATGGATAAATAGGACACATAACCGAATGGATATTTTATGGATTAGTAAACATAACCATATGGACATGGATCATTGCACCTCATTTTGTGAAAGTTCATTTGTTTTAAACATAGAAAATTGCATATTGCATTGGTTGCGAAATCATGCACCCACTGCGGATAGAAGTGTTCAATGACCAAGTGATATGCATGGCATTGTTTTAATAGTATCTACATCATTATGACATTATCATGGTATAGACACTATGGATATTTATACACAACATGTTGCTAAAACTCATTGGATTTTGACATGAAAATTTGCATCTTGCATTGTTTGTGAAATTACAATACCCACCACGGATAGGATATTAATATGGATATGGATATGGTCTGGTATTTTATCAGATATAGATATGAACTGGTCTCTGACCAGATATAGATATGGATATGGACTGGCCGCTGGCCAGATATGGATATAGATATGGACTGCCGGCCAGATATGGATATAGACGTGCATTGCATTGTTTATAAATCTTGCACCATTGTTCCAGTAGCATAGAATGGATCATGAAATATTGTTTAGATATGGAATGCATTTGCATGGAAAATTACATTACGGACATGGATATGGATACCTCATGGATATGGATTATCATGAATATGCATTATAGACTTAGATTCGAATTGTATATTATATGGATTTATTTACAATAGATGTATTAAATTTTGTTTGTGAAATGGAGGTGTATAATTACGTTTTTTATTCTTGCATTATTATTTTAGAACCTCGTCTCCGCATGTTTGATCCCATGGTGGATCTAAGGGGTCTACTCGTGGCCGTTCATATTATCGCCCATACTTGTTGTCTAAATAATTTGTAGAGAACAGAGGGTACGGTACAGGTTTTATAGAAGACAAGCCACGGATAGAATACATTTGCTCGAGGAAGTATGTCCCATGAGTTTTGTTTATTTAGATGGATGATTATGTATTTAGAACATTTTGTGATTTTGGGACATTTTGGTTTGTACGGAGTTATGATGGATTATAGTTGAGTGCATGTCATTTGTAAATCAGTATCTTTATATTGCTTCCGCTATAACGATTTATGCTTTTGTGTTGACATGCATACGAAGGGTATCGACATTTTGTACTTCTCTTAGTAGAGCATGGCAGTTGCATCGTTCCGAAACCCTAGTTTGGGACAGGACGCTATTGTGATGTTTGAGAGTTAGTTCCTAAACCTAACAATCATCTTACTATTGGAACAAAATGAGTGTTTAGAAATAAAATGGATGATCAAACAAATATAACAAGAAATAAATTTAGATTAGTAGTACAAGGATGTATACAAGAAGAATGAGTTGATTATGATGAGACCTTTCTACGTGTAGAAAGGTTAAAGGCTATTAAGATTCTTTTAGCCTATGCATACTTTAGAGACTTTAAATTGTATCAAATAGATCTATAACCGGCTTTTCTAAATGACATTATTCAAACGTATATGTAGCTCAACCACTGAGCTTTAATGATCATGATTATCCAAATCATGTCTTCAAACTTAAAAATACTCTTTATGGACTCAAACAAGCTCCTAGAACATGGTATGAGAGATTGAATGGTTTCTTTCTTGAAAATGCTTTTTCAAGAAGAAAAGTTGACACTATCTTGTTCATTAAAGAACAAGAAATGGATCATTTACTTGTTCTAATTTGTGTTGATGATATTATTTTAGTGCTACTAATAATTTTTTTTATATGAGCACCTTGCTAAGCTGACGAAAAGAAAATTTGAGATGAGCATGATGAGGGAGCTCAATTATTTTCTTGGGCTTCAAATTAAGCAAACCAAAGAGTGTACATTTCTCAAACAAAGTACAATAAAGATCTTCTTGAAAAGAAGTTTGAGGATGGAAGGAGCGTAAGAACACCGATGAGCACAAATGCAAAGCTCAATTAAGACGAAAAAGAAAGTCGGTTGAGGTAACAAAGTATTGGAAAATGATTGGTAGCTTACTCTATTTGACGGCAGTAGACCGGATATACTATATGTTGTGTGTCTATGTGCTAGATTTTAAAACATGACTAAGGAATCGCATCAGGTTGCTATAAAGCACACTTTTGGATATTTGAAAGGTATGTTGAATTTCGAATTTTTTATCCTAAGAATGAGTGTTTTGATTCAAGAGGATATAATGATTCGGATTATACCATGAATTTTATTGATAGAAAAATACATCCGGTACTTGTCAATTTCTTGGTCATTGCTTGATCTCCTGGTTTTCCAAGAAATAAAATAGTGTCCATTTCCCACTGCATAATCCGGATATGTGTCGATCATCTTATGTTGTGCACAATTGCTTTAGATGAAAACACATTAAATGACTATAATATTAAATTTGCCAAAGTTTCTATTCTATGTGATAATACCTCCACTATAAATATAACACAAAATCCGGTTCATTATAGTAGAACCAAACACATCAGTTTTAGACATCACTTTACAAAAAAATGTGTTCGAAAGGGGTTAGTTTGTTTTGAATTTGTCTTAAATTATGATCAATTAGCTGACATATTCACAAAAGTACTCTCAAGTGAGGCTTTAAGTCAAAACTTGAAAACAATAATAAAACTGGACACGATCGATTGATATGGGTGATTGAGAGATCGATATAGACTTCGATTGATTGATGTGGGTGATCGATGTAGACATCTATCGCTACATCGAACGATCGACTACACTAGGCTCCATGCTATGTAACCTCTCAAAAATCTTAAAATCAAAAGATTCTAACTTCAACACTGATTAATCTTATTTTTGAGCGATTTCCTCTCTAAAAACGTCCAACTCTCTTTGATTTCAATGAAAAACTTCCAATTCTTCTTCATCAATCCTTACTTTCACTACATCTTCATCATCCTTTTCATCCTTCTCTCTTCCTACAACTCTAAAATATTACGGGAAAACTATAAAGAGGACCAAGAATTCTTCCAAAAGTCCTATGAGTTCTAAAGATGGCGAAAGGAGGGTCAAGCAATCTTCCTCAAGGGCAAAACTCATAACCTCAAATTCCTACTAGACCAAGAACCTGATCAAGTAGGGCTAGAAGCATTAACTTTACCAAGGATGATGAAGTGACTGAACTAAGGAGAGGGTTAACTATTCATAACTTTTCAATGGATGACACCTGTTGATTGTACCAGATCATTCCAGTGGATGACACCTGTTGATTATAGAGGATCACTAGATGAGACTGGAGGTATAGATAATTTTAATTACATCTCGTCACATGCTCTCAAATTATTTACCGAGTGCGAGATAAACGAGAGAGCAACCATTCCTTTGAAGCGGCTTAAATTTAAGGGTTTTGAAAATAATGATGAGTTGAAACCAATCATAGAGTGAATAAACTTCCAAAAGTGGAGGCCTCTGTAGAATGAACAAACCAAGAGCAAAATGTGTAGAACGAATACTAGACTATTCTATGCATATTTTTGGATGGAGTATCTCAACAATTTTCCTTATGCACTTCACACTATGATTCACAAAACTCACTAAGATAGGATGCTGAGACTATTAACACATTGCTTTGGTTTCAAATGAGGGTTGGATGAGTTTGATGCGTAGGAATGGGATGAGGCGAGATGGAAAGTTAGTGAGGATCATGTTAACAGTTTCTTGGATTTTCATCCTACCAAGAACACAAACAATATGACATTGGAATATCGAGTGTTAACAACTGTCGTCACTTTCTGTGTGAACAGAAAATCTTAATCTCCTTAACAACCTAGATTTCTACATTGCCTACGGTCTTGCAAATAGAGAGCTTTTGAACTTTATGGAGACACTCATGGCCAATGTGATTGAAGAAGCCATGAAATTGAATAAGTACTTCCTTATTGCAATTTCATTTATTATATGTTGAAGAAGGAGGGAACAGAAATCGGTGTGACAGATATTAAGAGAGTCACAAATAAGGATTTAAATGATAAACCCAACCTACAGCAGGTTCTCAAACCTAGAAAAGGAAGAGAAAGTGCTCCCGAAGAATGTTGGACCGTGCACCTGCAATAAACACCACTAGAGGGGGGGTGAATAGTGGTTAGCGGAAATTACACTACAACCCTTTGTTAAAATCCCCTTTGAAACAGAATCTGAGACCACCTCAGATTCAGAACCCGTTTTTAAAAATTCACAAATAATTGTACACAACTCCAAAAATTATGAAACTTTTCAGAATTGAACTTCAATGAGTTAACAAGACTGTGCCAAAAAATCAGACAAAAATAAGATCGTTTGGCCCATCAAACAAATAAAAAGATTCAGATGGTCAGTCTGGACAGAATCGGACAGAATGTTGCTGATTTTGCAAATAGTGTTTCTCTTTGAATACTCAACCAAAAAGGTTGATATTTATATCAAAACACTCCTTAGGATGTGTAGATGAATTTTCCAAAAGGCCCTGACCTTAAACAATTCTTGAAAAATACAGAATTTAAGTTTTCTCAAAACTGGTCAGATTGCAGCCAGATTGGAGCAGTTATCTTGCAAAGACTGAAAGACTAACTTTCCCTTGCTCAAATCAAGTGATTCTTGTTGAAAATGAAAGCTAACAGTCTGAAGTATAACTCCACAAAAAAGCACGAATATTAAAAATGTTTAGCTATTTTTTCAAATTGTGTGAAGTTGTGTGAAATCTGCAGTCAAAAAGGGGCAAAAACAGAAATAAAGAAACAAGAGAAGAACACCGAGGATTTATCCTGGTTCGGTCAGTGTGACCTACTCCAGTCCCAAGGAATACCTTTCCTTGGATTTTACTATGAAATGAACACCTTACAACAAGAGCCAAGCTTGATCCTTGGGTTATACACTAACCCTATTCAAGACTTAGATAATCACCTTCTAAGCAACACTTAATTACAACTCCTCTAACACCTATTGATGTAGCCTTATAAAGATGGCTAATCAATCTTACAAATGAAGCTCAAGAGGCTTGTAGCTCACCACAATACAACAAGAACACCTTTGCTACAATGAATAAAACAATAACAACAAGAAGATGAAGATGAAAGCTAGACAATTCAACAAATGCTTGTGAGCTTCAAGTGTGTTTCATCTTCTTCACCATTGCCTCTATTTATAGTGTGATTTGAGCCTTGAAGATAAGAATGAACACGTGTCACCATCTTCATCATCAATTCCAAATGTCTTCTCATTATTGGTTGGCTTTGTACACTTGGCAAAATAAAACACAATGATTGGTCCACCTAGGATGTCACTTTGGCCGAAATGATAAGCTCCAAAAATGACTTGGAATTTGTTTGATTTATCCTTAGCAAAATAGAGATAATTCCCTCAACTTCTTGGCACAAGAATAGGCATGTGACCAATTACCATTTCAAAGTCAAAATTCAGCTCCACTTGAATGTAGTAGCCGTTGGCTACTTATTATTTTCCAAAAAAAAACTATCATTTTTATTAATAAAATAAGAAAGGATAATACCACCAAATTATCTCCAACTTCAAGCACCATAATAAGGCATGTGAGAGCTCCATTTGACTTCCAAAAATCTGCTGAAAATTCACCAAGAAGCCATATAGCCGTTGGGTTTAAAATGAGAATTTCCAAGTTGGCATTTTTGCCAACTAGCTCCTTTTTGGTTGGTCCACTTGTCTCCAATTCATAAAATGAATAATGTATCATTCTCAACTGCAAACTCACGTTTTTGACCATACATATATGTGTAGCAACTCAGATTTTTGAAGAAGAAATAAATAGATAACAATTGACAAGATTATGTCAACGTGTAACACCGAAATTCCCCAATATTTCTTCTTAAATATTGAGATCATTTCCACACCTTTGACACCTTTAATATCTCTGAATAATGATCATAAATGTTCTCTTATAACATATATAAGATGGTCTTCAAGAAAAAGTAGAATGTGACATCTCAAATCGTCACATATCCAGCTATAGTCAATAATATCATCGGTTGAGAGAATAAGACATAAGATCACCATATTATCTTCAAAATAATAATAACACTGCTCCAGAATGAAGATAATAATATACTCAAGAGATTCCTTGATTGAAAATACCAAAAATACCCTCAGGGGTGTGAAATGACCAAAATACCCCTGGTGTGAGAAAACTCTAGAAATGACCCCGATGGCCAGAAATAATCACAATTACACCTTTGTCATGATAAATAGGATGAGAATACATCCTTGAAATATTTTCATCATGTGATGTTCCTACAAAATTCAAAATACCAATTTTGCCCTTTTGGTAAGTTGTAGAAACTTCCAAGGAACGTTAGTCACAAGACAATAATAATCACCAAAAACACATAATAATCACATAATGAGCATGTATAAATCATATACAAATGAAAACAATCATTTTAACATATTTTAGAAAATTATTTCTAAAAACCCTAGACATCGATCGATCGAAGTCCTCAGCTTCAGAGATCGATGTCTCACAGAAAGATTCAGAGTTTGCCTCTGACCTACATCGATCGATCGAAGTGAGAGTTCGATGTACATCGATCGATCGATGTGTCTCAGGTTTAGAGATCGATGTCTCACAGAAAGGTCTTGAACTTTTCTGCCTTACATAGATCGATCGATGTGAGAGATCTATGTACATAGATCGAACGATGAAGACATTGCGCAAGATGAGGATCCTGCGGCTCCATGAATGGATGAGTTGAGGGAGCATGCGTAAGAGTAAATGATGATGTTAACGTGCTTAAGGAGCACATCCTTGAACTTTAATATGAAGCTGAGATGGCTATAGCCTACGCCAAGAAATTAGAGACAGATGTGGGCAGCCTTAGAGTTGAAATGGCAGAACTTATAGGTAGGGTAGTGGTTTACAATTCAAAGTTTACCAAATTCAAGTCAAAGATAAGGTGCATCCCTAGGCTAACCTTCTCATCCGATGAAGACTAGATATCAACCCTGTTACCTCATGTTCTTTTGATCTTTTTAGCTTCAACCTTAATATAGCATTGTCTTGTGCTGATATTATGTTGAACTATATATATATAAAGCATAGGTTGAAATCTTGTTTTTGACAAAGAAGAATAATAGTGTCTTTTTCAAGCAATTTTTTTTAAAAAAATGTATATGTTTTGAAATCATCAAAAAAAAGGAGGAAAATATTGGAGTATAAAAAACTTATTTATACTTAAAAATGACAAATGCTTGAAAAGTCGGTCTAAACAGAGATCAGTGTATGCATTGATCTCTGATGGATCGATCGATGTAGACGTTGTCCAAAACCAAAAGCACATTGCCTAAAAACGATCTCTATGTCGATCAATCTATGTTCCAAGTAAGAAATTGAACATCGGTCTCTAAATAAGCACAATGATCAATCAAAGTGCATGTCGATCCTAAAAGAGAGACGTCGATTAATCTATGTACATTTTGTCCAAAACTAGTAGCACACTGTCCAGCATCGATCTCTAAGATCGATCGTCTGATGTAATTAGAATGAAAATGCTCCAACATAAGAAAAGTGATATCGATTTGTCTATATATACATTGATCTCTAAACTGATAGATATCGATCGATCGATGTCATGATGAATTCAAATTTTTATAGCCATTACGAACTAGTTTAAAGTGCTTTCTCTTTCCATTTTGTAACAAACTGATTGTGCTTTCTCTTTCCATTTTCTCTTTCCATTTTGGTTGGTCCACTTGTCTCCAACTCATAAAATGAATAATGTATCATTATCAACTGCAAACTCACGTTTTTGACCATACATATATGTTTAGCAACTCATATTTTTGAAGAAGAAATAAATAGATAACAATTATGTCAACTTGTAACACCGAAATTTCCCAATATTTCTTCTTATATATTGAGATCATTTCCACACCTTTGACACCTTTAATATCTCTGAATAATGATGATAAATGTTCTCTTATAACATATATAAGATGGTCTTCAAGAAAAAGTAGAATGTGACATCTCAAATCGTCACATATCCAGCTATAGTGAATAATATCATCGGTTGAGAGAATAAGACATAAGATCACCATATTATCTTCAAAATAATAATAACACTGCTCCAGAATGAAGATAATAATATACTCAAGAGATTCCTTGATTGAAAATACCAAAAATACCCTCAGGGGTGTGAAATGACCAAAATACCCCTGGTGTGAGAAAACTCCAGAAATGACCCCGATGGCCAGAAATAATCACAATTACACCTTTGTCATGATAAATAGGATGAGAATACATCCTTGAAATATTTTCATCATGTGATGTTCCTACAAAACTCAAAATACCAATTTTGCCCTTTTGGTAAGTTGTAGAAACTTCCAAGGCACGTTAGTCACAAGACAATAATAATCACCAAAAACACATAATAATCACATAATGAGCATGTATAAATCATGTACAAATGAAAACAATCATTTTAACACATTTTAGAAAATTATTTCTAAAAATCCTAGACATCGATCGATCGAAGTCCTCAGCTTCAGAGATCGATGTCTCACAGAAAGTTTCAGAGTTTGCCTCTGACCTACATTGATCGATCGAAGTGAGAGTTCGATGTACATCGATCGATCGATGAGTCTCAGGTTTAGAGATCGATGTCTCACAGAAAGGTCTTGAACTTTTCTGCCTTACATAGATCGATCGATGTGAGAGATCTATGTACATAGATCGATCGATGTGAGAGATCTATGTCAACTTTTTCAACTTTTTCAACTTTTAATCACATATAACACCATGTGTGACATTTTTAAATATTCACCACTTAAAATCATGACTTTGAAAATTATCCAAACATATTTCTCAACATTCTCCCCCTTTTGGATGATTTTCAAAATAACCTAACATGATTTTAATGTCACAACTCACAACCAAAAGTTTAAAAAGTTTAACCGAATGTTTTCAACTTTTAAATAGTATGTTTGCTCCCCAAATAGTATATTTGTTCCCCAAATAGTATGTTTGCTCCCCCTCAACTCATACTCTCCCCCTTAACCTATGCTCCTAAATTTATACCAATTAAAACTTAGCATATGATTCATCATGACTTACCAACTAAAATCCATGACTTACCAACTAAAATCATGTTCTTATTCTATCTCCCCCTTTATTTTGCAAATCATGCAAAAGATAGAACTATCCAATGGTATTGTAAGTCATCATACCTAACTTGGCTCGTAAGTTTTCAAAAGTGGCTTGATTAAGGGGTTTGGTGAAGATGTCAGCGATTTGGTGATCAGTTCTTATATGGTTTATCACTATATCCTCATTTTGAACATGATCGCGAAGAAAGTGGTATCGCACCTCAATGTGTTTGGCCTTAGAATGAAGCACCGGATTCCGGAAAAGATTGATTACACTTTTGCTATCGCAGAAAATTGGAATCTTTTTCATTTTAATGCCAAAATCACTAAGTTGCTGTTTAAGCCAAAGTGTTTGGGTAGTACATAAACTCAAAGCAATATACTCGGCTTCAGTGGTAGAAAGAGCTACACTAGCTTGTTTTTTAGAAAACCAAGATATCAAGTTGGTTCCTATGAATTGACAAGTACCGCTAGTGGATTTTCTATCTAATTTGCAACCACCATAATCATCATCACTATATGCGTGTAATTCCAACTTAGCGTTTCTATCATACCAAAGTCTAAGTGAGGTGTATGCTTAAGATATCTAAAGATCTTTTTCACTGCATTGTAATGTGATACCTTAGGACAAGATTGAAACCTAGCACACATACATACGCTAAACATGATGTCAGGTCTTCATGCAGTTAAGTATAACAATGATCAAATCATAGACCTATAGAGTGTGTCATCAAAAGGTTTACCATTTTCATCCTTATCAAGTTTGGTACTAACACTCATGGGGGTAGTTGTAGGTTTCAACTCTTCAAATCCAAACTTCTTAATCATATCATTGACATACTTAAGTTGGCTAATATGAATTCCTTGAGGGGTTTGTTTGATTTGAAGTCCTAAGAAATAATTCAACTTTCCTACCATTGACATTTCAAACTCTGACTTCATACATTCTTCGAAGTCTTTTACTAAGGTAGGGTTAGTTGAACCAAAGATAATATCATCTACATAGATTTGAACTAATAACAAATCATTACCTTTTCTTCTTACGAATAATGTGTTGTTGATGGTCCCCCTTTGATGATTATTTGCAATAAGAAAGTTTGCAAATCTATCATACCAAGCTCTTGGAGCTTGTTTTAAACCATATAGATCTTTCTTAAGCTTATAAACATGGTTAGGATTCTTTGGATCTTCGAATCCAGGGGGTTGTTTGACAAACACCTCTTCTTGGATGTATCTATTCAAGAATGCACTCTTGACATCCATTTGGAAGAGTTTAATGTTGCTTAGACTTGCAATTGCAAGTAACAATCTAATTGCTTCTAGTCGTGCAACGGGTGCAAAGGTTTCTTCATAATCTATACCTTCTTGTTGATTATAACCTTGTGCGACTAGTCTAGCCTTATTTCTTGTAATGTTTCCTTGTTCGTCCATCTTATTCCTAAACACCCATTTAGTTCCTATGATAGACTTGTCTTCAGGTTTAGGTACTAAGTCCCACACGTTGTTCCTTGTGAATTGATTTAATTCCTCATGCATAGCATCTATCCATGACATGTCACCTAAGGCTTCCTTTACATTCTTAGGTTCTAATTGTGAGATTAAGCTATGTCCTTCAAGTTGACTTATATTTCTACGTGTTCTAACCCCAACACTTGGATCCCCCATGATTAGTTCTCTAGGATGCCACCAATTCCTAGATTGACTAGATTCACCCTCATCTTGTTCAAATGTTTCATTACTGTGAACGTTATCATATGTAATTGGATCATTAGTTACATTATCTTCCAATTGCAAAGTCTCTTCATTTATATCATCTAAGGGTTCATGCATGTCTTGTTCAGGGGGAGTTGGTTCTAGATGGTCTAGTACAGGCTCAAGTAATACATCATCATCAAACATATTTTCAACATTTGTTTCTTGTTTATGTTGATGTTTATCACTAACTTCAAAGCATGCATTTTCATTGAATTTAACATGTATGGATTCAATTATCTTTCTAGATGCAGGATTATAACACCTATATGCTCTTGAGTTAGTAGAATAACCAACAAATATGCATTCAATAGACTTTTGTTCAAACTTATCTAGATTATCCTTAGTGTTTAGCACAAAACATTTACATCCAAATACTTTAAGATAATCTATTTTAGGTTTTCTATTGTTTAGCAATTCATAAGGCGTTTTATTTAATTTCTTTCTAATAGTAAGCCTATTTATTATATAGCATGCACAACTAACAGCTTCAGCCCATAAATATTTAGGTAATTTATTTTCACAAAGCATTGTCCTAGCAACTTCTTAAATCGTTCTATTTTTACGTTCAACAACTCCATTGAGTTGTGGTGTTCTAGGTGATGAGAATTCATGTTTTATTCCATATAGTTCACAAAATTTGACTACATCTTTGTTTTTAAATTCTCCACCCCTATCACTTCTAATCCTTTTAACATTTTCTTCGTAAATGTTTTCAAGTTGATTGATAAGAGTTTCGATTGCTAATGGAGCACCGTCTTTGTGTGTTAAGAACAATGTCCATTTGTAGCGTGAGTAATCATCTACTATGACACACACATAGTAGTGTCCACCTAGACTTCTTGTCCTACTTGGACCAAATAAGTCTAAGTGAAGCAATTCTAGTACATGACTAGTACTCATTTCATGTTTCGGTTTTAAGGTTTCTTTAATGTGTTTTCCCTTAATACATGTTTCACACATTTGAAAATTATCTAAGTCTAACTTAGGCATTCCTATAATTAAATTCTTCTTAGACAATTTCTTAATAGTTGAAATTCCTATATGGCCTAATCTTCTATGCCATAAATTTACATCTAAGTCATGTGATATTAAACACTTAACCTTAGAATCTAACATGTTATCTAAAGTAAGGGTATAAATATTTCCATCTCTATTTCCTTTTAAAACCGTTTCTCCTTTTTCATTTATTATATCACATGAATTGGGAAGAAAGGAGACATTATAACCACAATCTATAAGTTGAGAAATACTAAGTAAATTATAAGATAGATTGCTTACTAACAACACATTTCGTATTTGAAATGTGTTAGGGTCCCCAATTGTTCCTTTTCCAACAACTTGTCCTTTGTTGTTGTCACCGAATGTCACTTTTCCTTCATTTTTGATATGTTCCTATTCTATGAATAGTTTGGGGTTCCCCGTCATATGCCTCGAACATCCACTATCTAAAAACCATTTGGTTCTTAGATTCTTTGACTTTGCCTCCTTCTTGCATTCCTTGCGTTTTTCCTACAATGGAGACAAAATTTTAGGTACCCTTTATTTGGGTCCTTGAATATTAGGGGCACTATTCTTGTTTAGATAACCCTTAGGTATCCAAACTTGAATATACCTTCTAGGCACGTTTTTAGAGTTGTTATAACTTGGAAAATAAGAAGAATTAGCATATACATGATTATTCCACATAAGTGAAGATGCATTGTTATACATGTTGTGTCATGGTTGATAATTATTATAGGATGGCCGAATTTTATAATGTGCATAAGACATGCGATTTTGCTTCTTGAATGGCGCAGTATAAGTTTGTTCATAGGCATTCCTATAAGACTTATAAGAGTGTTGCCTATACCTAGGTTCATAATATGTTGAATGCATTTTATTATGTCTCGTTGCATTTGTATACATATAGGCATAGTTTCTAGGTTGTCTAGATGCAAAGTTTGGCCTAGATGTATAGTTATGCGTGTGTGTTTTTATGGGTGCGTGCTGCATCTTTATCTTTGAATAAGAAGAAGAAGGAGTAGAAGAAGATTTAGCAGGCAAGTTTGTTTTTATAACTTTATAAGGTTGTTTCGTAGTTGATGATACAAACTTAGTCTTTTTATCTAATTTGTTATCTTCTTCTTTATATCCCAATCCAGTTTTATCATTTCCATACTTTTGTGATCATATAAGTGTATCTAACATATTTGCACCAGATTTAAATTGTTCTATCATTTTTTCTAAGGTAAATTTTGAAGACTTAAGTTGCACTATTTCATTTTCACAACTTTCTAACTTGGATTTTAACATTTTATTTTCCATTTGTAACTTTTGTTCATCTTTTCTATATGATTCAATTTTATTCTCTAAAGAATCAAGAGTATTGGTAGACTCTTGTTTAAGAGATTTTAGTTGATCGGAAAATTCTAAGTTGGACGTCTTCAACTTGTCATTTTCTTCAATTAGTTTCTTCTTTTCTTTAGAGAGCCTCTTACAGTGAGCATGCATTCTTAGGAATTCTTCATACATTTCACCAAATGTCATGTCACTATCAGAATCACTATCAGAAGAAGAACATACCTCGTTGGATACGAAGCAGACTTGAGCTTCTTCAGTTTCGGATTCTGAGTCGGATGAGTCGCTCCATGTGCTCACCTTCATTGCTCGTTTCCCTTTTCTTGCCTTAGACTCCTTTGTCTTTGTCATTTGAGCCTCCTTGTCCTTGGCTTGTTTATTATTGTTGTTATTATTATTATTTTTCTTCGTTGGACAATCGTATGAAATATGTTCTTTTTGACCGCATTCATAACACTTTAATTCTTTATTATACCATTTATTTGTGTTATTTTTATTAGGTTGAGAAGAAGAAGAAGAATGTTGTCTATTCCTATTAGGACGCTTGAAAAACTTCCTAAGTTTTCTAGCTATCAAGATCAAGTCATCGTCTAATTCAGTATCACTATTACTATCATCGTTACTAGCATGTTTTTCGGTTGTTTTGAAAGCTATTGACTTACCGGATGACTTAGACGATTCGGACTTTTGTTGGTTTAATTTAACCTCGTAGATTTTAAGTGACCCGATCAATTCATCCATCTTGGTGATTGACTTTGTCTCTTCGATTGCAGTCACCTTTGGATCCCATTCAGCAGGGAGGCTTCTTAGCACCTTTTGAACCTTTTCACTGTTCGAAAATGACTTCCCTAAAGCTTCAAGGGCATTGAAAATATTAGTAATCCTCAAATCCATAGATGTTATGGATTCGTTTGACAACATTTTGAAAGTCTCTAATTCAGTCATAAGAATGTTTATTTTTGACTCTTTAACACCACTAGTACCTTCGTGCTTTAATACAAGTGATTTCCACATGTCGTGTGCGCTTGTGCAATTTGACACATATCCTGCTTCAGAAGCTGTAAGTCCATTCAAAAGTAATTGCATAGCTTTAGCATTCATGGACATTTTCTTTTTATCATCCGATGACCATTCACTTTTATATTTTTCAACCTCTTGAGTTACTCCACTAACTTGTATAACTTTCATTGGAATGTACGTCTCATCTTCAACTATAGACCATAAATCGATGTCTATAGCCATTAAGAATAGCCTCATTCTTAGTTTCCAATAAACAAAATTATTGCCATCAAAAAGAGGAGGGCGTTGTGTAGACATACATTCCAACTCACCTTTGTGAGAAACAATAGCCATAGTATGTACCTTGGATTTGAGACAAGCAGTATATAATGAATCGTTGTTTCTTGGCCTTGTATTGTTCGTATGGTGTTGAATCTTGCTTCTTTTGAGTGGTATTGGTCTGGATCTGATACCAAATGTTGGACCGTGCACCTGCAATAAACACCACTAGAGGGGAGGGTGAATAGTGGTTAGCAGAAATTACACTACAACCCTTTGTTAAAATCCCCTTTGAAACAGAATCTGAGACCACCTCAGATTCAGAACTCGTTTTTAAAAATTCACAAATAATTGTACACAACTCCAAAAATTATGAAACTTTTCAGAATTGAACTTCAATGCTTTAGAAAGACTGTGCCAAAAAATCAGACAAAAATAAGATCGTTTGGCCCATCAAACAAATAAAAAGATTCAGATGGTCAATCTGGACAGATTGGACAGAATGTTGCTGATTTTGCAAATAGTGTTTCTCTTTGAATACTCAACCAAAAAGGTTGATATTTATATCAAAACACTCCTTAGGATGTGTAGATGAATTTTCCAAAAGGCCCTGACCTTAAACAATTCTTGAAAAATACAGAATTTAAGTTTTCTCAAAACTGGTCAGATTGCAGCCAGATTGGAGCAGTTATCTTGCAAAGACTAAAAGACTAACTTTCCCTTGCTCAAATCAAGTGATTCTTGTTGAAAATGAAAGCTAACAGCCTGAAGTATAACTCCACAAAAAAGCACAAATTTTGAAAATGTTTATCTATTTTTTCAAATTGTGTGAAGTTGTGTGAAATCTGCAGTCAAAAAGGGGCAAAAACAGAAATAAAGAAACAAGAGAAGAACACCGAGGATTTATCCTGGTTCGGTCAATGTGACCTACTCCAGTCCCAAGGAACACCTTTCCTTGGATTTTACTATGAAATGAACACCTTACAACAAGAGCCAAGCTTGATCCTTGGGTTATACACTAACCATATTCAAGACTTGGATAATCACCTTCTAAGCAACACTTAGTTGCAACTCCTCTAACACCTATTGATGTAGCCTTATAAAGATGGCTAATCAATCTTACAAATGAAGCTCAAGAGGCTTGTAGCTCACCACAATACAACAAGAACACCTTTGCTACAATGAATAAAACAATAACAACAAGAAGATGAAGATGAAATCTAGACAATTCAACAAATGCTTGTGAGCTTCAAGTGTGTTTCATCTTCTTCACCATTGCCTCTATTTATAGTGTGATTTGATCCTTGAAGATAAGAATGAACACGTGTCACCATCTTCCTCATCAATTCCAAATGTCTTCTCATTATTGGTTGGCTTTGTACACTTGGCAAAATAAAATACAATGATTGGTCCACCTAGGATGTCACTTTGGCCGAAATGATAAGCTCCAAAAATGACTTGGAATTTGTTTGATTTATCCTTAGCAAAATAGAGATAATTCCCTCAACTTCTTGGCACAAGAATAGGCATGTGACCAATTACCATTTTAAAGTCAAAATTCAGCTCCACTTGAATGTAGTAGCCGTTGGCTACTTATTATTTTCCAAAAAAAACTATCATTTTTATTAATAAAATAAGAAAGGATAATACCACCAAATTATCTCCAACTTCAAGCACCATAATAAGGCATGTGAGAGCTCCATTTGACTTCCAAAAATCTGCTGAAAATTCACCAAGAAGCCATATAGCCGTTGGGTTTAAAATGAGAATTTCCAAGTTGGCATTTTTGCCAACTAGCTCCTTTTTGGTTGGTCCACTTGTCTCCAATTCATAAAATGAATAATGTATCATTCTCAACTGAAAACTCACGTTTTTGACCATACATATATGTGTAGCAACTCAGATTTTTGAAGAAGAAATAAATAGATAACAATTGACAAGATTATGTCAACGTGTAACACCGAAATTCCCCAATATTTCTTCTTAAATATTGAGATCATTTCCACACCTTTGACACCTTTAATATCTCTGAATAATGATCATAAATGTTCTCTTATAACATATATAAGATGGTCTTCAAGAAAAAGTAGAATGTGACATCTCAAATCGTCACATATCCAGCTATAGTCAATAATATCATCGGTTGAGAGAATAAGACATAAGATCACCATATTATCTTCAAAATAATAATAAAACTGCTCCAGAATGAAGATAATAATATACTCAAGAGATTCCTTGATTGAAAATACCAAAAATACCCTCAGGGGTGTGAAATGACCAAAATACCCCTGGTGTGAGAAAACTCTAGAAATGACCTCGATGGCCAGAAATAACCACAATTACACCTTTGTCATGATAAATAGGATGAGAATACATCCTTGAAATATTTTCATCATGTGATGTTCCTACAAAATTCAAAATACCAATTTTGTCCTTTTGGTAAGTTGTAGAAACTTCCAAGGCACGTTAGTCACAAGATAATAATAATCACCAAAAACACATAATAACCACATAATGAGCATGTATAAATCATGTACAAATGAAAACAATCATTTTAACATATTTTAGAAAATTATTTCTAAAAACCCTAGACATCGATCGATCGAAGTCCTCAGCTTCAGAGATCGATGTCTCACAGAAAGATTCAGAGTTTGCCTCTGACCTACATCGATCGATCGAAGTGAGAGTTCGATGTACATCGATCGATCGATGTGTCTCAGGTTTAGAGATCGATGTCTCACAGAAAGGTCTTGAACTTTTCTGCCTTACATAGATCGATCGATGTGAGAGATCTATGTACATAGATCGATCGATGTGAGAGATCTATGTCAACTTTTTCAACTTTTAATCACATATAACACCATGTGTGATATTTTTAAATATTCACCTCTTAAAATCATGACTTTGAAAATTATCCAAACATATTTCTCAACAAAGAAGACATTGCGCAAGATGAGGATCCTGCGGCTCCATGAATGGATGAGTTGAGGGAGCATGCGTAAGAGTAAATGATGATGTTAACGTGCTTAAGGAGCACATCCTTGAACTTTAATATGAAGCTGAGATGGCTATAGCCTACGCCAAGAAATTAGAGACAGATGTGGGCAGCCTTAGAGTTGAAATGGCAGAACTTATAGGTAGGGTAGTGGTTTACAATTCAAAGTTTACCAAATTCAAGTCAAAGATAAGGTGCATCCCTAGGCTAACCTTCTCATCCGATGAAGACTAGATATCAACCCTGTTACCTCATGTTCTTTTGATCTTTTTAGCTTCAACCTTAATATAGCATTGTCTTGTGCTGATATTATGTTGAACTATATATATATAAAGCATAGGTTGAAATCTTGTTTTTGACAAAGAAGAATAATAGTGTCTTTTTCAAGAAATTTTTTTTAAAAAAATGTATATGTTTTGAAATCATCAAAAAAAAGGAGGAAAATATTGGAGTATAAAAAACTTATTTATACTTAAAAATGACAAATGCTTGAAAAGTCGGTCTAAACAGAGATCAGTGTATGCATTGATCTCTGATGGATCGATCGATGTAGACGTTGTCCAAAACCAAAAGCACATTGCCTAAAAACGATCTCTATGTCGATCAATCTATGTTCCAAGTAAGAAATTGAACATCGGTCTCTAAATAAGCACAATGATCAATCAAAGTGCATGTCGATCCTAAAAGAGAGACGTCGATTAATCTATGTACATTTTGTCCAAAACTAGGAGCACACTGTCCAGCATCGATCTCTAAGATCGATCGTCTGATGTAATTAGAATGAAAATGCTCCAACATAAGAAAAGTGATATCGATTTGTCTATATATACATCGATCTCTAAACTGATAGATATCGATCGATCGATGTCATGATGAATTCAAATTTTTATAGCCATTACGAACTGATCTATTGTGGAATTTAAAGTGCTTTCTCTTTCCATTTTGTAACAAACTGATTGTGTATTTACTACCAGTGGCTATAATGATATTTTGAATGTTGTACACCTATCTAAGCTCTCTTAGATGTCTATGACTCAATAAATGAATATAGAGTGGTTGAGGACAAGTTAAACTTCTCCAAAAAACAATAAATGAAGAGTGAGACATTGGGGAATGTTGCAAAACAAAAATGATCCCCTCTATATTTTGAAAGAGCACGGGAGAGTTAAATACACGCTTTCAACCTCTTCAAGCTCCATCTTGTCTTCAACTCAAAAGCTCTCAAGTACAAAAGTTCTCAAAGCTCATTAAGCTCTTATTGTTTGTTTTCAATTGTTGTATTGTGAGAGTGTTGAAGTCTAACACCAGACGAACTAAACATATTTGATCTAACTTCTTGTGATTTAGACTTGTGTTGAAATTGTAACTTCACTTCTCATCTCAAAACTTATTTGGTGAATTCTTAAGAAAAACTTTGTTGAAATTGTGAAAAGGCAAGTAGAAAAGCTCTAAGACTCTTACTTTTAGTTGTTGTAGGAGTTGTCATTGCAAAAATCTATGTTGCAATAGTTGTTATAGAAGTTGTTATTGCACAAGATGTTGCAATAGTTGTAGTTGTTGGACCGTGCACCTGCAATAAACACCACTAGAGGGGGGGTGAATAGTCGTTAGCGGAAATTACACTACAACCCTTTGTAAAAATCCCCTTTGAAAACAGAATCTGATACCACCTCAGATTCAGAACCCGTTTTTGTAAAATTCAAAAATAATTGTAAAAAACTCCAAAAATTATGAAACTTTCCAAAAATTAACTTCAATGTGTTAATAAGACTCTGTCCAAAAATCAGACAAAAATAAGATCGTTTGATCCTTCAAACAAATAAACAGATTCAGATGGTCAATCTGGATAGAATTGGACTGAATGTTGCTGATTTTGAAAAACGTGTTTCTCTTTGAATACTCAACCAAAAAGGTTGATTTTAATATCAAAACACTCCGTAGGATGTGTAGTTGATGTTTCAAAAAGGTCCTGACCTTAAACAATTCTTGACAAATACAGAATTTAAGTTTTCTCAAAACTGGTCAGATTGCATCCAGATTGGAGCAGTTATCTTGCAGAGACTGAAAGACTAACTTTCTCTTGTTTAAATCAAGTGATTCTTGTTGAAAATAAAAGTTAACAGTCTAAAGTATAACTCCACCAAAAATCATGAATTTTGAAAGTTTTTAGCTATTTTTTAAAATTGTGAGAAGTTGTGTGAAAAATGTAGTAAAAACAGGAAGAAAACAGAAAAGAAGAAACAAGACAAGAACACCGAGAATTTATCCTGGTTCGGTCAATGTGATCATTTCCACACCTTTACCACCTTGAAAACCCCTGAAAAATGATGAATAATAACCTCCAATAACATATAAAATAGACTCTTCAAGATAGAAATAGAATGTGACATTCCAAATCGTCACATATCCAGCTATAGTCAATAATATCATCATGTGAGAGAATAAAATTAAGAATCACCATATTATCTTCAAATTAATAATAAATCAGCTCCAGAATTAAGATGATAATATGCTCAAGAGATTCCATGAGTGAAAATACCAAAAATACTCTCGGGGGTGAAATGACCAAAATGCCCCTGGTATGAGAAAACTCCAGAAATGACCCGGATGGTCAGAAATAATCATGATATCACCTTTTTCATGATAAATAGTATACGAATACACCCTTGAAATATTTTCACCATGTGATGTTCCTACAAAACTCAAAATACCAATTTTGCCTTTTTTGGTAAGTCGTAGAAACTTCCAAGGCACGTTAATCACAAGACAATTATAATCATCAAAAACACATGATAATCACATAATAAACATGTGTAAATCATATACAAATGAAAACAATCATTTTAACACTTTTTAGAAAAATATTTCTAAAAACCCTAGACATCGATCGATCGAAGTGCCTCAGCTTCAGAGATCGATGTCTCACAGAAAGGTTCAGAATCTGTCTCTGACCTACATCGATCGATCGAAGTGAGGGTTCAATGTACATCGATCGATCGATGTGTCTCAGGTTTAGAGATCGATGTCTCACCGTAAGGTCTTGAACTTTCACTGCCTTACATGGATCGATCGATGTGAGAGATCTATGTACATAGATCGATCGATGTGCCACAACCTGAGAGATCGATATCAACTTTTTCAACTTTTTTAACTTTTAAACACATGTAACATCATGTATGATATTTTTATGTATTCACCAATTAAAATCATGACTTTGAAAATTATCCAAACATATTTCTCAACATTCTTCACCTTTTGGATGATTTTCAAAATAACTTAACATGATTTTAATGTCACAACTTATACCCAATTGTCTATCATAAATCTATCAATTGTTTCACCAAATTTGTACAAATTGTTTTAGAAACTAATTTCCAACCAATTACCAATTGTTTTCACATTGTTTTCAAATACTCAAAATTCTCAACTCTCATGTATATTCATGTATTCATGTACTCCCCCTCAAAATATACTCTCCCTCTTAACCTATGCTCAACTTACACCAATTGAACCTAAGCATATTTATTCAACAAAGTATGACTTACCAACTAAAAATCATGTTCTTCTTCTATCTCCCCCTTTATTTTGCAAATCATGCAAAAGATAGAACTATGCAATGATATCATAAGTCATCATACCTAACTTGGCACGTAAGTTTTCAAAAGTGGCTTGATTAAGGGGTTTGGTGAAGATGTCAGCTATTTGGTGATCAGTTCATATGGTTTATAACTATATCCTCATTTAAAACATGATCTCGAAGGAAGTGGTATCGCACCTCAATTTGTTTGGCCTTAGAATGAAGCACCGGATTCCGAGAAAGATTGATTGCACTTGTGCTATCGCAGAAGATTGGAATCTTTTTCATTTTAATGCCAAAATCACTAAGTTGTTGTTTAAGCCAAAGTATTTAGGTAGTACACAAACTCAAGGCTATATACTCAGCTTCAGTGGTGGAAAGAGCTACACTAGCTTGCTTTTTAGAAAACCAAGAAATCAAGTTGCTTCCTATGAATTGACACGTGCCGCTAGTGGATTTTCTATCTAATTTGCAACCACCATAATCAGCATCACTATATGCGTGTAATTCCAACTTAGCATTTCTATCATACCAAAGTCCTAAGTGAGGTGTGCGTTTAAGATATCTAAAGATCTTTTTCACCGCATTGTAATGTGATACCTTAGGACAAGATTGAAACCTAGCACACATACACACACTAAACATGATGTTAGGTCTTGAAGCGGTTAAGTATAACAGTGAGACAATCATAGACCTATATAGTGTGTCATCAAAAGGTTTACCATTTTCATCCTTATCTAGTTTGGTGCTAACACTCATGGTGTAGATGTTGGTTTCAACTCTTCAAAGGCAAACTTCTTAATCATATCATTAACATACTTAAGTTGGCTAATGTGAATTCCTTGAGGGGTTTGTTTGATTTGGAGTCCTAGGAAATAATTCAACTCTCCTACCATTTACATTTCAAATTCTGACTTCATACACTCTTCGAAGTCTTTTACCAAGGTAGGGTTGGTTGAACCAAAGATTATATCATCTACATAGATTTGAACCATTAATAAGTCATTATTTTTCTTCTTAGGAATAATGTGTTGTATATGGTTCTCCTTTGATAATTATTTGCAATAAGAAAGTTCGCAAATCTATCATACCAAGCTCTTGGAGCTTGTTTCAAACCATATAGAGCTTTCTTAAGCTTGTAAACATGGTTAGGATTCTTTGGATCTTCGAATCCAGGGGATTGTTTGAAAAACACTTCTTCTTGGATGTATCCATTCAAGAATGCACCTTGACATCCATTTGGAAGAGCTTAATATTGCTTAGACTTGCAATCGCAAGTAACAATCTAATTGCTTCTAGTCGTGCAACGGGTGCAAAGGTTTTTTCATAATCTATTCCTTCTTGTTGATTACAACCTTGTGCGACTAGTCTAGCCTTTTTTCTTGTAATATTTCCTTGTTCATTCATTTTATTCCTAAAGACCCATTTAGTTCCTATTATAGATTTGTTTTCGGGTTTAGGTACTAAATCTCACATGTTGTTCCTCGTGAATTGGTTCAATTTCTCATGCATGAAATCTATCCAAGATATATCACCTAAGGATTCTTTTACATTCTTAGGTTCTAATTGTGAGATTAAGCTATGTCCTTCAAGTTGACTTATATTTCTATGTGTTCTAACCCCAATACTTGGATCCCCAATGATTAATTCTTTAGGGTGCCACCAATTCCTAGATTGACTAGGTTCACCCTCATCTTGTTCAAATATTTCATTAGTGTGAACATTGTTGTATACAATTGAATCATTATTATCTTCCAATTGCAAATTCTCTTCATTTGTTTCGTCTAAGGGTTCATGCATATCTTGTTCAGGGGGAGTTGGTTCTAGATGATCAATTACATGCTCAAGTAATACATCATCATCATCAAACATATTTTTAACATTATTCTCTTGTTTATGTTGAGTTTTATCACTAACATCAAAGCATGAATTTTCATTAAATTTCACATGTATAGATTCAATTATCTTTCTAAATGCGAGATTACAACACCTATATGCTCTTGAGTGAGTTGAATACCCAACAAATATGCATTCAATAGACTTTTGTTCAAACTTGTCTAGATTATCCTTAGTGTTTAACACAAAACACTTACATCCAAATACTCTAAGATAATCTATTTTAGGTTGTCTATTATTTAACAATTTATAAGGTGTTTTATTCAATTTCTTTCTAATAGAAAGCCTATTTATAATATAGAATGCACAACTAACAGCTTCAGCCCTTAAATACTTAGGTAATTTATTTTCACATAGCATAGTTCTAGCAACTCCTTGAATTGTTCTATTTTTACATTCAACAACTCCATTGAGTTGTGGTATTCTAGGTGGTGAGAATACATGTTTGATTCCATGTAGTTCACAAAATTTGACTACATCTTTGTTTTTAAATTCTCCACCTCTATCACTTCTAATTCGTTTAACATTTTCTTCGTAAATGTTTTCAAATTGTTTAATAAGAGTTTCGATTGCTAATGGAGCATCGTCTTTGTGTGTTAAGAACAATGTCCATTTGTAGCGTGAGTACTATGACACACACATAGTAGTGTCTATCTAGACTTCTTTGGACCAAATAAGTCGAAGTGAAGCAATTCTAGTACATGACTAGTACTCACTTCGTGTTTCGGTTTTAATGTTTCTTTAATGTGTTTTCCTTTAATGCATGTTTCACACATTTGAAAATTATCTAAGTCTAACTTAGGCATACCTCTAATTAAATTCTTTTTAGACAATTTCCTAATGGTTGAAATTCCTATATGGCCTAATCTTCTATGCCATAAATTCACATCTAAATCATGTGATATCAAACACTAAACCTTAGCATCTAACATATTATCTAAGGTAAGAGTATAAATGTTACCATCCCTATTTCCTTTTAAAACTGTTTCTCCTTTTTCATTTATTATATCACACGAAGTGGGAAGAAAAGAGACATTATAACCACAATCTTTAGTTGAGAAATACTAAGTAAATTATAAGAGAGATTGCTTACTAACAACACATTTCGTATTTGAAATGTGTTAGGGTCCCCGATTGTTCCTTTTCCAACAACTTTTCCTTTATTGTTGTCACCGAATGTCACCTTTCCACCATCAATATGTTCAAGTTCGCTGAATAGTTTAGGGTTTTCTGTCATATGCCTTGAACATCCACTATCTAAAAACCATTTGGATTTTAGATTCTTTGAATTTGCCTCCTTCTTGCATTCCTTGCGTTTGTCCTACAATGGAGACAAAGTTTTAGGTACCCTTTATTTGGGTCCTTGAATGTTAGAAGCACCACCCTTGTTTAATTATCCCTTAGGTATCCAAGCTTGGACTTACCTTCTAGGCACACTTTTAGCATTGTTATGTTTTGGAAAATAAAAAAGATTAGCATATACACGATCATTCCACATAAATGAAGATGCATTGTTATACATGTTGTGCCATGGTTGATAATTATTATAGGATGGCCGAATTTTATGATGTGTATAAGGCATATGACTTTGTTTCTTATATGATGCTCTATATGTATGTTCATATGCATTTCTATAAGACTTATATGAGTGTTGTCTATACTTAGGTTCATAATAAGTTGAATGCATTTTATTAGGTCTAGTTGTATTCGTATACATATAGGCATAATTTCTAGGTTGTGTAGATGCAAATCTTTGCCTAGATGTACGTTTATATGCATGTATATGTGTAGGTCCGTTTATTTTTGCCTTGATATAAGTAGAAGAAGGTGTAGAAGAAGATGTAGCAGGCAAAGTTGATTTTGTTGTATTATATGGCAACTTTGTACTAGATGAGACAAACTTATTCTTTTTATCTATTTTTACGTTTTCTTCTTTATAGCCTAAGCCGGTTTTATCATTTCCATACTTTTGTGATGATATAAGTGTATCTAACATATTTGCACCAGATTTAAATTGTTCTAAAATTTTTTCTAAGGTAAGTTTAGAAGACTTAAGTTGCATTATCTTATTGTCACAACTTTCTAACTTAGATTGTAACAAACTATTTTCCGCTTTTAACTTTTGTTCATTTTTCCTAAGTGATTCAATTTTATTCTCTAAAGAATCAAGAGTATTAGTTGACTCTTGTTTAAAAGATTCTAATTGATCGGAAAATTTCAAGTTGGACGTCTTCAACTTGTCATTTTCTTCAATTAGTTTCTTATTTTCTTTAGAGATCCTCTTATAGTGAGCATGCATTTTTAAAAATTCTTCATATATTTCATCAAATGTCATTTCATTTTTAGAATCACTATCAGATGAAGAACTTACCTCATTTGATACGAAGCAGATTTGAGCTTCATCTGTGTCAGATTCTGAATCGGATGAGTCGCTCTATGTGCTCACCTTCATTACTCGTTTGCCTTTCCTTGCCTTAGACTCCTTTGTTTTTGTTGTTTGTGCCTCCTTGTCCTTGGCTTGCTTATTATTATTGTTATTATTGTTATTTTTCTTTGTTGAACAATCATATGAAATATGTCCTTTTTGACCACACTCGTAGCACTTTAATTCTTTATTATACCATTTATTGTTGTTAGAGTTATTTTTCTTAGATTGAGAAAAGGAAGAAGAAGAAGAAGTACGTTGTCTATTCCTATTTGGACGTTTGAAAAACTTTCTAAGTTTTCTAACTATCAATATCAAGTCATCGTCTAATTCGGTATCACTATGACTATCATCATTACTAACATGTGTTTCAGTTGTTTTGAAAGCTATTGACTTACCGAATGACTTAGACGATTCAGACTTTCGTTGATTTAGTTTTACCTCGTATACTCTTAGTGAGCCTATCAATTCGTCCATTTTTGTGATCGATTTCGTCTCTTCAATTGTCGTGACCTTTGCATCCTATTCAGCAAGAAGGCTTCGTAGCACCTTTTGCACCTTTTCATTGTTCGTGAATGATTTGCCTAAAGCTTCAAGCGCATTGAAAATGTTAGTAATTCTCAAATCCATAGATGTTATAGATTCATTTGGCAACATTTTGAATGATTCTAACTCAGTCATAAACATGTTTATTTTTGATTCTTTTACACCGCTTGTACCTTCATGCTTTAATTCCAATGACTTCCACATGTCATGTGCACTTGTGCAATTTGATACATATCCTGCATCAGAATTTGTAAGTCCATTTAAAAGCAATCGTATGGCTTTAGCATTCATAGACATTTTCTTTTTATCTTCAGATGATCATTCACTTTTATATTTTTCTACTTCCTATGTGACTCCACTAACTTGTACAACTTTCATTGGAATGTACGGCTCATCTTCAACTATAGACCATAAATCGATGTCTATAGCCATCAAGAATAGCCTTATTCTAAGTTTTCAATGAACAAAATTACTGCCATAAAAAAGAAGAGGGCGTTGAGTGGACATACCTTCCAACTCACCTTTGTGAGAAACTATTTCCATAGTATGTACCTTTAATCTGAGATAAGCAGGCTACAAAGAGTAATTGTTTCTTGGCTTTGTATTGATTATACGGTGTTGAATCTTGCTTCTTTGAGTGGTGCAAACCTCGCTCTGATACCAATTGTTGAATCATGCACCTACAATAAACACCACTAGGGGGTGAATAGTGGTTAGCGGAAATTCGCTACAACCCTTTGCAAAAATCCCCTTTGAAAACAGAATCTGAGACCATCTCAGATTCAGAACTCGTTTTTGAAAAATTCAAAACTAATTGTACACAACTCCAAAAATTATGAAACTTTTAATAATTTAACTTCAATGTATTCAAAAGACTCTATCCAAAAATCAGACAAAAATAAGATCGTTTGACCCTCAAACAAATAAAAAGATTCAGATAGTCAATCTGGACAGAATTGGACAGAATGTTGCTGATTTTAAAAAACGTGTTTCTCTTTGAATACTCAACCAAAAAGGTTGATCTTTATATTAAAACACTCCCTAGGAAGTGTAGTTGATATTTCTAAAAGGATCTGACCTTAAAACATTCTTGACATGTACAGAATTTAAGTTTTCTCAAAAATGGTCAGATTGCAGCCAGATTGGAGCAGTTATCTTGTAGAGACTGAAAGACTAACTTTCCTTGCTCAAATCAAGTGATTCTTGTTGCAAATGAAAGCTAACAGTCTGAAGTATAACTCCACCAAAAATCACGAATTTCGAAAGTTTTTAGCTATTTTTTCAAATTGTGAGAAATTGTGTGAAAACTACAGTAAAAACAGGCAGAAAACAGAAATGAAGAAACAAGACAAGAACACAGAGAATTTATCCTGGTTTGATCAATGTGACCTACTCCAGTCCCAAGGAACACCTTTCATTGGATTTCACTATGAAATGAATCACCTTACAATAAGAACCAAGCTTGATCCTTGGGTTATACACGAACCCTATTCAAGTCTTGGATAATCACCTTCTAAGCAATACTTAGTTGCAAAACCTCTACCACCTATTGATGTAGCCTTATAGAAATGGCTAATCAATATTACAAATGAATCTCAAGAGGCTTGCAGCTCAACAAAAACAACAAGAACACCTTTGCTACAAAGAATGGAACAAGAACAACAAGAAGAAGATGATAGCTAGACAAATCTACAATGCTTTTCAAGTGAGCTTCAAGTGTGTTTCATCTTCTTCACCATTGCCTCTATTTATAGTGTGAATTGAGCCTTGGAGATAAGAATGCACATGTGTCACCATCTTCATCATCAAGTCCAAGTGTCTTCACATCATTGGTTGGCCTTGTACACTTGGTAAAATAAAACAAAATGATTGGTCCACCTTGGAAACACCTTGGCCGAAATTTTAAGCTCCAAAAGTGACTTGGAATTATCTTGAAAATGTGAAGATAATATGACCATAACAACTCCATCATCTTCTCAACTCTTTGGCAAGATAATAGGCATGTGGGCATTTGACAAATTCAAATAAAAATCAGCTCCAAAACAGCCCCTTAGTAGCCGTTGGTATCACCTTGAATTTTCCCAAAAATTAATCTTGATTATCCTTTGTAAAATAAAGATAATAAGAAAGGATAATACCATCAAAATAACCTCAACTTCAAGCACAAGAATAGGGCATGTGAGAGCTTCATTTTGACAAAAACAATCTGCCACAAAAAGCCATATAGTCGTTGGCTATATTTAAAAATATCCTAGTTGGCAATTCTTGCCAACTAGCTCCTTTTTGATTGGTCCACTTGTCCCCAAGCTATAAAATGAATAATATATCACCTTCACCTGCTCATAAATGTTTTTGACCATATATATACTTGTAGTAACTCAGATTTTTGAAGAAGAAATTAATAGATAATAGTTGACAAGATTATGTCAACGTGTAACACCGAAATTCTCAATATTTCTTCTTATATGTCGTGATCATTTCCACACCTTTACCACCTTGACAACCTCTGAAAAATGATGAATAATAACCTCCAATAACATACAAAATAGAGTCTTCAAGATAGAAATAGAATGTAACATCTCAAATCGTCACATATCCATCTATAGTCAATAATATCATCATGTGAGAGAATAAAATAAAGAATCACCATATTATCTTCAAATTAATAATAACTCAGCTCCAGAATGAAGATAATAATATGCTCAAGAGATTTCTTGAGTGAATATGTAGCGACTCGTCCTGAGTCCTATCACTCGAAACGGCTCACCCGCCGTATCTCACTAAGGAGAATACAAGGTGTCAATACAAATCAACTACACGTCATCATAATCGCGTAAATCGATGTCAGCGGAAGTCATTATTAAAATCCTCGATCAAATAATCATCATCATTAATACAATGTCTAAGAATTTCTCAATCAATACAATCGTCAAATGTGTGTGTAAACACTAATCTCGAAAATACATAACCTCGAATATCGAAATAACTGTCTCAACCAATCCTTGAAAGTCTTTTATGAATATCCTTAGTTTTGAAACCTCTTGTCTCGATCTTCCACGGCATACCAACTCCTGTGTCAGCATACCCTAACTTCTCACGCCTACAAAACTGGTGAGTGGTGGTATGAGCCAAAATCAACGGGCTCAGTAAGCAACCTACATATACTTGTTATAGAAATCATACATGTAGAAGCAAATACAAATAACCTTTATAGTTCACATAAATGTCCTTAGTCCATGAATAATTTCACTTAATTATCTTAACAGTTAACGCTTCCAAAAACACAAAGTAAATAATTTATCAGCTCAATCTCGATTATCGTGAGGCATGCTCTTCTCAAATATGACATACAAAAACAAATAATCTCATAACAAAGAAGAGAACAATACATACCAATGAAGCAGATAAATTGCGGAAGGTAAGTCACTCCACATAATAATGCGCAACTTCATGATGCATGCTCCTCTCTATGTGTCACGCGCAACAAAAGACATGGCATGCACAATGCATATATCTCTACCGTGCAATGCATGTCCCAGGTCCTAAATCCAGCGTCGTGGTCTCTAGCCACCACTTGCCGTTTGGATACCCCTGCCCTATAGACGCGGCCTGTCTCATGACACCCATGCCCTATAGACACAGTATATCATCTCGGTACCCACGCCCTATAGGCGCAGTATACCTCATGCAAATGCACGTGTCATGAATGCAAATGCATATCATACGTAATCTGGTGTATCCATACTCATACATATGCCCGCCTCCATACACGTGCATATATACGTGTATGTATACCCTCACACATCCATATACATATACAATACGCATTGAAATCGTACAACCTACATACACCCAGTTTACATACATGTCTCACATATACACACAACTCACATATAGAGAAAATCCAATTACAGATATACAACAAACAACACACTAATGTATGATAAACATAACAAGCACAAATAGACCACTTACCTCTGATGCATGACAATATAACGAGCACAAATAGACCACTTACCTTTGAACGGACGCTTAGTTTTTTTATTCTATGCTCGAACGTGAAGAAGGTTACCGTATAAGTCTCTGCTTCTACATGTCCAACTTATCCTCTGGAATCTTCAAAATTTGAACATGTACATTAATTATTTGTTTATTAACTTGTCACTTCAACTTCACATTTACCCCGCCGCGCGTATTCGGTCCAAATATACACATAACTTATCAAACATTGTTTTCAAATAACATTTATTTTAATCATGTTAGTAAATGTAATTACTACTTCGTATAATACTTATATACTAGCGGTAGGCCCATTAATTTCATCAAGCACACTTAGTATGTATAACTTCCTCTATATATATACCATATATTACATTTATCCATCAAAACCCAAAATAAGCTTTGCTGGCCGAATTGAAAGGTTTTTCGCAGTTGTATATCTAACTCAGCCGTATACACAAGATTATCATTCTCGAGCAAATATAGTTACAAATGTACATATAATATGAAACATATTTCTAATTCTTTGTCTTTTAGTATTACATATAAACAAAAAAAAAAGTGTTTCAGCACCCTACCTAAACGGCGCAACAAATACCGCTTGTTAAACTATGCACATATACACCACAGCACTCATGATCATATATATATTTTTATGTTATAAAATATGGATTAATGCACCATCTTACATATATTTTAAAAATAGCAGCCACTTTACATTTTTCAACAATACACACGTACATCACAAAAATATCAAATTTAAATATATAATCATTTGCACATACACGACACATATCTATATATTTATATGTACATCAATTTATGCAAATATTCACAATTACAAATGTATGATCCGATTTGATATGAAAATAGCATAATAACTTTTTAAAAGCATAGCAAATATAGCAAGGATACTTGCCTCGTGTCTCGATTAAACATACTACGCGAGGAATCGGGGTTGAACAGATGAAGAATCATTTGTTTATGGCCTTAAAGGCTGGCGGCCAAATTGTTGCACTTTGGTAGAATAATAAACGGCAGCAGTCTTGGAGAAATAAGGATGGTGCAGGCTTTCTGTTGAAATATGAATTGAAATATATAGAATGGAGGAAATTGAATTGTAGGAAAATAATGGTGGCTTTGCTGGCGGCAGCATGCTAGGGTATTTGGGAGATTTTTTTTAGCCCGGAAGCGTGGAGAAATAAGGAGGCAGGGCGGCTGTTCTGAGGGAGAATAAGGTTTTTAATTTGCGTATTATGTGTGTATAGATATAGGGAATGATAGGTAGAATTTTAGGGTATATAGGATTTAAATTTGTATTAGAACTCTATCTTTTTTTTTCCTTATCCTTTTCCTATTCTAATTAGGTTAGGTATAGGTAGTTTATGTAAAGCAAAGCTTGCAGGAGTTAAATTTCTTATCCATATCTCCTATTTCAATCCTAATGGTATTAGGATATCTATTATTTCATATTATATAATTATACTTTTCCTCTTAAGTATTTTCTTTTAATTTTATTTTCTTCCTTTTTCTTTTACAACACGGGGCATAACAGAAAATACCAAAAATACTCTCGGGGATGAAATGACCAAAATGCCCCTGGTATGAGAAAACTCCAGAAATGACCCGGATGGTCAGAAATAATAATGATATCACCTTTGTCATGATAAATAGTATAAGAATACACCCTTGAAATATTTTCACCATGTGATGTTCCTACAAAACTCAAAATACCAATTTTGTCCTTTTTGGTAAGTTTTAGAAACTTCCAAGGCACGTTAGTCACAAGACAATTATAATCATCACTTGAAATATTTTCACCATGTGATGTTCCTACAAAACTCAAAATACCAATTTTGTCTTTTTTAATAAGTTGTAGAAACTTCCAAGGCACTTTAGTCACAAGACAATTATAATCATCAAAAACACATGATAATCACTTAATAAACATGTATAAATCATATACAAATGAAAACAATCATTTTAACACTTTTTAGAAAAATATTTCTAAAAACCCTAGACATCGATCGATCGAAGTGCCTCAGCTTCAGAGATCGATGCCTCACAGAAAGGTTCAGAATCTGTCTCTGACCTACATCGATCGATCGAAGTGAAGGTTTGATGTACATCGATCGATCGATGTGTCTCAGGTTTAGATATTGATGTCTCACCGTAAGGTCTTGAACTTTCACTGTCTTACATGGATCGATCGATGTGAGAGATCTATGTACATAGATCGATCGATGTGCAATAACATGAGAGATCGATGTCAATTTTTTCAACTTTTTCAACTTTTAAACACATGTAACATCATGTATGATATTTTTATGCATTCACCAATTAAAAGCATGACTTTGAAAATTATCCAAACATATTTCTCAACGGTAGTAGTTTATGTTACTTGTTGAAGGCAATAATAAAGTTGTTGAAAGTCCACTTTAGAAGCAAAGTGGTAGTAAATTAAAATCAAGGAGATTCAAACCACTATAAATTGTGTCTCCATGGTAGAGTTAGCTAAATCAAGAAGAACCTAAAAAAATTGCATAACATTCTGTTCACCTCTTCTCTTCTAGAGTGTTCTTCACAAACCTAACACTCATATATATATATCGCATGGTATCTTCCACTGACATGATATGCTTTCAAATATAGATCTAAAATGGCAAGTTAGTTGGGACCAGTTCATAACCTACAGAAATCCGTGCATTCCTTTTTCAAATACTTTTAAAGTGGCTTCTATGTAACGTTAGCATAACTAATAGATGAAACCAGCAACTCTTGGAATCAACGATTATAAACGGTTGTGTTTGCGAAATGAGAAGCTAATATTGAGTATTTTGATCCGTAGATCTTGACCAAGGGATGGGTGGATTCATTTTCACTTAAAAGGTGATTACGCAGTCAAATCGTGCTATACCCTAGTTTTTTATGCGAGTGCAAGCACAATATTTTCATGGAGAATCTTACTCGTTAATAAATCCGTTGTGAATCAAATTTGGAACCTAATGCTTCCATCGCAGCTGAAGCTTTTCATATTGACAGTAGTTCCCAAGTCTCTCTCCCATAAGGATCCAACTTACATAAGTGGAAGTAGGGTTGTAGAATTGAGATTTTAACGAGTTATTCGAGTTCAATTCGTCAATGATTCGGTCCGAATTCGATTTTAGCGAATCTGAATTTGAATTCAAATTCGAATCATAATTTTAGTTTGAAATGTTTTACAAATCGAATTCAAACTTAATGTTATTTGACTCAAATGTTCGACGAAGCCTCGACGAAATAAGCTTTTCAAATACTCGATTTGTAGACTTGATTCGTAGCCCATAATTTACATGAAAATAATCGATTTTGAGTCGATGAATTAAACTCAAACTCACGATCTAATCTGAGTTTGCAAATCGAATAATGCTCACGAATCGTAATCGAACTTTTGAGCCGAACCAATCTTTTTCTAAAACTTATCGAATTCGAAAATGAGCTTAATTTTAGGCTGTCACAAACTCGAACTCGAATTCAAACCTCATTAAACATGCTCAAATTAAACTTAATTTTTTTAATTATTCGCTGAAATTCGGTTTGTTTTCAACTGAAAGGTAACTATGTGATTCATTTAAATTTGGTACGAATAAATCGACAGTCGCCATTGCTTCTTTGGATGTCCGTGGGTGGGAAGGTTCTGGTGTTCTTTTGAGGAGGGTGAATAGTGGATGGCGCTCATAGCGAGAGCTTCTTGCCAACATAACATCGCAAGAACCTCAACAAGGAGCATTTTTCATGACATCACTTAGGAACTCAAAAGGAACCATGCACTTTTTTGAAGGCAAAATCCATCCTTATGACTGAAATTGATGTACAGGGTACTGGTTGATGAATGCAAGGAGATGGTTCCAGCGGCTGCCTTAGCGGGTGCTAAAAACCGTTCCTGCGGCCTTAGAGATGTTGGATTTGGAACGTCATTCGACTTGTTATACCCAAACTAGTCCGACACTGAAACCACCGGCCTAAAAACCGTTCCTGTGTCCAGTTGCGCCGTCTTAAAATGGTTAACCGTTTGATCAATGACCCATGGCCCATTTACTAGCCCAATAACTCCCACTGATTCAACCAGTTAACTTGTAAATTCATTTATCAAAAAAAAAAAAAAAAAAAAACTGATCGATTCAACCCAGCTGTGAATAATCATATTGTTTCATTAATAAATAAATAAAAAGCGCAGTCTCAGTAATATTTTTTTATTTCCCTAATCTAGCCACAGGAACCACCTGTCATAAGAAATTTTCGAAGGGGGGATTCGATGTCTCTTAGTAGTAGTTTTTGTTGGTAGCCAATAATCCTCGCAACAGGAACACGAAGCAAAACCTTTAGTACCTAAGCATCTTTTCCTATCCCCAAAGTCTACAGGATTGACCGACCCCTCATCTGCAGGGCAGTACAAGTAGAATCTACATGATGAACCCCATGCAAGGAGCTGATGTTACTAAACATTGCCTCCTGGTCAGTCCCCTCCATTTTTCTTTCCTCACTCCATAATATCTTTGTTTGATTGATTTGCAGTTGAAATATCTTCGTTTACGACTGAAGGCCCTTCCAGAGGAGCAAGCCCAGTTAACTTGCTTTCAGGCAATACGTTTCCATCATCTGCACCAGCTTCATCAACATCCATGGACTGGTTCGTAGATTGAATATTCGAAAGACTGCTGTGCCCTGGTAAGCCATTACCCACAGGAGCTCGCACTGGATAAGTTGGAAGTTGTTCAAATTGATGCCTCATCATCCGTGCCTGAAATCAATAGATGAACACTATCATTTTCAATTGTACTTCTGTCAAACGGATGGTGACGAAAGCAAAGAATACAGATCAGCTCATTAGAACTCCATCTCGGGCTGAAATTGTATTGCTTCGAAAATAATACAGGGAGAAAAGAACACTTCAACAATCAGCTTGTAAAGGCGTTTCCGGTATACTAGGCTCCCACGTTTGCTTAGGGTCCGGGAAGAGACTGGATTGCTTTGCGATCTGATGTACGCAGTCTTACCCTACACTTTGTGCAGAAGGCTGTTTCCGTAGCACAAACTCGTAACCTCAAGGTCACAAAGCAGCAACCTTAACAATCAGCTTGTAAAGAAACTAATCGAGCTTTCAAGCTAAAAGCTGACTTTTGCGAATATATTCATAAAAGGAACACAACCTATACATTAAATCATGACCTTTGTGAAACTAATCAGACCACGCCAAAATAGGGTTTAATTGCAACGGCACAACGCAAAAATCAGGTTTTGGCAAGCCAAGACACCAGAGTTCAGTGGGGATGCAAGACATGCAACACTAATGGCACCAGAGAATGCATCTTAATACAACACAAGAGCAGCGTACGACTATTATATTCTAATAGCAAAGCCCTTAAATGCACACACATTAGTGCAAAGACAAATGGGAGACGAGTCTAATAATGGATTGGCGAGAGCACAAAAATGAAGTACCTGCAGGACCAGCTACGGTCCCCTGCCATAGCTAAACAACAACAATTATACGTCCAAGCCATCCCAACTTTGCTTGGTCCCTAGTGACGTATAGAAGTGATTAAAATGCACATTCCCTAAAATGACCACAACCTGAACAAATACAAGATGTGTGGAGTAAATGTCGACATTCTGGATGCTAGAGTGTAACGGTTTTTGTGCCCACTAATACACTTGAAAAACATTGAGTCCATGTGGTAATCAAGGATGAAAGGGAGGACAGGAGTTGGGTGGGAAGAGGAAACTAAAGTGAACCATAGATATATAAGCAAACTCCAACAATTTCTTTGTCTCACCAGCTTTTGTATTTGATCAACTGAGATAAGGTCCAGGTTTCCCTGGACAACTATCAAAAGAAATTGTATTATGCAGCAGCAAATACATTGGCTCAACCACACATACATCTCAACCCAATCATGGTTGCCATAAGTTACAAAAGGTTGTTTTTTCCATTTATTATTTCTTCAGGACTTGCACTTGCGAGATGTGGAATCAGACAGGAGATCATTCAACAGTGCAACAGCATGTAGTGTCGTCTAAACCAGTTAGAAACATGATTCCTAAACTACAGAAAATATACTGAAATGTCCACAATAAGGTACTAGTCCACTAAGACATAACATTAGACCTGAGAATAAACTACGCTGTAAACCAACATAAACGCCGGGAGAAAAGTACCTGATAAGCTTCATGCATCATGTAATTAACCACCTCAGCCATTTCCTCAGGTCCACTAACAAGATGGCTTGGCCCAGGATCGCTAACATGACGTTCGGTATATGGCCCAACCTCAGTTCGATTAAGAGCTAGGCTATCAGGCCTGTCAAGAAGCAGTCTGAAGGTGGGCTGTAGCTCATAGCACTGCTCAAACAAAGAACGACGACAGAAAACGTAAAGGCCCAGACGCGCACGGGACATTGCAACGATCAGTCTTCTAACATCACGAAGGTGACCTACAAAGCGTGTCCGCACTAGGGACAGCAAAATATAATCGTTCTGCTGACCTTGAAACTTATCCACGGTAGCAACCTACAACACCACAGGTGAAAAAAGATATTAGATACATTCAACAAGGAAAAAGCCTCACTAGTATTGGAGATACTAATGCAACAGATAAGCTTTCATCAGATGTGCTTTAGTTCATCATCCATCAAAAAGTCATCATCCCTTGTGCTACTAGCTATTTGATGATAATATATATATAGATGGAAGCTAACTATCCAAGAGATGAGCAGCTCAGAAGACACACGTAATTTGTATAAAGAGAAAGGATTAAACACAATCCTTTGCAGTCCAAAGTTTTAAAAAATCAGAAGTTTTCAAATATAACTTAATTCTTCAACAGAACTGCAAGATGCAAATGGAGCATGTCCCAAAGGGTTTCAATCTACTTCATGGAAAACACTAACTTAACTTTAAAGAAAATCGATTATCAACAATCCCAGCAGCATTTCAAATACCAAAGCACTGATTCCGCAAAGTTTAGAGCGTGGTAGGTAGCAGTAAGGTTAAAACTCAAAACAAATTTTATATGAACAGGATCATAGCAGGATATTTCTCTACTACCTTTTCTTTTTTTCCTTTTTTTTTTGTAATTCAAAATCACACATGTAAAAAAGATTTACAAAGAGACCAAACAAGCAGAGACTGCTGGAAGAAAAAAAGGCCTTAGGCTTACAGAAAGCTGAACTGGCTTCAAAAACCAAAATATTTCACTACTCATTTTCTCTCAAGAGCAACCTTCTTCAAGAAAAGTTGCCACCTATTGAGGTATGGCCCTTTCTTACGTCATCGCATAGGGGATACGGTTTCAAAAATGAAAGGAAGGAAATTTAAAAGCATCAAATAATTGGTCTTAACATAACCACATTACCTTGTTTGGTGGACCAATGAAGTCCCAGGGAACACACCTCCTATTAATTACGTCTCTGATCAAGAGCTTCTGGCCATTGTATGTTGTCAGAATGGATATTTTGTTCGCAGGGTAACCAAGCAAACGCATGTAAATGTAAACACTAACTACATACTCAGCCTCCCCTTCATTTTGGTAAAACCAGGGTGATGGAGCAGTTTCACCTTTCCCGTGGTAGTCAGGCACATCTATCAACTGGTAATCAAAGCAGAATCCAGCATTTGCATGGTGAAAGACCATATTCTCCCTCACGTATGGGAGATCACCAAGGTCCCTGTATCTCCAGTTGTAAAGTTTAGCTAAGCTGGGCCTTGCTCTACCCTGAGCATTGAGTTCAATATAAGGAATACCTAAGCGCACAAATCTCGTAAACAAACTCTGATCCATATGGCTGTACTTCTGGAAAGCCATATTTTTCACGACAGGTGGTAGCTGATGATGATCACCAATCAGTATACATCGCTTAAGGCGGGCATAGCCATCTTCCTGTCTTTGCAGCAACATAGGAATGAAAGTTTCAATCTCCAAAATCTGAGCACTTTCTTCCATCAGTAGGTTGTCATATTTAAAGCCCAACTGGAGAAAATCTTTCCTTTTAAGAGCAGCATGCGTGCAAGTCATAGCCACAATCTTTGCCTGTTTGGTCATCAGGTAATTAGACCGATCCACAGTTGATTTGAGTAACTCAAATGCCCGACACTCTTCAAGCTCCTGAAACATGGTTTTCAGATGGCGAAAGCACCCTTTCGCTGCCCGCATATCAGTCTCAAAAGATTGGCCTTGAAAAATTGGCTGGGGAGCATTGGAAAAGAACTCCTTAAAGGGAAAGAGGTCTTGGACAAAAGTTGGTCTATCTTGATTCTCAACACAAGCAGCTAAAAATTGCTCCCAACGAGAGTACACATGAAGCAACCAAAAATATCCTGCTGTCTCACATGTATAGCCTACATCCTCAGGGAGCTGGAGGGATCTAGCAAGTCGCTCGACTTCACAAAGTAGTTCTAACCGACGGACAAGCATTGCATTAACACGACCTTGACGACTGAAGTCAAGATCAGTCGCCAGTTCTTGTTCACCTTGACCAAGACGAAGAAGATAGCGAGCTGGCACATCCCTCTGTTACAGTAGAGCTAAGTAGCATACTCATAGCAAATGAATGAAAGGGACAAAAATCATGTTATCTATGGATGTAGAATACATTTAGTAGGACGTGCACAAGGATTGGCCATTTTGAGACATCAAGGATGTACCTGCATAATTTTCTCGAACAGGTCATTCAGTGCCTGGTTCGAGTGCGTAATTATCAAGGTTCTCTGTGAGGGGCAGTTATGGTAAAGAACATTTAGGATTTGCACAGCTGTATCAGTTTTCCCTGTTCCTGGAGGACCTACAACCATAGATAACCCAGGTTGAATACCTGAAATAATCGCTCCCACCTGCACAACCAGAAGAGAAAAGAGAAAATTAAGGCTCTCCCACCGACAACCTGCATCAGATTCGGGTCTTGTCCAAAATTTACACCCTCTGTGAGATCCAAAATTGGGTAGAATAAAGGCAGTCATAAATACAATACAGTATAAAATATGGCTGCGTCCTACCCATCTAAGTGAAAAAAGAAAACAAGAATAGTGCAGGGCCTCCCGACAAGGGGTATTTCCAAACCCAACGGAACCCAACTAACAAGCCCCAGAGACCACCAGCATGAATTCTCCACCCAGGAACACGAGAGGAGAAAGACAAAGGGTGCAAACTTTTCAGATAATAGAGAAACTTGTTTTGGCCAGAGCAAGGCAAATTCAAGGAATACAACATCATTCTACACAGCCCAATAGTGTAGGAAACAGAAAGAGACAGAGAAAGAACAGGACATCACTTTAATCACTAAAATTGTTCTTCTAAAAGACAATCCGGAGCCCGTAATTTTTAAATAGATCCCCCATCCAAGTAAATCATGAGTTTAGCATTCTTTCATATGATATGATATACAAAATACTGGTTAAAATCTTCTTAATTGCATCAAAACTTCTTGTCGAAGTGGAAAAGCTAAAACAAATAAGACGCAACTGGTTACACATTAAAGGCTGGTCAACACTACTCTTGGTTGCAGTAATATTTAAAGGGCGCTCCCGGTACACTAGACTCCCGTGTTTGGGCAGGGTCCCGGAAGGGGCCGGATCGCTTCGTGATCTAATGTACGCAGTCTCACCCTATATTTTGTGCAGGGTCCGGGGAGAGACCGGATAGCTTCGCGATCTGATGTACGCATCCTTACCGTACACTTTGTGCAGGGTCAAGGGAGGGACCGGATAGCTTTGCAATCTGACGTACGCAGCCTTATCCTACACTTTGTGCAAGAGGCTGCTTCCGCGGCTCGAACCCGTGACCTCAAGGTCACAAAACAGCAAATTATCAGTTGCTCCAAGGTCTGCCCTCTCTTTGTAAAGAGGATACCAAACATATAAAGACGTAAAACAAAATTCCTCCAAGAACAGTGAAAATATGCATGTATAAGACATACTAGAGGAATCTTATAAAATGGCGCAACAAAATTACCTGCGTTCGAGTAAATCTCACTGAATTCTGTTTTGGCTTATCTTGAGGGTATGGACCAGGATCTGGAGGGATGTAAGCCTCGACCACAAGTTTTTCCTGATCTACATTGACATCTCTAGCATCAATATTCTCCACTGAAGTTGTGACAGACTTTAAAGTTGTGACAGACTTCTCATTGCCAGAAAGAGCATGAGCATTTCCCTTGATGCTCCTTGGGAGCTTGATTCGGAAAGGTGGCTTTGGGTGAACATTTTCTGTGCCATCAGAATTTATGAAATCAACCTGAGACGAGAAAATTAATTTAAAATAAAAAAAAAAGGAAAGGATGGATATACATGAGCATGCAAAACTACACTTCCACCAAACAGAGCAAGCAGAAAACAAACCTGATAATCTGGAAAACATTCTTTGACATGGTCCGCATCAAGAAACGTATCTTTGAAGTCCACTGATTCCAAAAGATCTGGCATATGAGTCCATTGTGCTGCAGAGGGATTGCCATAGCCCAAAAATATATCATGCAACCAGTCGGGAACAATACAAGTTTCATTCATAAGATCTCTAATAGATTCTAGAATTGCCTTAAAGTTGTTTTCTTTAGGCTTTCTCCTCATCAATACGTTAAAAGTTTTGTAAACATCCTCAGCTCCCTTCTCCGCAATATCACTAACATCCATGTGATATTGTGCAGTATCCAGAGCAAGAACAACAGTTCTCAGTTCACCTTTTGGAGGCTTCCACTCATCCCTCTTGATCCTTCCAGTAAAATCATTCATAAGAGTTCCTTCTTCGTCACGCATCTCAATAACCTCACATCCCCGAACATATTTTAGGCCCAGCCTCTGGGGAACAGTTGCTCTATCTGCCTCATCAGCACTTAAAGGCTCAAATGAAGGAGAAATGGAAAGTAGAAACAGAACATCATGCTCTTTAAGTGAATTCCATTCTGATCTTATTTGGGCTTTGTAACTGGAAATACTGAAAGTAACTTCTGCTGTAACAGCTGATGGCTTGACTTCCCCTATGTTTGGTTGCTTCACCTCAGTAATCTTGAATCCCTTGATTGGTACAGCCATTCTCGACCAACCACGGAAAGCTGTTTCGCCTTCATTATTAATGTAGGCAAGCAGATGAGGCACGGCTTCTTGAATATCTTCACGAATTTCATAAGTTGATTCAAGGCGAAATAGATTAAAATTTCTAAGAAGATAATCATGGAGTGTCAGAAATTGCAAATTCAATTTTGGAAGCGCCAGACACCCTTCCCCAGAGTAGTTAATACTTGGTACAAGGCTCTCATCCCACATTATGTTTTCATTAGGATAAAGTGGGAGGGCATTTATGGCCTCTTTCTGAGACTGTTGTCTCTGAAAAAACGAGACCATGACTTCTACAAGAAAATCAACTCTTTCTGACCATGGATCATCCTTCGACACAAGTTTCAGCTGTAACGAGAAGCACAATTAAAAAATAAAAATAATTAATAAATAAGAAAAATAGAAAATGACGATCAGACAAAAGTAATTTCTGGAAAAGAGAAATCCATTGAGATATTCTTTGAAAAAAGACAAGGCAGATAGCAAAATAGATCATACAAACACACTTCTTTACTTGCAGCCTAAACAGGATTAATATCACCATACACACAAGAGAACGAGAACCACAGGCATAGGCTTTTTTTAGTAAGTAAAATTATCATATATAAGCCAAAAGAGCGCATTTACAAGGATGTTGCGTTAAACCAGCAAATATAAAGCTTGACCGTAGTAAAAAATAGGTGGCTTACATTTAACTATCCATTCTAGTGCCAACTTTTACAAAAGGTTTCCTTAGAAGGCAACATTACCCAAGCCTTTACAAACCTAAGTTACTGTTAACAAGTTATATGAGACCTTCGAACGTCCCAAATCAATATTCTAAAAGCAGGGAAAGGTAACCGAAACAGAAATTCTAAAAGCAGGGAAAGGTAACCGAAACAGAAAAGCCCATAACCCCGCTTGTTGGAGCGGTGATAACTGATGACCAAGTGCCATTCAAGATCTTCCATTTTTTCAGCCAGATGTATACCACTAGAGGGATTTGTCCCCAGCCTAGCTGACAGAGGAAGTACCGTCTACAGGCTTTGGGAAAATCTTGTTAGAGATGCCAAACTCTAATGTAATCCCTCAGTTAAGCTTGTTTCGTTTGTACTGCCTCACAGGAGCTGACGTAGTAGCAGATGTTCTTCAGTATATCATTGATTACCATTTTTTGATTCCTGCTAACTAGAACATATCATTGATTACCATTTCTTGATTCCTGCTAACTTGTATGTAGAGTCTCGCATTCTTTTCTCTCCATATGTGGTACACTGCTGCTGAGAGTCCAAAAAAGTGTCATACCGTGCTGTAGTTTTGAGGCCCAGCTATTTGATTTCAACCAGTTTAATGTGTCTTGCCATCCATCGTTACTTTGCCGCTCTTCATCTTTTTAAGCAACTCACCCCAAGCTTTGGCTGAAAAAGGCAATGGAAAAATAGAAAAATAGATGATCCTGATCCTCTGCAAACTTGCTGCATAATACACATGAGTTAGCAGCAATCATACTCCAATATAAAAGCTTGTCTTGTGCATTCATTCTATTCCAACACGTAAGTCAAAGAATGATTGCAGAACGAGGAAAAAAGTGTTTGCACCAGGCAACACTCTTCCACTCTACTACAGGTAGAGGATATAAAAGGGCCTTTGTGGAGCTTTTCATAGAAAAGGTGGAGCCTGGTTTCCAGGTCCAGTGATCTTCTCCCTGTTTGATTTGAATCGTTCTGCAAGCTTGATTGAACTGTGTCACTTGGTCATCCAAATCTCTCCTATATGAGATACTCCATGTATTGCCTTCAAACACAGTTGATACCTTGGTACCTTCTAAAATACTTATCTTCCTTCTCACCTCTGGATGTGAAATATTAAGGACCCCCAAAGATGTCAAGGGAAAGAAGCATTCTAACCATTCCCAATGTCCTTTTCGAATAAGCTATCATATTTGTCTCTAACCCGAAGAGTCTTCTTCTAAAGCCAAGAGTCAGAGGATTTAGGTTTAACTTTCCATAGCGATTTCTCTTTTAATATGATTGTATGCACCCATTTTACCCATAGCCCTTCTTTCAACTCACAAATAGTCCTTATATTCTTCAACATATAGGCATTGTTTAGTCGCAAATCGGGATTGCCTAATCCACCTTATCTTTAGGCTGGCATATGGTTGACCATTTCGCTTTTGCTTTTCTTGTCCCTCCCCCCATAAGAAAACTTTCAAAAATTTCTCTACTTCTCTTATCACTCTCCTTGGTAAAAAATACGAAGCTGTCCAGCACCTAACAATGGCCATAAGCAGAGAGTTACTCAGTTGTAACTTGTCCCCATATGAAATATTTGTTTGTAGCCCAGTTGTTAACTCTACTTGTTAGTCTATCCAAGAGGCCTCCACAACCAGAATAAGAGAGTTTTCCAGAGATGGAGGGGAGTCCTAAGTATTTGATTGGTAGACTACCTAGTGACATGCCTAGAAGCTCCGAAAGTATAATCTTTTCCTAAGTAGGGATTCCAGAAGTGAAAATTTCACACAGGTTCGGCCTGAAGCCAGAGAGATTGGAATTCCTGAAGGATTTCTTTGATTACTAGTATGGATTCTACATCTGCCTTGGGCAGAATGAACAAGTCGTCCGCGAAGGTAGTGGAAAGTTTAGCTGGTCACATTTAAGATGGTAGCTCAAGTTAGAAGTCCTGATGTTTCTTTTCAATAATTGAGTAAACCCTTCCATCACTAGAATGAAAAGACTATGAGACAATGAATCCTTCTGCCTAAGTCCTCTTACAGCTGTGAAGTTCTCAATCAAAGCACCATTCAGGTTAATCGAGAAAGAGGATGTGGATATACACAACCAAATCCACTTGAGATAGGTTTCAGGAAATTTCATAGCTCTCAGTATCATCATGAAATAGGACCAGCTAATTGTATCAAACGCTTTCAATATATCCATCTTTACTGCACATCACTTAGGACCTCCCACACTTCTATACTTGTTTATTAACTCATGCTAGGATATTACTCGGTATAGTTCTACCCTTTACAAAGGCTGGTTGGTTATCTTCTATAAGGAGAGGAATCAGTGGTTTTAGTCTAAAGACTAGGATCTTAGATATGACTTTGTATGTGACATTGCAGCAAAGATAGGATGGAATTCACCCATCTTAATTGGGTTATCAACCTCAAGAATAAGTGAGATGGTCGAAGCATTAATAGGGTAATACATAAAGTTGTTTCTAAAGAAGAATTGCAGAGCTTGATAAGGTCCTCTCTAATCAAATTCCATTTGTCTCTAAACAAATCCGGTAACCCATCAGGTCTAGAGAGCTATCAGGTTTTAGAGAGAACAAGGCCTCCTTAATTTCTACTCGGTTGATGGTTGGGAGAGAGAAAGACAATGTGAGTCAGACAGAACCTTTCATGTCCATTCTTGATTACGTATGCTAGAGCGGTTAGGGTTAATAAACAGTTTTTCAAAAAATACCCGCAGCCATATCTTGAATCTGCTTATAATCTTCAATCATGACACCTTCTGGAATTTCCAACCTATGTATTTTATTCCTAGGATTGTGCATCATAATCGCCCGTGGAAAAACTTAATGTTCTTGTCCCCTTCCTTTAGCCACTTCACTCTAGATTTTTCCCTGAAGAAAGAATTCTCAAATAAGAGAAAATTAGTGTGTCTCTGCCAGCTTTGACGTTTTTCTGTAACAAGGTGTTTAGAGAGTCACTTACTAGAGATGTTTGTGCTTCCTCTAGCTTTCCCTGGCTATTTCAACTCTTTGTATAATGTTCCCAAATTTCTCCGTATTTAGTTTTCTAAGAGGGACTTTCAATCTCTTTAGTTTCCTTACTAGACAGACAAGAGGGTTACCAGCTATCTTCTCATCTCAAATATCCTTAAGAATGATCTTGAAGTTAGGGGTATTTCATACAACAACAACACACACCAGCATATCCCAACAACAACAAAAGCTATCGCTAGGGTCTGGGGAGAGTGAGAGGGAGGCAAACAATACCTCCATCCCAAAAGATAGAGAGTTCGCTTCCAGCGAGATCTCTGGCTCTATATGTACCTGCATATATACATAATGAACGAATAAATAATTAAAGACAAAGACAAACAGAAAAAATGCAAAGTCAACCTAACGTTGAGAGAGTATCTAAGCCCCTTTGTATTCTCTAAACTGCCTCTATATCCTGCCTAAACCTCGTTCACCTTAATCCTTCGTCTCCATGAGCTCCTGACCATGACATGTCCTCGAAGAGGAGCAAAAAGTCAGTTTCGGCCTGCCTTTACTTCTTTTCACCTCTACAATGAGGCTTTCAACTACTCTGACGGACGACGTTGTCTGTCTCCGTTTGGCATGCATAAACCATCCCAGCCTCCCTTCCCTTATCTTATCCGCTATACTAGCCACCTCTAGTCTTTCCCTAAATACCTCATTTATGAGCCAGTGTAGCCTTGTATGCCCACACATCCACCTCAGCATCCTCATCTCTGTTACTTCCATCTTCTGTAAATGTGTCCTATTCATGGCCCCGCAATTTGTCCCATATAACATTGTCCGCCGCACTGCCACTCTATAAAATTTTTCCTTTAATTTAGTTGGAAAATTCTTGTCACACAGCACCCCTAAGGCTGCTCTCCACCTACACCAGTCTGTTGCGCTACATCACTACCTATGTTCTCATCCTGTTGTACAAATGATCCTAGGTACTTGAACTTACTTACCTGTGGTACCACTTGACCCTCGATAGGGAGCTGGCTATTCTCACTGTCGGTTGTACCGCTGAAGTCGCGGTGCAGATATTCGGTCATAGAACGACTAATACTTAGGCCTTCTCCCTCTAAGGCCTCTCTCCACTGCTCTAGTCTCATACTCAAGATATGTCTACTCTCGGCGACTAATACAATATCGTCAGCAACAAGCACACACCACGAAACTGCCTTTTATATCGTCTTTGACAACTCGTCGAGGACAACTGCGAAAAGAAATGGGCTCAAAGCAGATCCTTGATGGAGGCCTACCTCCACCAGAAAGAAGTCTGTATTCCCCACAGGCATACGGGCGCTTGTTTCCGACCTAGCATACATATCCTTAATTATGTCTATATACTTCATAGGAACTCCTCTTGCATCCAAGCTGTCCCAAATCAGTCTATGTGGCACGTTATCATACGCTTTTTCAATATCGATGAAGACCACATGTAGATCGCGCTTCTTCTCCCTATACTTCTCCATCGTTCTCCTTAGAATGTGTATTGCTTCTGTAGTTGACCGTTCTGGCATGATACTAAATTGGTTCACTCGTAACCTGAGTTTCTCTCCTAATTCTAGTGTCGATTACTCTCTCCCATACTTCACAGTATGCCTTAGCAACTTTATACCCCGGTAATTCCCACAATAACAAGCGTCTCCTTTGTTCTTATATAGCAGGACCATGACACTCTTTCTAAACTCATCTAGAATTTTTCCTGTTTTGAAAATAAGGTTAACAGAATACTTAGCCATTAAACCCCTTCCTCTCCCAAATACTTTCACGCTTCAATTGATATGTTATGCAGGCCAACTGTCTTAGTTCTTCCTATCTTCTTAAGTTCTCTCATCACCTCTCCTTATGTGATGCTCCGACATTCGCAGTTTTTATGTTGACGTTTTTTGGGTAGTGATAATATCTCTTTCTTCATGGTCGGCCCTCCCGAAGTTGAAAAGATTGTTGAAAGTATGTTTGTCATTTCCACTTGATGCCTTGTGCTTTGACTAAAACATGTCCATCTTCTCCCTTTCCGCCTCTTAGGTCCTGCCTCTTTCGGTATCTAGCTTTGTCAATCCTAAATATAACATGCTCTCCGTCTTTTATTTCTAGTCTGCCGTACATCCTTTTATAGGATGCGGTTTTGCCTTCGTCAGTGCCTTCTTTGCCTCCTTTCTAGCGATTTTATATTTCTCCCACAATCTCACTTTCTCTTCCCCGTCTGTGCACCTTAACAGCTCTCAGAAAGTTCGTTGTTTATCCCTTATTTTTTTCTGCACATCCTCGTTCCACGACCATGACTGTTTATGTACGGTTGTTTTTTCTGTTGTTACCCCAAGTGTTTCCTCGCAGTGTGAGTAATAGTAGTCGACATAGCTTTCCACATCTGGTTCGTGCCCTCACCTATTCGATCTGATATCATGGAGATAATCTTGTCTCTAAATATGTTAATTTTTTCGTCCTTCAAACTTCCCCATCAAATCTTGGGTGGGCATTTTCTAACCCCCCTTGCTCAGCTTTTGGCTCAATACTATAACTACCAATAATAAACGGTGTTGCATCACTACTGCCTCCCCTGGTATAACCTTGCAATCCCTCCACAACCGTCGATCTTCACGTCTCATCAGAAAATAGTCGATCTGCATATTACGTTCTCCGCTGCTAAAAGTGATCAAATGTGCCTCTTTTTTCTTAAAGGACAAGTTTATAATACCTAAGTCGTGGGCTACCGCTGGCATATCCCTACCCTGCTCGTTTCTTTTTCCATAGCCAAACCCGCCATGTGCTAACTGAAAACCATTGGTATCCTTTCCAATGTGACCATTAAAATCACCTCCTATACAAATTCGTTCCTCCCTACGTATTGACTTTAACACTATATCTAAGCAATCCCAAAACTCTATCTTCTCCTGTTCTTCTAGTCCCACTTGGAGTGCGTAAGCGCAAATCATTGTCACTACCTCCTTGTTTAATACTAACTCCAATACCATAATTCTATCATTATATCTTATCACATCGATCACGTTCATGCGCAATTCTAACTTCATTAGAAATCCTACCCCATTATTGGTCCCATCGGGCCCCAAATACAGCAACTTATACCCATTATGCTCTTTACCTTTGTTCCCCTTCCACATGGTCTCTTAGAGGCATGCTACATTTATCCTACGTCTCTTAAGTACATCTACAACCTCCAACAATTTACCACTTAGAGTTCTTATATTCCAAGAGGCTACACGTGAACTATCTGCCGCTTCCTTTCCCTTACATACACACCTCTTCCCTATACATGGTCTCACTGAAAAGTCATGGCTCCTTCTATCAATATTTGCAATTAAAACCAAATTCTCAAATATGCTACTGAAACCGAAAGTTTGCAACCAAATGTAAACGAGCAAAATTTAGAAAACAAGCCTGCAAATAGGTTAGCGCAAAAAATAACGAAAAGATTCCAGAAAAAGCCTGTAAATATAGATTAAGAGCAAGTGAATAGAATGCGTAAACAGAAACACAACAATTAGAAGAAAGAATAAAGAAAAAAAAGAGCTTATCAGGGAGCAAAGTCTTGCACAACGAGGGTATTTCATCCAACCCTTTTATACACTTAAAAAGCTCAGGTCCAAAGTTAGGATCTTTTTGGATAGTATCACAGGCTAGTGGTCTGAGGTGATGGTGCCTCATAATCTAATTGAAAATGTGGGAATAGGTTTTTCCAATGTTCATTGCAAAACATATGATCAATTTTTGTAAACACTTTTATCATCATATCTATTGTTTGACCAAGTATATTCAAAGCCTCTTAATGGAATTTTTATCATGTTCAAGTTTTTTACCCACTTTGTAAATTTCTTAATGGCATTCGTATCCGTCTTTTTTCCACCAGTTTACCTTGCATATCTAGTATGATGTTGAAGTCCATCGTGATCAACCAAGGCTCATAACTATAGAGCGGCCTTTGATATCTTAGTTCTCTCCATAGGTCTCTTCTACTACTTCCTCTCATTATAATCATACATTAATGTTAGGATAAAAAGTTTCAGCCACTGAAGAGGTTAGCCTAATTCTATATGCGATAGATTCCTCATTACATTAAAGCAATTTACCTTCCATGATATTTGGGTTCCAAACTACCCAAATTCTAGATATTGTATTAGGGAGTAGGTTGTGTATGACATTCCAACCCCTAAATACTTTCCTAGAGATATTACTATAGTTACTTTTTCTAACTTAAACTTCCACCAACCCTATAAGTCCAATGTTCTTTCCTCTATTAAAGTTCTTTACTTGTTGCCTGAGGAGGGAGTTGAGCCCTCTACATTCCAACAAGCTAGTTTGATCATGTTTCAGTTTTTGATCCTCAAGGCCTACCCTTGTTTGCAACCTTAATAGGCTGCCTAGTGATAGGGGATTCCTTTTGGCACTGTTTGAGACTTCCATTTCCTTACCTATGGAAGAGAATACCTCAGCTTCATGTTCCAAAGAGATAGATCTTCCCTCTTCATCAATGTTCTTACACGACGGGTGCTCATTCCTAATGTAAGTGTCCTTATCCTTAACCTTTAGCTTGGTTATTGTTCTACCTATCACCTTGTTCTACCTAGACGAGTGCTCATTCCTAATGTAATTGTCCTTATCCTTAACCTTTAGCTTGGTTATTGTTCTACCTATCACCTTGTTCTACCCAGCACCTGACATAAAGGAACTTGTTTGTCTAAGGAATCCTCGTCTGAGAACTGATGGTTCACATCAGCTACATTTGAGGCAGGAGGGGAGTGCAACCTCTAGTTTCCCTCCTTGTCTAGTTCCAAGTTTCCTGGGTCATCTTCTTGATCCTATACCAAACTAACTAATTTATTAGAGCTCTTGTTAATTATTCTGCAATAGGAACATTCTTATTATGGTTGCTCTCCATATTTCCAGGAGTAGGAACAGAAACCACCTGATTTGGCTTTTCCAGGTTCCTATTTGCCCATTCTGTGGACCTTTGGGGATTACTCTTAGCACGGGACAGTGCGAAGGTATCCTGCTGGTCTTCCTGATCTTTTTCCACGTTAACGATCTTCTGGAAGTCCTCAGTAGTGTACCCTGCAGGGCAGGGGAAACTAGTATTGCTACACTGTTTTCCATGAGAGGAGGAAGTTACCACCTTGTTATTTCCTTCTTTCTGGCTCGTCCTCATTCCGTTATGTAGTCTCATTGGTGTATCTCGCTGGGTGTGTCTTGTGTTCCACTACTTGTCGTTTGTCCTCCTTTTTATGCTTGGGTTGTTCCCGGGAGCTATTGTCGTCATCAAAGTTCCCCTCTTTCAGGCTTACCCTATTTCTTCTAGGTTCCAAGTTATTAACTTGTCTTTTCTTTGCCCTTGGAAGAGCCCCTCCCTTGAGCAATGCCTTGTATGGGTTTGGTGACACACTTGTGCCCAAACATTTTGCATTTCAAACAGTGTAAGAGATTCATTCATAGTATACCTCGTGTGCAATCACGACCATCTTCATCCACATATTCAATAGCACAGTGGGAGGAGGGGCATTTAATGAGATTTCAATACAGATCCCTGCAAAAGCCACACGTGTCAGGGATGTAGTTAGCCTATCCATGGCGTCAATAAGACTTTCTAAACCACTTAATATCTCGGCACTAAAGTAGTGCGCCTTAAGTCTTGGGAACCGCACCCAAACTGGAACAGAGACAAGCTTCAGCTTTTGAATAGGTTTATTCCAAACTCGATGCCAGAGGAAAAGCACTCTGTTTCCAATAGATAAAACGAAGAGTTCCAGAATGGATTGTTTTGTCTACTCAGACTAAAATGTGAAAATAAAGAGGTCTTCTTCCACGTTCTGAACCTCGAGAAGTCCCATGGAGTACCATCGCTCTTTCGCAAATTTCTTCATATTCAAAAATGAGGCGTTATTATCGATGACTTTACCAACTATGGCTAAACAACACTTCTGCTTGTCCTCCGCAACTGCATTAGGTGGAATAACGAAGAATTTTCTTCTCTTGTCCAAGTCAAGTTAAGAACTTTGTAGTGTAGAGGGGATTTCCGATGTACAACTGGCTTGAGTAATGAGGCCCAAGCAGATTTTGCGTGCACAAGTCCTTACATGTTGCAAATATATGCTTGGTTAGTAAGGCCCAGCGATCTTTGTGTGGATTTAGGTGGATTATCTCCGACCGCTTTTAGCTGCAGCCAGAGTGGCCTTAATGGCCTGAGAATGTCGAGGGGATGTAACCTAAGTCAATTTCAATAGTATAGCAGAAGAGAAAGCAAAGAAAGAGTGACAGAGAAGGGGAGGGAAGGGTTGGAGAGAAAGCAAGGAAAGAGTGATGGAGAAGGGGAGGGAAGGGTTGGAGAGAGAAGGGAATGGAAGAGGATAGAGACGTTATTGGCAGAAACTATCCGTGGTCGGTGGAAATGGAGGTGGGGAAAAGAGAGAGAAAAAGCTAAATTGTCAGGTAGTGCGCTCACTGTCCGTATTTTCTAGAGAGCATACAGAGAGAAAATTTTAACTTCTCTCTGTGCTGCCTTTTCTCTTAAGGAAATTCAACTACTATTTTACACAGGCATAGGCACACTTCCGCACAGCAATACACACAAACCAATACAGAGAGGTGGGATAGATAACTAATGGGAAAAAGCGGCAAGAGATTTGCAAGTTCTGCATAGCAGGTGGATCAAGGCACAACAAACTAAACCGATGGTGAAAATAATAAACAGATAATATATGCATGCATGCATGCACACAGGCACAACATAGTATCAGAGGCAATCAGTGAAATATCCCATATGGAAAAGGGTGGAATGAAGAAGCTACAAGATTCTACCGTGACGGCAAAAGCATTCCAATTAAACAAGGGATAGATCTCTGGAAGTGCTTGCCAATGGATACATCCTCAGTAAAAAAATGCAGCTTCCTTACTTGGCACAAATATCCCAACAGCTTCATGGGAAACAATAGTTTGGTGTAAATACCTTCTACCACAATATGATGTCATCTTATAGATAACATGTTAAAAGAAGATGAATACTCAAAACAAACTTTTAAATTTCAAACTAACTTGTGCATTCTTTGTGATAGGGGCCTGGATGATCAAGATCATTTTTTTTTTTGCTTGTCCATAATCCGTGGAGGCTAATTATGGATCATCCTAAAATGAATTCTATAGCAATGAGGTAATCTTGTTGTTGTTCATACTCTGTGGAGGCTATTCATCTATACCAAAACAAAGAAGATATACAAGATTGAAAGAATTATAGAAGAATTAAGTTAATGAGCCACACAGTGAAGATCTGTGAGCAAGTGATTGAGAAAAGACTCCACAAAGAGATTAGTGTATCTGAAAATCAATTTGGATATATGCTAGAAAGGTCAACAATGCAGGCTATTTGTATTTATGCTGGAAAGGTCAACGACGAAGGCTATTCATATCCTGAAAAGATTAATAGAGAGATATCAAGAGAAGAAACAAGATTTGCATATGTTTTTCATTGACTTAGAAAATGCACATGATATAGTCTCACGAGAGATATTGCGGAGAGTGTTTGAAAAGAATTGTTTTAGAGTAGCATATACAAAAACTATTCAAGACATGTATAAGAATGCACTGACAAACGTAAAGACTCCAAGAGGACTAAACCCAGAGTTTCCGATTACAGTGGGTTTACACCAAATTTCTGCATTAAGTCCATACTTATTTGCTTTAGTCATAGATGAGCTCACTCGACACATTGAAGACAAAGTTCCATCTAGCATGTTAATTGCAGATGACATTGTGCCGATGGCTGAGACTAGTAAAGAAGTTAATGCTAAGCTAGAATGTCGACCGAAGACACTAGAGGAAAAGAGCTCCAAATTCAGTCGAAAGAAGACTATATATGAAATTTTATTTTAGAAACAAAAGAGTGGCACTGGAACCTTGTGTGAAACTAGAAGGCCAAGAAATTCACTCAAATGAGAGTTTTTGGTATTTAAAATCTATATTACATAAAAATGGAGGAGGAATTGACGATGATATAAATCACATGGCACAAGAAGGGTGGTTAAAGTGGAGAAGTGCTATAGTCTTCTTTGAGATAGGAAAGTGCCTTTAAAGCTTTAAGGAAAGTCATACAGGATAGCAGTAAGATTACACTGCTGTACGGGTTTGAATGTAGGATTATAAGCACGAACAGAAGATGCGAATGGTAGAAATTATATTGTTAAGATGGATGTGTGGACATACAAGGAATGATAAGATAAGAAATGAACATATAAAGAAAAAGATTGAGATGACTTCTATAGATGAGAAACTGATGGAGTCAAGGTTAAGATGGTACAGAAATATGCAAATGTCCTAGAGATGCACTTGTTAGAGGGTGCGAGACAATAAATGAGGTGTATGTTAAACATAGTAGAGGGAGATGATGCGCCATTACAAAGCGGGCCGGACTAAAACTTGTCCGCATGCTTGATGATGTTTTAAAATTGTAGTTGGACTTTTGTGATTAATTAGGACTCATTGTTTTGATAGGAATTCCCAGACTTTTTTATTTTGTCGTTTTTTATTATTTTAGATTATTTTATTAGATAGAAATTTTTTTTTCTTGTTGCCTAAGTTTTAGAGATTTTGGAGCCTATAAATAGGCCTCTTTATCATCTCTTTCATCAATAAAATTTGAAAAAACTCGAGCTTTGATCAACAAAATTTGCTTGTGCTTGTTTGAAGTTTGTTTTGCTCATCTTCGCCTTTGAATTCAATCAGTTATTTGAGCAAGAATCGTGATCCGAATTCATCCTCAAGATTGTTCAAGAAGCTTTTCAATGGTCTACCAAGGTTCTTAACAAGAAGGTATTGGTCTAACGAAGGTTGCTCAACGTGGATAAACAGTGGGTCTAATAAAGTTTGTTGTGAAGCTGAATTCATACAAGGCGTCTAACAAGGTTCCTTCTCTTTGTCTTTAAATTTTCTTCGTGTCCTTCGTGTGTTCTTCGTGTCTTTTTGTGAGTTCCTAGATTTCTTGTTATCAAGAGGTCTTTGTAAGCGTGTGATTCCGCTAAGCACGCATTCAAAATGGTATCAGAACCATCTTGAAACACGAAATTCGTTGCTACGTGTTTACCAAAATCACACGCTCTCAACGACCTCTTCACAGCATAAAATTTAAGAACTCACAAAATGATACAAAGAGCAGTAGAAGAATAACGAAGAACACGAAGAAAAGCAAAAAAACTAAAGAAAATTTAGACGAAGCGAAGGAACCTTGTTAGACCCCTTGTATGAACGCAGCTTTGCAACGAACCTTGTTACATCCGATATTTATCCACATTAAGCAACTCTAATTTGATCAACAACCTCCTTGCCAAGAACTATGGTAACCCTTAGAAAGCTTCTTGAAGAACCTTGAGGATGAATTCATATCACAAGAATTGACTGAATTCAAAAAGACGAAGTTTGAGTAAAACAAACTTCAAAAACACATAGAAGCAAATTTTGGAAATCAAGATTCGAATTCTTAAAATTTTATTACTGAAAAGGGGTGATAAAAATAATGTATAAGGAAGCCTATTTATAGGCTCCAAAATTCATAAAACTTGGGCAACAAGAAAGAAACTTTCTTATCTAATAAAATAACCTAAAACAACAAAAGAACAAAAAATAAAAACGGCTTGAAATTTCTATGAAAACAACCGGCCCTAATAAATTCCAAAAATCCCAATTACAATTTTAAAACATCAAGCATGCGGACAAATTTTAGTCCGGCCCCACTTCGTGATGGGGCATCAAGAGACTAAAGAAGACATGGAGAGAGACAGTAAAGATATGACTTATATGAGCATAAGGTTAGTTATAGAATAAAGTGGAGACAGTTGATTCATGTAGCTCGTGTCATATAGAGGGTATAAAATTTAAGTGAGAATTTTTTATACTTAGGTCAGAACCACGGTTGAGATGATATGATATTTTGAAAAAGATGCATTCTGAAGACGAATATTATACATTAGCGATTATAAGACACACAAGGAGGGTAGGATTTAGACTACGATTCAAAAAATAATAAATAAAATAAATAACCTAAAAGAAATGAATGATCCATATAGCCTACCCCCATATAGTTGGAAAAAGGCTTGAGCATTGTTGTGGTCCATACACTCTGAAGGTCTGCCTACTGTTTTGAAGCTTATTCAATGCAATCAGAGGATCTACACTCGGCAGGGAGTACTAGATTGGATGCTCGCAGCTCCTTGGAGGTCAAAATTTCATAAAGGGAGTATTAGATTGGCTGCCCGCAGCTCCATGGAGATCGAAATTTCATAAAGACGTCATATTTTGCTTTGGCTGCTACTGTCTATGGGTTATGGGTTCTGAAGAGAGAGAAATCAAAAAGTTTATCAAAAGCTGGGAAAGAATCAAGAATCAAGTAGCACAGCAAAGGAGATGTCTAAGCATAGCAGTCTCTTTGTGAGCTCCTAGTAAGAAGTTAGAATGAACAAATCCAATTGGGACCTTGCATTAAATATGTCTATAGACATGAACATATTTTGCAATCCTAGGCTTCCTACTTGATTTTGCTTATTAGATCAATGGTGGCATAACGGCTTCTTTTGTACTAGTGCATGGTCCCCTTGTTTCGTATGCAAAGAATAGCTTGCTGATAGCCATAAGGGCTTTTGGGTTCATTTTGTAAGCACGGATTATCATGGCACTTCTTGTAATCCTTTCATATATAAAAATTAACTTACACAAAAAAAAAGGAAAAAGATGCTTAAACCACATTAAGTCAATGAAGCTATAGATAGTTGTGAATATCCCCGAGCACGATTATGTATTCAGGATTTTAGCTATCATCTTCCAACAAGACAGAAACTGTTGGGCTTTCATATTGGTGAGGTATGCAAATGCAGTGAACCATTGGTGAATAGAACGTTCCAGCTCATTCCTCCTGGTGTCTTTAATAAAACAACAAGGCCAGAACACATAGGACGAGCCATTATTTCTGCTTAGAGCTGACCACTTCAGTAAAAATGTAATTACGTAATGCACACATTTATAACCTCTCCTGTTTACATCCCATTTACATTTAGTGCATTTTCTTATGTACAACGTCTTCATTTGAGCTTGCATAAGCAGGTACCATTCTAGCATGGTTTAGTGCACTTACAGCCCAAACACTATCAGGGGGCTAGGAAATAAAATTTCTAACAATCACCTAGTTATCCACAAGATGGATGATTCTAGATACTGTATTTTATGTAAGTTTAGAAAATCCTAAGCGACAGTAGCTCAACTCCTAAGTTAGAAAAAATCAGGAGCATGCCCAGACAAATAATTGAAGAACAAGAAAAGGGTGGACAATTATTGACCATCACACACCAGTACATGCAAAATCAAGTAATAAAACCATAAAAGATGTAGTATGATGCATTGTACAACATAAACACAAAAAAGCAATCCGCTCGCAGATTTAGCAAAAACACATGGAATAACTAAGTGGAAAGGACTTCGAAACTTTAAAGCACACGATCTGCAGAACGGTGAGTCTAGTATGTACTTTTTGTCCATTAGTATCACTAAGTTGAATATATTGCATACCTTTGTGCAGACCAAATCCCTTAGCTCTTCAGCAGAAAGTACTGACAATTTCTTTGAGAGGTCTGCACGCTTGTCAATTGCACCAATGTTAGCCATTGCAAGTTCTCGCAACTGCAGAAAGGAATTAAACGAGAGTTGATATGTAAATATCTCCTCAAGAGAAGTTGTCACAAATTGTGGATGTCAACAAACATTGGAAATGTAGGAACAAGCTGATTGAAGCAAAAGGAAGCTGACCTTGGGCATTTTCTTGTATGCAAAAAGCTGGAAAGCTTGGAGACGATCATAGTGGGCCTGGAGAACTTCATCATCAGTCATTTGTCTGCCTAAATGGTCATCAATCTCGAATTTCTCGTAGAACTGGAGTAAGTCAACTAACTGTGAGAAAAGCTTCCCTTTGTGATGACGATAGAGAGCACTTAAATGACATTTCGCAACAACAGCAACATCAGCAACAAGAGGACGGATGTATCTGCGGTATTTTAGAATAAAATAATGAGATAAGGATATGAACAACTTCAAGCTGAATATGTGAAAAAGTACAACTCAAGTGTTCATGTTAAGTACTAAGGATGCTTCTCGAAAACCTCAAGGAGAGAAGAAAAGTACAGACAAACAGCTATCAAGCCAGTATGTACATACACCGTAGTGCACTCAAAATAAACTATAGACAGGCAGTAAACACACCAGACGCAAAAAATGAGCCTGGAAAAAGCTTTTCAATACACAGGAGAAACAATTAATGATAGTTCAACAGGAAACGAAGACCTCCTTGTAGGCAGTTGGCTCAACAGATCAATCAGAAACTCCATAAATCTTTCACAATATAGTATACAAGAATCATCAATTTCTGCATTATCATCAAGTGTAACTATTTTGTCAAACTTGTCAGTCTGCTCCTTGTGACGAGAAACATGAGAGTCAAGCACCTGGTAAATCGGAGAAACAAGAATTTTGTTATATTGACTTTGAAAAAGTAAATACACCCGGTTCAAAAGTTCGTTACCAAAAGACATACCTCCAAAAACTCTTCAATCAGATTTCGTAAGAACTTCACTTCCATCATATTGGATGGATCAGGAACCTTGGCCCTTTTTGTGACTTTTCGCCATTTCTTCAAAATATCTGGATTAAGGCAAAGCTCCATCTGCATTCAAACCAAAGAGAGCCAATTATAAGGGATATATAAAGGTTTCCTTAAGAAGCCACAAAAATAATTATATAAACACTACCTGAAAACGGCCATACGATAGGCTATGCCAACACTGTAGACCAGCAAGCCTCAGAACCTTTTTACTCACTATATCATCCTCTAAGCTCTAAAAGTTGAAGGTAAGCAAAGAAAAAAAAATTATTCGGTGAGGATGAGATTAATCAGAAAACTAATATAAGAAAGCAATAACCACAACAATTGATCAAACCAAAAAAAAAAGAAAGGACCTTGAAACTGTCGTCAACAACTATGGGGTACTAACTGGAATAAAATTTATGATGAGCTACACCACCTTAATATAGCAATTGAGCAGCAATATGGAAACACGAAATGTCCATGAGGTTTTGGGAAATTACATGTTTTTTCTTGTTTGATCCATAATTATGTTTAGTGACAAAGTTTTAGACTAGCTATCAACCTAATGTAACCCTCCTCCTTTACCCGGGCTTTGGACCGGCAAGTCGAAAACTTGACCCGTGTGTGAAACTATACTCCATATAATTCCAACAAGTAATGGACTACTATAGCAAGACCTGATGTTAGAATTCTACGGCTTCTGCCTGGTGATTGTTCACTGCACCAATAAGCCATTATTCTTCCTCCAAATGCCATAAGTCACCAGATTGATAAACATGAGATCCTTCTGGAACCCCCAAAACACTTTGCATACCCTGGTTCCATGGCATAATATCCTTTCGTAAGAATACATTGTGCTTGCACCGAATGGCGTTAAGAAGAAATAACCAGATACTTCTTGAATAGGAGCAAGGGAAAAAAAATAAGTGATTGTGAGTCTCTTAATCTTCCCTACATAACTCATATTGGGACTGTGAAAGGAAGAACCATTCCCTGAGTTTAGCTTGAGTGGATTATTTGCTCCAACATCCTAGCTACAGAATAAAGCACATCTACGCACAAACTACTTAGCCCAACCAAGTTAGGCCTGGGTAGTTTAGAAAATTGAGCACATTGGCAATCCAGATAGGTTTTACTGGAAAATGCTAATCTACGGCTGCATTTCCTAAAATCTTGCAAAAATGCATGGATCTAGGGAAACCTTGGCAGCTAGTAACAGAGTTTTCCCGTGCCTTGTCCCACACCCTACATCATGCCCAATGCCAATGCCCCTAAGTAAGGACCTTCGAAACTTTAGCAACATAGGGAATTTTCAATTGGCTATGCAGCTAGTCCCAACAGCATCAATCAAGAAACCACGGATGCCAGAGATCATAAAACAACTGAGATCCCCTTGCAATTTTATAGGTTTCTTCTAATACATGGTGTGGCTAGGACTCTGCTGGGGAAAAGATTTTTCCAAATCAAGGAATTAGAGAGGAGCGCACGCTTAGAGAAAAATTTATTATGCTGCTTTGGTTAAATAGGGCATGCATTACTTCTAGTGTCTTTTTTTGTAATTGCATTACTTCTAGAGTCGATGTTACAGACTTGAATATGAATAAATGGGTTCAAAAGATCTGACACGTTATGCAAGGGAACTGATTGCAATAGTCATCCACTCTTTGGCTCTTTTCCAACTTAGACGCAACATCCCACCACCTTGCATTTGCAAAGAATTCGCTAAAGCAGGATCTTTTGACAAATATATCAAAAGAATTAATCAAGCATAAATGTTAAAAGTAAAATAACATAAGTTGTACATGAATATAGAAGAAAGCTGGACAGTCAACATAATCATCAAAAAGTAAGATATAGAAACAAAATACAATCACATTCTCAATTGAGTGTACCTGAAATGCATTTATCATAAAAAGCAAGTAATTGGTCTTCTCTGCAATACTCAAACTTCTACCCTGCAAGAACAGTTTGAGAAGGCATTTTCAGAAAATGAAGATGCATCATATGACATAATAAGATCAGACTGTCCTCGAGTTTGCAGCAATAGATAAATTTGAGATTTTACATCTAAGTGGATGTCAAACATGTGAGCCCATAACAACTAAGTGTTGAAATAATGTAGTATTAAAGTTGTAATGATAGTTTATCTTGTTACCGTTAGACTAAGATATACTTTCTCTTTCCTGAATTCTAACCGTTGTAAACTGAGGGTATATATACACACTCTTTGTTCTTCCCTTTGGGATGTATTGCTATTTTGTTCAATAAAAGAGTACTTCTCTCTGTTCTTAAATGTTTATATGGTATCAGAGCTATTTGCTCATGAATCAATACTTTGTCTCTTAAGGTTGCTAACGTACAGAGCACTACTGTGTCTTCAGTTTGAAGACGGATAATACACTGAAGAACGAGAGTAAATACTCTCAAAAAGAGCACAAGGGACATTTAGCCTTGTTAAATTGTCTGTGAAATGTATTCACTATACTGGAAAAAGCAGAATTAACTCCAGTAAGTCAAAGGTTTTGAACTGGGAAGAAGAAGAAGAAGATTTGCTGTTATTGCTTTCGAGCCCTTTGTTGATCTGAGAAGAAGACGAGTTCGAAAAAAAAAGGAAAGGAAGCAGTGGGCAATCTGCAGTCTCTAAAAAAGGTTTTTTTTTTTTAGAGAAATTATTGATTCTTTTTTATTATTTTTTTTTCTCGTTGCCCACTATCTTGGGGAATGCAAAGCTCTCAATTTAATATATTAAATTTACCTATTAAGTGGTGGCATGTCTTTTTGCATGTACGACACGCATGACTCTCGATTTTCATCCCGAAACTTCTTCAATACACTTCTTCATAACTTAAACATTTCAAAATCAGTCTTTATCCTCTGGTTCTTTCTCGTCTCTCTCAGACAAAAGGTTTTCATCTCCATATCTTCAACCTGCGTCTCTCTCTGTCTTTCACTCCAGATAGCTTTTTTCTTGTGCTAGTTGAAACTGTATTATGTCTTCTCCGTCTACACCCACCTCAGCTCGTAGACCAGAAGGAGGATCTGAAGTTACTGCTACAGGTACTTCTGATGGTGCTCCATCTGGAACCTTCCCTACACTTGTGTTAGGGTCGAATATAATGGAAAACAACTCCGTGATGATCACAAATCACAAGCTAACGGGCCACAATTACCTTGCATGGAGTAAGGCAGTAGAGCTGTTTATAATGGGCCGAGGTAAGGATGAATATCTCCATAGTCACATTAAGATCCCTGCTATCACAGATCATGTCTATAAACAGTATAAAACTGAGAATGCCATGATAATGTCATGGTTACTTAGTTCTATGACTCCTGAGATAGGAAACAACTTTATACTCTATTCTACAGCTGCCGAAATTTGGAAAGCAGCTAAAGAATTGTATTCACAAACTGATAATGTGGCTGAGATATATGAGTTAGAAACGAGAGTTACTGAGGTCAAACAAGGAGAACAATCTGTGAGTTCATACTATTCTCAACTCACACTACTTTGGCAACAAATAGATACCTATGAGACTCATAACTGGGGTCTTCCAGCTGATGCTTTGGCCTTTAAGAAGTTTATAGAAACTAAACGAGTCTTTAGGTTTCTACAAGGTTTGCATAAAGATTTTGACTCTGTGCGTAGCAGGTTGTTAGGGACCAAGCCTTTTCCAACTGTAAATTCTGCATTTTCAGAGGTTAGATTAGAAGAATCTCGCATTAGGGTCATGATGAATTCATCTCATGGTTCAATAGAGAGTTCTGCACTGATGTCAGTAGGGGCTGAAGAGAACTCATCAATGTTTACTGTCTATAAAGGCTCAGCACAAGGTAGAAGGCCTTACTGTAAATTCTGTAATAGGTCAGGACATTCCTATGAAAATTGTTACAGTAGGCCAGATGCCAAGGTACAACGTCCTTCATCTAAAAATTTTGGAGGAAACTGGAAAAATAAAAACAATAATTCTTCTAGTTGGAAACCACCTACTAATGACAACTGGAGGAATCCAGCAAGTGGTACTTGGAAAGGCGGCAGAGGTGGCAAGTCTCAAGGTTCTATGGTTCATCTTGTAAATCAAATGGAACATGAAGCTGCTGATGGGAAAATGGATGCACAGGTAGAATCACAATCTGTACAAGGGAGTGCTAATCCACCAATTCAGCAACAACTGGATGCTATTTTCAGACTTCTTGGCAAGCAGCAGGAAAAGTCTGATTCGTTATCAGTGGCTACTATGGCCTATTCAGGTATGACAAATCTTACTCCAACCTCTGTTACATGGATTGTGGACTCTGGGGCCTCAGATCACATGACTTATGACAAAACTCTATTAAGTCACTATATACATTTTTCAGTACCTAAGCATGTAGAAGTAGCAACTGGAGTTAAAGTAAATGTCTGGGGAATAGGTACTGTTTTTCTGAACAAAAAGATTCAACTGTTTCAAGTTCTTTACATTCCTGAACTCACCTTCAATTTAATTTCTGTACGAAAGTTTACCATTGATAACAATTGCGTTGCCTCTTTCTCACCCTCTGAAGTCGTATTTCAGGGGATACCTTCGGGGGAGAGGATTGGCAATGCTAAAGTACATAAAGGACTCTATCTTTTTGGAACAGCACGCAGGAGTAAGAACTCCAACGTTTGCTGTGCTGCTGAGTCTCATAGTGGTGATTTGCTGGGTAGCTCTAATACAAACAGTAACCGTGTTTTGTTATGGCATTATCGTCTAGGACATCCTAACTTTGTGTATCTTAAGAAAATTATGCCACAATTATTTTTGCATATTGATCCTGTTTGTATTAAGTGTGAAGTCTGTGAGCTAGCAAAGCAAACAAGAGCTGTTTATCCTTCAAAAATGTATGTTCCTTCTCAAGCTTTTAATTTAATTCATTCGGATATTTGGGGACCTTCTAGAGTAAGTAATCTCAATGGAGCTAGATGGTTTATTACATTTGTTGATGATCATACAAGAACTACATGGGTGTTTCTCATGAAACACAAATCTGATGCTAATCTTATTATTCAGAATTTTGTTATTTTTGTAAAGAATCAATTTAGCACTACTATTAAGACCTTACGATCTGACAATGGCCTTGAGTATATGGATAAGAATGTTCAGGAATTCTTGAGAGGACAGGGTATACATCACCAAACAGCTTGTACGTACACACCCCAGCAGAATGGGGTGGCTGAACGCAAGAACAGGCATCTACTTGAGGTAACTAGGGCTCTAATGTTTACCAAACAGGTACCAAAATTCTATTGGGGCGAAGCTATTCTAACTGCTACCTATCTTATTAATAGATTACCATCTAGGGTTCTCTCATTTCAAACTCCAGTAGATGTTCTTAAAAATTGTTTTCCATTCACACAGTTAGTCTCTACCCTTCCAGTAAAGGTATTCGGTAGCAGTGCATATGTTCATCTTCCACCTCATACACGGAGTAAATTAGATCATAAATCACTTAAATGTATTTTTATTGGATATTCAAACACACAGAAAGGTTATAAGTGCTATGATCCTCTTTCTAGGAAAATATTTGTTACTATGGATGTTAAGATAGATGAGCACTGTTCCTACTATGATGGTTCGAATAACAGTGAAAAATTATCAACTTATCAAGATTTATGGAGTATCATTGATGTTATGCCTCTCTCTGCTAATACTGACAACCATCCCAGAAACTCTTCTGATGCAGGGTTGGTTGAGGATATTGTACCTGTTAAAAACAGGGAGAGACCAATTATTACTCAAGTATATCACAGGAGAGGACAACAACAATTATCATTAGATCCAGGACACAAATCCTCACCACATGGACAAGAGCATCATCCTAATAGTATGGTTCAAACTTCTGAAAATACACAAAACGATTTCGCTGAAACTCTTTCAGCTTTTGAGGTACATCATATGGATAGTGTTATTGATGATAGACCAATTGCTCTTCGAAAAGGTATACGTGAATGCACTAAACATCCCTTGAGTAAGTATGTATCATATGCATCACTATCCCCTACCTTCTGTGCGTTTACTGCAGCTTTGGATGCTCAAAAATTACCCTCTTCTGTTTATGATGCTTTGAATCACCCATTATGGAAGAATGCTGTGATTGATGAAATGATGGCTTTAGAAAGGAACAACACCTGGGACTTAGTGGATAAACAGAAACATATGAAAATGGTGGGTTGTAAATGGATATTTTCACTTAAGTATAATGCTGATGGCTCTATAAGTAGATATAAAGCTAGATTAGTAGCTAAAGGTTTTACTCAAACGCATGGAATTGACTTTCTTGAGACATTTGCTCCTGTAGCTAAGCTTAATACAATTAGGATTATTTTTTCTATAGCTGCTAATTTTGATTGGAAGTTGCTACAACTGGACGTTAAAAATGCATTTTTGAATGGGGACTTAAATGAAGAGGTATTTATGGATATACCCCCTGGTTTTGTAAGTTCTGATAATTGTTCTAAAGTTTGTAAATTAAAAAAGGCATTGTATGGTTTAAAACAATCCCCACGAGAATGGTTTAGAAAGTTTACTAAGGCCGTACTTAACTTTGGTTTTGTTCAAACTCATAGTGATCACACCTTGTTTATAAAAGGAAGAGGAACTGATAAAATTAATGTGTTAGTTGTGTATGTTGATGATATAATCTTGACCGGTAATGATAACAAAGGAATTGATGATATCAAGAATCAGCTATCTTCGGTCTTTGAGCTTAAAGACTTAGGTAATTTAAGATATTTTCTTGGCATGGAAGTTAGTAGAACAGTGAAAGGCATTTGTATATCTCAGAGAAAATATATACTTGATTTACTCTCTGAAACAGGTATGCTTGGATGCAAACCATCCCCTACACCTGTTGATGTTCGAACTAAAACTAAGGATAAGGGACAAGAGTTAGTTGATAAATTAAGTTATCAAAGACTTGTTGGAAAGCTAATTTACTTATCCCATACTAGACCGGATATTTGTTATGCAGTTAGTTATGTCAGTCAATTTATGCAAAATCCTTCTTCAATTCATTTAAAGGCTGCTATGAGAATTCTCAGGTACTTGAAAAATGCTCCAGGTCAAGGTCTTTATTTCAAGAAGACAAATTGTAGGGATTTAGCAGTTTTTACTGATGCAGACTGGGGAGGTTCTCCCTCAGATATGAGATCTACCACTGGTTATGTGACATTCCTTTGGGGTAATCTAGTAACATGGAGGAGCAAGAAACAGCCTGTGGTTTCTCGCAGTAGCGTTGAAGCTGAATTAAGGGCTCTAGCACTTGGATTATGTGAAGGTCTTTGGATTAAAAGAGTGATGTTTTATCTGGGTCAAGATATCTCGTTACCAGTACAAGTATACAGTGATAATTTATCTTCAATCCACATGATTGAAAATCCCATCCAGCATGATAAGTCTAAACATATTGAAATTGATCGGCATTTTATTCGCGAGAAGATTGAAGATGGGATTATTTGTATATCACATGTTTCTTCAAGAAATCAGATTGCGGATATTTTTACAAAACCTCTGACGATAGCTTTTTTCTATGATTTATTAGACAAGCTTGGTTGTATTAATCCATACACCAAGCTTGAGAGGGAGTGTTGAAATAATGTAGTATTAAAGTTGTAATGATAGTTTATCTTGTTACCGTTAGACTAAGATATACTTTCTCTTTCCTGAATTCTAGCCGTTGTAAACTGAGGGTATATATACACACTCTCTGTTCTTCCCTTTGGGATGTATTGCTATTTTGTTCAATAAAAGAGTACTTCTCTCTGTTCTTAAATGTTTATACTAAGGCCTCTCAGAACAAAATGGCACATCATGATATACCAGCAACCTATCTCCAGTAGTTAAGCTGAATCTTATGCTAAAGTCCATGTTTTATGGCCTTGCAACAGCGGCTGGACTCTCTGTCGCCATCGGACAGACTGAGGTCACCCCTCATTCCTCACTCTGATGACAAACACCGTTTCCTGCTTTTCTCATACATCTCTCCCTTTACCTGCTTCTTCCCAGCCAGACTCCCAAAAGCAGGCTTACCCACTTCCATCTCAAGGCCCACCGATATACAGGTTACCCCTTCCAAAAATGAGATCTGCCCCCTATGGCAACCACCATAGTGACCAATCACCACCACAGCTAACTGCAATCTTCTTCCTCCCCTCCGGCCCTTGCCCATGCCCTTCACGTTGATTTTCTTCCTTTTTTTGGTACATTGAAATTTCCATAGATAAGCCAAAAGGGCACATTTAGAAAAGATGTTGCTTATAAGTGAGCAACTAAAACCATAGCTTGGACTACTATAAGCGGCATACGACGTGTTATCCGAAATCTAACGCCAACTTTTACAAAAAAAAAAAATTGCCTAAAGATGGCAACATGATCCAAGCATAAGCCAAACGTAACCAAAATGTAGTCTATACTAAAAGTCGACCTGTACAAAATAGTTTCCATCAAGAAAACAACAGGCATAGCTTGTGCAAAATAAAGGTGGCTATAATAGTGAACCCCAATACTAAGGCTAATCTAGTAATAGCATCAACATAGGCAAAAGTGATTGTAACCCAGCAAAGATAAAGCATCAATATGTATAATAGGGGAAATGGGAATTGTGAACTTTGGAGCCAACCAGAGTCCCCAAACCCCACCGAAAATGCTCTGTACACACCACAGACCAAGCCTGACATACAACCACCAGGACAAGACATAGAAGTAGAAGAGGTAGGAAACAGAAAGTTGATTTTCGAAATCTCACAGATAGTGTTTTTTCTTTTCTTTATTTTATAAATTCCTGTTCTTGTTACTCTGATTATTATTCATATAGTTGTTATTATCATGACAAGCATTTCATGATTGCTGACTTCGCAATACAATTAAGGCCCAGGAAACCAGATGTTTACTGTTATTATTTTAGTAAGAGAGAATGGACAGCCAGACAGGAAAATTGGTGAATCCCAGCCCAAATGGATTATGTGTGAGTCAAGTGCAGGTTGCCAAATCTGCCTCACTGCTATCCCTATCCATCCCCTCAACATTGACATTCACCACCTACCAACGTGTGAATTTATACATGTCCATGATGTCAAATAAATTTAACAATATTAGCACATAAAAAGTATATTTTCATGACTTGAAGTACATGTATATCAATATCATACAAACTCTAGTGGCGCTTTTTAAGGTTGCAAATAACAACAATTGCTCTTTAAGTTTTGATGGCCATTTACCCCATGTACCCTAGTACAATTTTGACTTGATCATAAGAAATCAGTCGCAACCTCACTAGGCAACTCGACCTCTAATTTATGAGAGACCCATTAGTTTTATCACAACCAAAATGAAAGCCAATGGACTTGGCATATATAGCATCAACTGAGCTTGCTACTTTAACTATAAAAATCAAACTACCTCATCTAATCACACCAGTTTGACAACAAAATCAAAACACCAAATATTAAGGGGGTTCTAAGAAATACTCAGAAGCAAAAAAGCAGATACCAACAATAGCAAAAAGAAAAAAAAATTAAGGAAACAGATAAATAAACGGATGATATACTCTAAACTTTGAAAATAAATGACTTATTACAACTAAATCAAAAAATAGAAATAGAGTAAATTCAAGGCAGCTCCAATCCCAATATCAATATGACAGAATTGTGTACACTTTCCAGCAAAATACTTCAGTTTACACCGCAAGGTTTGATACATTCAAAGCACTCAAACAGATCATTGATTATCAGCTATCGCTGAATCAAAACAATAATTGCACAAACATGTGGATGAACAAGAACCTACCTCTTTCAGACGAAGTACCCTCTCAAGAAATGCCTTAAACATATCTTTTCTATCATAGAAGCAGATCCATCCAGCCACATTCTCCCGAAACTGCAATATACCATCGGCTTTACAGAAGTTATTCACAGTACAAAGGAAGAGCGACCGTCAACAGGAAATGCAGCTAGAGAATCAAATCTCCAAAATAGCAATGCAATAAGCTCAAGGAAAGCATGTTACTTATGATGTTTTCACCAGCTCTCAAGTAATGCAGCATCGAAAATCATTTATTGGATACTCGCATCATACCCTAAAAGACTCTAAAGGCCACCAAATCAATAAATACTTTTCAATTAACGATAAGACATTGAAAAATCAAGATAAGCAAGTCAACTCACGAAATACCAAGGCTTTAATTTCAAAGGGACATGAAAGCTTGCTTATACCAAAAAGAAGAAAAAGGGGTATATTTTGACAACAAGTTCAAGTTTTTTTTTTTTTTTTTTTTTTTTTT
>AP025072.1:8155324-8258735 GCA_036186865.1 Eustoma russellianum | reverse complement strand
TTTTTTTTTTGACAACAAGTTCAAGTTCGTTTTCACAGAACGGCACCAAAGCTGAAAACGCGTAATCCCAAAGAAAATAAACTAAATCATACCTTCTCATTAACCATTAGGATCATCGACATGACATGCTCAAATGTAGCATCCTCAGGATCAAAATTTGGCCAAAGATAATTCTCCAGATACTGGCTAACCTCCAGTATCATCACCCTCTGCAGCGGTACTGGCTTTCGCCCACCTAGTATTTCACAAAACCCAGAATAAGCAAGCATTCTTCCAATCAATGATAATTTAACTTCGTCTTAGGCTGCATAACAACTATGATCTCGCCAAAAATGCTACAAAAGAAAGCAGAAAATAGTTCGACTTAAAACGAAAGTAACACCTTTCACAGTCAGCTCAGTGTCGTAAATCTCTTTGACCAAATCAGGACTGAAGGGCTTTTCCTCCCCCGAGACATCTCCAGCTTTCGACCAGTTAGCTGCCGCCAATTTCGTTAGTTTATCCCTCTGAATCTCGCTCAGGGTTATTGCAGTAGGCAAACTCGATCCCGGCTTTGACCCCACCGTTACTTTTTCAACATTAGAGGATGCAGTTGCCGCTGCGGATGAAGGAGCATCAACTGGGTACTCCGCCACCCGGTGCCGCCGGAAATCATAGGTACCCACACCATACACCCTAGTCATTTTCTATCCAGCTGAAGTTTTCTTTTCCTTCTTCGGAATTTCAATCCCAAGCTAAATCATCTGCATGCAGAGCATTTGGAGAAAGCTAAGCCGGGTTCAGCAACTAGGGTTCTTGGTTCTTAACTATGGAAATAGGGGGGAATTTGAAACCGAAGAAGAAATTTAGGCTGGGGCTTTGAAAAACACAAAGAAGAGGAAAAGATTGGGGATTTAGTATTTTCATATATGTAGTTCTATCTAAGTTCAACTTATGTAATATTCTATAGTCTATCTAATGACATCGAGTATTTAGTTTTTACAAATTCAATATATACATCATAATCAGATTAGAAGATGTAATACCAAGTGGTTTTTTCCTACAAAATTGAATTCGAAGTCAAAAAATTAGACCATTAAAGTTATAAATTACAAGATGATGATAAGCTTATCACTTCTTCTCGTTATTAGTTGATTGTAAGAGAATGATAAGCTTGTTGGAAATTTGTGAGCTGACCTTTATAAGACGTGATCGTAATTTGTCGGCTCACCACTTAACAAAGATAGCACTGCAGTATGCTACGAATAGTGTTTGGGGAGCTTATCCCCCTTCTATTTGTAATTTTCTCGGCAATTGCAAATTTGACGACTGAATAAAACAATATTTCTTTTCAAAAAAAAGTTATAAGTTACTCATGCGTCTTAAAAATATTATTACATTGTCAATAATATAGTTGACCAAATATCAAGACTATAATTTTAAAATATTTAAGATAATAGTTTTTTAAAATAGTTTTAAAACCAAATTCTAATGAATAGGTTTGACAATATGATTTTAAATGGTGTTGAACGACCATTTTCGACCACATATGAAAATATTATTTTGGACAGAGGAAATATTATAATAATGGAGCTTTATTAGGGAGAGATACTAGTCGGTCTATTTTGTAATTAGTAATCTCCTTTCGCTTTTTAATTAATAATACTTGCACCATCTTTCCATGAGACTCAATTGTCATTCAGTTTACTTTTCTTTGATGAGGGGGTGGGTTCTCCCCCACCTGTACCAGAGGCCCCTTAGCCAGGTGGGATGTAAATCGAGGGATGTGCTCCACCGGCAACCCTGCAAAGCGAGAGGACACACGAGACTCAGTCAGCCCAGAGGCAACCCTTGTAATATTTCAACAAGGATTGTATCCACACGGACTCAAACTCAGGACGTCGAGGTTCTAGCCCCAATCACCTTTGCCACTTACCACTGGACTATGCCCCTGGGGCTTCAATTTACTTTTCTTTTTTAAGATAAGGAGTGAGCTTTCATCATCATGTGGGCTAGAAGACTATTTTTTATTCTAACAATATGATTTTGTTTAGCTTGAATCTTGTATTTGCAAAGACTTATTTTTCAAAGTTGAGAGATTCCACAGCTTAATCATATGCGAAGACCTGAAAAATCTTTTTATTTTATTTTTTTCCTTTTGAGAATTTCTTTTTGAAGAACATCAATGGTTCTTTTCTTTATTTTTTGAATCTTTTCCCTTCGGCTTCTGATCAAGCTGGACGTACTTGGCCGAATGGAATTCATTAAGTTAAGGCTTGGTCGAAAGAAATATCTTTTTTTTTTATAATATTGGTCTTCTACTACTTATCTTTTAAATACAGAAACTTCTCATTTATATGCTAGCTTTCTTATGCTTATGACAAGCATTCTCGAGGACACCTATTAAAAGATTTCTATTGGGGGAGATCTAGCCAAAAAGACTTATTGGATTGGTTATTCGCTCTCGTACACTATCTTCCATTCATAGATCTGCGCTCGCCTTTATACAGTTAGATACAAAATTATCTATTTTTGAAATAAGAATTAAAGTAGTAGACATATTATTCATAATAATTTTTAAAAATTCATTTTTACATGAATTTCTCAAATGATCCATATCTTGAAAAAATTTCTGTTGTTCATAGAATTTGTTCAAGGCTAGAGCAATCTGTTGAATTCCTCTCATCCCATTATCCTCGAAAGTTCTTCCACTCGAATTTGTAATCTTGAAAATATTGGCATGTAATTTCTTTAGGAGATAAGAGACAAAACATGCTTAAGCCACTCTATTAAGCCCATAAAACATTACAAACATTCTTTTGTAGTGATAATCAAGACCTTTTTTTTTCAAGAAACAATATTCCATGTCAAAGTAATCTTGCTGTTCTTTTTTTTTTTTTCCTGATTACAGATTCATCCTAATAAACTCATTGTATAAAATGGATAAGCGCATGTCTGTATTATCTCAAACTCACGAACCATATCATTCAATATACCTGTAAACCTGGAAGTAATTTTTTCTCAAAATAGAAGTTAAAGAAATTGGTTTTGCATATCCAAACTGCAAAAATAAGCATCATATCCTTTCTTTGGTTCACATGAATATCATCAAAGGTAAATCAGGGCTCCATTTTTGATATAGAATATGGAGGGGATGTACTGTCCATCGATTCATCCCTTTGAACTCATCTTCTGATGCATACACAGTTGGGTTGTATCTGTTGGAGACAATCAATCTTGTACCAAGACGCAACCGTTCGGTGTATGCGTATGTAAACAGTAAACAGTAAACAGTAGATCAAACCCAGGACGAGTCGAGGACTCTTTCTTTAAGACGTATTGCTCCGCTATACTGTGCCCAACCGGCGTTAGCAACCGTCTCCCAGGATACAACGTGTATCTGTTCAGTTGTGCGGCACAGCTTAACTTGAACTACAGCGAAACTTAAGTGTCCCAACTTCTCTTGGACGTGATGTAGAAGAAGAAGAAGAAGAAGAAGAAGAAGAAGAAGAAGAAGAAAGCAGAAGATGAGTGTGTGTTCTGATCGCACACCCTGCCTCTGTTTATATAGGAGGAGTCGGTTGGAGAATCGATTTCGCAGATGGACTTGTGATCGTCGGATCAAAACCCAAGATGAACCAGAGCCGTCGGATGAAAACCGAAACAATGTTTGCTGGGCGGTTTTGGACAATTCAAATCCCAGCCGTCAAATAGAAACATAACTATATGATTAATCCTGGAGCGTTGGATGAAAACCACATTCAGTTGGGCGGTTTGGTCAACTTGAATTACAGCCGTTGGGTCAAAGCTGAGAAATTAATCCAAAAAGCCCAAAGAAATTTTCTCCAAAAAGATAGGAACCATCTCGGCCCACGAGCCCACGAGCCCCGAGCCACGAGCCAAGCCAGACGGACGGGCAGGCGGCGGCGGTGCGCGAGTGTGGCAGCCATCTACGTCTCCCCTCCGGTCAAAAATTCTCTTGCCCTTAGGGCACATCTAAAGTGACCATTCTTGCCATTTATAAGGTGGCTAAATCAACTCATTTGTCAAATGTGGTATTCCTTTATAAGGGTGACCTGGCCTCCTAAGAATGGGACACATCACCCATTAAACTATGTTTTCCATCTACTTTGAGCATTAATTTCTCATTCACCCGGTATCGTAATTGAATGATTTCAAAGCCTAAAATTAACTGCTCGTTACATAGATAATTAAGGGCCTATTAGTTTCTATTTTTTATTAACGGAAACTAATTATAATTAAGCTTAAATATGTTGCTTAACCAAGTTTGCAACTTGTCTTAATGGGCCAAAGCCCAAACTTTCCAATTCCTCCAACGATCCCCCACATGAATGAAAATTAATGCAAATACAGACGCAGACTCTAACGAGAAGTCAGACAAGAAAATGTTGTATCAGAAGAGGTAGCTTCTGGCTTTGAACCTGTCATAGTGATGTATCATCGGATTCACTCGGCTAATTAGTGACTTGATGTCTTGAATCAGTCAGCCTTTGTTGTGAACCTAGACAACAATACTCATACAATATTTTCTTTAACACCCTTTTGGTTCTCATGGTTGTGTTCGTTTTGGCCATGAACAACCTGATTTCAGAAAGTGTTTTAGAGAAATCTTGCCTCACAGAGTTCTCACAGAAGCGGCCCCACTTCACACTTACATAGGTGATTCCTATCAGGAGCATTCTGTCATACCCCACTTGATGTATCAAGATATAAGACATCATTAAAAGTTTTAGCTCACCATAAATATTCTCTGCAGACATCACTTTTATGTAATGGAATGAGCAAGTGCTATACTGAAACTTCATAACATAGTTGTCCCATTGAACCAGGATTCTGGGACCTCCAGTCAACAAGGTTGGATTACGATTACAAATATTCTTGCATTATAGGCTTAAGTCTCATTCCGTTTTGACATATGATCTCTAAGCAAGCATTTTGTAAGAGGATCCGGGAGATCTCCTTTGATGTTACGTAATCAATAGAAATCACGCCGTTAGAGATCAGCTGTTTAATGATGTTATGTCTCCGGCGTATGTGTCGCGACTTACCATTGTAGATGCTTTTTTGAGCTCGTCCTATAGCTGACTGACTATCATAGTGTATGTTAATAGGAGAGATTGACTTAGGCCAGCATGAAACATCTTCTAGGAAATTTCGAAACCATTAAGCCTCTTCCCCAGCTTTGCCCAATGCAATAAACTCAGCTTCCATAGTGGACTTATCTATACACGTTTGTTTTATGGATTTCCACGACACAGCAGCACCATCAACAGTGAATAAATATCCACTGGTAAACTTTGTATCCTTACTATCTGATATCCAATTTGCATCGCAATATCCTTCTTATATTGCTGGATATCTCGTGTAATGTAATCGAAGGTTCATTGTGTATTTCAGGTACTTCATCACTCTATTGAGAGCTTTCCAATGATCATCACTTGGATTACTGGTAAACCTGCTCAATTTATTTACTTAACAAGCTAAGTCTGGTCTTGTACAGTTTGTTATGTACATCAGACTCCCAATTACTTACGAGTACTTCAATTGAGCTGTAGGTTTGCCTCAGTTTTTCCTTAAGTGTATACTTAAGTCAAATGGAGTATGTATTGGTTTTGTATCAAACATATTGAATCGTTTGAGAACATATTCAATATAATGGGTTCGCGACATAACAAGACCATCAGTTATCTGAGAAATTTTAATTCCTAAAATAACATTGGCAACCCATCCTTCATATCAAAATTCTGTGTTAGCATCTTCTTTGTATTCAAGATGATGTCAAGAGTACTGCCCATGATTAGTGTGTCGTTTACATAGAGACATACTACCACATAGGTGTTTGGTGTGTTCTTGACGTACACACACTTGTCACACTCGTTGATCCTGAAGCCGTTTGACATCATTGCCTGATCAAACTTTAAATGCCACTGTTTGGGTGCTTGTTTAAGTCTGTACAAAGACTCAACAAATCTACACACTTTCTTTTCTTGTCATGGGACGACACACCCTTCGGGCTGTTCCATATAAATTTCTTCCTCTAACTCACCATTCAGAAAATAAGTCTTTACATCCATTTGATGGATTTCTAAGTCTTAGACTGCAACAATAGACACTAGCACCCTGATGGAAGTTATCCTAGTCAGTGGTGGGTAGGTGTCAAAGAAGTCAAAGCCTTCTTTCTGTCGATGGCCCTTGGCTACCAACCTAGTCTTGTACTTTTCAGTAGATCCATCTTCTTTCAATTTCTTCCTAAAAATCCACTTGCATACTAATGGTTTACTTCCTGGTGGAAGATCCACCAACTCCCAAGTGTGATTTTGAAAAATAGAATCTATCTAACTATTTACTGCCTCTTTCCAGATTGGAGCTTCTGGAGTTGTCATTGCCTTAGAGAAAGATCTTGGCTCGTTTTCTACAATGTAGGTTAGAAAATCTGGTCCAAAAGATGTCGGTATTTTTGGCTCGTACGCTTTGACAAGATTCCTCAGTTTCTTTAGGGATCGTCTCACGCACTCGCTTACTAGTACTAGCTTCTTCATTGTGTTGTCTTTCTTCGGAAAGATATCTACGAAGAACACTACATTCTTTGACTCCAGACAACATTTTCATGCATTTTTGGAATGTCTGATTTGTGCATCAAGAAATGATATGCACTACTGTTCATATCATAACCTATGAATATGCAATCAATTGTTTTATGCCTGATACTCACTTGTCTTGGTTTAGGTACAGCAACCTTCGCCAGACACCCCCACACTTTCAAGTATTTGTAGCTGGCTTATAGCCTTTTCCAAATTTCGTATGAGGTTTTATACATCTTTTTAGATGGAATTCTATTTAAAATGACGTTGGCAGAGAGAATTACTTCCCCCCCCCCCACAAGTTCTTAGGTAAACCCGAACTTATCAACATAACATTCATCATTTCCTTTAAAGTACGGTTTTTGCGTTCTGCAATACCATTAAATTGAGGTAAATATGGTACAGTCATTTGATGAATGATGCCATGCTCTGAACAGAATTCATTAAACGATGCGTCATATTCTCTGCCTCTATCACTTCGAATTGTTTTAATTCGTTTGCTAAGTTGATTATCAACTTCAATATTATAGTCCTTAAAAGCATCGACGGCCTCATCTTTCCTACCTAGCAAATAAACATAACAGTATCTAGTGAAATTGTTGATAAAAGTTACGAAATACTTTTTACAACCTGTTGTTTGCACAAAATTTAAATCACACAAGTGTGTATGAATAAATACAAGGGTTCAGTGTTTTGTTCCATTGAAGGAAATAGCGCTTTTGCCATTTTTGCTTCAACACATATTTGGCAATTTCCTTTATTATTAAACGTCAGTTTGGTTATTAAGTCAAGGTTAATAATTCATTGTATTGACTTGTAATTAACATGTCACAAACGAAAATGTTATAAACAAGAAGACTCAAGCATGTAAGCAGAAGGGGAAACAGTTTTATTAGCCTCATTAGGCATAATTTTCTTGGGAACAACATTGATTACATTCAACTTAAACATGTTATCGGTAAGGTACCCTTTCCCTAAATACAACCACTCTTAGTAAGAGTAAATTTGTTCGCCTCAAAAGCTAGTCTGAGACCATGACTGACTAGTAGAGCGCCAGATACCAAGTTCTTACGGATGTCAGGAACATGCAACACATTCTACAGGGTCAGCTCCTTTCCTGAGGTTAGTTTCAGAACCACCTTGCCCGATCCTTCAATCTTCGAGCTGTCAGAGTTTTCCATGAAGAGTTGTTCATTATTTGTTGTGGGTATACAGTCTTTAAACATTGCCCTGTTAGCACATACGTGACCCACCATTCATGTGTATTCCCCACTACATTGCATTCAGTCACCATGGCGCAGAGATTCAGATCTTCTATTGCGCCGACCAGATTTGCTTTTGCTTTGGTTTGACTCTGATTCTTTTTGGGCTCACGACAATGACTGCTACGGTGCCCTAGTTTTCCACAGTTATAACACTTACTAGTGAACTTCTTTACAATCTCTTTGCCCTTGAAAATCACGCACAGAGTGTTATTCCTCTGTATATTTCTAGCCTCAGCGACATGATCTTTGGCTTGACCAAACTGAGAGGTTGGCTTTCTATCAGCTCTTCCATTTTCATTTCCTTCCGTTTGTGCTTGAGATAGCTTTTAAATTCCCTCCACGAAGGAGGTAGCTTCTCTATCACAGCTGCAACTTGGAAACTTTCACTGAGCGTCATGCCCTCCTCTTCTATTTCAGATACCAACATCTGTATTTCTTCAACTTGCGAAATTACAGTTTTGAAATCTAGCATTTTATAGTCCAGAAATCTACCAACTTTAAATTTTTTCTTTCCAGCATCTTCTGTGCTATATTTTTTATATAAAGCCAACCACAACGTTTTTCAGTGTTAAAAGTACAAAACACGCCATAAATAGTATTATCCAGGAAACTTAGAATAAGATTCAAGCAACAAAAATTGTTATATGCCCATGCTTCAGCACTCAAGTTATTCTGAATGTTCTGATTCTGATCCTCCACAGGTTCCACCACTGGCGGATCCTTATTCAGAATTCTTGCCAAACCTAGTGATGTGAGATAGAACAACATCTTTTGCTGTCATATCTTAAATAAACTTCCTGCAAATTTTTCAGACTTCTCCACATGTGCTACTATGGCAGCAGGATTCATCTGAGGCCCTCTGTTAGGCGCCAGGGGAACTGTGTTGAATGGCACATTGTTCTGGGTACCAGCAGCAATGTTATTGGTCCCATCAGGTGCCGTTAAAATCGTGAACAGAATTAGAGCTTTTGTTTTCCATCCTTGTTCAGTTGATTAAAACGTACAGATCAGAATAGTTTTAGATATAAGAAATGGGTAGAAGCATCATGTATGATAGCACATTTTTGGTAATTCGTCTACTTTAGAATCTGTGTTTTTAACTCTCTCAATAACCCTACCGATTTTTCTTTCCATTCTGGAAGGGTAACTGTTTTGGGCTATAGCATAGTTTTGTTTGTCAATTGACAACCTCTTCTGAAATTAATATCGGAACCATTTTCTGCCTGAATCTAATGTTGTTTGAATATAAGGCCTCATGGGAGGTCCTTCTTATGTATGTCTTTCCAATGGAAGATAGTCTTTGTCATAATGAAACATCATGTATGATAGGATATTTCTTTTTTTTTTGTTAAAATGCTAATATATTAACCAGAAAAATCAAAGCATCAATGGAGTGCAATTCATACAATCGCCCTACTTGTAGGTCAACATGCTGACCTACATGTGTTATTTAGTAATGTTTAGCAATTTTAAACAATATTAACAGCGTCTATGTCTAAAATGTGTGGGTAGAGCTTATACATCACTCTACACACATTAGTGCAAATTCTATGTATTACATCCTTAGATACAAATGATGCTCCTTCAAAAATGCATCTGTTCCGAGCTTGCCAGATATGATACTCCGTGGTAGCCAAGGCAATTTTTGCCGCCTTAACGCTCAGGGCTTTCCCTTTGAGTTTGTGCGAGCTCCATGTCAGTAGTCTGCTGATGAAGTTATGTCCTCGTGGTTAGCTAGCCATGCTGAGATGGTTAGCCAAGCTTGTCTGGTAGCCAGGTAAGAAAAGAGAAGGTGCTGCAGCGGTTCTTGTTCCACCGAGCAGAGGTGGCATGCTTTGTCTTCTAAGTAAACAAGCATTTCCTTGGTGGAAAGCCTGTTCAGCCCAGCAAGCCACAACGTGAAAGAGTGTTTGGGAGTCACTACTGGGTCCCAAACAATCTTGGCCCGATTGACTTTTCTAAACTTCTCCTTGAAATATTCATATGCCAGCCAAGATTGGAGGATGCCGTCTGCTGTCCAAGAGGTGAGTACTTCTATAGCAAAGCTGTAGGAGCTTGCGCTGACTAGCAACTTGTTTCTGATCTCCATAAGTTTTTTAGAAGGGGAGAGTGTGAGATGCGTCTCATCCTTGTCCATAATGTGTTGTACAATTAATATTTGTGATTCATCCACTGTACCCATAGCGTGTCCTTCTTATGGTGAAGATCCCACAAGTGCTTGGTTAACAACGCCAAATTCCATGCCGACAGCTGAATAACTCCCAGACCACCCTCCCCTTTAGGTATGCTGACCTGAGACCAAAAGACCAAGCCTTTTTGGACCTAAGTGAAGAATTACCCCATAGGAAGTGTAGACAAATTCTGCAAAGAGTCTTAATTGTTGTAGGCAGAGGCAAAGCACTTAACCAAAATCAGTTTACTCCCTGCAGAACTGATTTGATCAATTGCAATATGCCTGCATATGAAAAGGCAAGATGCTGTCCATAATCCCACGTTATCCATCAGTTTCTTGATGAAAGAGGCATAATGTGAGCTCTGCAGTTTGTGACCTGCAATAGGAATGCCCAGATATCTGAAGTGCATGGTGCTTGCTGAAAAACCAGTGCTGACCTGCATCCAGTTAGTTGCCTCTCCAATGCCTGCATGGAAGAACTGGGATTTTCTAGGTTGGCCATGAGCCCTGAACAATCACCAAAGGCTGCTAGCATTTCCATAACTTTTTGTACTGAGCAGGCGTCACCTCTGGAAAAAAGGATGAGGTCATCCGCAAAGCAGAGGTGGGTGATATGCTGCTCAGCACAGCCAACATGAAAATGGAACTCTTTGTCATAGTGCAGTAGTCTAATGAGTCTTGAGAGGTACTCCATGCCAATTACAAATAGGAAGGGGGATATAAGGTCTCCCTGCCTCAACCCACGTTATGAGGTGGAGCTCACACACTCCATGATCCAGCCAGTGAAGACAGCAGGAAATCCAAGTCCAAGAAGCATGTCCTTGAGAAAAGACCAACTGATGGAGTCAAAAGCTTTCCTGATGTCACCTTTGAGCATGCACTTAGGAGCTGTTCGCTTTCTTCCATACTCCCTGATTAGCTCATATACCAAGAAGATATTTTCCACCATAGATCTGCCCTTTAGAAAACCATTCTGGACAGGGTCCATTAGGGAGGCCATGACTGACGTCATTATTGTTGCAAGGATCTTAGATATGATCTTATAGATAACGTTGCAGCAGGAGATGTGTCGGTAGTCCTCAACTCGACTGACATAAGCAGCCTTGGGGACCAGAGCAATAGTGACATGATTGAGCTGCTTGAGTAGTTCTCTAGACGTGAAGAATTCCTGCACCGCAGCAACAATGTTTGTCCCAACTGTCTCCCACACTTTAATAAAGAACTGAAACAATAGCCATCAAGGCCAGGCGCTTTGTCCTTCCTAATTGAGTGCAGAGCTGCTTTGATCTCAACTTCCAAGACAGGGGCGATGAGTGAGTCAGTATGCTGCGTAGATAGCTTGGGACTTTCATTCAGAACTTATGCCCTGATGGGCTGGACTTGCAGAGCTAAACCGAGCAGGTTATATAAGAACTATACAAATTGTTGAGCTGCTTGCTCGATAGAGGTGGACATAGTGCCATCAGTAAGCTAAACTCCAGTAATACTGCTCATTGCCCTATTCTTTTTAATTATAAAGTGGAAGAATTTTATGTTCCTGTCACTCGAAATTAAAAAGCTACCTTTGGCGTGCTAAGCAAAGTATTTCCTTTTAGCCTCCAAAAGGTTGAATGCCAAGTGTATTTGCTTCTGTAGCCTGTCCTTCCAGTCATGTGTGGCCCTTTGACCATCTATGTACTCTTGCATGCGTTCCAGCTCTTCCACAACCTGGTCAGCCCTGTTTGAGATGTGCGAGAAGGACTTCCTGTTCAGCGCACTGAGGGGGGATTTCAGAGCCTTGAGCTTCTTTTAAATCTGAAACATGGCTGAACCATGGATTCTTTGGCTCTAGTGCGAACTAGCCAGAGGCAGGAATTCATCATTTTCAGCCACATATTGAAAATTTAAAGGAGCTTTTGACTGCATGCCTGGAGTGATCAAGGCATAGCACACTTGGTGAGTGATCAGAAAGGCATCCAGCATGGTGAAAATGTACCTTCGCTAGTGGATATGTCTCCATGAATGCATTGTTGGTCATAGCTTTGTGAAATTGAGATTTGATATATCCACTATCCCAGGTTTGAAAGCTGCATGACGAAGTGATCTCCATCAGTCCGCTCTAAAGGAAACAATTGAGTTGGTCCTACAGCTTATAATTAGTTGCCGACCTGCCTCCAATTCTCCCCTCTTCACTTAGAATGCAATTGAAATCTCCTAGCACAATCCAAGGATCATTCTGCATTTGGCTTCGATTGAAGAGAGAGCTCCATAGCAGACTCCTGTCAACAAGCGCGTTGAAAACATAGACAAATGTGGCTAACAAGCTCAGCTCGGTCAGCTGAGATGTGATTTAGCAGCGCACTGCTTGGGGGTCAGCAGAAAGTAACTGAAAAGCAACTGAGGACGGATTCCAGCATATCAAAATTCGCTTGCCCCCATAGAAGTCAAAATTATTTACAAACTCCCAACTTGCAAACTTTTGTTTTAGGAACAAATACATCTTGTTGTTCAGCTTAGTTTCTAACAATGCAAGGATATCCATTTTGTGCTTTTACAAAATTATAGACACCATTGTTTTTTAGGGGTTTATTGCAGTTCCTAATATTCCAAAAATAATTATCATAAAAATTAAGTGGTTGGTAGTACCTTGGCTTTGCCGTGAGGGGCCTTAAGCCTTGGAAATCGCTTTAGTGAATCCGTCCTGGAGCAACGGATTGATTCTCTCCACATGATGCTCCATGTAGACGATAGCTTGCTGGGTCTGACTTGGCTCGACATGATTGCTTTCAGGCAGAGCAGAGTTGGTTTCCATTATTTGGTCGAATCCTGGCGGGGGCATGTCTAGCACAATCTCAGGACGCGCATGTGTGTATGGCTGGGCTGAGGTGATGGAGTGTGTTGAGCTGGTGGATGGCCGAGCTGAGCTAATGGAAGGACTGGCTGTTTTTGACTAGACCTTGGCTGCTACTACAATGTTTTGTTGCTGGGCTGAGCTGGGCTGCTTAGGGTTAGCAGAGCTTGGCCCGGGCCTTCTGGTGGGTTTTTTTGATGGGAGGGATGGTGGAGCAAGTGGTACAGGATGTGGCTGGGCTAAACTGGGTTGTGCCGAGCTGAGTTGAACTGCCTGCAGCTCAGCACTGGCGAGAATCGATGAAGTCTACTGGTCAGCTTGCTTATGGGATGCTGCGCTATGGTCGAGATGCATGCAGTCTCTGCAAAACATCGGCAGTCTTTCGTATTCAACCTTTTGAACAATCATAATGCCATAAGAGAACACCAACTCGACTGAGGTCATAGTTCTTTACTAAGATCTACTTCTGAACGATCTGCCAAGCTTGAAAACCTTATTGAATTTTCATCCACTCAGAATGATGCTTTAATCTAACTATTAGCACCTCTTATTATTAGTCTTTACAGCATATACAGAAAGAAAGAAAGTTTGTTCTCTACGATCTTTTATATCTTCTTGTTGCACTTCAGTAAAAGGAGATTGTTCTTTCCTCTAAACTAAATCAACGCTATCTACCTGCATCAAAAGAATAGCAAGGCGAGTCCCAAATATGACTTCTCACTTCCAAACATTCACATCTTTTTAGACGGGTATAAGATAGATTCATTCATAGACTGTTTTGCTGGTACCATTAGATCTTTATGGCTGAGGAAGACAGAAGACCGGGAGCAAGCTACATACTTGTGGTGCTATAGGGGAAGGGAAGGGTAGATTGAAATCAAGAGCAATGGAAGACAATATAAGTGCATTTGTTTATTTGTTCGCTCCAGGTATGTGACTCGCTTTTTAAGCTCGCTTAAATATGTTACCATTTCGATCCTTTCGGAATTAATCAACACCTGGAGATAAGAAGGATATACTCATTTTCATTGTGAAGCTATTAGGCTCCATCTATCCTATAATTGAAGAAAAGGTCACCACCCTGTGGCTGCAAGAATTGTTCTTCTTGATACTTGATTCTTAGAATGTCAACATTCTGTAATAGGAACAATTCTGACTAGTCTTAAAGTTGATATCCAAATCATAGGAGCATAACAAGCTTAAATTTCTGTTATGGCCACCTTGCATCATCATATAGTTTGCAGGTTACAAAATCATGCGTTTGATTTACAAAATGGTGGTTCAAAAGCACCAATGATACTAGCTGATAAATGAGAGAGAGCACCAACAATTGTCCAAATTCCCGTGCAGATAGGCAGGACATAACTTGAATTATGAATGCCTAAAAAATAGATAACTAACTATCAGAGTTTGCATCAACACGTCCAGCCAATTGTTGAAGAAATTCACTTTTGACAGAAAGTTGAAAAAAGTTTGTATTCAAGACGATAGTCATTTAGACGATTTTTCATCCAACTGATGATTTATTGTGAGAAATCAAGGGCTCAAGATGATTCTATCCCAATGTACAACTTCAAACCTGATTGATAATGGGTGTATGCTAACAAAATCAATGGTCATTTTATTTGGACATTGATCCCTCGAAATGTGACATAGGATATGAATGTGGTGAATGAAACTCAGATGATTACTGGAGTCTTGACGACGACGACGACAGTGAGCATTATCAAAATAAAATAAAAATGAAAATTCGTTGTAAATGACTTCCTCCACTACTTCCAAAACACAATCCACCCTCCAAGGAGAAAACTCCTATCATACATGATGTTTCATTATGACAAAGCCTTTCCTTTGGAAAGACATACATAAGGAGTTCCCATGAGGCCTTATATTCAAACAACATTAGATTCAAGCAGAAAACGGTTCTGGTATCAATTTCAGAGGAGGTTGTCAACTGACAAACAAAAATGTGCTATAGCCCAAAACAGGTATCCTTCCAGAATGGAAACAAAAATTGGTAGGGTTATTGAGAGAGTTAGTTAATAAACAGATTCTAAAGTAGATGAATTATCAAAAGATCTACTAAAGATGACCAGAAAAAATAACACTCTAGATGAAGATCTTAGATGTTTAAATGGATAAAATTAATATGGAAAAGAGTTTAACCAAAAGGAAGGTGTAACAAGAAAATTTAGAAGGAAGACCTTTAAGACAGAACATGACATAAAAGTAAATAGTTCTAAAATTTCTCCTTTTGCCTCTATCTTATTTTCAAGACACGCTACCACTTCACCTCCTTTTCAGATGGCACTAAATCCAGCAATCTTTAAAAGAGGATGAAAAATAACCCCAAAGAGAATACACAAAAAATAACCAAGGAAAAAAAACAGGTCTTGCAAAATAAGATAGTACGTATTATTCTTCATCCCGTCTAGCAAGTTTTGAAAAGGAATCATCTTTGGATACTAATTATCTAAATCTTATCAATCAGATGAAGGTATAAAAAACCCTTATGAAATGTTTTGATGATGCAAAAAGATGTTTTAAATAAGTTAAAAAGGAATGCCACACTTGGAATTTGAAGCAAAGATGAGAAAAACACATTATGAGACATAGATCGATCTATGTACACATCAGTCTCTCAGAGGGAGACTTCGATCGATCTATGTTGAAGTTATTTAAGTTTAAAAAGTTTCTGTTCAATGTCGATCTCTCAGACTGGGGACTTCGATCGACCGATGTCCCAGAAGTCCAAAACCAGAAACTCTGTGGAAGACATCGATCTATCAGTCTGAAGGACATCGATCGATCGATGGCACTTAAGTCTCTCCAAAGGAGACTTCGATCGATCGATGTCAGGCAGCTTCAAACCAGAAGCTTGCTGGAAGACATCGATCAGTCATTCCAGGGGACATCGATTCGATCGATGTCACATCAGCCTCTCCAGGGGAGACTTCGATCGATCGATGTCAAGCAGGTTCAAAACTGGAAACTCTCTATAGGACATCGATCTCTCAAGGCAGACACTTCGATCGATCGATGTCTCACAGAATTCAAATTTTTATGACCTTTGGAACAAAATCCAAGGGAGAATCATGGTGTTTTCTCTTTCCAATCTTGCTCAAATTTCTTGTGGCCTTTTCTCTATTATAATACATGCTTCCTTGACTATTATATCCATGTCTAAGATTCTCTAGGATGGCTATTGAGGATCAAATCACTCCATATGGTGGCTAAAGACTAATTGGACATTGTCTTGACATTTGATGGAGTTGAAGACATGGTGGAGGCTCCAAAAATATGGTGAACACCTCCTATAAGCAGAAGAAGCTCATATGAGGCAATTACACACTTTCACCATCATCAAGCTTCATTCTTCATTGTTGTATAAATTTTTCTCATATGTGTAAAAGTGCTTAAAACTTGTTAAGCCTTTTTTTTGTTCTTCATTGTTGTATATTGAGAGATAGTGAGTCTAAGACAAGAGGAACCATAACTATTTGATCTCTTGCTTGTGGTTTAGATTAGTGAGAAACTGTGATCCCCACTACTTCATTTAACCCACAGTGAGAAAGTTCTTGAGAGAACTTTGTTAAACCTGTGAGGTAGCAAGAAGTCGTTCTTGCTTAGAGCTGAGTTATTGTAGTTGCACAAATGTGTTTTTTGTGCAAGAAGTTGTTGTTGTGGTTGCCTACACTAAGTTGCTAGTGTAAGTATATCTATGGTTGTTCTTATTAGCTTTAATAAGAAGAGTAGTTGTTAAAAATCCACTTTGGCAACAAAGTGGTAGTGGAGTAGAATCATTTACGATCCGAACCACTCTATATCCGGTGTACTCATTCATTGTCTCTTTTCTCCCATTCTTGCTTTGATTTTGAATTTCATTTGAGTTGGGCCAAACAAGAAAATTCTGCAAAATTGCCCAACACTCTATTCACCCGCCTCTAGAGCGTGTTACGGACGTAACAATTGGTATCAAAGCCTAACCTTGATTGCTTGGACAATCTTTGCAAGTAGCAAGGTTAAAGATCATGTCAATGACAACCTCTTCATCCTACACCTCAACTTCCAAGCCAACTGCACTATTCTCATGACCAAACACTAAAGCACATATATTTGATGCCTAAAATTATTCTTTGTGAAAATTTCGAATGATCAATCATTTGAAATACTGTGGATTTGATATATGGAGAGTTGTTGTCAAAGGAATCGAAGTTCCTATGATTACCAACTCAAAAGGAGAACCAATGTTCAAAGATGAAGATGACTACACCGACGAAGAGAAGATAAACTTTGCCATCAATGGCAAAGCATTCGATATTCTTTCAAGTGCTCTTACCACCACCAAGCTTATAAGACTTCAAGGACTTGAAACAACCCACGAAGCATGAAAAAGGCTAGAAATGATACACAAAGGGACTGAGCAAGTAAGAATGGCCAAAAGACTAATGCTCATGAAGGAATATGAAATGTTCGGAATGAAGAGTGGTGAAAAGATTGAGGAGACAATCGACCGATTCACTCGAATAGTGAATCAACTTTACATGTTGGACAAGAAAATCTCAAATGAAGACCTTGTCTCAAAACTCCTCAACTCATTGCCAAGAGAATGGACACCTAAAGTCACCGTCATTGCCGAATCAAAGAATCTCAAGGCTCTTACCCTTGATAAGCTATTCGGTAATCTTCTTACTCATGAAATTCTTATTGACGAATAAAATAGGATGAATCCTATCAAGCCCACAAAAGCATCACACAAAGGATTGGTGGTAGAGTCCGATGAATCGGATGAGGAAGTTGCTCTTCTAGTGAGAAAATTTAGAAGAATGGTCACAAGAAACAATGCCCAAGCAAGGTAGGTTTTCAAAGGACCACCCAAGGATAAAGAAGCAAGTGAAAATTGATATAGGTGTGGTCGATCCGGTCACTTCATTGCCGATCGCCACGTCAAGGAGTTGTAAAAGAAAGAAAAGAAGGTCTTTCCTCAAAAGAAGAAAGCCCTAAATGCGGAGGTAACCACATGGGATGATAAATCCGGTTTAGGATTTAATTCATCACATTCTTCCATTAAGCGCAATGCATTAAAGAAAAGCAAAATAAGAGAAAAACACAACATGGCTCATCAACATCGATCGATCGATGTCACATCAGTCTCTCTAGGGGAGACTTCGATCGATCAATGTCAACCAAGTTCAAAACTGGAAACTCTCTGGAGGACATCGATCTCTCAAGGCAGACACTTCGATCGATCAATGTCCTCCCCCCAGAATTCAAATTTTTATGACCGTTAGAACAAAATCCAAGGGAGATTCATGGTGTTTTCTCTTTCCAATCTTGCTCAAATTTCTTGTGGACTTTTCTGTAACATAATACATGCTTCTTTGACTATTATATTCATGTCTAAGATTCTCTAAGGTGGCTATTGAGGATCCAATCACTCCATAGGATGGTGACATTTGATGGAGTTGAAGACATGGTGGATGCTCCAAAAATATGGTGAACACCTCCTATAAGTAGAAGAAGCTCAGATGAGGCAATTATACACTTTCATCATCGTCAAGCTTCATTCTTCATTGTTGTATAATTTTCTCTCATATGTGTAAAAGCGCTTAAAGCTTGTTAAGCCTTTTTTTGTTCTTTATTGTTGTATATTAAGAGATAGTGATAAGAGGAACCATAACCATTTGATCTCTTGCTTATGTTTTTAAACTAGTGAGAAAGTGTGATCCCCACTACTTCATTTAACCCATTGTGAGAAAGTTCTTGAGAGAACTTTGTTGAAACTGTGAGATAGCAAAAAGTTGTTCTTGCTTAGAGCTGAAGTTGTTGTAGTTGCACAAATGTGTTTTGTGCAAGAAGTTGTTGTAGTTGTTTACACTAATTTGTTAGTGTAAGTACAGCTGTGGTTATTCTTATTAGCTTTAATAAGAATAGTAGTTGTTGAAAATCCACTTTGGCGACAAAGTGGTAGTGAAATAGAATCATTTACGATTCGAACCACTCTATATCCGGTGTACTCATTCATTGTCTCTCATCTCCCATTCTTGCTTTGATTTTGAATTTCATTTGAGATGAGCCAAACAAGAAAATTCTGCAAAATTACACAAAACTCTATTCACCCCTCTAGAGTGTGTTACGGACCTAACAAACCTTATTTGGAAACACAAGATTCAGAAAAAGAGCTTGCATATTTTACAGACATAATGGTGACAATTGGTAAGGTTGCTGTTTTGTGACTTTGATGTCACAAGTTCGAGCCACAGAAGCAGGTTAGGCTGCGTACATCAAATCGTGAAGCGATCCAGTCCCTCCCCAGACCCTGTGTAAACGAGAGAGCCAAGTGCACTGGAAACGCTCTTTGATGATGGCAAATAGAGCAGAATCCAGTAATAGATACAACCCAACGGTTCCTAAAAAAAAAAAAATAGATACAACCCAACTCCAAATTCAAAAAATAGAGTGACTTAAGGATGTTTTCTCTTATCTCCAAAAGAAATTACATGCAAAAAATTTCAAGATTACAAATTCCAGTGGAAGAACTTTCGAGGACAATGGGATGAGAGGAATTCAACAGATTGCTCTAATAGCCTTGAACAAAGTCTATGAACAACATAATTTTTTTCAAGATGATGGATCATTTGAAAAAATTTAAAAAAGGTTTGAAAACGTGCTGGGTTAGATATTGATTGTAAGGATTCTTCCTATTCATGTAAAAATTCTTATGAATAATATAAAGGGAAAAAATTCAAAAAATAAAGAAAAGAAGCATTCAGGTTCTTCAAAAAGAAATTCTCAAAAGAATGAAATAAATAGATTTCGCAGGTCTTCATATGGATGGATATGATTAATCTAATCACGCAACTTTGAAAAAGAAGTCTTTGCAATACAAAATTCAAGCTAAAAAAATCATATTGCTTAGAATAAAAAATAGTCTTCTAGTCCACGTGATGAAAATTCACTCAAAATGAAAAAAGTTCAGAAGCTCCAACGCCTACTCATGTTGAAGTGAAGGAATTTTCCTCAAAATATGATAAATTTAACGAATTTAAAATAGAAAATATAGGAAAGAATACAAATAAGAGATATGTCAAAGAAGTAATAAATGTGGTTTTCAAATGTTCATTTATTTTTTTGCAAGTTTAACATTTTGTCTTGTGTTAAGTAACACTCAAAAAAGGCGTTTCCGATGCACTAGGCGGTTTGTGCAGCGTTTTGGTAGAGACCCGATCGCTTTGCGATCTTATGTACGTAGTCTTACCCTACATTTTGTGCAAGAGGCTGTTTCCGCTGCTTGAACCCGTAACTTCAAGATGATAAAGAAACAACCTTACAAGTTGCTCCAACACCTTTTAAATAATCTCCTGTTCCATAAACATCTTTCCAGGTTAGAAAGGGAACTTTCAAATGCCATAACCTTTTCCCAGTTTTATACATTCTTTGGAAAGTCAAAGTTAGTGTAACAGAACATGAGCATTGTTTGTGTTTTTGGATCTTTTGCTGGAAGTGACATGATACGTTCACAAGTATGACCCAGTCCTCTGCAGAAAGAATAATGATGTATATCTTACTAGAATAGTGTTGTTTGTAACATTGCCTTGAAGCTGCTCTCTTTGAAAATGCATACATGAAAATCGCATGGAATTGTTTATCCAATTGCTCATTTCATCGACATAAGTATTTCCGTTCAAGGTGATTGTTTATCCAATCCAGTTTACATACGGACTGAACACACAGATCCATCAAGATGCGTTATATCTGATGATACATAAGTGAAGATCGAAACTAGAATCTATTACATGAATTTATGCATAAGCTAAAACATAAGAAAAACCAACTTCCATTCTCATGTGCATCCTATCGCATGAAAAAACCATCAGAAGGACAAAATGCATCAGTCTGACATTGATTTAAACATATGCATTCTACATCTTCAATGTCAATACTAGATGAACCATGCACATGTAAAGATTGAGAAATCAAGTATGTCGGTTAACTGTCCCCCAATGTTATAACCGAAAGAAAAAAAAAATATAAATATATATATAAATTAAATAAGATAAGTCTTAAATTTAAATTTAAGTTTAAAAAAAAAAAACAAATCCTATCCTAAGCCTAAATACCCAAATCCCCTCCCCATAACCCCTAAAATCTCTCCCCACCTAATTAAATATTAACCGTTCCCCACTCCTGGAGTACACAGCGGCCACGACAAAAAAAAAAAAACGAGGAAGAGGCATCGTGAGGGAGAGAGAGCACGCAGGAGAGGAGGAAAAAAAAAGGAAAGAGAAAAGAGAAGGAAGGAGAAGGAGTCTAGGCCCCTCACACCCATACCCCAACTATCGTGCCTAAGAAATTCTTCATTGGAGAGGTAGGTTCCCTTTTCCCCCTTCAATTGGTAATAATTCAAGCATGCCTTGGTGGTATTTTATGTGTTTTTGGATGTTTTAAATTGTTAAGTCTCATAGCATGATTGTTAATCCGTGAAAAGCATGAAAGTTGCAGCCTGTGGTATGCGTGCACTGTGTATTGCGTGTTTAGTTTTGATTCTAGGGAAAAATTTGATAATCAAAATAATAACACTTTAGTGTGTTTAGAGATTTTCACTGAGTATTGGCCTTAGAATAGGTTTCCATAGACTGGAAATAGGCAAAAATATAGATCGGGATCGAAAAACGGATGCCGGAGGCAGCCAGAGCGGCTCACGCGCCGCCGGAATGGCCGCGCATGGCCTGCACGCGCTTCCAACAGAGGTGCTGGACGCACCTTCACATTGTTAAGTAATATATATATATATATATATATATATATATATATATATATATATATATATATATATATATATATATATATATTAAATGACAAAAGGGCCGAAGGCCCTAAGCTGGAAGAGGGATGGCCCTTAAAAGGGCTTGGCCCAATTGTTAAGTTTTTTTTTTTTTTAAAAAAAGGGCCGAAAGGCCTGGAGAATAACTGAAGGGCCGAAGGCCCTGAATGGGGGCCATGCTGGTCTTAGCGGGCCGGCTGCTCTTGCAGCAGTCTGGCCCAACATCCGATATATAAAAAAAAGGCTGGCAGCATCGCGGACCGGGCCGAATGGCCAACGGACCGGGCCAGTTGTTGTCGGCCCAATAAGCTATATTATAAAAAAAAAGAAGAGGGGTAGCAGGCCGGACCCTGGCGGGCCGGACCAGGTTCGAACGCGTGCTGGGGCTGGCGGGAATAGAATAGGGCTAGCCCCCAAAGTTTATTTTCTTAAAATATTTTTGTGTAATTTTTGAAATGTTATAATAGCTAGTTAATTAATTTAAAATAGTAATAATTATAGGAAAATTATAAATAAATATCAGAAAACTATAAATAAATTCCAGAAATTATACAATGCTGAAATTAAATTATTCTCACTAAAATTTTGTAATTGTGATAATTTATTTAATTTGGATAATTAGGTAATAAATAGAGATAAATTAAGGAAAAATAGGGAAAATATAGAAAATGCACAATAAATATATATAAGCCACGGAATAACAATTTTAATCTCAAACAACATTAAATCATTATTTGAATAATAGATGAATCTAGATTTGAGTGCCGGAGGATGGTGAGGATGGGCCAGGGGCCTCAGGCGATTGTGTTGTTTGCATTCATGGCACGTGCATTGCATGATGGTGGGTCGTGACGTACGGGTCACGGGCGCTCAGGATGGTGTGCGGTAGCGGGGCCAAGTACACTGAGGATGGTGACTGTGGGTGGGTACGACCCACAGCCACTCAGTTAGGACCCGGGTTCATGCACTCATGGTGGAGATATTGGCATTGTGTGTGACATGACTTAGTTGCGTGTGGCATGCATAGTAGGACATGCATCACGACGTTGCGCGTTCTTTATCTGGAGTGAATTACCTTTCCGCATTCATATGCTTATGTGAGATCATGTCCTAAGTGCTATGTGCTATGTGCTATATCATTATTGTATGTTTGTTTTGTACTACTTGGAGGCAGGTGCCTACTGAGTGATTTCCCAGTCACTCACCCCTACTTCCCCCCACCAGGTGAGCAGGAAGAGACTTATGACTACGTCTTTGTTGAGGACGGGGCCGATACAGTGGAGTGGGCAGACTGATGGTCGCGCTTAGGATATAAGAAGACCCTGCGACTGTTTGTCTTTATTTTATTGAGATCTCATCAGACATTACCTTGTTAGATTTCAGAACTTATGTTATTGTCAGGATTTGGTTTATTATTGTATTAAGGAATTTTATTTAACAAGAAAACTTTATGTTATTGTATTTTGTTCCGCGCGAAAAATTTCTGCGTCTTTTTGGACATGTTGGAAATTGATTCGACGCTTTGTATTCTCCTTAGCGAGATGCGGCGGGTGCACCGTTCCCGATACTAGGGCTCGGGAGCGGGGCGCTACAGGGCAGACTGATGGTCGCGCTTAGGATATAAGAAGACCCTGCGACTGTTTGTCTTTATTTTATTGAGATCTCATCAGACATTACCTTGTTAGATTTCCAGACTTATGTTATTGTCAGGATTTGGTTTATTATTGTATTAAGGAATTTTATTTAACAAGAAAACTTTATGTTATTGTATTTTGTTCCGCGCGAAAAATTTCTGCGTCTTTTTGGACATGTTGGAAATTGATTCGACGCTTTGTATTCTCCTCAGCGAGATACGACGGGTGCACCGTTCCCGATGCTAGGGCTCGGGAGCGGGGCGCTACAGGTGGTATCAGAGCCGAGGCTTCAGATCTGCCTTGGAAACGCAGGATTAACTAGATCACCTAGACATAAGCTATGATTTTTCTAGAAGCGACAATATAACCCTAATAAATGAAGTAGACCTAAGTTATGATCGGGTTAAGAGAGGTGTGTGCCGATGGTGAGCTTTTATTATCGTTTTAAATTGGAATCCACTATTTATTTTTAATTATTTATTTTACTGACCTGCTTGCCTTTCATGAACTCGAACTCCAGGAAAATGCCTCCACAACGTGAGCCAGCAGGAAATAGAGGGCACAACGGTGACGACCACCAGGGTCAGGGGGCCATACCCCAAGTCCTTGCGGACACACTAGCCACCCTGACTACTTTGGTGGCCCAGCAGCAGGTACAGATGGCTCACCTGCAGCAGCAGCAGCAGGAGCAGCAGCAGCAGCAGGAGCAGCAGCAGCAGCCACCACCACCACCACCCCCGGGACTTCGATTCTACTATAGAGAAATGCAACACTCCCGGATACCGATGTTTAGTGGTACTACACGTCCGGAGGAGGCCGAAATCTGGCTCGAGAATGTGACCGAGCAGCTGAGGTTACTGCAGGTGCCGGATGAGTTGAAGGTGGAGGTGGTAGTTCCATTCCTCGAAGGTGATGCCAGGGAATGGTGGCTTGGTGTTCAGCGCCGACTGACCCCACAGTTGACGTGGGCCCGGTTCATGGAAGAATACAAGAAGCACTATATCCCCGAGAGTGCTTTACAGAGGAGGATGACCGAGTTTCAGCTGCTTACACAGGGGTCCATGACTGTGGATCAATATTCAGAGAGATTCCATGCCTTGGGGAGATACATGCCTTCCGTTATGGATAACGAGAAGGCAAAGATGTCCAAGTTTAAGACAGGTCTGAGTTCTCGCATTCAGACTTTGATTATTTGTGCGAGACCGGGGACATTCGAGGAGTTATTGGAGGTGTGCCGTGATGCTGAGGGTGACCTCAGGAGGGTTGCAGCAGATGACGGGGCAAAGAGGCCATGTGAGGAGTATCGTTCCGGGAGATCAGGTAGATGGCTGAAGGTACCATGTCGCCAGCAGCCAGGACACTCTTACCGACCACCGCAGCAGCAGAGACCATTTACTCAGCCCCTCGCCATTGAGGGACCAGCAGCGACTCATGAACAGCCGATGAGGGCCGTGGCACCCACCCCACCATGTGCTCAGTGCGGGCGTCTTCATTTAGGTCAGTGTTGGAGGAATAGAGACGTCTGCTACAGATGCGGCACCCCTGGGCATTTTGCCAAAGACTGCCCCGCGCAGGGACATGCACCCCCACCCCAGCAGAGTCAGTCACATCAGAAGGGGAGGCCAAAGACGAACGCCCGAGTACATGTCATGTCGCACGCCGACGTCGAGGACACCTGCGATGTCGTAGCAGGTACACTTTAATTAAGCGTCATAAATCCGAATTTGTTTTAAATACCTTTTTGTCCTGTCGTTATGTGTTATATGTATAACCCTGCCCATGTTAGGTGAGATATTGATTAACAAGGTCCCAGCCTACGTCCTTTTCGATAGTGGGGCCAGCCATTCATTTATCTCCAGGAGGGTTGTCAAGAGTCTGAATATTCCATCAGAACGGCTGGAGATTCCCTACCGTGTCCAAACTGTGGGTGACCAGGTGTTGGTATCGTACTATCAGCACAGAGATTGTTCGATGGAGATTAATGAGCTGGAGTTCACGGCAACTCTGATTCCGATCCAGATGCAAGATTTTGACGTTATTCTGGGCATGGATTTTCTGGCTAAGCATGAGGCCAAGATCGACTGTCGTCAGAGGCAGGTCCGCATGCAGACACAGAGTAATCAGGAAACCATCTTTCAAGGGGATTACAAGTTACATAAGGCGCCTAAGAAGGTCTATATGAGTGCAGCGCAGGCACACAAGGCGTTGAGGAAAGATAATCAATGTTTTCTTGTATATGCTATTGGCGCAGAAAAAGAGGTACCTTTGATAGATTCGATACCAGTGGTGAATGAGTATAAAGATGTATTTCCTGAAGAGCTGCCAGGACTACCGCCCAGTCGGGAGGTAGAGTTTGAGATTAATTTAGTGCCAGGTGCTGAGCCAATATCGAAGGCACCGTACAGAATGGCTCCGGCTGAGTTAAAGGAACTAAAAGAGCAGCTACAGGAATTACTGGATCGGAAGTTCATTCGACCCAGCGTCTCACCCTGGGGAGCTCCGGTCTTGTTCGTGAAGAAGAAGGATGGCAGTATGAGACTCTGCATCGATTATCGAGAGATTAATAATATCACAATCAAGAACAAGTATCCTCTACCCCGGATCGAGGACCTCTTCGATCAGTTAAAGGTACATTTAAATCAATGCAATCCAAATTACTACCGTAAAATTCTACAATTGACTCATCAACTTTGACATCCTTCAGGGAGATAAGGTATTCTTCAAGATTGATCTTCGTTCCGGATATCATCAGCTGAGGATTAAAGCAGAGGACGTAGCGAAGACTGCTTTCCGCACTAGATATGGCCACTATGAGTTTTTAGTGATGCCATTCGGTCTGACTAATGCTCCCGCAGCCTTCATGGACTTGATGAATACGGTGTTCAGAGACCAGCTTGATAAGTTCGTGGTGGTCTTTATCGATGATATTCTGATCTATTCTCCGAATGAGGAATTGCATGAAACGCATTTGAGAGAGGTGCTGGAGGTACTCAGGCAGAAGAAGCTATACGCCAAGTTTAGTAAATGCGAGTTCTGGTTGGAGAGCGTTGCCTTCTTGGGACATGTGGTTTCGGAAGAGGGAATTTCTGTGGACCCCAAGAAGATTGAGGCTATTACTGAGTGGCCCAGACTGACTAATGTGACGGAAGTGAGGAGTTTTCTGGGTTTGGCTGGCTACTACCGGAAGTTTGTAGAAGGGTTCTCGTCTATTGCAGTACCACTGAGCAGGTTGACTCAGAAAAAGTCGAAGTTTGTATGGACCGTTGAGTGCGAGCAGAGTTTCGTAGAACTTAAAAGACGATTGACGACGGCCCCTATACTTGCTCAACCCTCAGGCTCTGAAGGGTTTATCATCTATAGCGACGCATCGAAGAATGGGCTAGGTATGTGCATAAGCCTTTGATTAAGTTTGATATATGTTACTACCTGGCCTAATCTCTTCCTTTTCAGGATGTGTCCTGATGCAGAACGACAAGGTTATCGCATATGCTTCACGCCAGTTGAAGCCATATGAGCAGAATTATCCGACTCACGACCTAGAGCTAGCTTCCGTAGTTTTCGCACTTAAGATTTGGCGTCATTATCTTTATGGAGTAAAGTGCGAAGTATTCACGGATCATAAGAGTCTGAAGTACTTATTCACTCAGAAGGAGCTGAACATGCGACAAAGGAGATGGCTTGAATTGTTAAAAGACTATGATCTGACTATCAGCTATCATCCAGGAAAGGCGAATCGAGTAGCGGATGCGCTGAGTAGGAAGTCCAGTCATGCCAGACAGACGCCGTTGGAGAGGGATATGGTGGAGTTAGATCTTGATATCGTGGACTCCACAGCTAATGTTTTGGCAGCACTGATTATCACCCCATCCCTAATTGAGCAGATCAAGGAGGCGCAGAAGGGAGATGTAGCGCTTAGAGAGATCCGAGAGAAGATGATGACCAACCAGGTTGATGGATTTCAGGTACATGATGATGATAGCATGTGGTTTCAGGGGAGACTGTGTGTTCCTGAGGATGAGGACCTTAGAAGGACAGTGCTGAGGGAGGTGCACAATTCAAAGTTGTCTATCCATCCGGGTGCCACAAAGATGTATAACGACTTGAAGAAACACTACTGGTGGAGCGGTATGAAGAGACATATAGCCGAGTTCATTGAAAGATGTTTGGTATGTCAGCAGGTCAAGGCAGAACACCAGAGACCAGGGGGTTTGTTGATGCCGTTAGAGATCCCTGAATGGAAATGGGAGCATGTGACGATGGATTTTGTGGTGGGTGTTCCGAAGACAAGGAATGGAAATGACATGATATGGGTGATTGTAGACCGTTTGACTAAGTCTGCACATTTTCTGCCAGTGCCGAATGATGTAACTCTGGAGAGATTGGTTACACTCTATATCGACAACATCATCAGTTTACATGGCGTCCCAGTCAGTATTGTCTCCGATCGTGACTCGAAATTTACATCCAAATTCTGGTCAGCGTGTCAGAAGAGAATGGGGACCGAGTTACGGTTGAGTACTGCGTTTCACCCGCAGACGGATGGGCAATCAGAGAGAACCATACAGACGTTGGAGGATATGTTGAGAGCTTGCGCCATCGATTTCAAAGGGAACTGGGACGGTATGATCAAATTGATTGAGTTCTCCTACAATAACAGTCATCATAGCGCCATCGGCATGGCACCGTTTGAGGCGCTTTATGGGCGTAAGTGCAGATCTCCTATTCTTTGGGATGAAGTGGGAGAGCGCGCTATTACAGGTCCAGAGCTAGTTGAGCAAACCAAGGAGAAGGTTAAGTTGATTCGAGAAAGGTTCAAGGTTGCTCAAGACAGAAGTAAGAGTTGGGCTGACTCGAAAAGGCGTCCGTTGGAGTTTGATGTGGGAGAAAAGGTTTATCTAAAAGTATCACCTACAAAGGGTGTTGCAAGATTTGGTCTGAAGGGTAAGCTGATGCCTCGATACATTGGTCCCTATGAGGTACTCGAAAAGATTGGTCCGTTAGCTTATCGGTTGGCGTTACCTCCAGCACTAGCCCAAGTGCATAATGTATTCCATGTATCCCAGTTGAGGAAATACATTCCAGATCCGAGTCATGTGTTGGACACACCGCCTTTAAGGATCAGACCAGACACATCATATGAAGAGACACCGATTCGGATTATAGATCGTAAAGACCAGGTGTTGAGGAGGAGAATCATTCCATATGTCAAAGTACAATGGAGCAATCACCGAGAGAACGAAGCGACTTGGGAGCTGGAGGACCAGATGCGCGAACGCTATCCTGAGCTTTTCGATTAAGGTATGTTGAACCTTTTCGGTCCCTACTATTAAGTTACATCAAGTTTCAAGGACGAAACTTCTCGTAAGAGGGGTAGGATGTTATAACCGAAAGAAAAAAAAATATAAATATATATATAAATTAAATAAGATAAGTCTTAAATTTAAATTTAAGTTTTAAAAAAAAACAAATCCTATCCTAATCCTAAATACCCAAATCCCCTCCCCATAACCCCTAAAATCTCTCCCCACCTAATTAAATATTAACCGTTCCCCACTCCTGGAGTACACAGCGGCTACGACAAAAAAAAAAGGAGGAAGAGGCATCGTGAGGGAGAGAGAGCACGCAGGAGAGGAGAAAAAAAAAAAGGAAAGAGAAAAGAGAAGGAAGGAGAAGGAGTCTAGGCCCCTCACAACCATAACCCAACTATCGTGCCTAAGAAATTCTTCATTGGAGAGGTAGGTTCCCTTTTCCCCCTTCAATTGGTAATAATTCAAGCATGCCTTGGTGGTATTTTATGTGTTTTTGGATGTTTTAAATTGTTAAGTCTCATAGCATGATTGTTAATCCGTGAAAAGCATGAAAGTTGCAGACTGTGGTATGCGTGCACTGTGTATTGCGTGTTTAGTTTTGATTCTAGGGAAAAATTTGATAATCAAAATAATAACACTTTAGTGTGTTTAGAGATTTTCACTGAGTATTGGCCTTAGAATAGGTTCCCATAGACTGGAAATAGGCAAAAATATAGATCGGGATCGAAAAAACGGATGCCGGAGGCAGCCGGAGCGGCTCACGCGCCGCCGGAATGGCCGCGCATGGCCTACACGCGCTTCCAACAGAGGTGCTGGACGCACCTTCACATTGTTAAGTGAAAAAAAATATATATATATTAAATGACAAAAGGGCCGAAGGCCCTAAGCTGGAAGAGGGATGGCCCTTAAAAGGGCTTGGCCCAATTGTTAAGTTTTTTTTAAAAAAAATAAATTATTAAGTGACAAAAGGGCCGAAAGGCCTGGAGAATAACTGAAGGGCCGAAGGCCCTGAATGGGGGCCAGGCTGGTCTTAGCGGGTCGGCTGCTCTTGCAGCAGTCTGGCCCAACATCCGATATATATATATAAAAAAAAGGCTGGCAGCATCGCGGACCGGGCCGAATGGCCAACGGATCGGGCCAGTTGTTGTCGGCCCAATAAGCTATATTATAAAAAAAAAGAGAAGAGGGGTAGCAGGCCGGACCCTGGCGGGCCGGACCAGGTTCGAACGCGGGCTGGGGATGGCGGAAATAGAATAGGGCCAGCCCCCAAAGTTTATTTTCTTAAAATATTTTTGTGTAATTTCTGAAATGTTATAATAGCTAGTTAATTAATTTAAAATAGTAATAATTATAGGAAAATTATAAATAAATATTAGAAAACTATAAATAAATTCCAGAAATTATAAAATGCTGAAATTAAATTATTGTCACTAAAATTTTGTAATTGTGATAATTTATTTAATTTGGATAATTAGGTAATAAATAGAGATAAATTAAGGAAAAATAGGGAAAAATATAGAAAATGCACAATAAATATATATAAGCCACGGAATAACAATTTTAATCTCAAACAACATTAAATCATTATTTGAATAATAGATGAATCTAGATTTGAGTGCCGGAGGATGGTGAGGATGGGCCAGGGGCTTCAGGCGATTGTGTTGTTTGCATTCATGGCACGTGCATTGCATGATGGTGGGTCGTGACGTACGGGTCACGGACGCTCAGGATGGTGTACGGTGGCGGGGCCAAGTACACTCAGGATGGTGACTGTGGGTGGGTACGACCCACAGCCACTCAGTTAGGACCCGGGTTCATGCACTGCATGGTGGAGATATTGGCATTGTGTGTGACATGACTTAGTTGCGTGTGGCATGCATAGTAGGACATGCATCACGACGTTGCGCATTCTTTATCTGGAGTGAATTACCTTTCCGCATTCATATGCTTATGTGAGATCATGTCCTAAGTGCTATGTGCTACGTGCTATATCATTATTGTATGTTTGTTTTGTACTACTTGGAGGCAGGTGCCTACTGAGTGATTTCCCAGTCACTCACCCCTACTTCCCCCCCACCAGGTGAGCAGGAAGAGACTTATGACTACGTCTTTGTTGAGGACGGGGCCGATACAGTGGAGTGGGCAGACTGATGGTCGCGCTTAGGATATAAGAAGACCCTGCGACTGTTTGTCTTTATTTTATTGAGATCTCATCAGACATTACCTTGTTAGATTTCCAGACTTATGTTATTGTCAGGATTTGGTTTATTATTGTATTAAGGAATTTTATTTAACAAGAAAACTTTATGCTATTGTATTTTGTTCCGCGCGAAAAATTTCTGCGTCTTTTTGGACATGTTGGAAATTGATTCGACGCTTTGTATTCTCCTCAGCGAGATACGGCGGGTGCACCGTTCCCGATGCTAGGGCTCGGGAGCGGGGCGCTACACCCAACCCGTCACATAAAAAATATCATGCATCTTTAATTTAAATAGACATACGATAGAAGTTACAAATATTAGTTGTGAAACATCACAAAAAGTTCATCGAAGTCTTCTCAAAACATAACAAACTGTTAACAAACAAACAAACAACACTAAGCAAAAGAAAACCTTTAACAGCTTATCATTAAAAGTTTACCTGTGAAGCTTGAGAATCCGAGCACGACCCGTAATATGTCGACCAATTGCTTTGGGGAGATGAGCTAACTAGTCACTTGGAAGTGGTATAGTAGGATGGTATTGATGTGGCTAAAACAAAACATTCTCATCACACGATATTTTTCTTTATATTTTCTCGACGTGAGTTTTTAGGACACATCCATCCAATGCACTCTTACGCCTCTTTTCTGGCTTCGGTTTATCTTTCCTTTTTATTCCTTTTATCGTGATGTAACTTTCACTGGTAACTCCTATATTTTTATAGCCGAAAAAGTTACATGTACGCTAGAAGTATCAGCACTCTTGCCCGAGCTTTGCAATATTGCACCAACCTTGTCAAGTGCCTCAAGAATACACTTTCGTGCAGCCATGTAAGTGTTTTCCACCCCTGCAGATTTTTTAGCTAACTGCGTGTTTCATTGACATAGATCTTTGTATCGTAGTTGGCACAATACTTTAGCATCCAAACTACTCTTATCCATAACAATGTCATTACGTTCAAAAAGCATTGTCTTTGCTTTGCGCGTCTGTCGTTTCAAGATATATTTATCTGGGATTTTAATAATACTATTCATATTAAATATCTTTAACACGTGTGAATGCAGAACCCAACAAACTGAAACTTTTTGCAACTACAATTAAAGTTCTCATTCTTTGTGTCATGGTTTACCATGTGATGATAATGCTTTCTCACTAGAGTAACCTTGTAATGCCGAATAGCCCCATTAGCTTCACATTCTTCACAGCAATTGCCTACTGACTTAATTGCTTCTTGTTCAAACAACTCAAGCACTTCCGGTGTATATAAAGATGCTTCATGCCTGTGCAACTCAGTAGGAAACTTCAATACCACGACAATGCTATTTGCCTTGAAATAGGCTACCAACTCACCATACCTGCGATTTTCAATCATCGTCTCAAAATTATCGAAGAAGTCCAAAATCGTGTGCTCATAACTAATGTACCATTTGAGTAATGTATTCATACTCTCACTTCTTTGAGTAGTAGTCAAGTCCCTATAGAAGACCTGATGGCCATAAACCAAAGACCACTTTTCCTGTATCTCATATAATGGCTTCAACCACCCATTATCATTGAGTTTAGATTTCAGCAGATTGGATTAAACACTCCAAATCCAACAGTGACGCCCATTCTCTAAAAAAATCTTCTTCCTCTTCAAAATCATATATACAACTCTTGAAGGCACTCATGAAACCATTAAGTTTAGAGAAAACATGGCTCAAATGAATAGCCGCATTTTTATAAATATGCCAAATGCAAAGTCGATGATTCGTTTCTTGCTATGTTGATGCTAATGTCTTATCCATGGCTGCATCTTGATCAGTTAAAATGGTTTTAGGCTTCAAAACCTTTTACATCATACATGGCCATCAAGTTTACACGATCTCTTTTAATTAGAGAACCTTTTCCATCCGAATCTTCAAACAATAACTGTTTGTGACGAAAATCTTTGCTACACATTGAAACTATTTATTATTCACAAAAGAATCGTGCACACATTATAATCATAAATACAAATCATGAGTTCATCCCAACAAGCTCCAAAAAGCACACACAACATGCATCTCATATTTCAGTAGCTGTCAACATTAAACACCCTTGTCCACTATACTAATGCTACCATAAGTTATAAACATTTGGCTGAATCGACAAAGCAAGTCTTACACAACCTGTCAACACAGAAATGGAACCCTGAAGAATTATGTCCTAGCCCTATCTGTAGCGTCTCGCTCACGAACCCTAGCATCGGAAACAGTGCACCTGCCTTAGTCTACCACGAGATCTACAAGGCGTCATTCAATTCTCTTACTCTTCAGCAATGACGTAGAAAATCTGCACGTGGAAATGTATAAACATGAAATAAACATTTATTTATTACAACCCAAATTGTATCTCAAATGGAAATAAGTCCGAAATCCAGTACAACACATAACTAACATAAATGAAGCAAAAGAACTCTACAACTTCTGATCCCAACCTAGCTACCCCACTGGCCGTAGTCTGCTCCGTCTTCTATGTAAATAAAGTCATATTCTGGTTCACCTAGAGAAAAATATAGGGGTGAGTGATAATAAATATCACCTAGTAGGTTCCCGCCTCTTTTCGAACAATTTCATATATGGTAACAAATAACATGTAATACATGTATAAACATGAATAAATGTGTAAGTAAATAAAGGCACAGTACAACAGTTATGCCATGTGATGATACAAGCCTGTGTCACACACAATGATATCTCAGCACACGAATGTCTGTCTCTCTACCGTGCAATGCATGAACCTCGAGGTGATCCTACCACACGCCTTGTCAGGCCACACACCCCGTCGGGCCACACGCCACATAGGACCACATGCCTCATAGGGCCACACGCCACATAGGACCACACATCCCGGGGGGCAATGCACGTGTCATGAAATGCAATGTAATATGTCACATAACACCTTTTTCCCTTTTCCTCTTTTCTTTATCTCATTGTCACATTTCTTCTCAATTTTCCTATAATAATAATCTTCTCTTATTTATTGACTTTCTTTTATAAATTTATTTATTTATTGGTGAAGCTACATAATTTTGGTTTTCTAAATTATCCTAAAAAATATTTTAAATATTTATGTTTATATCTTTATTAAGATATATATATATATATATATATATATATATATATATATATTAAAAACCGAATTCTTTTTTGTTGTTATTCTTCTGTTTCAGAAAATAATTTAACTAACTATTACTATTATAATTTATTTTCCATTTTAGTTATACTTCAACCCTCCCTACTAATTTTTCCATTTATTTATTTATTTATTAAAACATAGTTTTTTTAAATTTATGTTCGACTGTTCTTTTTAAAGAAAACCGTTCTTTAAAAAAAAAGAAAATCTGCACTTCTTATTTATTTTAATTTAAACCAAACCAAAACCCCAAAACAGCCCAGCCCACGCCCCACCCCCGGCATGCCGCGCCCTGCCGCCCCCAGCCCAGCCCGCGCCCCCTCCCTTTTTCTTTTTTTTTCTTTCTTAGTATTTGTACAGGAGTTCCGTTATTAGCCATAATTTCTTTATTTATCACCTTTCTTCTGTCTACACAAACAGGTCTTTCCCTTTTTTCCCCAGCTTAAACAGTTTTCAGCCAGTTTTGTTTTCCTTTTCCCATCAGCCCATCCGAAAAATTCCTCCCAGCTCACTGTCTCTTCTTCCTCTTCTCAACCCAAACCAATTACAAATTTCCCAAAATCAACAACTAAATTGCAAATCTTTTCGTTAAATTTCCAAATAAAACCACTCAATTACTAAACAACTAGAGCAAGATTATTATTTATTTTTATAACGCTTTCCAATTCACACGTACATGTTTATTCATATGTATTCTTTAGGCAAATTAAATATATGAAATCTTATATTATAACATCGAAAACAGAGAATAATTCCTTTATAAATTCTGAACCGACAAAATATAAACATGATATTTTATGCCATTACAAAAACAACTAAAGCATATAACATATCAAATGGAATTATAACATGCAAAATAAACAACAATTCAAGCAAATAGCAAATAATTACATATATGAAATTAGCTCAAAAAGAGAGGGGACACATACCTCTTGGTTATAGCCTAAGATTGGTGTTGGTGGTGTGAGGGTGTTGGTGGTGTTGAAGATGATTTGAGGTTCCTCCTTCTCCTTTATTCTTTCTTTTCCTTCTTTCTTTTCTTTCTATTTTTCCTCTCTTTTCTCTATTCCTCTCAGCACTCTTTTTTTCTTTTATTGCCAAAACTCATGGCACCTTCTTTTTCTTTATTTGGTTTGGCCAATTGGCCTTATAATATAATGAATGAGGTGTTTCTTGTCTATTGATTGTCTTGAAACTTAAAGAGATAACTATGTTTATGAGTAATGGCCATTAGTGAAGGGGGGTTATATAGCCAACTCATTTAATCCATTTTTTTCCATTTCTTTTTTTACACGGTTTGTAACAGTCTACCTTCCTTACCCGACTCCAATACTTGTGAACCTTAAACGAAAAGATGTGGATACTTCTCACGCATTTGCTCTTCAAGCTTCTATGTCGCTTCTTTCTCGGTATGGTTGCTCTATTGTACTTTAACATAAGGTATGATTCTCCGTCTCAACTCTTGATCTTTACGGTCTACGATCTTCATCAGAACCTCTTCGTCAGTCACGTCAGGTCTAACTTTCAACGGTCTCTCGGCCAGTATGCGACTCAGATCTGGAACATACCTTCTTAATTGCGACACATGAAATACATTATGAACTTGAGCCAAAGCCAAGGGTAAAGACAACTTATATGCCAGTGTCCCAACTCTTTTGAGTACCTCGTAGGGACCAATGTAACGAGGACTCAATTTCCCTTTCACCCCGAACCGACTTACACCTTTCACCGGCGACACTTTTAGATATACTTTTCCCCCATTGCAAACTCCAACGGTCGCCTTTTAGAATCCGTCCATCTTTTATTCCAGCCTTGAGGAACTTTGAGTCTTTCATGAATCACCTTGATCTTCTCTTTAGTCTCTCAACCAATTTTGCCCCGGTGATAGCTCTTTCCCCAACTTCATCTCAGTACACAGGCGACCGACACTTGCGATCATATAACGCCTCAAACAGTGCCATACCAATAGCACTGTGGTGGCTATTGTTATAAGAGAACTCAATCAGCTTCACTATACTGGGGGTTCCATATCCCAGTCACCAAACAATATCGTACTTATATCTGCTGTTCTCAGCAATCCTATAAAATCATTACTTATGTATACTACAATCTTTAACTAAAAGACTTGTTTTCCAGACTCATTCGTCAAACCATATGTATTTTCGGAATCAATTCTTCAACATACGAACTAGTTCTATGATCATGCCCTTACTTTTTTAGAGATATTATCAACAACCTAGTATACGAAGTACATGCATGGACATATTTTTCTTCAATTTAAAGAAAAGTAACTTATGTAGCTAGAACTTGGAATATAGCTTTAACTGTTTAAACTAATATGCCTTCTAATTTTTTTTTTTGTAACCACAAAACTCAAAGTATCATATATTTGTTTTTGTAAAGCGGAACCATTTATAAAACAATGATATAACTTGTTCACAAAAACATTACGGTAAAATCGCATTAAAACAGTTGAAACTTAATAAGGCAAGATTTTACAAGACGATTTGAATACGGTACCTTTCATTTTCTAAAAGAGATATATATATTTTGAAAGCTACTTTTTGGCTTCACAAAAGTAACTAGGTTCATCGCGAGGGGATAGATAACTTTGAAAATACTTTAACGGATAAAATGCTTGCGATATCGATAGTCGTCAAGTAAAATTAATTTTGACTAAAAAATAGATATAACAAAAACGGAAATTTGAAATATTGTGTAAGAAATATATATAAACACATCGTTTTTAGAAGAACATCAATATTTCAAAAGTTTTTTCTTTTTTTAAGGTCATCAAAAGAATTGAAATTTTATCATGCTGATATACCAGCGGAAAAGAATTTAGTCTTGTGAAGTTCATTAGACTATTTTAGAAAAAAAGGACTCAATATGGTATTTTCAAAAACACAAATTTTGAAGTACCTGTAAAATATTTGTATACCTTAGTGTACATGCTTATATAAAATATTTATCTGCTTGGAAACTATATCAATCCAATGTTTTGTATAATTTCTATAATCCATCCTTATTTTCAAATGTAAAATCCGTCTATGTATCATTTCTTATAAGTCTAACGTTCGCCTATTATGATAAAATTACTAACTTAAATTGTCCAATCCTAGCATGATACACTAAATATTAATCGACTTAAGGTATTCTAATTCGTCATGCTTCTGCACGCCACATTGATCCCACTATACCTCTTTACTTAGTTGTTTGAGCCACTAATTTTGACCTAGTTACATCACATATGAAAAGCCACCACTACTTGTTCATGCTTACCCGATTTCAATTCAAGCCTACTAGATTCAAGCCAAATATTACGATGTCAACACTTAACCCACAATTTGTAATGATATATCGTTCCAAGGTACATACTATAGTCGATTATCGCCAGTTGCTATCAATCGATACCTCTAATGAAACTAATATCGTCGACCTATTTTAATAACAGTACATTCAACGTCTTAACCCTAGATTATAAATTCCTTAGTATAATATCTTTCAATAAACTCTACTGATCGTAACGCTTATAGATCGTTATACGATCTCAACTAAGATCTAGAACCTGCTTCAGTTACCCTAATGGTACCAGATCTCATGTTGCTGCTATCGTGAAGCAGTTTGAGTGACCGCCTGACCTATAATATGTCAACATAACATTCGCAGTAGGGGATTTTGGTTATGGTATGCCCTAGGTACACGTGTTTCTTGACCAATCGACTCCTTAAGTTTATGATCGTAACTTATTTCAAGGATTGTTCTTAGTGTCGTCATTTCTAAAGCCTAAGATCACGTCTTATTTCTAAAATCATGCTTAATATATGCTTATGACTGCAATCAGTACTTATATCCAGATCGTCGTCTAATGTTTATATCAACTCTTAATCAAAATCGTCGCTTATATCTAAGATTGTGACTTATGTTCAGGATCATTGTTTCTAACTGAGACCAGTACCTATGTTCAAGGTCATCGCTTATGTTCAGATCATCACTTATGTCTAGGATTGTGACTTAGAGGCAAATCGTAACTGAATTTCTAAGATCATGGCATAAATCTACGTTTGTGCCATAGATCTAGAGCCACGTCTAAAGAATCGCACTGTCAGACACGTAGTACTTCTTGAACTTATCCTGAAATTGGGTCCAAGCGACTGGTGGTGTCAGTTGTGCTACACCACCACTCCTTCGCATCTTCTTGTAAAAGAATCTTATGCCCGAGTGCGGTGGTGGTGGAGGCGATGCCTGCTGTTTCAGTAGCTGCTGCTGCTGTGCTAAGGTGCTGGTCATAATGACTATGGCATCAGCAAATGCTTGGGGGAATAGCCCCTTATTCTAGTGATTATCGTCACTGGCTAAGTTCTCATCTTTTGGGCATTTTTTTTTAAAATTTAGAACAACTTAGAATATTTTTTTTCAAATTCAGGCAAATTTGGGGGTGTTTTGGGAATTTCTAACAACTTAGGGGTTGCATGCAAAGGTTCAGGGGTAAAACGGTAAATAAATGAAGAAAACAAAAGAACGCTCACACTCTTCTTAACCCAATCATAACTCAAGCCTAAGATCATCTCTTTAGTCTACTTTATTCATTAGGGGTGAAATCGTCATTTTGTAAAAAAAAGATGAGAGCTTATATCTAAGTAATCTAGTTAATTCTGCGTTTCCGAGACGGATCTAGAGCCTCGGCTCTGATACCACCTGTAGCATCCCGCTCCCGAACCATAACATTGGGAGCAGTGCACCCGCCGTAGTCTACTAGGAGAACTACAAGGCGTCATTCAATTCTCTTACTCTTCAGCAATGACGTAGAAAATTTGCACATGGAAATGTATAAACATGAAATAAACATTTATTTATTACAACCCAAATTGTATCTCAAATGGAAATAAGTCCGAAATCCAGTGCAACACATAACTAACATAAATGAAGCAAAAGAACTCTACAACTTCTGATCCTAACCTAGCTACCCCACTGGCCGTAGTCTGCTCCGTCTTCTATGTAAATAAAGTCATATTCTGGTTCACCTGGAGAAAAATATAGGGGTGAGTGATAATAAATATCACCTAGTAGGTTCCCGCCTCTTTTCGAACAATTTCATATATGGTAACAAATAACATGTAATACATGTATAAACATGAATAACTGTGTAAGTAAATAAAGGAACATCAGAACAGTTATGCCATGTCATGATACATGCCTGTGTCACACGCAACGATATCTCAGCACACGAATGTCTGTCTCTCTACCGTGCAATGCATGAACCTCGAGGTGATCCTACCACACGCCTCATCAGACCACACGCCCCGTCGGGCCACACGCCACATAGGGCCACACGTCCCGAGGGGCAATGCACGTGCCATGAAATGCAATGCAATATGTCACATAACATCTTTTTCCCCTTTTCCTCTTTTCTTTATCTCATTGTCACATTTCTTCTCAATTTTCCTATAATAATAATCTTCTCTTATTTATTGACTTCCCTTTATAAATTTATTTATTTATTGGTGAAGCTACTTAATTTTAGTTTTCCAAATTATCCTCAAATATGTTTTAAATATTTATGTTTACATCTTTATTAAGTAAGATATATATATATATATATATATATATATATATATATATATATATATATATAAAACTGAATTCTTTTTGTTTATTTTTATTTTTGTGTTTCAGAAAATAATTTAACTAACTATTACTATGATAATTTATTTTCGATTTTAGTTATACTTCACCCCTCCCTACTAATTTTTCAATTTTTTTATTTATTTACTAAAACACATTGTTTTTTTAATTTATATTCAGCTGTTTTTTAAGAAAACAGTTTTTTTTCTTTAAAATAGAAAATCTACACTTCTTATTCATTTTAATTTAAACCAAACCAAAACCCCTTCCCAAAACAGCACAGCCCGAGCCCCCTTGCCCCTGCCCCTGCTGCCCCCAGCCCAGCCCGCGCCCCGTCCGGAACTAGGGTTTTGGCACAGTGCACCTGCCATACTCTACTACGAGTAGTACAAGGTGTCGATACTATACATGCGCATGTCAACGTGAATCGTAATCGTTATAGCGGAAGCAACATGAAGATAAGCTCACGTGATGCATAATAATATAAATCGTTCAAGTGCTTACAAAACATAAATTGCAATGTCTCACGATAGTCTTATTACATCACAATAGAATAAAGCTCAACACAGAAAGTACATAGCTCCGGCCTACATCTCTGCTCACGGGTACTCTAGCTGAGGTTCCTCCTCAATGAACAAGGCGTCAGGGTCCATGTTCTCTGAAATGTTATGAGAGAAGTATGAGCGATAGCCAATCTTTTAATTGCTCAACAACTAATCTTTCTGGATACTTCATGTGGATCATACATGGAGAGATGGGGTGACAGATAATAATATCATAGTAACGAACATAAGTAATCACATCTCCGTTTACAAATAATGGCATGATACAAGAATAAAACAGGACATAAGAATTTACATCATACCTTAGAGATCATATCTTTCTTCCTAAGCACATCCCTAACATACCTTTCTATACTAATGTATTAATCCATATTATGCTAAGGTCATCACTTATAATCATCACTTCTACATGCATAATCTTCCTTAATCATCTTAAGGGCACAATAATAGTACAAATATTCTAATCATAACCTAAGGGACATGATCATGACATGATGCATAAGCCATGACTTTTCATGACATGCTTTTTCATCAATGACTTTTCATAAACATGACGTGGTATTCATAATTTGCGTAAGATGACATTTTCATAATTATGCATTCATAACATTTTCATAGTTGACTATAGCACTTTTCATAAGAATAATAACGCACGACATACCGAATGATTACCCATATAGTACATGTACGACATAAACATCATGAACATAGGTACATGTGCTTACGGTGACGCATTACGACTGAGATCCCGTGTCCCAGAGTACCAAAAAGAGGGTTAGTGAGCAACTTATGAAACTAATTAGATGGAAGAATTAAACTTAAACTTCATAAAGTTCTTACCTTGATTTCCTTTGATTCTAGATTCTACAACCTTTTTGAATCTCTCTTGAGTGATGGAGTGTTTATGTAGATTTTTTTGATGGTGTTGATGTAAATAAAGGAGAATAAAATCTTCTCCTTGTTTGAATAGGGAAATTCGGCCAAGGGGGTGAGGAAGAGGGTGTTGGAGTTTTCTTGAGTTTTCTTGCAGAGAAGATGAAAATAGTTGGTTGGAGAGATAATTATTTGAGAGTTTGAAGAAGAAATAAAAATTCCTACTTTTCCTAAGGGTGGGGCGGCCATGGCATGGGAGGGATGGGGTGGGAGACAAACTTTTGACAAGTATGAGTTGGAGGGATGGAGTTTAGGATAAGATTCTTAAGCATGCATATTTTTTTTATGCAAACTTTACTAAATTGTAAGACAAGTTGTCTTAAATTTCTTTTTCCTTTTTCTTTTCTTTTATTTCATGTGTGCATTTTATTTTCTTTTATTTAAGTAGTACAAAATTGTTGTGTCAGGAATTTTCTTTTTGATTTAATTTATCCTAATGGCTTAAGTTGTTACTAAATAGTTTAATTTACGTTTTTATTGTATAGACTCAAACGATTGTTAGGTATTTTCTAATGTATCGATATACAAGAAAAGTTTAATGAATCATATCCCTGTGAAATTACGTTTATGGTATTGGAATCGTTACGACATAACAAAAGTCGTAACATTCTCCCCCCTTATAGAAAGTTTCGTCCTTGAAACTTACGTACCTCATACGAAAGTTGTGGATATTGCTTCTGCATCTGCTGCTCCGGCTCCAAAGTTGCTTCTCGTTCAGTATGATTACTCCATTGTACTTTTACGAATGGAATTGTCCGTCTTCTTAATATCTGCTCTTGATGGTCCACAATCCGTACCGGAACCTCCTTATATGTAGCATCAGATTTAATTGTCACAGGTTGCTGCTCCAATATATGAGTCGGATCGTGTACATAACGTCGCAACTGAGATACATGAAACACGTTATGTACCTGGGATAATGTAGGAGGTAGGGCCAACCAATACGCAACAGCTCTAACTTTTTCTAGAATTTTATAAGGGCCAATAAATCGAGGGCTCAGTTTTCTCTTAATCCCAAATCTCATCACACCCTTGGTCGATGAAACCCGCAAATATACTTTCTCGCCCACTTCAAACTCAATCGGTTGTCTTTTTGTGTCCGTCCAGCTTTTGCTACGGTCTTGAGCAACTTTCAATCTATCATGTATTACTTTGATCTTTCCAACGTCTGTTCTACCAGTTCCGGGCCCATAATAGCTCTCTCGCCAACCTCATCCCAGTACAATGGAGATCGACACTTCCTTCCATACAATGCTTCGAATGGTGCCATACCAATAGAACTGTGTTACCTGTTATTGTACGAGAACTCAATCAACTTCACTGATTTGTCCCAGCTACCCTTGAAATCCAAAGTGCAAGCGCATAACATATCTTCCAATGTCTGTATGGTATGTTCTGACTGTCCATTGGATTACGGGTGAAATGCTATACTCATCCGGAGCTCGGTACCCATGACATTTTGATAAGCTCTCCAGAATCGCGAAGTAAAACGTGGATCTCTATCTCACACAATGCTGACAGGTGTTCCATGCAAGCTGACTATCTCATTCATATACATACTCACTAGTTTTTCTATAGACATCTGGATCGACATGGATAAGAAATGTGCCGATTTAGCGAGTCGATCCATGATTACCCAAATCGTATCATAACCGCTGCGAGTCTTAGGGAGTCCAGTAACAAAGTTCATCGTAATATGCTCTCATTTCCACTCCGAAATCTCTAATGGCTATAACAGTCCTGCCGGACTCTGATGTTCTGCTTAACTTGTTGACAAGTATGACATCTCTCCACAAAATCTGCAATCTGACGCTTCATGACGTTCCAACCAGTAGTTTCTTTTAAGATCCTGATACATCTTGGTGGCTCCCGGATGGATAGATAACCGTGAGTTGTGAGCCTCAGTCATGATCTCTCTCTTAATTTCATCAATGTTCGGCGCACATAGCCTTTAATTGAACCAAAGACTGCCATCATTATGCAACTGGAAATCCTTCACCGGTAGTTCTTTAAATTGCTTGACAATGTTTATCAACTCATAATCATTTTTTTGTGCCTCTTTAATTCTATCAATCAAGGTAGGAGTGATCATCAATTTAGCCAGAATATTCGCAGTAGAGTCAACCACATCCAATCTAAACTCGGCTATCTCCCTCTCTAAAGGCGTCTGTCGAGCATGGCTTGACTTTCTACTCAGTGCACCAGCCACCTTATTCGCCTTACCCGGATGATAATGGATGGCGAGGTCATAATCCTTCATCAACTCTAACCATCTTCGTTGCCTCATGTGTAGCTCCTTCCGGATGAAGAGATACTTCAAACTTTTGTGATCCGTGTAAATTTCGCATTTCTCACCGTATAAATGATGCCTCCATTTCTTAAGCGCAAATACAATGTCTGCTAGTTCCAAGTCATGGATGGGGTAATTCTGCTCGTAGGGTTTCAACTGTCTTGATGCATATGCAATTACTTGTTCCTTTTGCATCAACACACAACCCAATCCATTCTTCGAAGCATCACTATATACCACAAATCCATCTCCGGAGATTGGTTGTGCTAATACTGGCGCCGATGTCAATTTCTTCTTAAGTTCGGTGAAGCTTTGTTCGCAGTCAGAAATCCAATCATACCGCGCCTTTTTCTACATCAATCGAGTCAGTGGGACTGCAATCTGTGAGAATCCTTCAACAAACTTCCGATAATAACCTGCAAGTCCTAAGAAACTCCTGACCTCAGTCACATTTGTCGGTCTCGGCCATTCTGTAATAGCCTTAATCTTCTTCAGGTCTACTGAGATACAATCCTTAGACACAACATGACCCAGAAATGCAACACTGTGGAGCTAAAACTTGCACTTGCTGAACTTAGCATATAATTTCTTCTCTCTCAATATATTCATTGTTACTCTCAGATGTTCTGCATGGTTTCCCTCGTCCGGTGAATATATCAAAATATCATCAATAAATACAACCACAAACTTATCAAACTAATCCCAAAATACTGTGTTCATCAGGTCCATGAATGCTGTGAGAGCGTTGGTCAATCCAAACGGCATTACTAAGAACTCATAATGTCTATATCTTGTACGAAAAGCAGTCTTAGCAATATCCTCCGACTTGATCTTTAACTGATGATAACCAGAGTGGAGATCAATCTTGCTGAACACCTTAGCACTCTGTATGAAAAGTTATATTGATATTTAGAACACATTTATATATTTATTATTTAAGTATTTAAGTGACTTACTCTCAACTGATAGAACAAATCGCCGATCCTGGGCAGCGGATATCGATTTTTGATAGTGGTCTTATTCAGTTCTCGGTAATCGATGCAGTGTCTCATGCTGCCATCTTTCTTCTTAACGAAAAACACTGGGGCTCCCCAAGGTGATACACTTGGCCGTATGAATTTCTTATCTATCAGTTCCTGCAACTGTGCTTTTAATTCTTTCAACTCTGCTGGGGCCATTCTATACGGCACCTTTGAGATCGGTTCAGCTCTTGGAACGACGTTTATCTCAAACTCAATCTCTCTGTCCGGAGGTAAACCTGGCAAATCATCCGGAAAGACACCTGTGAACTCCTTGACTACTAGAATGCTGTCGATTGACGGTGTCTTTGAATCCTCGCTGAGAGCATACACGAGAAATATTTTGCTACCCTTCTTCAGCGCTCTAACCTCCTGTGTCGCTGTTAGATAGATAGTCCATGGTATCTTCTTCAACTTATAATTTTCCTGATAGATCACTTCCTCCTGCATCGGATCCTTAATCATCACACGCTTACCATGACAGTCGACGTAAGCATGATGTTTGAACAACCAATCCATGCATAGAATAATGCCGAAGTCCCTAATCTATATAGGAATTAGGGTAGCTTCGAACTTCTATCCTTCCATCTCGATCTTGCAGTCTTTATATATATAGTGCGAAATGATCACCTGATCACCAGCTGCTTGAACACGATAAGGCGTATCCAACCATATCGGACAGCTACTAAGGTTTTTAGCGAACATTTTTTATACAAAGGAGTGGCTTGCACCACTATCAAACAATACGTTGGCAGGTATGTTTTTTTTTGTTAATATAACACCTGAGGCAATTCATAATTCAAATATGCAATTCCTAAGCAAACAAAAAATATCATAAAATTTTCAAAATGAAATATACATGTCACAACGTCTGGGACATCCAGAACCTCCTAATCTGTCATCACATGTACTCTGGCATTGGCCCGTGGGCCATCTCTCTGCTAAGGTGCAACTCTCTGGGGTCCCTTCCGAGGCTCAGGGCAATCTCTGATCATGTGGCCAGTCTTTCCACAATTGAAACAAGCTCCAGTCTTCAATAAACAAGCTCCCCTATGCTGTCGGTGGCACGTGGCACACCTAGGAATTGCAGCTGCCTGTGGGGGAGGCTGCGGCTGCTGTGGCTGAAAAGTCTGCTGATGTGCACGTCCACCATCTCTTTTAGCAGTCTTATCCCACTTACCGGACTGACCATCTCCAAACTCTTGAGTCCTCTTTCTACCACTGTCATACCAGGCGCCTGAATCAAGGACTCGAACATCCCTATATTTTGTAAAGTGACCGATGGTGGGATGTAGAACTTACGGAACTCCCTTAGGAATCGTTCCCAAGGAACTGGAGCTGGAAAATGCTGCAAATTAGTAGTCCACCACTGATCGGCCTCACGAGTCAGAAAAGGCTTAATGACTTGGGCTTTCATCCCCTCGGGTACCTGAATCAGCTCAGAATTATTCTGCACTTCCTTCAGCCATTTCTCGGCTATGTCCGGATCAGATCTGCCCTCAAAATTTGGTATGTGGGCCTTCTTCAGCTCTCTATAGAAGAAACGAGTACCATGCTGTGGTGGAGGTGGCGGCGGCGGCGGTGGGAGAGCCGCATGATTCTGGTGACCGTTATTCCCTACGGCCTGTCCTATCAGTACCAAGGCCTGATGCACGGCCTGCTGAAAATCTCTCTGACCCTGCTGCTGTGGAGGTGTGGGTACAGGCTCAGTGTAAAGTGGAACAGCGGCCTTCCTGCGGAGGTACCTGTGGCGGTGGAAGAGGAGGTAACTGTGTTGGTCTGGCGCGCGGTCTACCTTTAGGTCGTGAAGACATCGTATCGAACGCAATATTATTAGTAATAATTTACATGTAAAATTAATTTGTCTACATACTTAGTTCAGAATTTGTAAAATTAGAGTTTTTAATTGTGCACTTAAAAATTCAAGTAAAATTTCAAATTTTATCTGGCTATCCCTAACCATTCTAAGGATCCTAATCTAAGGATATCACTCTTGGTCTAAGATCATAACTTAAGTTCTAGGATCATCACTTAAATTCTAAGTGTTTACTGTTCCTGCTGTGGATCTAGAGCCTTTGCTCTGATACCAACTGTAGCGCCCTGTCCGGAACTAGGGTTTCGGCATGGTGCACCCGCCATACTCTACTACGAAAGGCATCGATACTATACATGTGCATGTCGACATGAATCGTAATCGATATAACGGAAGAAAAATAAAGATAAGCTCACATCACGCATAATAATACAAATCGTTCAAGTGCTTACAAAACATAAAGTACAATGTCTCACGATAGTCTTATTACATCACAATAAAATAAAGCTCAACACAGCAAGTACGTAGCTCCGGCCTACATCTCAGCTCACAGGTACTCTAGTTGGGGTTCCTCCTCAATGAACAAGGTGTCAGAGTCCCTGTTCTCTGAAATGTTATGAGGCAAGTATGAGCGATATCCAATCTTTTAATCGCTTAGCAAGTAATCTTTCTAGATACTTCATGTAGATCATACATGGGAAGACGGGGTGACAGATAATAATATCATAGTAATGAACATAAGTAATCACATCTCCGTTTGCAAATAATGGCATGATACAAGAATAAAACAGAACATAAGAATTTACATCATACCTTAGAGATCATATCTTTCTTCCTAAGAACATCCCTAGCATACCTTTCTATACTTATGTACTAATCCATATTATGCTAAGTTATCACTTATAATCATCACTTCTACATGCATAATCTTCCTTAATCATCTTAAGGGCACAATAATAGTACGTATATTCTAATCATAACCTAAGGGACATGATCATGGCATGATGCATAAGACATGACTTTTCATGACATGCTTTTTCATCAATGACTTTTCATAAACACGATGTGGTATTCATAACTTGCGTAAGATGACATTTTCATAATCATGCATTCATAACATTTTCATCGTTGGCTATAGCACTTTTCATAAGAATAATAACACACGACATACCGAATGATTCCCCATATAGTACATGTACGACATAAACATCATGAACATAGGTACATGTGCTAACGGTGACGCATTACGACTGAGATCTCGTGTCCCAGACCCGGTGTTACACTATGGGCCCCTGACACCTACCACTTCGGTCCCGATGTCAGGACAGTGCTACAACATAACATAACATATCATGGTCATAACATAATGTGTGTCATTGGAATCATCCGCCTCGTGTTTATTATTCGTATGCTTAAAACTTTTAAAACATGCAATGCAAAGACATAACTTTTCAAACTTTATTTTCGTGCAATATGAGACTCAATCGTATTACGGTAACTTATCATCAAACATCACTTATTACATATTTATATCCTACATATCATAACTTAAGGGAAATACCACTTTTACCATCAAAAGTGGCCATTCGGCCATAGCAACCAAAACAACCCCTTTTTCCTCATTTTTCATCCAACACCACTTTCTTAATTTGTATTTTCCAAATACAATTCATATTCCAACACTTAAGGAAAATTAAACTTTTAAATTCCTACTTCCTTTAACTCCTCACATACAAATACCCAACTTATACCATACTTTATTCATTTTTACACTTTATAGATATAAGTGGTCATAACATGGAATTTAAATCATTTTGGTTCCTAAATGGCCTTAAGGCCGAATACACACACACACACACACACACACACATATATATATATATATGTACTTTATAGTAATACACTTATATATATGTATATATAACCTATATAAGTAATTTATAATTTTAATACACTTGATGACCGTGTATATATATGTATAACTATACTCATATATATATTCTTTAAAATGTCACATTTCATTTTATTGTGTTAAGTCCACATGGCCGAAAGTTTGGCTATGATTATGCATATTCATATCTCATTTTCTTTCTTTCATGTATACATGTTATATGTTGTTCATTTCTATATTCAACAAAAACATGTTGTCTTCCTTCTTTTTTACTTAATTCTACAATTATGATCTTAAGCAAACACATGAACATAAACATAATGAAAATCATAAAAAGTGTATTCTTTGTGCCATAATCATCATCTAAATACACATCTTAAAGATGGAAATGATGAAGCTCAAGTGGAGTACTCAAATAGGCCACATGGCCGTGTGGTATGTGGGTGTATACATGAAGATGATGATCATCGAACAACCATTGAGACCATGTATATAAATCATGCTTATGATGCATACATAAACATGTTAAAGACATGATCTTAAAACATATGAACACTAAGAATACATAGAGTTACAAACTTGATGACCATCATAATAGAAAACATAATCAAATCAACAAAAGTTCTATTCTTTGTACATTTTTCTTAAGGTTACTCATTCCATCTCATTTGCTCACCAAATTTATATAAATGAGTATGTCTGGCCATGTATAGGGAATAACCATATATATATATATATACATATATGTCACTTATAAACATAGATCTTTCATATTCTTGTTGTCAAAACTTGAACATACTATATGATGATCCAATTTTGATATGAGTATAAGTACTTAGTTTTTTGTAAATCCATGAAGGATCTAGGAAAAGTACTTGTCTTGGTTCACTTTCTTACACTAGGAGATGATCCTCAATTGAATTTCAAGAAAACACTTCTTCCCCTTTTCCTTGTGGTTTACGGTTTTAGAGTACGAAAAAGAGGGTTAGTGAGCAACTTATGAAACTAATAAGATGGAAGAATTAAACTCAAACTTCATAAAGTTCTTACCTTGATTTCCTTTGATTCTAGATTCTACAACCTTTTTGAATCTCTCTTGAGTGAAGGAGTGTTTATGTAGCTTTTTTTGATGGTGTTGATGTAAAGAAAGGAGAATAAAATCTTCTCCTTGTTTGAATCGGGAAATTCGGCCAAGGGGGCGAGGAAGAGGGTGTTGGAGTTTTCTTGAGTTTTCTTGCAGAGAGGATGAAAAGAGTTGGTTGGAGAGATAATTATTTGAGAGTTTGAAGAAGAAATAAAAATTCCTACTTTTCCTAAGGGTGGGGCGGCCATGGCATAGGAGGGATAGGGTGGGAGACAAACTTTTGACAAGTATGAGTTGGAGGGATGGGGTTTAGGATAAGATTCTTAAGGATGCATATTTTTTTATGTAAACTTTACTAAATAGTAAGACAAGTTGTCTTACATTTCTTTTTCCTTTTTCTTTTCTTTTATTTCATGTGTGCATTTTATTTTCTTTTATTTAAGTACTACAAAATTATTGTGTCATGGATTTTCTTTTTGATTTAATTTATCCTAATGGCTTAAGTTGTTACTAACTAGTTTAATTTACGTTTTTATTGTATAGACTCAAACGATTGTTAGGTATTTGCTAATGTATCGATATACAAGAAAAGTTTAATGAATCATACCCCTGTGAAATTACGTTTATGGTATTGGAATCGTTACGACATAACAAAAGTCGTAACATTCTCCCCCCTTATAGAAAGTTTCGTCCTTGAAACTTACGTACCTCATACGAAAGTTGTGGATATTGCTTTTGCATCTGCTGCTCCGGCTCCCAAGTTGTTTCTCGTTCAGTATGATTACTCCATTGTACTTTTACGAATGGAATTGTCCGTCTCCTTGATATCTGCTCTTGATGGTCCACAATCCGTACCGGAACCTCCTTATATGTAGCATCATCTTTAATTGTCACAGGCTACTGCTCCAATATATGAGTCGGATCGTGTACATAACGTCGTAACTGAGATACGTGAAACACGTTATGTACTTGGGATAATGTAGGAGGTAGGGCCAACCGATACGCAACAGCTCTAACTTTCTCTAGAATTTTATAAGAGCCAATAAATCGAGGGATCAGTTTTCCCTTAATCCCAAATCTCATCACGCCCTTGGTCGATGAAACCCGCAAACATAATTTCTCGCCCACTTCAAACTCAATTGGCCGTCTTTTTGTGTCCGCCCAGCTTTTGCTACGGTCTTGAGCAACCTTCAATCTATCATGTATTACTTTGATCTTTTCCAACGTCTGTTCTACCAGTTCCGGGCCCATAATAGCTCTCTCGCCAACCTCATCCCAGTACAATGGAGATCGACACTTCCTTCCATACAATGCTTCGAATGGTGCCATACCAATAGAACTGTGTTAGATGTTATTGTACGAGAACTCAATCAACTTCACTGATTTGTCCCAGCTACCCTAGAAATCCAAAGTGCAAGCACATAACATATCTTCCAATGTCTGTATGGTATTTTCTGACTGTCCATTGGTCTACGGGTGAAATGCTATACTCATCCGGAGCTCGGTACCCATGACATTTTGATAAGCTCTCCAGAATCGCGAAGTAAAACGTGGATCTCTATCGCACACAATGCTGACAGGTGTTCCATGCAAGTTGACTATCTCATTCATATACATAGTCACTACTTTTTCTATAGACATCTAGATCGACATGGATAAGAAATATGCCGATTTAGTGAGTCAATCCATGATTACCCAAATCTTATCATAACCGCTGCAGGTCTTAGGGAGTCCAGTAACAAAGTTCATCGTAATATGCTCCCATTTCCACTGCGAAATCTCTAATGGCTGTAATAGTCCTGCCGGTCTCTGATGTTCTGCTTTAACTTGTTGACAAGTATGACATCTCTCCACAAAATCTGCAATCTGATGCTTCATGCCATTCCAACAGTAGTTTCTTTTAAGATCCTGATACATCTTGGTGGCTCCCGGATGGATAGATAACCGTGAGTTGTGAGCCTCAGTCATGATCTCTCTCTTAATTTCATCAATGTTCGACACACACAACCTTTAATTGAACGAAAGACTGCCATAATTATGCAACTGGAAATCCTTCACCGGTAGTTCTTTAAATTGCTTGACAATGTTTATCAACTCATAATCATTTTTTTGTGCCTCTTTAATTCTATCAATCAAGGTAGGAGTGATCATCAATTTAGCCAGAATTTCTGTAGTAGAGTCAACCACATCCAATCTAAACTCGGTTATCTCCCTCTCTAGAGGCGTCTGTCGAGCATGGCTTGACTTTCTACTCAGTGCACCAGCCACCTTATTTGCCTTACCCGGATGATAATGGATGGCGAGGTCATAATCCTTCATCAACTCTAACCATCTTCGTTGCCTCATGTTTAGCTCCTTCTGGGTGAAGATATACTTCAAAATTTTGTGATCTGTGTAAATTTCGCATCTCTCACCGTATAAATAATGCCTCCATATCTTAAGCGCAAATACAACGTCTGCTAGTTCCAAGTCATGGATGGGGTAATTCTGCTCGTAGGGTTTCAACTGTCTTGATGCATATGCAATTACTCGTTCCTTTTGCATCAACACACAACCCAATCCATTCTTCGAAGCATCACTATATATCACAAATCCATCTCCGGAGATTGGTTGCGCTAATACTGGCGCCGATGTCAATTTCTTCTTAAGTTCGATGAAGCTCTGTTCGCAGTCTGAAGTCCAATCATATCACGTCTTTTTCTGCATCAATCGAGTCAGTGGGACTGCATCCGTGAGAATCCTTCAACAAACTTCCGATAATAACCTGTTGGACCGTGCACCTGCAATGAACACCACTAGAGGGGGGGGGGTGAATAGTGGTTAGCGGAAATTACACTACAACCCTTTGTTAAAATCCCCTTGAAAACAGAATCTGAGACCAACTCAGATTCAGAACCCGTTTTTCAAAAGTTCACAAATAATTGTACACAACTCCAAAAATTATGAAACTTTCCAGAATTAAACTTCAATGAGTTAACAAGACTCTTTCCAAAAATCAGACAAAAATAAGATCGTTTGACCCTTCAAACAAATTAAAAGATTTAGATGGTCAATCTGGACAGAATTGGACAGAATGTTGCTGATTTTGAAAATAGTGTTTCTCTTTGAATACTCAACCAAAAAGGTTGATCTTTATATCAAAACACTCCTTAGGATGTGTAGATGAAGTTTCCAAAAGTCCCTGACCTCAAACAATTCTTGAAAAATACAGAATTTAACTTTTCTCAAAACTGGTCAGATTGCAGCCAGATTGGAGCAGTTATCTTGCAAAGACTGAAAGACTAACTTTTACTTGCTCAAATCAAGTGATTCTTGTTGCAAATGAAAGATAACATTCTGAAGTATAACTCCACCAAAAATCACGAATTTTGAAAATGTTTAGCTATTTTTTCAAATTGTGTGAAGTTGGGTGAAAACTGCAGTCAAAAACGGGCAGAAAACAGAAATAAAGAAACAAGAGAAGAACACCGAGGATTTATCCTGGTTCGGTCAATGTGACCTACTCCAGTCCCAAGAAACACCTTTCCTTGGATTTCACTATGATATGAACACCTTACAACAAGAGCCAAGCTTGATCCTTGGGTTATACACCAACCCTACTCAAGACTTGGATAATCACCTTCTAAGCAACACTTAGTTGCAATACCTCCAACACCTATTGATGTAGCCTTATAAAGATGGCTAATCAATCTTACAAATGAAGCTCAAGAGGCTTGTAGCTCACCAAAATATTAAGAACAACTTTGCTACAACAAAATACAACAACAAGAACAAGAAGATGAATATGAAAGCTATAGAATGCTTGTGAGCTTCAAGTGTGTTTCATCTTCTTCACCAATGCCTCTATTTATAGTGTGATTTGAGCCTTGAAGATAAGAATGCCAATGTGTCATCATCTTCATCATCAACTCCAAATGTCTTCTCATCATTGGTTGGCCTTGTACACTTGACAACATAAAACAACATGATTGATCCACCTAGGATGCCACCTTGGCCGATTTTTGTACCTTGAAAAATGACTTGGAATTATCTTGAAAATGTGAAGATAATAGCACCATAACAACTCCATCATCTTCTCAACTCTTTGGCAAGATAATAGGCATGTGGAATTTACCTTTTCAAAGTCAAAATTCAGCTCCATTTACAAGTAGTAGCCGTTGGCTACTTTGTATTTTCAAAAAAAACTTTGATTTTTTCCTTAATAAAATAAAAAAGGATAATACCACCAAATTATCCCCAACTTCAAGCATCATAATAGGACATGTGAAGTCTTCATTTGACTTAAAAAATATGCTGAAAACACCCAAGAAAAACAATATAGCCGTTGGCTATTTTTAGTAAACTCCAAGTTGGCAATTTTGCCAACTAGCTCCTTTTTGGTTGGTCCACTTGTCTCCAACTCATAAAATGAACTCCACATCATATCCACCTTAACAATCACGTTTTTCCACATATATATAAGTGTAGCAACTCAGATTTTTGAAGAAGAAATAAATAGATAACACTAGACAAGATTATGTCAACGTGTAACACCGAAATTCCCCAATATTTCTTCTTATATGTTGAGATCATTTCCACACCTTTGACACCTTTAATATCTCTGAAAAATGACGATAAATGTTCTCTTATAATATATATAAGAGGGTCTTCGAGAAAAAATAGAATGTGACATCTCAAATCGTCACATATCCAGCTATAGTCAATAATATCATCGGTTGAGAGAATAAGATATAAGATCACCATATTATCTTCAAAATAATAATAACACAGCTCCAGAATGAAGATAATAATATACTCAAGAGATTCCTTGAGTGAAAATACCAAAAATACCCTTGGGGGTAAAATGACCAAAATACCCCTGGTGTAAGAAAACTCAAGAAATGACCCGGATGGTCATAAATACTCATGATATCACCTTTGTCATGATAAATAGGATAAGAATACATCCTTGAAATATTTTCATCATATCATGTTCCTACAAAATTCAAAATACCAATTTTGCCCTTTTTGGTAAGTTGTAGAAACTTCCAAGGCATGTTAGTCACAAGACAAAAATAATCACCAAAAACACATAATAATCACATAATGAACACGTATAAATCATGTACAAATGAAAACAATCATTTTAACACATTTTAGAAAATTATTTCTAAAAACCCTAGACATCGATCGATGTGCAACAACCTGAGAGATCGATGTCAACTTTTTCAACTTTTACACATATAACACCATGTATGACATTTTTAAGTATTCGCCACTTAAAATCATGACTTTGAAAATTATCCAAACATATTTCTCAACATTCTCCCCCTTTTGGATGATTTTCAAAATAACCTAACATGATTTTAATGTCACAACTTATAACCAAAAATTTAAAAAGTTTAACCAAATGTTTTCAACTTTTAAATAGTATGTTGCTCCCCCTCAACTCATACTCTCCCCCTTAACCTATACTTAACTCTTAACTTATATTTGAAACTTATCATTTCATACCAAATGATGACTTAGCAACTAAAATCTAAAATCATGTGCTTATGCTATCTCCCCCTTTATTTTGCAAATCATGCAAAAGATAGAACTATACAATGGTATCGTAAGTCATCATACCTAACTTGGCTCGTAAGTTTTCAAACGTGGCTTGATTAAGGGGTTTGGTAAAGATATCGACGATTTGGTGATCAGTTCTTATATGGTTTATCACTATGTCCTCAGTTTGAACATGATCGCGAAGAAAGTGGTATCGCACCTCAATGTGTTTGGCCTTAGAATGAAGCACCGGATTCCGGGAAAGATTGATTGCACTTGTGCTATCGCAGAAAATTGGAATCTTTTTCATTTTAATGCCAAAATCACTAAGTTGCTGTTTAAGCCAAAGTATTTGGGTAGTACATAAACTCAAAGCAATATACTCGGCTTCAGTGATAGAAAGAGCTACACTAGCTTGCTTTTTATAAAACCAAGAGATCAAATTGGTTCCTATGAATTGACATGTGCCGCTAGTGGATTTTCTATCTAACTTGCAACCACCATAATCAGCATCACTATATGCGTGTAATTCCAACTTAGCGTTTCTATCATACCATAGTCCTAAGTGAGGTGTATGCTTAAGATATCTAAATATCTTTTTCACTGCATTGTAATGTGATACCTTAGGACAAGATTGAAACCTAGCACACATACACACACTAAACATGATATCAGGTCTTGATGCAGTTAAGTATAACAATGAGCCAATCATAGACCTATAGAGTGTGTCATCAAAAGGTTTACCATTTTCATCCTTATCGAGTTTGGTACTAACACTCATGGGGGTAGTTGTAGGTTTCAAATCTTCAAAGCCAAACTTCTTAACCATATCATTGACATACTTAAGTTGGCTAATGTGAATTCCTTGAGGGGTTTGTTTGATTTGGAGTCCTAAGAAATAATTCAACTCTCGTACCATTGACATTTCAAACTCTGACTTCATACATTCTTCGAAGTCTTTTACTAAGGTAGGGTTAGTTGAACCAAAGATAATATCGTCTACATATATTTGAACTATCAACAAATCATTTCCTTTTCTTCTTAGGAATAATGTGTTGTCTATGGTTCCCCTTTGATAATTATTTGCAATAAGAAAGTTTGCAAATCTATCATACCAAGCTCTTGGAGCTTGTTTCAAACCATATAAAGCTTTCTTAAGCTTGTAAACATGGTTAGGATTCTTTGGATCTTCGAATCCAGGGGGTTGTTTGACAAACACCTCTTCTTGGATGTATCCATTTAAGAATGCACTCTTGACATCCATTTGGAAGAGTTTAATGTTACTTAGACTTGCAATCGCAAGTAACAATCTAATTGCTTCTAGTCGTGCAACGGGTGCAAAGGTTTCCTCATAATCTATTCCTTCTTGTTGATTATAACCTTGTGCGACTAGTCTAGCCTTATTTCTTGTAATATTTCCTTGTTCATCCATTTTATTCCTAAAGACCCATTTAGTTCCTATGATAGACTTGTCTTCAGGTTTAGGTACTAAGTCCCATACGTTGTTCCTTGTGAATTGATTTAATTCCTCATGCATAGCATCTATCCATGATATGTCACCTAAGGCTTCCTTAACATTCTTAGGTTCTATGTGTGAGACTAAGCTATGTCCTTCAAGTTGACTTATGTTTCTACGTGTTCTAACCCCAACACTTGGATCCCCAATGATTAATTCTCTAGGGTGCCACCAATTCCTAGATCGACTAGGCTCACCCTCATCTTGTTCAAATGTTTCATTAGTGTGAACATTATCATATGTAACTGGATCATTAGTTACATTATCTTCCAATTGCAAAGTTTCTTCATTTATATCACCTAAGGGTTCATGCATGTCTTGTTCAGGGGGAGTTGGTTCTAGATGATCAAGTACAGGCTCAAGTATTACATCATCATCAAACATATTTTCAACATTTGTTTCTTGTTTATGTTGATGTTTATCACTAACTTCGAAGCATGCATTTTCATTGAATTTTACATGTATAGATTCAATTATTTTTCTAGATGCAGGATTATAACACCTATATGCTCTTGAGTTAGTTGAATACCCAACAAATATGCATTCAATAGACTTTTGTTCAAATTTATCTAGATTATCCTTAGTGTTTAGCACAAAACATTTACATCCAAATACTTTAAGATAATCTATTTTAGGTTGTCTATTGTTTAGCAATTCATAAGGCGTTTTATTTAATTTCTTTCTAATAGTGAGCCTATTTATAATATAGCATGCACAACTAACAGCTTCAGCCCATAAATATTTAGATAATTTATTTTCACACAGCATTGTCCTAGCAACTTCTTGAATCGTTCTATTTTTACGTTCAACAACTCCATTGAGTTGTGGTGTTCTAGGTGGTGAGAATTCATGTTTTATTCCATGTAGTTCACAAAAGTTGATTACGTCTTTATTTTTAAATTCTCCACCTCTATCACTTCTAATTCTTTTGACATTTTCTTCGTAAATGTTTTCAAGTTGCTTGATAAGGGTTTCGATTGCTAATGGAGCATCGTCTTTGTGTGTTAAGAACAATGTCCATGTGTAGCGTGAGTAATCGTCTACTATGACACACACATAGTAGTGTCCACCTAGACTTCTTGTCCTACTTGGACCAAATAAGTCTAAGTGAAGCAATTCTAGTACATGACTAGTACTCACTTCATGTTTCGGTTTTAAGGTTTCTTTAATGTGTTTTCCCTTAATACATGTTTCACACATTTGAAAATTATCTAAGTCTAACTTAGGCATACCTCTAATTAAATTCTTTTTAGATAATTTCCTAATGGTTGAAATTCCTATATGGCCTAATCTTCTATGCCATAAATTCACATCTAAGTCATGTGATATTAGACACTTAACCTTAGCATTTAACATGTTATCTAAGGTAAGGGTATAAATATTTCCATCTCTATTTCCTTTTAAAACCGTTTCTCCTTTTTCATTTATTATATCACAAGAATTGGGAAGAAAGGAGACATTATAACCACAATCTATAAGTTGAGAAATACTAAGTAAATTATAAGAGAGATTGCTTACTAGCAACACATTTCGTATTTGAAATGTGTTTGGGTCCCCGATTGTTCCTTTTCCAACAACTTTTCCTTTGTTGTTGTCACCGAATGTTACCTTTCCACCATCAATATGTTCAAGTTCGGTGAATAGATTGGGGTTGCCCGTCATATGCCTCGAACATCCACTATCTAAAAACCATTTGGTTTTTAGATTCTTTGACTTTGCCTCTTTCTTGCATTCCTTGCATTTTTCCTACAATGGAGACAAAGTTTTAGGTACCCTTTATTTGGGTCCTTGAATGTTAGGGGCATTATTCTTGTTTAGATAACCCTTAGGTATCCAAACTTGAATATACTTTCTAGGCACATTTTTAGCATGGTTAAAGTAAGAAGGATAAGCATATAGATGATTATTCCACATAAGTGAGGATGCATTGTTATATATGTTGCGCCATGGTTGATAATCATTATAGGATGATCGAATCTTATAATGTGTATAAGGCATGCGATTTTGTTTCTTATATGGTGCTCTATATGTATATTCATGTGTATTTCTATAAGACTTGTATGAGAGTTGCTTATGCTTAGGTTCATAAAAAGTTGGATGCATTTTATTTGGTCTAGTTGCATTTGTATACATGTAGGCATGATTTCTAGGTTGTCTAGATGCAAAATTTGGCCTAGATGTATGTTTATGCGTGTGCATATTGGTGGGTTTGTGTTGTATTTTTGCCTTGATATGAGTAGAAGAAGGTGTAGAAGAAGATGTAGCAGGCAAAGTTGATTTTGTATTATATGGCAACTTTGTACTAGATGAAACAAACTTAGTCTTTTCATTTACTTTTTCGTTTTCTTCTTTATAGCCTAGGCCGGTTTTATCATTGCCATACTTTTGTGATGAGATAAGTGTATCTAACATATTTGCACCCGATTTAAATTGTTCTATCATTTTTTCTAAGGTAAATTTAGAAGACTTAAGTTGCACTATTTCATTTTCACAACTTTCTAACTTGGATTTCAACATTTTATTTTCCATTTGTAACTTTTGTTCATCTTTCCTATATGATTCAATTTTGTTCTCTAAAGAATCAAGAGTATTAGTAGACTCTTGTTTAAGAGATTCTAGTTGATCGGAAAATTCCAAGTTGGACGTCTTCAACTTGTCATTTTCTTCAACTAGTTTCTTCTTTTCTTTAGAGAGCCTCTTACAGTGAGCATGCATTCGTAGGAATTCTTCATACATTTCATCAAATGTCATGTCACTATCAGAATCACTATCAGAAGAAGAACATACCTCGTTGGATACGAAGCACACTTGAGCTTCCTCAGTTTCGGATTCTGAGTCGGATGAGTCGCTCCATGTGCTCACCTTCATTGCTCGTTTCCCTTTTCTTGCCTTAGACTCCTTTGTCTTTGACGTTTGAGCTTCCTTGTCCTTGGCTTGTTTATTATTGTTGTTTTTATTATTATTTTTCTTTGTTGGACAATCGTATGAAATATGTCCTTTTTGACCGCATTCATAACACTTTAATTCTTTATTATACCATTTGTTTATGTTATTTTTCTTAGATTGAGAAAAAGAAGAAGAAGAAGAATTATGTTGTCTATTCCTATTTGGGCGTTTGAAAAACTTTCTAAGTTTTCTAGCGATCAATATCAAGTCATCGTCTAATTCAGTATCACTATTACTATCATCGTTATTAGCATGTGTTTCAGTTGTTTTGAAGGCTATTGACTTACTGGATGACTTAGACGATTCAGACTTTCGTTGGTTCAGTTTTACCTCATAGACTTTAAGAGACCCGATCAATTCATCCATCTTGGTGATTGTTTTGTCTCCTCGATTGCAGTCACCTTTGGATCCCATTCAGCAGGGAGACTTCGTAGCACCTTTTGAACCTATTCATTGTTCGAAAATGACTTCCCTAAAGCTTCAAGGGCATTGAAAATATTAGTAATCCTCAAATCCATAGATGTTATGGATTCGTTTGGCAACATTTTGAAAGTCTCTAATTCAGTCATAAGCATGTTTATTTTTGACTCTTTAACACCACTAATACCTTCATGCTTTAATACAAGTGATTTCCACATGTCGTGTGCACTTGTGCAATTTGACACATATCCTGCTTCAGAAGTTGTAAGTCCATTCAAAAGTAATTGCATAGCTTTAGCATTCATGGACATTTTCTTTTTATCATCTGATGACCATTCACTTTTATATTTTTCAACCTCTTGAGTTACTCCACTAACTTGTACAACTTTCATTGGAATGTACGGTCCATCTTCAACTATAGACCATAAATCGATGTCTATAGCCATTAAGAATAGCCTCATTCTTAGTTTCCAATGAACAAAATTATTGCCATCAAAAAGAGGAGGGCGTTGTGTGGACATACCTTCCAACTCACCTTTGTGAGAAACAATAGCCATAGTATGTACCTTTGATTTGAGACAAGCAGTATATTATGAATTGTTGTTTCTTGGCCTTGTATTGTTCGTACGGTGTTGAATCTTGCTTCTTTTGAGTGGTTTTAACCTGTCTCTGATACCAAATGTTGGACCGTGCACCTGCAATGAACACCACTAGAGGGGGGGTGAATAGTGGTTAGCGGAAATTACACTACAACCCTTTGTTAAAATCCCCTTGAAAACAGAATCTGAGACCAACTCAGATTCAGAACCCGTTTTTCAAAAATTCACAAATAATTGTACACAACTCCAAAAATTATGAAACTTTCCAGAATTAAACTTCAATGAGTTAACAAGACTCTTTCCAAAAATCAGACAAAAATAAGATCGTTTGACCCTTCAAACAAATTAAAAGATTTAGATGGTCAATCTGGACAGAATTGGACAGAATGTTGCTGATTTTGAAAATAGTGTTTCTCTTTGAATACTCAACCAAAAAGGTTGATCTTTATATCAAAACACTCCTTAGGATGTGTAGAAGAAGTTTCCAAAAGGCCCTGACCTCAAACAATTCTTGAAAAATACAGAATTTAACTTTTCTCAAAACTGGTCAGATTGCAGCCAGATTGGAGCAGTTATTTTGCAAAGACTGAAAGACTAACTTTTACTTGCTCAAATCAAGTGATTCTTGTTGCAAATGAAAGATAACAGTCTGAAGTATAACTCCACCAAAAATCACGAATTTTGAAAATGTTTAGCTATTTTTTCAAATTGTGTGAAGTTGGGTGAAAACTGCAGTCAAAAACGGGCAGAAAACAGAAATAAAGAAACAAGAGAAGAACACCGAGGATTTATCCTGGTTCGGTCAATGTGACCTACTCCAGTCCCAAGGAACACCTTTCCTTGGATTTCACTATGATATGAACACCTTACAACAAGAGCCAAGCTTGATCCTTGGGTTATACACCAACCCTACTCAAGACTTGGATAATCACCTTCTAAGCAACACTTAGTTGCAATACCTCCAACACATATTGATGTAGCCTTATAAAGATGGCTAATCAATCTTACAAATGAAGCTCAAGAGGCTTGTAGCTCACCAAAATATTAAGAACAACTTTGCTAAAACAAAATACAACAACAAGAACAAGAAGATGAATATGAAAGCTATAGAATGCTTGTGAGCTTCAAGTGTGTTTCATCTTCTTCACCAATGCCTCTATTTATAGTGTGATTTGAGCCTTGAAGATAAGAATGCCAATGTGTCATCATCTTCATCATCAACTCCAAATGTCTTCTCATCATTGGTTGGCCTTGTACACTTGACAAAATAAAACAACATGATTGATCCACCTAGGATGCCACCTTGGCCGATTTTTGTACCTTGAAAAATGACTTGGAATTATCTTGAAAATGTGAAGATAATAGCACCATAACAACTCCATCATCTTCTCAACTCTTTGGCAAGATAATAGGCATGTGGAATTTACCTTTTCAAAGTCAAAATTCAGCTCCATTTACAAGTAGTAGCCGTTGGCTACTTTGTATTTTCAAAAAAAACTTTGATTTTTTCCTTAATAAAATAAAAAAGGATAATACCACCAAATTATCCCCAACTTCAAGCATCATAATAGGACATGTGAAGTCTTCATTTGACTTAAAAAATATGCTGAAAACACCCAAGAAAAACAATATAGCCGTTGGCTATTTTTAGTAAACTCCAAGTTGGCAATTTTGCCAACTAGCTCCTTTTTGGTTGGTCCACTTGTCTCCAACTCATAAAATGAACTCCACATCATATCCACCTTAACAATCACGTTTTTCCACATATATATAAGTGTAGCAACTCAGATTTTTGAAGAAGAAATAAATAGATAACACTAGACAAGATTATGTCAACGTGTAACACCGAAATTCCCCAATATTTCTTCTTATATGTTGAGATCATTTCCACACCTTTGACACCTTTAATATCTCTGAAAAATGACGATAAATGTTCTCTTATAATATATATAAGAGGGTCTTCGAGAAAAAATAGAATGTGACATCTCAAATCGTCACATATCCAGCTATAGTCAATAATATCATCGGTTGAGAGAATAAGATATAAGATCACCATATTATCTTCAAAATAATAATAACACAGCTCCAGAATGAAGATAATAATATACTCAAGAGATTCCTTGAGTGAAAATACCAAAAATACCCTTGGGGATAAAATGACCAAAATACCCCTGGTGTAAGAAAACTCAAGAAATGACCCGGATGGTCATAAATACTCATGATATCACCTTTGTCATGATAAATAGGATAAGAATACATCCTTGAAATATTTTCATCATATCATGTTCCTACAAAATTCAAAATACCAATTTTGCCCTTTTTGGTAAGTTGTAGAAACTTCCAAGGCATGTTAGTCACAAGACAAAAATAATCACCAAAAACACATAATAATCACATAATGAACACGTATAAATCTTGTACAAATGAAAACAATCATTTTAACACATTTTAGAAAATTATTTCTAAAAACCCTAGACATCGATCGATGTGCAACAACCTGAGAGATCGATGTCAACTTTTTCAACTTTTACACATATAACACCATGTATGACATTTTTAAGTATTCGCCACTTAAAATCATGACTTTGAAAATTATCCAAACATATTTCTCAACATAACCTGCAAGTTCCAAGAAACTCCTGACCTTAGTCACATTTGTCGGTCTCGTCCATTCTGTAAAAGCCTCAATCTTCTTTGGGTCTACTGAGATACCATCCTTAGACACAACATGACCCAGAAATGCAACACTGTGGAGCCAAAACTCGTACTTGTTGAACTTAGCATATAATTGCTTCTCTCTCAATATATTCAATGTTACTCTCAGATGTTCTGCATGGGTTTCCTTGTCCAATGAATATATGAAAATATCATTAGTAAATACAACCACGAACTTATCAAACTAATCCCAAAATACTGTGTTCATCAGGTCCATGAATGCTGTGGGAGCGTTGGTCATCCAAACGGCATTACTAAGAACTCATAATGTCTATATCTTGTACAAAAAGCAGTCTTAGCAATATCCTCCGACTTGATCTTTAATTGATGATAACCAGAGCGGAGATCAATCTTGCTGAACACCTTAGCACTCTGTATGAAAAGTTATATTGATATTTATAACACATTTATATATTTATTATTTAAGTATTTAAGTGACTTACTCTCAACTGATCGAACAAATCGTCGATCCTAGGCAGCATATATCGATTTTTGATAGTGGTCTTATTCAGTTCTCGGTAATCGATGCAGTGTCTCATGCTGCCATCTTTCTTCTTAACGAAAAACACTGGGGCTCCCCAAGGTGATACACTTGGCCGTATGAATTTCTTATCTATCAGTTCCTGCAACTGTGCTTTTAATTCTTTCAACTCTGCTGGGGCCATTCTATACGGCACCTTTGAGATCGGTTCAGCTCTTGGAACGACGTTTATCTCGAACTCAATCTCTCTGTCCGGAGGTAAACCTGGCAAATCATCTGGAAAGACACCTGTGAACTCCTTGACTACTAGAACGCTGTCGATTGACGGTGTCTTTGAATCCTCGCTGGGAGCATACACGAGAAATCTTTTGCTACCCTTCTTCAGCGCTCTAACCGCCTGTGTCGCTGTTAGATAGATATTCCATGGTATCTTCTTCAACTTATAATTTTCCTGATAAATCACTTCCTCCTGCATCGGATCCTTAATCATCACACGCTTACCACGACAGTCGATGTAAGCATGATGTTTGAACAACCTATCCATGCATAGAATAATGCCGAAGTCCCTAATCTATATAGGAATTAGGGTAGCTTAGAACTTCTATCCTTCCATCTCGATCTTGCAGTCTTTATATATATAGTGCGAAATGATCACCTGATCACCAGCTGCTTGAACACGATAAGGCGTATCCAACCATATCGGACAGCTACTAAGGTTTTTAGCGAACATTTTTGATACAAAGGAGTGGCTTGCACCACTATCAAACAATACGTTGGCAGGTATGTTTTTTTGTTAATATAACACCTGAGGCAATTCATAATTCAAATATGCAATTCCTAAGCAAACAGAAAATATCATAAAATTTTCAAAATGAAATATACATGTCACAACGTCTGGGACATCCAGAACCTCCTAATCTGTCATCACATGTACTCTGGCATTGGCCCGTGGGCCATCTCTCTGCTAAGGTGCAGCTCTCTGGGGTCCCTTCCGAGGCTCAGGGCAATCTCTGATCATGTGGTCAGTCTTTCCACAATTGAAACAAGCTCCAGTCTTCAATAAACAAGCTCCCCTATGCTGTCGGTGGCACGTGGCACACCTAGGAATCGCAGCTGCCTGTGGGGAGGCTGCGGCTGCTGTGGCTGAAAAGTCTGCTGATGTGCACATCCACCATCTCTTTTAGCAGTCTTATCTCACTTACCGGACTGACCATCTCCAAACTCTTGGGTGCTCTTGCACCGGGTGTCAGCATCACGTCTGATAATATCCCTTTCCACCCTATAGCATGCATCCAACAACTCGCCAAAATCTTTCGGATTGGCATTCACAATCCAAGTGAGAATGCGTGGGTTCAGTCCCCTCTCGAACTTAATCATTTTTAGTTGCTCATCTCCCATGATCGCTTGAACATATCTTCCCAAAGCAGTAAATCGGTTGGCATAATCTGCCACTGTCATACCAGGCGCCTGAATAAAGGACTCGAATATCCCTATCTTTTGCAAAGTGACTGATGGTGGGATGTAGAACTTACGGAACTCTCTTAGGAATCGTTCCCAAGTAACTGGAGCTAGAAAATGCTGCAAATTAGTAGTCCACCACTGATCGGCCTTACCAGTCAGAAAAGGCTTAATGACTTGGGCTTTCATCCCCTCGGGTACCTGAATCAGCTCAAAATTATTCTGCACTTCCTTTAGCCATTTCTCGGCTATGTCTGGATCAGATCTACCCTCAAAATTTGGTATGTGGGCCTTCTTTAGCTCTCTATAGAAGAAACGAGTACCATGCTGTGGTGGAGGTGGTGGCGGTGGCGGTGGGGGTGCCGCATGATTCTGGTGACCGTTATTCCCTACGGCCTGTCCTATCTGTACCAAGGCCTGCTGCATGGCCTGCTGAAAATCTCTCTGACCCTGCTGCTGTGGAGGTGGGGGTACAAGCTCAGTGTAAAGTGGAACAGCGGCCTTCCTGCGGAGGTACCTGTGGCGGTGGAAGAGGAGGTAACTGTGTTGGTCTGTCAGCGCGCGGTCTACCTCTAGGTCGTGAAGACATCGTATCGAACGCAGTATTATTAGTAATAATTTACATGTAAAATTAATTTGTCTACATACTTAGTTCAGAATTTGTAAAATTAGGGTTTTTAATTGTGCACTTAAAAATTCAAGTAAAATTTCAATTTTATCTGGCTATCCCTAACCATTCTAAGGATCCTGCTCTAAGGATATCACTCTTGGTCTAAGATCATAACTTAAGTTATAGGATCATCACTTAAATTCTAAGTGTTTACTATTCCTGCTGTGGATCTAGGGCCTTTGCTCTAATACCAACTGTAGCGCCCTGCCCGAAACTAGGGTTTCGGCATGGTGCACCCGCCATACTCTACTACGAGTAGTACAAGGCATCGATACTATACATGTGCATGTCGACATGAATCGTAATCGATATAACGGAAGCAAAATAAAGATAATCTCACATCATGCATAATAATACAAATCGTTCAAGTGCTTACAAAACATAAAGTACAATGTCTCACGATAGTCTTATTACATCACAATAAAATAAAGCTCAACACAGCAAGTACGTAGCTCCGGCCTATATCTCAACTCACGGGTACTCTAGTTGGGGTTCCTCCTCAATGAACAAGGCGTCAGAGTCCCTGTTCTCTGAAATGTTATGAGGCAAGTATGAGCGATATCCAATCTTTTAATCGCTTAGCAAGTAATCTTTCTAGATACTTCATGTGGATCATACATGGGAAGACGGGGTGACATATAATAATATCATAGTAATGAACATAAGTAATCACATCTCCATTTACAAATAATGGCATGATACAAGAATAAAACAGAACATAAGAATTTACATCATACCTTAGAGATCATATCTTTCTTCCTAAGAACATCCCTAGCATACCTTTCTATACTTATGTACTAATCCATATTATGCTAAGGTATCACTTATAATCATCACTTCTACATGCATAATCTTCCTTAATCATCTTGAGGGCACAATAATGGTACGTATATTCTAATCATAACCTAAGGGACATGATCATGGCATGATGCATAAGACATGACTTTTCATGACATGCTTTTTCATCAATGACTTTTCATAAACACGATGTGGTATTCATAACTTGCGTAAGATGACATTTTCATAATCATGCATTCATAACATTTTCATCGTTGGCTATAGCACTTTTCATAAGAATAATAACGCACGACATACCGAATGATTTCCCATATAGTACATGTACGACATAAACATCATGAACATAGGTACATGTGCTAACAGTGACGCATTACAACTGAGATCCCGTGTCCCAGACCCGGTGTTACACTATGGGCCCCTGACACCTACCACTTCGGTCCCGATGTCAGGACAGTGCTACAACATAACATAACATAACATGGTCATAACATAATGTGTGTCATTAGAATCATCCGTCTCGTGTTTATTATTCGTATGCTTAAAACTTTTAAAACATGCAATGCGAAGACATAACTTTTCAAACTTTATTTTCGTGCAATATGAGACTCAATCATATGAGGGTAACTTATCATCAAACATCACTTACATATTTACATCCTACATATCATAACTTAAGGGAAATACCACTTTTACCATCAAAAGTGGCCATTCGGCCATAGCAACCAAAACAACCCCTTTTTCCTCATTTTTCATCCAACACCACTTTCTTAATTTGTATTTTCCAAATACAATTCATATTCCAACACTTAAGGAAAATTAAACTTTTAAATTCCTACTTCCTTTAACTCCTCACATACAAATACCCAACTTATACCATACTTTATTCATTTTTACACTTTATACATATAAGTGGTCATAACATGGAATTTAAATCATTTTGGTTCCTAAATGGCCTTAAGGCCGAATATCTATATACACACACATGTATATATTCTTAACAGTAATACACTTATATGTATGTATATATAACCTATATAAGTAATTTATAATTTTAATACACTTGATGACCGTGTATATATATGTATAGCTATACTCATATTTATATATTTTTTAACATGTCACATTTCATTTTATTGTGTTAAGTCCATACGGCCGAAAATTTGGCTATGATTATGCATATTTGTATCTCATTTTCTTTCTTTCATGTAATGTGTTGTTCGTTTCTATATTCAACATATACATGTTGTCTTCCTTCCTTTTTACTTAATTCTATAATTATGACCTTAAGAAAACACATGAACATAAACATAATGGAAATAATAAAAAGTGTACTCTTTGAGCCATAATCATCATCATCTAAATACGCATCTTAAGGATGGAAATGTTGAAGCTCAAAAGGAGTACTCAAATAGGCCACATGGCCGTGTGGTATGTGGGTGTATACATGAATATGATGATCATCCAGCAACCATTGAGACCATGTATATAAATTATTCTTATGATGCATACATAAACATCTTAAAGACATGATCTTAAAACATATGAACACTAAGAATACATAGAATTACAAACTTGATGATCATCATAAAATAAAACATAATCAAAACAACTAAAGTTGTATTCTTTGTACATTTTTCTTAAGGTTACTCATTCCATCTCATTTGTACATAACATTTATATAAATGAGTATGTGTGGCCGTGTATAGGGAATAACCACACACACACACACACAACCACACACACACATATATATATATGTATATTTATGTCACTTATAAACATAGATCTTTCATATTCTTATGGTCAAAAAACGTGAACATACTACATGATGATCCAATTTTGATATGAATATAAGTACTTAGTTTTTTGTAAATCCATGAAGGATCTAGGAAGAGTACTTGCATTGGTTCACTTTCTTACACTAGGAGATGATCCTCACTTGAATTTGAAGAAAACACTTCTTCTCCTTTTCCTTGGTGTATACGGTTTTAGAGTACCAAAAAGAGGGTTAGTGAGCAACTTATGAAACTAATAAGATGGAAGAATTAAACTTAAACTTCATAAAGTTCTTACATTGATTTCCTTTGATTCTAGATTCTACAACCTTCTTGAATCTCTCTTGAGTGATGAAGTGTTTATGTAGCTTGTTTTTTATGGTGTTGATGTAAAGAAAGGAGAAGAAAATCTTCTCCTTGTTTGAAGAGGGAAATTCGGCCAAAGGGGTGAGAAAGAGGGTGTTGGAGTTTTCTTGGAGAGATGATGAAAATAGTTGGTTGGAGAGATAATTATTTGAGAGTTTGAAGAAGAAATAAAATTTCTTCTTTTTCTAATGGTGGGGCGGCCATGGCATGTGGAGGGATGGGGTAGGAGACAAACTTTTGACAAGTATGGGTTGGAGGGATGGGGTTTTGGATGAGATTCTTGAGCATGCATATTTTTTTATGTAAACTTTACTCTTGGTTATAGCCTAAGATTGTTGGTTGTGGTGTGAAGGTGTTTGTGGTGTTGAAGATGATTTGGGCTTCCTCATATCCTTTATTCTTTCTTTTCCTTCTTTCTTTTCTTTCTCTTTTTCCTCTCTTTTCTCTATTCCTCTCAGCACTCTTTTTTTCGGAATATGGGATCCCCTAACCCCCTTTTTCCTCACCCTCCTTGTGACCGCCTGACACGTGGCAGCCAAGAGGGTGGTGAGTCTAGATGCGTGTGACCCGCATCTAGCCTCACCACCCTCCTTGACTGCCACGTGTCGCGTGGTCCTTTGTTACCGCCCATGTGGGGCGGTCAGAGGATCCTATCCCCTTTTTTCCCCTTTTATTGCCAAAACTCACGGCACCTTCCTTTTCTTTATTTGGTTTGGCCAATTGGCCTTATAAAATAATGAAGGAGGTGTTTCTTGTATATTGAGTGTCTTGAAACTTAAAGGGATAATTATGTTTAGGAGCAATGGTCATTAGTGAATGGGGTTACATAGCCAACTCATTTAATCTATTTTTTTCCATTTCTTTTTTTACACGGTCTATAACACCGAGTGGGATCTCCTGACCCCCCACTTGCGGCGGTAACAAAGGACCGCCCGCCACGTGGCAGTCCAAGAGGGGTGGTGAGGCTGGATGAGAGTCACCTCTACCCAGCCTCACCACCCCCTACTACCACGTGTGGGGCGGTCACAAGGGGGTGAGAGGGCCGGCGGTCAGGGGATCCAGACCCTTAGACTACCCACATACTTTTTGTACACCTTCAAATAAATAATACGTCCAACCCACTTTCTGTAAACCTGAAAATAGCAAATCTAAGAATTATGTCCTACCCAATTTGTCTACACCTTAAACTAGAAAACCTAAGAATTATGTCCTGTTGCAAAGGTACCTGCTGGAGTGACAAATTACCACCAAGAAAGATTGAATCTTTGATCACAAACAAACGTCCCACAAGGTTCGTCTCACACGTCTCTCCTTGAAATCTAATTTGCTCTCTCCATTGGTGCTTGAGATCTAAGCAAAAGATTTCCCAAGATACAATGGGGATATCGATTCTCCAAAGCACGGGAGACCGAACTCGCTAGGATGGAGAGAAGAATTTGAGGATTTTTTCGTTTTCAGTGGAGGCAACTATTATGACCATCTTCCAACTGAGATTAGGGTTTTATTTATATAGAATTGAGTCATGTAAAGTCTGAGTTTGAGCCACGCCGATCCACATCGATCGCTCGACGTTGTGTCCCATGACTAATTTGAGATCGTTCGATCGAGTCCCACGAGTGGGTTGATCAAGTCCCTCGTTAGTAACCTTCACGAACCTTCCAATTGCCATTCACCCTAATATATCCAACAATCCTCCACATGAATGAGAATTGGAAAACATCCCCCACAATAAGAATACCTTAGTCGACCTTTGCATAGGTATAAGTAGATGTTACCCTTTGAACTTACCCCTTGTGAAGCATGCTGCCCTACTGGCTCGCAGTAGACACGGGTGCCTTTGAACTGGTCTGCTTTTTGGATGTAGGGATTCCACACACAACACACAAAAGCCTCCTCTTCTCCATCAAACTCAACATGTCCATTCATAAGGCCGTGGACCACCTGGTTCTGCAAGAGTTTTAGAGACCAACCCGTTCAAATCTCATAGGAAGCGGCCACACTTTCCTCTCACATAGGTGTCTCTTATGTTGAGAAATATGTTTGTATAATTTTCAAAGTCATGATTTTAAGTGGTTAATACTTAAAAATGTCATACATGGTGTTATATGTGATTAAAATTTGAAAAAGTTGACATCGGTCTCTCAGGTTGTTGCACATCGATCGATGTCTAGGGTTTTTAGAAATAATTTTCTAAAATGTGTTAAAATGATTGTTTTCATTTGTACATGATTTATACATGTTCATTATGTGCTTATTATGTGTTTTTGGTGATTATTATTGTCTTATGACTAACATGCCTTGGAAGTTTCTACAACTTACCAAAAAGGGCAAAATTGATATTTTAAGTTTTGTAGGAACATGATATGGTAAAAATATTTCAAGAGCACATTCTTATACTATTTATCATGACTAAGTTGGTATCATGATTATTTCTGACCATCGGGATCATTTCTGGAGTTTTCTCACACCAGGGGTATTTTGGTCATTTTACCCCCAAGGGTATTTTTGGTATTTTCACTCAAGGAATCTCTTGAGTATATTATTATATTCATTCTGGAGCTGTGTTATTGTTAGTTTGAAGATTATATGGTGATCTTATATCTTATTCTCTCAACCGATGATATTATTGACTATAGCTGGATATGTGACGATTTGAGATGTCACATTCTATTTTTTCTTGAAGACCCTCTTATATATGTTATAAGAGGATATTTATCATCATTATTCAGAAATATTAAAGGTGTCAAAGGTGTGTAAATATTCTTGACATATAAGAAGAAATATTGGGGAATTTCGGTATTACACGTTGACATAATCTTGTCAATTGTTATTTATTTATTTCTTCTTCAAAAATCTGAGTTGCTACACTTATATATATGTGGAAAAACGTGAATATGCTGGTGGATATGATGTGGAGTTCATTTTATGAGTTGGAGACAAGTGGACCAACCAAAAAGGAGCTAGTTGGCAAAATTGCCAACTTGGAATTTACTAAAAATAGCCAACGGCTATATTGTTTTATTGGTGAAATTTCAGCAGATTTTTGAAGTCAAATGAAGACTTCACATGTCCTATTATGGTGCTTGAATTTGGGGATAATTTGGTGGTATTATCCTTCCTTATTTTATTAAAAAAAAATCAAAGTTTTTTTTGAAAAAAAAGAAGGTAGCAAACGGCTACTACATTCAAAGCTGAATTTTGAGTTTTTGAAATGGTCTTCCACATGCCTATTATCTTGCCAAAAAGTTGAGAAGATGATGGAGTTTTTATGGTGCTATTATCTTCACATTTTCAAGATAATTCCAAGTCACTTTTAGTTGAAAATTTTGGCCAACATTATTTTGCCAAGGTGGACCAATCATGTTGTTTTATTTTGCCAAGTGTACAAGGCCAACCAATGATGAGAAGACATTTGGAGTTGATGATGAAGATGATGACACATTGGAAGTCTTATCTTCAAGGCTCAAATCACACTATAAATAGAGGCATTGGTGAAGAAGATGAAACACACTTGAAGCTCACAAGCATTCTATAGCTTTCATATTCATCTTCTTGTTCTTGTTGTTGTATTTTGTTGTAGCAAAGTTGTTCTTGATATTTTGGTGAGCTACAAGCCTCTTGAGCTTCATTTGTATGATTGATTAGCCATCTTTATAAGGTTACATCAATAGGTGTTGGAGGTATTGCAACTAAGTGTTGCTTAGAAGGTGATTATCCAAGTCTTGAGTAGGGTTGGTGTATAACCCAAGGATCAAGCTTGGCTCTTGTTGTAAGGTGTTCATATCATAGTGAAATCCAAGGAAAGGTGTTCCTTGGGACTGGAGTAGGTCACATTGACCGAACCAGGATAAATCCTCGGTGTTCTTCTCTTGTTTCTTTATTTCTGTTTTCTGCCCGTTTTTGACTGCAGTTTTCACCCAACTTCACACAATTTGAAAAAATAGCTAACCATTTTCAAAATTCGTGATTTTTGGTAGAGTTATACTTCAGACTGTTAGCTTTCATTTGCAACAAGAATCACTTGATTTGAGCAAGTAAAAGTTAGTCTTTCAGTCTTTGCAAGATAACTGCTCCAATCTGGCTGCAATCTGACCAGTTTCGAGAAAAGTTAAATTCTGTATTTTTCAAGAATTGTTTGAGGTCAGGGCCTTTTGGAAACTTCATCTACACATCCTAAGGAGTGTTTTGATATAAAGATCAACCTTTTTGGTTGAGTATTCAAAGAGAAACACTATTTTCAAAATCAGCAACATTCTGTCCAATTCTGTCCAGATTGACCATCTAAATCTTTTAATTTGTTTGAAGGGTCAAACGATCTTATTTTTATCTGATTTTTGGACAGAGTCTTGTTAACTCATTGAAGTTTAATTCTGGAAAGTGTCATAATTTTTGGAGTTGTGTACAATTATTTGTGAATTTTTGAAAAACGGGTTCTGAATCTGAGTTGGTCTCAGATTCTGTTTTCAAGGGGATTTTAACAAAGGGTTGTAGTGTAATTTCCGCTAACCACTATTCACCCCCCCCTCTAGTGGTGTTCATTGCAGGTGCACGGTCCAACATTTGGTATCAGAGCCAGACCAACACCACTCAAAAGAAGCAAGATTCAACACCGTACGAACAATACAAGGCCAAGAAACAACAATTCATAATATACTGCTTGTCTCAAATCAAAGGTACATACTATGGCTATTGTTTCTCACAAAGGTGAGTTGGAAGGTATGTCCTTACAACGCCCTCCTCTTTTTGATGGCAATAATTTTGTTCATTGGAAACTAAGAATGAGGCTATTCTTAATGGCTATAGACATCGATTTATGGTCTATAGTTGAAGATGGGCCGTACATTCCAATGAAAGTTGTACAAGTTAGTGGAGTAACTCAAGAGGTTGAAAAATATAAAAGTGAATGGTCATCAGATGATAAAAAGAAAATGTCCATGAATGCTAAAGCTATGCAATTACTTTTGAATGGACTTACAACTTCTGAAGCAGGATATGTGTCAAATTGCACAAGTGCACACGACATGTGGAAATCACTTGTATTAAAGCATGAAGGTACTAGTGGTGTTAAAGAGTCAAAAATAAACATGCTTATGACTGAATTAGAGACTTTCAAAATGTTGCCAAACGAATCCATAACATCTATGGATTTGAGGATTACTAATATTTTCAATGCCCTTGAAGCTTTAGGGAAGTCATTTTCGAACAATGAAAAGGTTCAAAAGGTGCTACGAAGTCTCCCTGCTGAATGGGATCCAAAGGTGACTGCAATCGAGGAGACAAAGTCAATCACCAAGATGGATGAATTGATCGGGTCTCTTAAAGTCTATGAGGTAAAACTGAACCAACGAAAGTCTGAATCGTCTAAGTCATCCAGTAAGTCAATAGCCTTCAAAACAACTGAAACACATGCTAATAACGATGATAGTAATAGTGATACTGAATTAGACGATGACTTGATATTGATTGCTAGAAAACTTAGAAAGTTTTTCAAACGCCCAAATAGGAATAGACAACATAATTCTTCTTCTTCTTCTTTTTCTCAATCTAAGAAAAATAACACAAACAAATGGTATAATAAAGAATTAAAGTGTTATGAATGCGGTCAAAAAGGACATATTTCATACGATTGTCCAACAAAGAAAAATAATAATAAAAACAACAATAATAAACAAGCCAAGGACAAGGAAGCTCAAACGTCAAAGACAAAGGAGTCTAAGGCAAGAAAAGGGAAACGAGCAATGAAGGTGAGCACATGGAGCGACTCATCCGACTCAGAATCCGAAACTGAGGAAGCTCAAGTGTGCTTCGTATCCAACGAGGTATGTTCTTCTTCTGATAGTGATTCTGATAGTGACATGACATTTGATGAAATGTATGAAGAATTCCTACGAATGCATGCTCACTGTAAGAGGCTCTCTAAAGAAAAGAAGAAACTAGTTGAAGAAAATGACAAGTTGAAGACGTCCAACTTGGAATTTTCCGATCAACTAGAATCTCTTAAACAAGAGTCTACTAATACTCTTGATTCTTTAGAGAACAAAATTGAATCATATAGGAAAGATGAACAAAAGTTACAAATGGAAAATAAAATGTTGAAATCCAAGTTAGAAAGTTGTGAAAATGAAATAGTGCAACTTAAGTCTTCTAAATTTACCTTAGAAAAAATGATAGAACAATTTAAATCGGGTGCAAATATGTTAGATACACTTATCTCATCACAAAAGTATGGCAATGATAAAACCGGCCTAGGCTATAAAGAAGAAAACGAAAAAGTAAATGAAAAGACTAAGTTTGTTTCATCTAGTACAAAGTTGCCATATAATACAAAATCAACTTTGCCTGCTACATCTTCTTCTACACCTTCTTCTACTCATATCAAGGCAAAAATACAACACAAACCCACCAATATGCACACGCATAAACATACATCTAGGCCAAATTTTGCATCTAGACAACCTAGAAATCATGCCTTCATATACAAATGCAACTAGACCAAATAAAATGCATCCAACTTTTTATGAACCTAAGCATAAACAACTCTCATACAAGTCTTATAGAAATACACATGAATATACATATAGAGCACCATATAAGAAACAAAATCGCATGCCTTATACACATTATAAGATTCGGTCATCCTATAATGATTATCAACCATGGCGCAACATGTATAACAATGCATCCTCACTTATGTGGAATAATCATCTATATGCTTATCCTTCTTACTTTAACCATGCTAAAAATGTGCCTAGAAACTTTGTCTCCATTGTAGGAAAAATGCAAGGAATGCAAGAAAGAGGCAAAGTCAAAGAATCTAAAAACCAAATGGTTTTTAGATAGTGGATGTTCGAGGCATATGACGGGCAACCCCAATCTATTCACCGAACTTGAACATATTGATGGTGGAAAGGTAACATTCGGTGACAACAACAAAGGAAAAGTTGTTGGAAAAGGAACAATCGGGGACCCAAACACATTTCAAATACGAAATGTGTTGCTAGTAAGCAATCTCTCTTATAATTTACTTAGTATTTCTCAACTTATAGATTGTGGTTATAATGTCTCCTTTCTTCCCAATTCTTGTGATATAATAAATGAAAAAGGAGAAACGGTTTTAAAAGGAAATAGAGATGGAAATATTTATACCCTTACCTTAGATAACATGTTAAATGCTAAGGTTAAGTGTCTAATATCACATGACTTAGATGTGAATTTATGGCATAGAAGATTAGGCCATATAGGAATTTCAACCATTAGGAAATTATCTAAAAAGAATTTAATTAGAGGTATGCCTAAGTTAGACTTAGATAATTTTCAAATGTGTGAAACATGTATTAAGGGAAAACACATTAAAGAAACCTTAAAACCGAAACATGAAGTGAGTACTAGTCATGTACTAGAATTGCTTCACTTAGACTTATTTGGTCCAAGTAGGACAAGAAGTCTAGGTGGACACTACTATGTGTGTGTCATAGTAGACGATTACTCACGCTACACATGGACATTGTTCTTAACACACAAAGACGATGCTCCATTAGCAATCGAAACCCTTATCAAGCAACTTGAAAACATTTATGAAGAAAATGTCAAAAGAATTAGAAGTGATAGAGGTGGAGAATTTAAAAACAAAGATGTAATCAAATTTTGTGAATTATATGGAATTAAACATGAATTCTCACCACCTAGAACACCACAACTCAATGGAGTTGTTGAACGTAAAAATAGAACGATTCAAGAAGTTGCTAGGACAATGCTTTGTGAAAATAAACTACCTAAATATTTATGGGCTGAAGCTGTTAGTTGTGCATGCTATATTATAAATAGGCTAACTATTAGAAAGAAATTAAATAAAACGCCTTATGAATTGCTAAACAATAGACAACCTAAAATAGATTATCTTAAAGTATTTGGATGTAAATGTTTTGTGCTAAACACTAAGGATAATCTAGATAAATTTGAACAAAAGTCTATTGAATGTATATTTGTTGGATATTCAACTAACTCAAGAGCATATAGGTGTTATAATCCTGCATCTAGAAAAATAATTGAATCCATACATGTGAAATTCAATGAAAATGCATGCTTTGAAGTTAGTGATAAACATCAACATAAACAAGAAACAAATGTTGAAAATATGTTTGATGATGAAGTATTACTTGAGCCTGTACTTGGTCATCTAGAACCAACTCCCCCTGAACAAGACATGCATGAACCCTTAGATGAAATGAATCAAGAAAATTTGCAATTGGAAGATGATACAACTAATGATCCAATTACATATGATAACATTCACACTAATGAAACTTTTGAACAAGATGAGGGTGAACCTAGTCAATCTAGGAATTGGTGGCACCCTAGAGAATTAATCATTGGGGATCCAAGTGTTGGGGTTAGAACACGTAGAAACATAAGTCAACTTGAAGGACATAGCTTAGTCTCACACATAGAACCTAAGAATGTTAAGGAAGCCTTAGGTGACATATCATGGATAGATGCTATGCATGAGGAATTAAATCAATTCACAAGGAACAACGTATGGGACTTAGTACCTAAACCTGAAGACAAGTCTATCATAGGAACTAAATGGGTCTTTAGGAATAAAATGGATGAACAAGGAAATATTACAAGAAATAAGGCTAGACTAGTCGCACAAGGTTATAATCAACAAGAAGGAATAGATTATGAGGAAACCTTTGCACCCGTTGCACGACTAGAAGCAATTAGATTGTTACTTGCGATTGCAAGTCTAAGTAACATTAAACTCTTCCAAATAGATGTCAAGAGTGCATTCTTAAATGGATACATCCAAGAAGAAGTGTTTGTCAAACAACCCCCTGGATTTGAAGATCCAAAGAATCCTAACCATGTTTACAAGCTTAAGAAAGCTTTATATGGTTTGAAACAAGCTCCAAGAGCTTGGTATGATAGATTTGCAAACTTTCTTATTGCGAATAATTATGAAAGGGGAACCATAGACAACACATTATTCCTAAGAAGAAAAGGTAATGATTTGTTAATAGTTCAAATATACGTAGACGATATTATCTTTGGTTCAACTAACCCTACCTTAGTAAAAGACTTCGAAGAATGTATGAAGTCAGAGTTTAAAATGTCAATGGTAGGAGAGTTGAATTATTTCTTAGGACTCCAAATCAAACAAACCCCTCAAGGAATTCACATTAGCCAACTTAAGTATGTCAATGATATGATTAAGAAGTTTGGCTTTGAAGATTTGAAACCTACAACTACCCCCATGAGTGTTAGTACCAAACTCGATAAGGATGAAAATGGTAAACCTTTTGATGACACACTCTATAGGTCTATGATTGGCTCATTGTTATACTTAACTGCATCAAGACCTGATATCATGTTTAGTGTGTGTATGTGTGCTAGGTTTCAATCTTGTCCTAAGGTATCACATTACAATGCAGTGAAAAAGATATTTAGATATCTTAAGCATACACCTCACTTAGGACTATGGTATGATAAAAATGCTAAGTTGGAATTACACGCATATAGTGATGCTGATTATGGTGGTTGCAAGTTAGATAGAAAATCCACTAGCGGCACATGTCAATTCATAGGAACCAATTTGATCTCTTGGTTTTCTAAAAAGCAAGCTAGTGTAGCTCTTTCTACCACTGAAGCCGAGTATATTGCTTTGAGTTTATGTACTACTCAAATACTTTGGCTTAAACAGCAACTTAGTGATTTTGGCATTAAAATGAAAAAGATTCCAATTTTCTGCGATAGCACCAGTGCAATCAATCTTTCCCGGAATCCGGTGCTTCATTCTAAGGCCAAACACATTGAGGTGCGATACCACTTTCTTCGCGATCATGTTCAAAATGAGGACATAGTGATAAACCATATAAGAACTGATCACCAAATCGCTGATATCTTTACCAAACCCCTTAATCAAGCCACGTTTGAAAACTTGCGTGCCAAGTTAGGTATGATGACTTACGATACCATTGTATAGTTCTATCTTTTGCATGATTTGCAAAATAAAGGGGGAGATAGAATAAGCACATGATTTTAGATTTTAGTTGGTAAGTCATCATTTGGTATGAAATGATAAGTTTCAATTGGTTATGAGTTGAGTATAGGTTAAGGGGGAGAGTATGAGTTGAGGGGGAGCAACATACTATTTAAAAGTTGAAAACATTTGGTTAAATTTTTGGTTATAAGTTGTGACATTAAAATCATGTTAGGTTATTTTGAAAATCATCCAAAAGGGGGAGAATGTTGAGAAATATGTTTGTATAATTTTCAAAGTCATGATTTTAAGTGGTTAATACTTAAAAATGTCATACATGGTGTTATATGTGATTAAAATTTGAAAAAGTTGACATCGGTCTCTCAGGTTGTTGCACATCGATCGATGTCTAGGGTTTTTAGAAATAATTTTCTAAAATGTGTTAAAATGATTGTTTTCATTTGTACATGATTTATACATGTTCATTATGTGCTTATTATGTGTTTTTGGTGATTATTATTGTCTTATGACTAACATGCCTTGGAAGTTTCTACAACTTACCAAAAAGGGCAAAATTGATATTTTAAGTTTTGTAGGAACATGATATGGTAAAAATATTTCAAGAGCACATTCTTATACTATTTATCATGACTAAGTTGGTATCATGATTATTTCTGACCATCGGGATCATTTCTGGAGTTTTCTCACACCAGGGGTATTTTGGTCATTTTACCCCCAAGGGTATTTTTGGTATTTTCACTCAAGGAATCTCTTGAGTATATTATTATCTTCATTCTGGAGCTGTGTTATTGTTAGTTTGAAAATTATATGGTGATCTTATATCTTATTCTCTCAACCGATGATATTATTGACTATAGCTGGATATGTGACGATTTGAGATGTCACATTCTATTTTTTCTTGAAGACCCTCTTATATATGTTATAAGAGGATATTTATCATCATTATTCAGAAATATTAAAGGTGTCAAAGGTGTGTAAATATTCTTGACATATAAGAAGAAATATTGGGGAATTTCGGTATTACACGTTGACATAATCTTGTCAATTGTTATTTATTTATTTCTTCTTCAAAAATCTGAGTTGCTACACTTATATATATGTGGAAAAACGTGAATATGCTGGTGGATATGATGTGGAGTTCATTTTATGAGTTGGAGACAAGTGGACCAACCAAAAAGGAGCTAGTTGGCAAAATTGCCAACTTGGAATTTACTAAAAATAGCCAACGGCTATATTGTTTTATTGGTGAAATTTCAGCAGATTTTTGAATTCAAATGAAGACTTCACATGTCCTATTATGGTGCTTGAATTTGGGGATAATTTGGTGGTATTATCCTTCCTTATTTTATTAAAAAAAAATCAAAGTTTTTTTTGAAAAAAAAGAAGGTAGCAAACGGCTACTACATTCAAAGCTGAATTTTGAGTTTTTGAAATGGTCTTCCACATGCCTATTATCTTGCCAAAAAGTTGAGAAGATGATGGAGTTTTTATGGTGCTATTATCTTCACATTTTCAAGATAATTCCAAGTCACTTTTAGTTGAAAATTTTGGCCAACATTATTTTGCCAAGGTGGACCAATCATGTTGTTTTATTTTGCCAAGTGTACAAGGCCAACCAATGATGAGAAGACATTTGGAGTTGATGATGAAGATGATGACACATTGGAAGTCTTATCTTCAAGGCTCAAATCACACTATAAATAGAGGCATTGGTGAAGAAGATGAAACACACTTGAAGCTCACAAGCATTCTATAGCTTTCATATTCATCTTCTTGTTCTTGTTGTTGTATTTTGTTGTAGCAAAGTTGTTCTTGATATTTTGGTGAGCTACAAGCCTCTTGAGCTTCATTTGTATGATTGATTAGCCATCTTTATAAGGCTACATCAATAGGTGTTGGAGGTATTGCAACTAAGTGTTGCTTAGAAGGTGATTATCCAAGTCTTGAGTAGGGTTGGTGTATAACCCAAGGATCAAGCTTGGCTCTTGTTGTAAGGTGTTCATATCATAGTGAAATCCAAGGAAAGGTGTTCCTTGGGACTGGAGTAGGTCACATTGACCGAACCAGGATAAATCCTCGGTGTTCTTCTCTTGTTTCTTTATTTCTGTTTTCTGTCCGTTTTTGACTGCAGTTTTCACCCAACTTCACACAATTTGAAAAAATAGCTAAAAATTTTCAAAATTCGTGATTTTTGGTGGAGTTATACTTCAGACTGTTAGCTTTCATTTGCAACAAGAATCACTTGATTTGAGCAAGTAAAAGTTAGTCTTTCAGTCTTTGCAAGATAACTGCTCCAATCTGGCTGCAATCTGACCAGTTTCGAGAAAAGTTAAATTCTGTATTTTTCAAGAATTGTTTGAGGTCAGGGCCTTTTGGAAACTTCATCTACACATCCTAAGGAGTGTTTTGATATAAAGAACAACCTTTTTGGTTGAGTATTCAAAGAGAAACACTATTTTCAAAATCAGCAACATTCTGTCCAATTCTGTCCAGATTGACCATCTAAATCTTTTAATTTGTTTGAAGGGTCAAACGATCTTATTTTTATCTGATTTTTGGACAGAGTCTTGTTAACTCATTGAAGTTTAATTCTGGAAAGTTTCATAATTTTTGGAGTTGTGTACAATTATTTGTGAATTTTTGAAAAACGGGTTCTGAATCTGAGTTGGTCTCAGATTCTGTTTTCAAGGGGATTTTAACAAAGGGTTGTAGTGTAATTTCCGCTAACCACTATTCACCCCCCCCCTCTAGTGGTGTTCATTGCAGGTGCACGGTCCAACATCTTAAGTATGTGGCGCAATAGTTAACTGCCCTGTTAAGAGATCTCTAAGGCAACCTTATGATGCCATCCTGTTCCGCATCACTGTTTCAAATTAAGAATGGGCTAGAGGGACGAAACCCCCACAGTGACCCCAAAAGTCAGTGATTTAGTTGTCTCTTTGAACCTAGATCTTAGGATCTCCAGTCAACTAGGTAGAGTTTCCCTCACCTCCTTTTATTCATTGGCTTTAGCCCCATTCCTCTAGCTAATCTCTCAACAATGTCCTTGCTTAACCCTTTGGTTAGCGGATCTGCAAGATTGCCACTTGATTTCACATAATCAAGAGAAATCACCCCCGTTGAGAGCAGCTGCCTTATGGTATTATTTCTGCGACGAATATGCCTCGACTTACCATTGTACATAGTACTCTATGCCCTTCCAATAGCCGATTGGGAATCGTAACATATTCTCACTGGCGGAACTGGCACATCCCACTTCGGAATATCCTCCACAAAGTGATGGAGCCACTCAGCTTCCTCACCACACTTGTCCAATGCAATGAATTCAGATTCCATTGTGGACCGAGTAATCACAGTTTGCTTTGAGGATTTCCATGACACAGCTCCCCCGGCTAGTGTAAACACGTAGCCACTAGTGCCGTTCGACTCATTTGAGTCTGATATCCAATTCGCATCAGAGTATCCTTTCAGCACCGAAGGATATCTCACATAATGCAGTCCATAATCACGAGTATGCCTTAGGTACCTCAGTACCCTGGTCAATGCATCCCAATGCTCAACTCCCAGATTACTCGTGTACGAACTCAATCTGCTTACCGTGTAAGCAATGTCTGGTCTAGTGCAACTCATCAAATACATGACACTCCCAATAACTCGTGAATATTCTACTTGAGATATTCCGGTTCCACTATTCTTAGACAGTTTCACACCTTTATCCCAAGATGTCCTAGCAATTTTAGGATCATCTTTGTTAAACTTGCCTAGAATTGTGTCTATGTAATGAGCTTGACTCAATACCAAACGTCCGTTGTATGTAGGATTTTAATTCCTAAGATCACGTCAGCTGGACCCATGTCTTTCATGTCAGATTTTGCATTTAACATGTCCTTGGTAGACTTGACCAATTTGTCACTGCTATCCAAGAGGAGAATGTCATCTACATAGAGACATAGGATGACATATTCATTATCTATTTCTCTTATGTAGATGCATTTATCGCACTCGTTTATCGAAACCCACTGGCTATCATAACGTGGCCAAAATTTTCGTGCCATTGTTTTGGTGCCTGTTTGAGCCCGTACAATGACTTAACCAGTCTACAAACCTTTCCTTCAGAATTGGGAGCCCGAAACCCGTCAGGTTGATCCATATAAATCTCCTCGTCCAAGTCTCCGTTCAGGAAGGCTGTCTTTACATCCATCTGATGTACCTCCAAATTCCTTAAGGCTGCGATAGCAAGTATCACTCTAATAGAATTTATTCTCGTCACAGGAGAATAAGTACTGAAGTAGTCTAAGCCCTCTCGCTGCTTGTATCCTTTGACAACAAGCCTAGCTTTATACTTCTCGATGGATCCATCACGTCTCATCTTCCTCTTGAAGACCCATTTGGATCCCAGTGGTTTGCATCCTGGTGGGAGATCAACTATCTCCCACGTATGATTCTGTAATATAGAATCAATCTCACTTCTCACAGCTTCCCTCCAAAGAGGTGCTTCGGAGGAACTCATCGCCTCAACATAGGTTGATGGTTCCTTCTCCATCATAAAGGTTTCGAAGTCATCACCAAATGTCTTTCGAACCTTTGCCCTCTTGCTTCGCCTCAGTTCTACAACTGGGTGCGAGCCTAGAGTCTCATTTGTTGGTTCCTCTTGTTCCCGTTCAATGTCACCGAGTCTCTCACTGGTAATCACCTCAGCAGCTGGAACATCATCTGGACCATCATCTCGAGCATCAGTATGCTGGACGTCGATCGCTCCATGTGAGCCATCTTCGTCTAGCATAGGCTCTTCATTCGCAGGTTCAGGCAACATCGATCGCTCGACGTGCCCTTGAAATAGCGAATGACTTTGGACAGAAAGGTTCCCCTCGCAGCCAGGAAACATCAATCGCTCGACGTTACTTTCTACGAGCGAATGACATGCTGCGGGTGGGTCCTTTTCCAGTTTTTCTTTCTTCCAAGGGAACACATCCTCAAAGAATACTGCATTCTTTGATTCTATTACCGTATTCTTGTGTACGCTGTCCACTTTCGAGTCATATACCAAGAATCGATAAACGTTGCTATTATGGGCATATCCAATGAATATGCAATCTACAGTTTTAGGACCAATCTTCACCACTTTAGGGAGTGGAATAGCAACCTTCGCAAGACACCCCCACACGTTCAAATGTTGGTAGGCGGGTTTTCTACCCCTCCATAACTCGTATGGAGTCTTGTCCATATTTTTCCGGGGAATTTTATTCAAGAGGTAATTGCTTGACAATATACCTCCCCCCAACAAGCTTGGCGGTAAGCCTGAACTTAGCAGCATTGCATTTGTCATCTCTTTTAATGTGCGATTCTTACATTCGACTAATCCATTGGATTGAGGAGTGTAGGGTGGTGTCACCTCATGAACAATTCCATGTAGAGCACAGTGGTTACCAATTGGTACCACGTACTCTCCACCTCTATCACTTCTCAATCGTTTGATTTTCTTGCCAAGCTGATTCTCAACTTCAGCCTTGTAGAGAACAAACTTCTCTAAGGCTTCATCCTTGCTCTTAAGCAAGTAGACATAGCCATACTTAGTGCTATCGTCTATAAAGGTAATAAAGTATTTATTACCTCCGCGTGTTTGAACCATTCTCAAATCACACACGTCGCTGTGAACCAATTCAAGCGGCGTCGTCATTTTTTCCACAGTATGGAAAGACGACCTCGTTAATTTTGCTTCGACACGAATTTTGCATTTTCGTTTAGATTTAAGTTGAGTTTTAGGGATGTGATTTATGTTCATTAGTCTACTAATAGAAGTAGCATTCACATGACCTAATCTACCATGCCACAAATCGAAAGACTCAAGCAAGTAAACAAAAAAAGTACTGCTATTCTCATTTATAGTGGTTACATTCATCTTAAACATGCCTTCAGTGGCATACCCCTTCCCTACAAAAACTCCACCCTTAGACAACATTATTGTGCTAGAATCTATAACAATGTGAAATCCATTCTTGTTCAGTAAGAAGCCTGAAATGAGGTTTTTCTGAACAGCAGGGGCGTACAAAACGTCCACCAGTGTCAAAGTCTTACCACATGACATCTTCAACATTACCTTTCTTTTGCCTTCAACACATGCTGAGGCATCAGTACCCATGTAGATCTTCTCTCCCTCAAAGGGTGTGAAAGACGAGAACAACTCACGCTTAGTGCAAACATGTCTTAATGCCCCAGTGTCCAACCACCAATCATCGCGGTTAGTACCAATCATCAAGACCTCAGATATGACATCAACCAAGCTTAGGTCTTCAACCTCTTTGGTCACTTCATTGACCATGTTGGCCTCTTTCTTTGGTTGTCAACATTTTGACACCCTGTGGCCAATCTTTCTACAGTTGAAGCACTTTCCTCAGAAACGTTGCTTTGGCTTAGTGACACCTCTATGTGCCCCAAGTTTACCTCTCCCTTTAGAGGATTGGTTGGCCTTGCTTCTAGGTCCTTGACCCTTAGCATACTCAACCACATTGACTTTGGAGCCTCTTTCCATAGCCTCATTAGCTCTATTACCCTCCTCTATATGAAGATGAGTAATGAGCTGATCCAAGGACATATCACTTCTCTTATGCTTTAGGTAGTTCCTAAAGTCACTCCAACTGGGAGGTAATTTCTCCATGAGAACTCCCACTTGGAATGCCCCAAGCAAAACCATACCCTCAGCAGCCAACTCATGCAAAATCATTTGATATTCACGCACTTGGCTCTCAATAGTTTTGGAATCGACCATCTTAAAATCCATGAACTTTCCAATTACAAATTTCTTTGAACTTGCATCATCTGATTTATACTTTTGGTACAGAGATTCCCATATGTCCTTTTCCGTATTGCAAACAGAATAGACCCCATACAATGAATCATCAATGCTATTCAAAATGTAATTACGACACACATAATCGCCTTGATGCCAAGACTCAAAATTTTTAAGTGTGTTTGAATCACACTCACTTTCAGGAAGCTTGGGTGGGTTTTCCTTGAGAAACCTCGCCAGATTCAGAGTCGTCAGGAAAAATAACATCTTTTGTTGCCAGATTTTGAATGTGGATGAATCCCCTTGAACTTCTCCGGCCTATCCAAGTGACTGATTGGAACTTGCGGAGGAATCACGGGATCAATTGACAGAGATGCAGTCGTCGTTGGATTGATGACTGCTTGAGACGTTTGGGCAGCCCCGGGCACTGTGGGGGCGACGGCGGTGGTAGGAAGAATAAGGGTGGTTTCTTTTCTTGCCATTGCTCAAGAAATTAGATTTTAAGATTGTTGCAAAGGTACCTGCTGGAGTGACGAATTACCATCAAGAAAGATTGAATCTTTGATCACAAACAAACGTCCCACAAGGTTCGTCTCACACGTCTCTCCTTGAAATCTAATTTGCTCTCTCCACTGGTGCTTAAGATCTAAGCAAAAGATTTCCCAGGATACAATGGGGATATTGATTCTCCAAAGCACGGGAGATCGAACTCGCTAGGATGGAGAGAAGAATTTGAGGATTTTTTCGTTTTCAGTGGAGGCAACTATTATGACCATCTTCCAACTGAGATTAGGGTTTTATTTATATAGGATTGAGTCATGTAAATCTAAGTTTGAGCCACGCCGATCCACGTTGATCGCTCGACGTGGTGTCCCATGACTAATTGGAGATCGTTCAATCGAGTCCCACGAGCGGGTTGATCAAGTCCCTCGTTAGTAAGCTTCAAGAACCTTCCAATTGCCATCCACCCTAATATATCCAACATGTCCTACCCACTTTGTACATTTTGCCTATAAGAAAAAGAAAAGAAATCCATTGCAATGAAATCTGCAAAATTCATACTAACTGTTATAACCGTGTATAAAAAAAAGAGAGATAAAGGATGAAACAAAAAGGAAATAATAATAACCAAATATTTAAAACAATTAAATCTTATCCTTTCACCCATAATTAACCCTTCTAATTCCCTCAAATCTCTCCCTCTCATCTAATATCTCATTAACCCTAATCCCCTTCCCCTCACTCTCTCTCATTTTCGGCAGCCACCCTCTCCCCTTCTCCCCATCACAATTTTAGCCAAGAAGGAAAAGAGAAAAAGAGGGATTTTGATTCAAGGTTTTCAAGAGGAGCGAGAATCACAACCCTAACACCATCGCCATCACCTTTCGTATAATCAACTCTCGCTAGGATCGAGGTAGGTGCATACTATTTATTCCCTCAAAGCGGTATGAAGATTTGCATAGGCAAAATGATAATTTTTATGTGTTGATGCTTTTAATTCTTGATTCAGTTATGATCGTATACATGTGTTCCAACGTGATTATCCTCTGTGCTTTAAACCTTGGTGTTTGTTGTGACCTTGTTGATGAGTATATCAGGGTATGGAAATATGGGAGGGGGAGAATGGTGGAATGGTATTGTTGAATGGACTGCAGGAAGTTCAGAATGGAAATTCTGAAATACGGAGACATCGATCGATCGATGTCCAGCGGCTGAGGGATCGATGTGCCTCAGATGGACGTCGATCGATCGACGTCCAGAAGGTGAGGGTTCGATGTACCTCAGAAGTACATCGATCGATCGACGTCAACTGAGTGAGGGTTCGATGTGTCTCAGTTGGACGTCGATCGATCGACGTCAGGGGATGACATCCAACTGTTTTCTTTTCCCTCCTCTGGCATTCATGGCACGTGCATTTGCATGAGGTACGCAGCGTCTATAGGGCGTGGGTGTCATGTGATACGCAGCGTCTATAGGGCGTGGGTGTCAGGTGATACGCAGCGTCTATAGGGCGTGGGTGCCGGGATGACTCGCAGCGTCTATAGGGCGTGGGTGTCATGTGATACGCAGTGTCTATAGGGCGTGGGTGTCATGTGATACACAACGTCTGTAGGGCGTGGGTGTCATGTGATACGCAGCGTCTGTAGGGCGTGGGTGTCATGTGATACGCAGCGTCTGTAGGGCGTGGGTGTCGTGTGATACGCAGCGTCTATAGGGCGTGCGTGTCATGTGATACACAGCGTCTATAGGGCGTGGGTGTCCAAAACAGCAAGTGGTGGCTAGAGACCATGATGCTGGATTTACGACCCGGGAGCATGCATTGCATATAGGTCTAGGAGCATATCGCCTAACATGTTTCTAGTTGCGTGTGACACGTTATTTGAGCATGCATCACGTGCTTGTGCATTTTATGTGGAGTGCTTTACTTTTCCGTATAAGTCATGCTATCTTGTCTTATGTGATTATGTGCTAATATCTTTTTGGGTATGTAAGCTTTGTATTGTTTTGAGAGGCACCTACTGGGTGATTACCATCACTCACCCCCTATAATTCCAGGTGAAGCCGAGATGGAGTATGATTATATCTTTGTTGAGGATGGGTCCGACACCGTAGAATGGGCTGAGTGACTCGTAGATGTGTCTGCAGCGAGGAAGGAGACGAGTTGTTATGATATTCATGGGTTGACACAGACATTTTTATTCTTTTCAGTATTACTTTGAAAACAATTTCATACTTTTCAGACTTTTGAACGTAGACATTGACCTTGACTTGTAAGGCCTGGTCAGCCTAGTAATAATGTCGTTATTCTCTTGAAGGTCGTTAAATTCAAACTTAGTGTTGTGATTTATCGTTTCCGCAGAAAGAAAATGAAAAATTTTCTATGTCAGCACTGACGTGTAACAGGTTGATGTGACGCTTTGTATTCTCCTTAGTGAGATACGGCGGGTGCACCGTTACCGAGGATGGAGCTCGGGAGCGGGGCGCTACAGGTGGTATCAGAGCCTAGGCTTTAGATACGCCTCAGGAACGTGAAGATTAGTTAATCGCACCTAGGAATAAGTAATGATCTGTTTTCAAATGATATTTTCAACTTGAATAAAATGAAGTAGACCTAAGCTATGATTGGGTTTCGGGTGGTGGGTGCCGTCAGTGAGTATACGTTATGGATCTCCGTTTTGCCCCGATTGTGTATCTCTTTACAACACTCTTAAACTCAAATTTTATTTAACATGTACTTACCTGTCTACAGACAATGCCACCCCGACGTGAACCTTCAGGAAATGGTGGGCAGGACGGAGACGAGCGTCATGGACAAGGGGCGGTACCCCAAAACCTAGCTGATACGCTGGCCAATCTTACGGCCTTAATAGCCCATCAACAGACACAGATGGCACAACAATATACTCAGATGGCACAGCAACAGGCTCAGATTGCCCAGATACTCCAGCATACTCAGCAGCAACAGCAATAACAACCACCACCACCACCCCCACCGCAGCAGGGTTTACGTTTCTATTACCGGGAGATGCAAAATTCCCGAATACCGATGTTCAGGGGTACCACACGGCCTGAGGAAGCCGAGATTTGGCTCAAAAATGTGACTGAACAGATAAAACTGATACAGGTGCCTACGAACCTGAAAGTGGAGGTGACGACCCCGTTCTTGGAAGGGGAAGCTGAAAGGTGGTGGAATGGGGTGAAGCGCAAATTGACTCCACCGGTGACTTGGGAACAGTTTGTGAGGAATATAAGAAGCACTATGTTCCGGGTAGTGCTATTAAGAGAAGGATGGCAGAATTCCAGATGCTGACACAAGGGTCCATGACAGTTGATCAGTACTCTGAGAAATTTCATGAGTTGGGCCAGTACATGTCATGCATCATGGACAACGAGGAGGCTAAGATGCTAAAATTCCATACAGGTTTGAGTTTTCGCATCCAGCAGGCGATTGTTTGTGCAAAGGCCACCACCTTCGAGGGATTACTGGAGGTATGTAGACGTGTGGAGAGAAACTTGGATAGGGACGCTGCACTGGAGAGACTGAAGAGACCCCGGGAGGAGTTGTAGACGGGCAAAGCAGGGAGATGGCTGAAAGTGCCTCGGCGCCCTCAGTCCGGGCAACCATTCCGGCCGAAACGACAGCAGAGGGCAGTAAGTCAGACCCCGATGATTGAGGGTCCGGCACCAACTGATGCGCAACCTGTAAGGGCTGCGGCACCTGTCTCACGGTGTACACTGTGCGGCTTCCATCCGGGACAATGTTGGAAGGATCAGAGGTTGTGCTATAATTGCGGGAAGCAGGGACATATAGCTAAGGAATGCTCGGCACCGGCTCAGGTGAACCCGCAGACTCAAACACAGCAGGGAGGACGAGGCCGGACCAATGCTCGGGTCCATGCTATGACGGATGCAGAGGTCGAGGAGTCGGGTGACGTAGTTACGGGTATGCCTATTTAAATACTAAATTTCAAAGTTGGATTAAATTCTAGTTATATTGATGCATGTTGTGTGCTAAACCTTGAACGTGGCAGGTGTAGTTTTAATTAACAAAGTGCCAGCAAATGTTCTGTTCGATAGTGGAGCGAGTCACTCATTTATGGCGAAGAGATTTGCCAAGAATCTGGATATTCTCCCCGAATGGATTGAGACTCCATACCGTATACAAGCCACTGGCGGCCAAGTACTCGTGTCCCATCATCATTACAAGGGATGTGAATTAGAGATTAACGGCCTCCAGTTCTCTGCGACCTTGATACCGATTCAAATGTACGACTTCGATGTTATTCTGGGCATGGACTTCTTGGCAAAGTATCATGCAAATATTGATTGCCGGCAACTCCAGGTTAGCATGAAGACACATGAACTGGGGGAAAATATTTTCCAAGGGAACCCTAAATTGAAGAAGGCACCCCAGAAGCTTTATTTGACTGCGGCTCAGGCGTTTCGAGCACTAAAGAAAGGAAGAGAAGGATTTTTGATTTACTCAATGGGTGCCGAACAGGAGGTTCCGCAGATCGACCAAATCCCTGTGGTAAAGGAATTTACAGACGTCTTCCCCGAGGAGTTACCAGGATTACCACCAGAAAAAGAGGTAGAGTTCGAGATCAATCTCATACCCGGTGCTGAATCCATATCCAGGGCACCCTATCGCATGGCTCCAACAGAGCTCAAGGAGTTGAAGGAGCAGTTACAAAAACTGCTGGATCGTAAGTTTATCCGACCCAGTGTATCACCCTGGGGTGCTCCAGTCCTGTTTGTGAAGAAGAAGGATGGAAGCATGAGATTATGTATAGACTACCGGGAGCTCAACAAGATCACTATCAAAAACAAGTACCCATTACCTCGAATCGAGGATCTCTTTGATCAGATACGGGAGGCTAGAGTATTTTCCAAAATCGATTTGCGATCCGGTTATCACCAGTTGAGGATCAAATCTAGGGATATGGCCAAGACCGCTTTCCGAACACGCTATGGCCACTATGAATTCCTGGTTATGTCTTTTGGACTAACCAACGCCCCAGCTGCCTTTATGGATCTAATGAACACAGTATTTCGGAAACAGCTAGATAAGTTTGTGGTAGTGTTCATTGATGATATCCTGATATACTCCCCCGACGAAGAGACTCACGCTGAGCATTTGAGGGAGGTTCTAGAGACACTTAGGAGAAGCAAGCTGTACGCCAAGTTCAGTAAATGTGAGTTTTGGTTGAAAAGCGTAGCCTTTTTGGGTCATGTGGTCTCCGAAGAAGGGATTTCTGTGGATCCGAAGAAAGTAGAGGCGATCACCGAGTGGCCCAGACCCACTAATGTGACTGAAGTAAGGAGCTTTCTCGGCCTGGCGGGATACTACAGGAAGTTTGTTGAGGGCTTCTCATCGATTATAGTGCCTCTAAACCGATTGACACAGAAGAAGTCGAAGTCCGAATGGACCACCGAGTGCGAGCAGAGCTTCGCCGAGCTAAAAAGGAGACTGACCACAGCTCCTGTTCTTGCTCAGCCCTCCGCGTCAGAAGGGTTTGTCATTTATAGTGACGCTTCAAAGAACGGGCTAGGATGCGTGTTAATGCAAAACAACAAGGTTTTCGCGTATGCTTCAAGACAGCTAAAGCCCTATGAGCTGAACTATCCGACACATGATCTGGAACTAGCAGCGGTGGTGTTCGCACTGAAAATCTGGCGCCACTATTTATATGGAGTGAAGTGCGAGGTGTTCACTGATCATAAAAGCCTTAAATATCTGTTCACGCAAAAGGAGTTGAACATACGCCAAAGGAGATGGTTAGAGTTATTGAAAGATTATGACCTGACCATCAGTTATCATCCAGGGAAGGCCAATAGAGTTGCTGATGCCTTAAGTAGGAAATCGAGCCATGCACGACAGGCTACTCTAGAAAAGGAAATGGCAGAATTTGATTTGGATCTTGTGGATTCTATTGCAGATATCCTGGCCGCTCTAATTATCACTCCAACCTTGGTAGATCAGATTAAGGAAGCACAGAAGAACGATGCGGCAATTAGAGAAACGCGAAAAAGAATGCTAACCAGCTAGGTAGATGGATTTCAGGTTCATGATGATGGGAGTATGTGGTACCAAGGAAGGTTGTGCGTACCGGATGTTGAGGAACTCAGGAGGGAGTTGTTGAAAGAAGCACATAATTCGAAACTATCTATTCACCCTGGTGCTACGAAAATGTACAATGATCTGAAGAGACATTATTGGTGGAATGGCATGAAGAGGCACATCGCTGAGTTTGTGGAAAGGTCCCTTGTTTGCCAGCAAGTTAAGGCAGAACATCAGAGACCGGGTGGACTGATGCGACCTCTAGATATACCCGAATGGAAGTGGGAGCATGTGACAATGGACTTTGTGGTTGGACTCCCGAAGACAAGAAATGGGAATGATGTGATATGGGTAATCGTGGATCGATTGACTAAGTCCGCTCATTTCCTACCTATCCCCACCGGACTTACTATGGAGAGGTTGGTAACTATGTACATTGACAACATTGTTTGTCTCCAAGGAGTGCCAGTCAGCATAATATCCGATCATGATCCGAAGTTTACATCTTAGTTCTGGACAGCCTGTCAAAAGAAATTGGGGACTGAGTTACGGTTGAGCACTGCTTTTCACCCTCAGGCCGATGGTCAATCTGAGAGGACCATTCAAACCCTGGAGGACATGTTGAGGGCATGCACGTTAGATTTCAAGGGGAACTGGGACATCATGCTTAATTTGATTGAGTTCTCCTATAACAACAACTATCACAGTGCCATAGGCATGGCACCATTCGAGGCTTTGTATGAACGTAAGTGTAGGTCACCTATTCACTGGGACGAGGTTGGCGAACGTAGGTTGACGGCCCCCGAGATTATTGAGCAAACTAAAGAGAAGGTGAAACTGATTCGTGAACGTCTTAAGACGGCACATGATAGAAGCAAAAGTTGGGCCGACACGAAGAGACGACCTTTGGAGTTCGAGGAGGGAGAGAAAGTCTACCTTAAAGTGTCACCCATGAAGGGTGTGACACGGTTTGGAGTTAAAAGAAAGTTGAAGCCGCGTTATATTGGACCGTATGAGATACTCGAAAGAGTTGGAAATTTAGCTTACAAATTGGCACTACCTCTGATGTTGGCTCAAGTGCACAACGTATTGCACGTCTCCTAGTTGAGGAAGTATGTTCCCGACCCGAGTCATGTACTAGACGCTCAACCACTTAAGATCAGGCCCGATGCTTCCTATGAAGAGGCACCGATCAGAATTTTGGACCGGAAGGATCAAGAACTGAGAAGGAGGATTATTCCCTATGTCAAAGTGCAATGGAGCAACCATCGAGAGAATGAAGCGACATGGGAGCTAGAAGAACAAATGCGCGACCGCTATCCCCACCTATTTGAGTAAGGTACGGCAAGTTTCGGGGTCAAAACTTATTGTAAGGGGGGTAGGATGTTATAACCGTGTATAAAAAAAAGAGAGATAAAGGATGAAACAAAAAGGAAATAATAATAACCAAATATTTAAAACAATTAAATCTTATCCTTTCACCCATAATTAACCCTTCTAATTCCCTCAAATCTCTCCCTCTCATCTAATCTCTCATTAACCTAATCCCCTCCCCCTCACTCTCTCTCATTTTCGGCAGCCACCCTCTCCCCTTCTCCCCATCATAATTTCGGCCAAGAAGGAAAAGAGAAAAAGAGGGATTTTGATTCAAGGTTTTCAAGAGGAGCGAGAATCACAACCCTAACACCATTGCCATCACCTTTCGTATAATCAACTCTCGCTAGGATCGAGGTATGTGCATACTATTTATTCCCTCAAAACGGTATGAAGATTTGCATAGGCAAAATGATAATTTTTATGTGTTGATGCTTTTAATTCTTGATTCGGTTATGATCGTATACAAGTGTTCCAACGTGATTATCCTCTGTGCTTTAAACCTTGGTGTTTGTTGTGACCTTGTTGATGAGTATATCGGGGTATGGAAATATGGGAGGGGGAGAATGGTGGAATGGTATTGTTGAATGGACTGCAGGAAGTTCAGAATGGAAATTCTGAAATACGGAGACATCAATCGATCGATGTCCAGCGGCTGAGGGATCGATGTGCCTTAGATGGACGTTGATCGATCGACGTCCAGAAGGTGAGGGTTCGATGTACCTCAGAAGTACATCGATCGATCGACGTCAACTGAGTGAGGGTTTGATGTGTCTCAGTTGGACGTCGATCGATCGACGTCAGGGGATGACATCCAACTGTTTTCTTTTCCCTCCTCTGGCATTCATGGCACGTGCATTTGCATGAGGTACGCAGCGTCTATAGGGCGTGGGTGTCATGTGATATGCAGCGTCTATAGGGCGTGGGTGTCAGGTGATACGCAGCGTCTATAGGGCGTGGGTGCCGGGATGACACGCAGCGTCTATAAGGCGTGGGTGTCATGTGATACGCAGCGTCTATAGGGCGTAGGTGTCATGTGATACGCAACGTCTATAGGGCGTGGGTGTCATGTGATACGCAGCGTCTATAGGGCATGGGTGTCGTGTGATACGCAGCGTCTATAGGGCGTGGGTGTCATATGATACGCAGCGTCTATAGGGCGTGGGTGTCCAAAACAGCAAGTGGTGGCTAGAGACCATGACGCTGGATTTAGGACCCGAGAGCATGCATTGCATATAGGTCTTGGAGCATATTGCCTGACATGTTTCTAGTTGCGTGTGACACGTTATTTGAGCATGCATCACGTACTTGTGCATTTTATGTGGAGTGCTTTACTTTTCCGTATAAGTCATGCTATCTTGTCTTATGTGATTATGTGCTAATATCTTTTTGGGTATGTAAGCTTTGTATTGTTTTGAGAGGCACCTACTGGGTGATTACCATCACTCACCCCCTACAATTCCAGGTGAAGCCGAGATGGAGTATGATATATCTTTGTTGAGGATGGATCCGACACCGTGGAATGGGCTGAGTGACTCGTAGATGTGTCTGCAGCGAGGAAGGAGACGGGTTGTTATGATATTCATGGGTTGACACAGACATTTTTATTCTTTTCAGTATTACTTTGAAAACAATTTCATACTTTTCAGACTTTTGAACGTAGACATTGACCTTGACTTGTAAGACCTGGTCAGCCTAGTAATAATGTCGTTATTCTCTTGAAGGTCGTTAAATTCAAAGTTAGTGTTGTGATTTATCGTTTCCGCAGAAAGAAAATGAAAACTTTTTTATGTCAGAACTGACGTGTAACAGGTTGATGTGACGCTTTGTATTCTCCTTAGTGAGATACGGCGGGTGCACCGTTACCGAGAATGGAGCTTGGGAGCGGGGCGCTACACTAACATCACTTAAGAATGGGTATCAAAGAATCGAAGCCATTTTCGCTCAGTTCCAGAAAAACTGCGATATATCATTTTTTTTTATAAATCATTTCCTAGGTTAAGTTCTCCAAAATGACTGCTTCTCATTTCTTTTGGTAACTACATCTAACTTCTGAAATATCTAAATCAGGAAGAAAAAGTAAATCAAATGGAGCATGTGAAGACGTGGCCGCTGTCTAAAGGTCTTCTTCAGCAAAACCCAAGAAGAAAATAAAAAGGTATCGTGTGGAGAGACAGAACTGATCGAATGCTATGGATACCGTTTGGGGAGAGAAAAAACACGAAGAAGAATGAGCTTTGTCGGAGAGGGCTTCGTTGGAGGAAGCTTCACCGGAAGGATTTCGGAGGTTAGAGAGAAGGGAAGAAGAAGAAAAAGAAAAAGGAAGAAAGGGTAGATTATGATTGAAATCGGATAGGATTCGAAATAGAAATCAGTCGTTTATAATTTAAATTTTTTGTATTTAAAAAGGATTCAATTTGTAGTTATGGGAGAAAGTAATCTAGACTAGGGACAAACTCAAACCACATGAACAAATTTGGTTTTATAACACAACTGTCAACTAAGCAATCATTAGAATGTAACCAATTTAGTTTTACAACAGAATGATCAACTACGGAAGCAATACACATTCTAAGAACATTGATAGAAAAGTATATGGAGAAAAAGCACGATCTACATGTGATTTTTATCGATCTTAAAAAACGTATGATAGTGTATCACGATTATTTTTGAGATATACTGAGTATGATTGTTGTTGTTGCATCAGATGAAGGGCTGTGTGTGAGGGGTTTGGATTCCCTCAACCCAAAATCCCTCACCCCTCTCCACATCGTACGACACATGGCAGGAGGGGAGTGTGGTAACGTTATATGAGTGTGTTATATCCAAAAGTTTTAAAAAAAAGAAGGTAAAAATTAATTAAATTAAATAAAAAAATTTAAAATCTAAAAAAAATCCTATCATTAACTACCCATAACCCCCTCCCCTTGATTTCCGCCCTCACTTCCCCATTATTGCCCCAAATCCCTCCCCCTAACTCCCCAAATTCGGCCCCTCCCTTAATAAAAGATTAAAACCCCCTAATTCACTCTACACACACGGCAACAAACAATAACATCAAATGAAAAGAAAAGAGAATGTGAGGGGGAAAGGAGGGCTGCGGCAGAGAGGGGGAAGAGAGGAGAAGAGGGAAGAAAAAAAAAGAAAAGGAAAGAAAGAGAATTGGTTACCCACTCCCCTCTGTCGGATTGCTTTGGATTCCCTCGCATTCTGTTTTGGAAATAATTTGATTATCATTGCATGTTTATCTTTTATATGTTTATCGCGAATCCTTTATGTTTGGTATGGAAATTGTGTGTTTGGCCTTAGATATAGACCACATAGCACGGAAATAGATTGGAATGGGTTCGGGTTGTCGAAAAACGCGGCAGCCCCCGCGCGCCTTTAAGCGATGCGTACTGTTCACGTGCCGGCGTGTCATCGGAAAACGTCCGGGACGTTAAATGGAGTCCAATGGAATTGGTTTGGGGTAAATCAGAGTTAAAACGAAGAAGTTATTGATTTTTGAAGAAATTAAGGAAATTAAACGAAATAAGAAAATTTAAAAAAAAATGGCCAGGCCCCGCGGCTTGCAGGCCTGGCGATTGTCATCCCAATAAACATAAGCTAGATGGAAAAAAAGAAAAAGAAAAAGAGGTGCAGAATGAGCGGGCCGACTGGAACTCAAAAGCCCAGGACTGAGGAAAATGAAAAAAAAAGGTCAAAGGGGCCAGCGGCCCAGAGGCCAGCGGGCTGCAATAGTGAAGGCGGGCTGGACCGCCTGGAGTTGGATTTAGGGCTGAAAATAATTAGATAGAAAAGGCCTGGTCTTATATGATAAACAACAATCATTACTTAATGGAAAAAGAATAGGATTTGTTATGCAATAGAAAAAAAGGAGATATATATATATATATATATATATATATATATATATATATATATATATATATATAAAATCAAAGGAAAACGAAATGGGTGCTGTGCACCGCACGAGGAAAAAAAATGAAGAATTTGTATATATTTAACTAATTAAATTGATATTAAAAATGTTTTAAAAATAAGAAAAATTTAGAAATCCATTAATTACATTAAAATACAATAAATAAAAATAGTAGGGGAAGATAAAAATAATTAAATAAAATATTTAAGTGCTTGAAAGCCTAGGAAAACAAAATAAAGTGTAGAAACCTAAAATAAAGTCTAGAAAGATAAAATAACGGTAGAAGATAAAATACAGTAGTGAACCCCACGCAACATAGGGTAACTACGCAATATAGGTAATACGCAACATAGAACGGAGCATGCAACATAGGACAAACGGAAGTGTGCAAGCGTGACGCATTCATGGCACGAGCATTGCATTTGGCCTATGAGCCGTGTGGCCTGACGAGGCATGTGATGGGTGTTGGTAATAATGGTTACCTTCATCCGATAGGACCCGGGACATGCATAGCATAACATGGAAAAGAATGAGCATAACGTGTGATATTAAATGACTGCGTGTGACACGGAGATAGAAGTGCATGCATCATGAACTTGCGCATTGCATTTATTATTGTTGTGATTATTTGTCTTGTTATTAAGTTGTTTCAGCGGTACGTTTTGGGATACGGGTCGGGTCGGGTATGTGTTATCCCCTTATTTATGCTTTATTTGCTTTATTATTTATTTGTTTATGCTTCATTGCTTTATTTACCTGCACCATGCTTTATGTATTACCCGACTCAGTATGTGACAGTCCCTTTTCGGGAGAGACGGGTAACCTACGAGTGACTCCCATCACTCACCCCCCACCACCCCTCCACAGGTGAGCAGGACTAAGAGTATATATGTTTATCGAGGTTGAGAAGAGTGAGCTGGGCTCGAGAAGGGATCTTGTTGACCGGAAGCTTGTTCATGGGATAATCAGATAGACCTCCACCTAGGTTTATTGTTTGAATTTAATATTTCATACTTGACTTAGCGGGTTTCGTCAACCCTTGTACTTGATTTTATTCTGATGAATTTAATTTAATCAAGATGTTTATTTCTTTAATTATCGTTTCTGCGGAAAATTTCTACGTCAGTTCTGACGTGCAAAGAAGTTTGAACGACGCTTTGTGGTGTTCGTAGTAGGCTACGACGGGTGCACTGTTCCCGATGCTAGGGCTCGGGAGCAGGGCGCTACAGGTGGTATCAGAGCCGAGGCTCCAGATCCGCCTCGGAAACGCAGGATTAATTAGATCACTTAGACTTAAGCTATGATCTTTTTCTTAAAATGACGATTTTACCCTTAAGCAACAGAATAGGGTTAAGTGATGATCTTAGACTTAAGTTATGATCGGGTTGAGGGGTACAAGGCTGAGTGATCGTTTCCTTACTATATTACGATTATACCTTTAACTTTTAACATGAATTTTGTAAAGGACAGAATTTTCTAAATTACTCCTGAACATTTTCATGCAACCCCTAAGTTGTTAGAAATTCTTAAAATACCCCCTAACTTATCATGTACTTAAATAAACATATTCTCGACCGTTCTAGATTCAAAAAAAAAGAATGCCAGCAAGACGTGAACAAGTCGGTAATAAAGGAAATACTGGTGAGAACCAAGAGAATAAGGAGATCATCCCAAGCACTTGAAGATGACATAGTTATCATGACCAACACCTTAGCACAGTAACACCAGTTGTTGAACTAGCAGTAACCGCCTCCACCACCACCGCACTCGGACTGGAGATTCTTCGACAAGGAGATGCGGAAGAATGGTGGCACAGCACAACTGACACCATCGATCACTTGGATCTGACCTCGGAATGAGTGCAAGAGGTACTACATGCCGAGAGTACGATCTTCAAGGAATGGTCCTAGATCCACGACGAAAATGTAGATTTAGGCTATGATATTAGAAATTAAGTTACGATTTTACCCCTAAGCCATAATCTTAGACATAAGTGATGCTTTGAACATAAGCGATGATCATAAATATAGGTACTGATCCCAGTTATAAGTGAACATAAGTCACAATCTTAAACATAATAACGATTCCGATTAGGAATTGACCTTGGACATAAGTACTGAAGGTAGTCACAAGAGTCGATTATACACTAAACATGATTTTAGAAATAAGACGTGATCTTAGACTTAAGAAATGATGATACTAAGAACCCTAAAAGTAAGTTATGACCTTAGAGGAGACGATCGATTACGAAACACGTGTACCTAAAGTATCCCACACAATTCTACTTTATCTAAGTTGATCATAACTCTTTAAGCCGTGATCTTAGTAATCCTAGTTGAATACTATATAATTAAATTGAATGAATTACAACGTTAACCAGAACATCCTACTGCAAACGCTAGTGACATATTAATAGGTCAGGCAGTAACTCAGACTGCATCACTGCAACAACATCATGGGACTCGGTACCATTAGGGTCAAGTAATACGGGCCCATATCCCTACTTAGACGGTAGCATCAGAGCAGACTTAGGTCTAAGTTAAGGCAATAGCTACTAAGAAATGAATTATTATAGTATGATAGAAACTAAGTAATGATTCATAAGCATTATAATCAGTATCGCTTAGTAAGAGAATCATACGCAGGAATTTATAGTCTGAAGTTAAGATGTTGAAATTTAGAGTTATTAAGTAGGACGACGATATTAGTCTATTTAGAGATATTGATCGGTAGCAAAAGGCACAAACCGGCTATAACAAGTACAGGGACACGATGAACTGTTACAAACTTTTAGTTAAGTGTTGATTTAGAGAAACGTCGAAGTACTTGACTTGAATTTAGTAGGCTTGAACTAAAATAGATCGGACATGAACAAGTAAAGGTTGCTTTTATGAACTAGAATAAAATTAATGGCTCAAATAACCAAGTAATGAGGTGTAATGGATCAGTGGGCGCGCGGAAGCGTGGTGAATTAGAACACCTGAAGTCGATCAATAATTAGTGTGCCATGCTAGGATTGAACCAATTTAATTTAGAGAAATTTTTTTTATCATGAGTAGGCAAACGTTAGACTTATAAGAAACTGTACATAGGATACCTTATCCGAAAAAGAGGGTGACCTATAGAAATATACGAAATAGTGGATTGATATATTTTTCAAACAGATAAATATTTTATATAAGCACGTACACGAATGTATAACCATATTTTAACAAATACCTTAAAAATGTTGTATTCGGAAATACCTTATTGAGTTTCATTTTTTTTTGATATAGTCTACCAACCTTTACAAGGAAAATTCATTTCAGTACTTGTATATAGGGATGTCAAACGGATAAAACGAATACGGTAACACAGTATCCGTATCCGAATTTGTTTTTGTCTAACTATATCCGAATTCGTATCCGAATCCGGACGGATATTTAGGAAGTCATCCGAATTCGAATTTGTTCGGATTCGAATTCGGTGCCGGATATCCGAATCCGTATTATATCTATTTTAAATTTGTTCGAATATCCGAATCCGGATATCCGAATTCGAAATCAGCAAATTTACAACAGTGGTATACATATTTTCATATATATTTTTTTTTAAATTTTAAAAATAAATATTTTTACATATTTTTTTTATATATTATTATATATTTTATTATATATTTTTATTTAATTTTAAAAATATCTATTCGGATACGGATATTCGGATACGGTAATGACTATACCATATTCGTATTTGTTTTTCTAATACTATTCAGATACGAATTCGAATACGGTGAAACGAATGTACAGCTCTTACCATATTCGATTCGGACAGCCGAATTCGAATTCGGATGTCGGATATCTGGTAAGTTTTGACAGGCCTACTTGTATACTAACATAAAAATTTTAGATCTTTTGACGACCTTAAGAGGGAAAAGCGTTTAAAATGTTGAAGTACTTTTAAAAAAAAATGTATTTAAATTTCTTACACCATATTTCAAATTTCTATTTGTGTTACATCTAGTTTTTTTTAGTCAAAATAAATTGACGACTATTGATATCGGAAGCATTTTATTTACTAAGGTTGCCTAACTTTTGTGAAGACAAGAAGTAGCTTCCAAAAAATATATATATATTTTCTTTTTGAAAGCAAAAGATACGGTATTCGAATCGTTTTATAAAATCTTACATTACCACGTTTTCAACTGTTTTAATGCCATTTCACCAAAATACTATGCGAACAAGTTATATCATCATTTTTGTAAGAGGTCATTTGAAACACCGCTTTGTGAAAACGAGTATATTATTCAAAATCTTGTTTTAAAAAAAAGAATGGTATTATTTTAAAACGACTATTATATTTCAATTTATAGCCACGTAGGTCACGTTTTTATTTGAAGAAAAGTATTGTCCATACACATATTTCGTATATTAGGCCGATGATATTTTCAAAGAAGGGGTATGATCATAGAGTTAGTTCGTAAATATACACGAATTGATTTCGAGGACTTAGTTTGTGTAACAAGTACCATGTGGGCGTACGTCGAGGATATTAGTTTGGTTAATTATCTAAGGGCACGAATCATATATAATGAGTTTAAGAATCCAAAATTATAGACTGCGATAAGTTGAATGATACACTTCAAGTGGTATAAGTGAAAGTATATACATACTAATTATAGAGAATTAAGTCAAGGATGAACCTCTATAGGGATTAGATCATCTTGTGGGATGCTAGCGTAACTAAATTGAATCACATTAGAGTAAAACATATTCTGAAAATACATATAAATCAAGAGTGAGTCTTGTTAGTAAGGCATTAAGTCAAAGATTGTAGTACACCTAAGAACTGATTTATAAAGGTTGCTGATAACCGCAGAGACAAGTAAGTTATAGACCGATGATTAGGTTGTAGAACCATTAGTATGATGACAATACACTTAAGGTTGATTCGATAATCATAGATAGGTTATGTAATGATTTTAATAAGAAAAAGGACAATGAATCAGAAATTACTTGGATGTATACAAGGAATGATTTTGAAGAATTAATTCTATGTCGAAAAAGTGTAATGTGAACACATCAACGTATGCAATGGATGTATAGTTTGATCATTATCTAGGTGGATGAATCAAGTAGAATCATACTAAGTCGTCGATTACACCATACACAAGTTTCGAGGACGAAACTTTTTGTAAGGGGGGTAGGATGTTATATCCAAAAGTTTTAAAAAAAAGAAGGTAAAAATTAATTAAATTAAATAAAAAAAATTTAAAATCTAAAAAAAAACCTATCATTAACTACCCATAACCCCCTCCCCTTGATTTCCGCCCCCACTTCCCCATTATTGCCCCAAATCCCTCCCCCTAACTCCCCAAATTCGGCCCCTCCCTTAATAAAAGATTAAAACCCCCTAATTCACTCTACACACACACGGCAACAAACAACAACATCAAATGAAAAGAAAAGAGAATGTGAGGGGGAAAGGAGGGCTGCGGCAGAGAGGGGGCAGAGAGGAGAAGAGGGAAGAAAAAAAAAGAAAAGAAAAGGAAAGAAAGAGAATTGGTTACCTACACCAAATCCAACCACCGTGTCTAGGAACTCGTCATTTGAAAGGTAGGTTACCCTCCCCTCTGTCGGATTGCATTGGATTCCCTCGCATTCTGTTTCGGAAATAATTTGATTATCATTGCATGTTTATCTTTTATATGTTTATCGCGAATCCTTTATGTTTGTTATGGAAATTGTGTGTTTGACCTTAGATATAGACCACATAGCACGGAAATAGGTTGGAATGGGTTCGGGTTGTCGAAAAACGCGGCGGCCCCCGCGCGCCTTTAAGCGGTGCGTACTGTTCACGCGCCGTCATGTCATCGAAAAACGTCCGGGACGTTAAATGGAGTACAATGGAATTGGTTTGGGGTAAATCGGAGTTAAAACGAAGAAGTTATTGATTTTTGAAGAAATTAAGGAAATTAAACGAAATAAGAAAATTTTTTAAAAAAAAGGGCCAGGCCCCGCGGCTTGCAGGCCTGGCGATTGTCATCCCAATAAACATAAGCTAGATGGAAAAAAAGAAAAAGAAAAAGAGGTGCAGAATGAGCGGGCCGGCTGGAACTCAAAAGCCCAGGACTGAGGAAAATGAAAAAAAAAAGGTCAAAGGGGCCAGCGGCCCAGAGGCCAGCGGGCTGCAATGGTGAAGGCGGCTAGACCGCCTGGAGTTGGATTTAGGGCTGAAAATAATTAGATAGAAAAGGCCTGGTCTTATATGATAAACAACAATCATTACTTAATGGAAAAAGAATAGGATTTGTTATGCAATAGAAAAAA
>AP025072.1:7927970-8155314 GCA_036186865.1 Eustoma russellianum | reverse complement strand
CTGTGCACCGCACGAGGAAAAAAATGAAGAATTTGTATATATTTAACTAATTAAATTGATATTAAAAATGTTTTAAAAATAAGAAAAATTTAGAAATCCATTAATTACATTAAAATACAATAAATAAAAATAGTAGGGGAAAATAAAAATAATTAAATAAAATATTTAAGTGCTTGAAAGCCTAGGAAAACAAAATAAAGTGTAGAAACCTAAAATAAAGTCTAGAAAGATAAAATAACGGTAGAAGATAAAATACAGTAGTGAACCCCACGCAACATAGGGTAACTACGCAATATAGATAATACGCAACATAGAACGAGCATGCAACATAGGACAAACGGAAGTGTGCAAGCGTGACGCATTCATGGCACGAGCATTGCATTTGGCCTATGAGCCGTGTGGCCTGACGAGGCATGTGATGGGTGTTGGTAATAATGGTTACCTTCATCTGATAGGACCCGGGACATGCATAGCATAACATGGAAAAGAATGAGCATAATGTGTGATATTAAATGACTGCGTGTGACACGGAGATAGAAGTGCATGCATCATGAACTTGCGCATTGCATTTATTATTGTTGTGATTATTTGTCTTGTTATTAAGTTGTTTCAGCGGTACGTTTTGGGATACGGGTCGGGTCGGGTATGTGTTATCCCCTTATTTATGCTTTATTTGCTTTATTATTTATTTGTTTATGCTTCATTGCTTTATTTACCTGCACCATGCTTTATGTGCTTTATGTATTACCCGACTCAGTATGTGACAGTCTCTTTTCGGGAGAGACGGGTAACCTACAAGTGACTCCCATCACTCACCCCCCACCACCCCTCCACAGGTGAGCATGACTAAGAGTATATATGTTTATCGAGGTTGAGAAGAGTGAGCTGGGCTCGAGAAGGGATCTTGTTGACCGGAAGCTTGTTCATGGGATAATCAGATAGACCTCCACCTAGGTTTATTGTTTGAATTTAATATTTCATACTTGACTTAGCGGGGACGACGCTTTGTAGTGTTTGTAGTAGGCTACGGCGGGTGCACTGTTCCCAATGCTAGGGCTCGGGAGCGGGGCGCTACAGGTGGTATCAGAGCCGAGGCTCCAGATCCGCCTCGAAAACGCAGGATTAATTAGATCACTTAGACTTAAGCTATGATCTTTTTCTTAAAATGACGATTTTACCCTTAAGCAACAGAATAGGGTTAAGTGATGATCTTAGACTTAAGTTATGATCGGGTTGAGGGGTACAAGGCTGAGTGATCGTTTCCTTACTATATTACGATTATACCTTTAACTTTTAACATGAATTTTGTAAAGGACAGAATTTTCTAAATTACTCCTGAACATTTTCATGCAACCCCTAAGTTGTTAGAAATTCTTAAAATACCCCCTAACTTATCATGTACTTAAATAAACATATTCTCGACCGTTCTAGATTCAAAAAAAAAAGAATGCCAGCAAGACGTGAACAAGTCGGTAATAAAGGAAATACTGGTGAGAAGAGAATAAGGAGATCATCCCAAGCACTTGAAGATGACATAGTTATCATGACCAACACCTTAGCACAGTAACACCAGTTGTTGAACTAGAAGTAACCGCCTCCACCACCACCGCACTCGGACTGGAGATTCTTCGACAAGGAGATGCGGAAGAATGGTGGCACAGCACAACTGACACCATCGATCACTTGGATCTGACCTCGGAATGAGTGCAAGAGGTACTACATGCCGAGAGTACGATCTTCAAGGAATGGTCCTAGATCCACGACGAAAATGTAGATTTAGGCTATGATATTAGAAATTAAGTTACGATTTTACCCCTAAGCCATAATCTTAGACATAAGTGATGCTTTGAACATAAGCGAATAAATATAGGTACTGATCCCAGTTATAAGTGAACATAAGTCACAATCTTAAACATAATAACGATTCCGATTAGGAATTGACCTTGGACATAAGTACTGAAGGTAGTCACAAGCGTCGATTATACACTAAACATGATTTTAGAAATAAGAACGTGATCTTAGACTTAAAAAATGATGATACTAAGAACCCTAAAAGTAAGTTATGACCTTAGAGGAGACGATCGATTACAAAACACGTGTACCTAAAGTATCCCACACAATTCTAGTTTATCTAAGTTGATCATAACTCTTTAAGCCGTGATCTTAGTAATCCTAGTTGAATACTATATAATTAAATTGAATGAATTACAACGTTAACCAGAACACCCTACTGCAAATGCTAGTGACATATTAATAGGTCAGGCAGTAACTCGGACTGCATCACTGCAACAACATCATGGGACTCGGTACCATTAGGGTCAAGTAATACGGGCCCATATCCCTACTTAGACGATAGCATCAGAGCAGACTTAGGTCTAAGTTGAGGCAATAGCTACTAAGAAATGAATTATTATAGTATGATAGAAACTAAGTAATGATTCATAAGCATTATAATCAGTATCGCTTAGTAAGAGAATCATACGCAGGAATTTATAGTCTGAAGTTAAGATGTTGAAATTTAGAGTTATTAAGTAGGACGACGATATTAGTCTATTTAGAGATATTGATCGGTAGCAAAAGGCACAAACCGGCTATAACAAGTACAGGGACATGATGAACTGTTACAAACTTTTAGTTAAGTGTTGATTTAGTGAAACGTCGAAGTACTTGACTTGAATTTAGTAGGCTTGAACTAAAATAGATCGGACATGAACAAGTAAAGGTTGCTTTTATGAACTAGAATAAAATTAATGGCTCAAATAACCAAGTAATGAGGTGTAATGGATCAGTGGGCGCGCAGAAGCGTGGTGAATTAGAACACCTGAAGTCGATCAATAATTAGTGTGCCATGCTAGGATTGAACCAATTTAATTTAGAGAAATTTTTTTTTTATCATGAGTAGGCAAACGTTAGACTTATAAGAAATTGTACATAGGATACCTTATCCGAAAAAGAGGGTGACCTATAGAAATATACGAAATAGTGGATTGATATATTTTTCAAACAGATAAATATTTTATATAAGCACGTACACGAATGTATAACCATATTTTAACAAATACCTTAAAAATGTTGTATTCGGAAATACCTTATTGAGTTTCATTTTTTTGATATAGTCTACCAACCTTTACAAGGAAAATTCATTTCAGTACTTGTATATAGGGATGTCAAACGGATAAAACGAATACGGTAACACAGTATCCATATCCGAATTCGTTTTTGTCTAACTATATCCGAATTCGTATCCGAATCCGGACGGATATTTAGGAAGTCATCCGAATTCGAATTTGTTCGGATTCGAATTCGGTGCCGGATATCCGAATCCGTAATATATCTATTTTAAATTTGTTCGAATATCCGAATCCGGATATCCGAATTCAAAATCAGCAAATTTACAACAGTGGTATACATATTTTCATATATATTTTTTTTAAATTTTAAAAATAAATATTTTTACATATTTTTTATATATTATTATATATTTTATTATATATTTTTATTTAATTTTAAAAATATCTATTCGGATACGGATATTCGGATACGGTAATGACTATACCATATTCGTATTTGTTTTTCTAATACTATTCAGATACGAATTCGAATACGGTGAAACGAATGTACAGCTCTTACCATATTCGATTCGGACAGCCGAATTCGAATTCGGATGTCGGATATCTGGTAAGTTTTGACAGGCCTACTTGTATACTAACTTAAAAATTTTAGATCTTTTGACGACCTTAAGAGGGAAAAGCTTTTAAAATGTTGAAGTACTTTTTAGAAAAAATGTATTTAAATTTCTTACACCATATTTCCAATTTCTATTTTTGTTACATCTAGTTTTTTTAGTCAAAATAAATTGACGACTATTGATATCGCAAGCATTTTATTTACTAAGGTTGCCTAACTTTTGTGAAGCCAAGAAGTAGCTTCCAAAATATATATATATTTTCTTTTTGAAAGCAAAAGATACTGTATTCGAATCGTTTTATAAAACCTTACATTACCACGTTTTCAACTGTTTTAATGCCATTTCACCAAAATACTATGCGAACAAGTTATATCATCGTTTTTGTAAGAGGTCATTTGAAACACCGCTTTGTGAAAACGAGTATATTATTCAAAATCTTGTTTTAAAAAAAAGAATGGTATTATTTTAAAACGACTGTTATATTTCAATTTATAGCCACGTAGGTCACGTTTTTATTTGAAGAAAAGTATTGTCCATACACATATTTTGTATATTAGGCTGATGATATTTTCAAAGAAGTAAGGGGTATGATCATAGAGTTAGTTCGTAAATATACACGAATTGATTTCGAGGACTTAGTTTATGTAACAAGTACCATGTGGGCGTACGTCGAGGATATTAGTTTGGTTAATTATCTAAGGGGACAAATCATATATAATGAGTTTAAGAATCCAAAATTATAGACTGCGATAAGTTGAATGATACACTTCAAGTGGTATAAATGAAAGTATATACATACTAATTATAGAGAATTAAGTTAAGGATGAACCTCTATAGGGATTAGATCATCTTGTGGGATGCTAGCGTAACTAAATTGAATCACATTAGAGTAAAACATATTCTGAAAATACATATAAATCAAGAGTGAGTCTTGTTAGTAAGGCATTAAGTCAAAGATTGTAGTACACCTAAGAACTGATTTATAAAGGTTGCTGATAACCGCAGAGACAAGTAAGTTATAGACCGATGATTAGGTTGTAGAACCATTAGTATGATGACAATACACTTAAGGTTGATTCGATAATCATAGATAGGTTATGTAATGATTTTAATAAGCAAAAGGACAATGAATCAGAAATTACTTGGATGTATACAAGGAATGATTTTGAAGAATTAATTCTATGTCGAAAAAGTGTAATGTGAACACATCAACGTATGCAATGGATGTATAGTTTGATCACTATCTAGGTAGATGAATCAAGTAGAATCATACTAAGTCGTCGATTACACCATACACAAGTTTCGAGGACGAAACTTTTTGTAAGGGGGTAGGATGTTATATCCAAAAGTTTTAAAAAAAAGAAGGTAAAAATTAATTAAATTAAATAAAAAAAATTTAAAAACTAAAAAAAAAATCCTATCATTAACTACCCATAACCCCCTCCCCTTGATTTCTGCCCCCACTTCCCCATTATTGCCCCAAATCCCTCCCCCTAACTCCCCAAATTCGGCCCCTCCCTTAATAAAAGATTAAAACCCCCTAATTCACTCTACACACACACGGCAACAAACAACAACATCAAATGAAAAGAAAAGAGAATGTGAGGGGGAAAGGAGGGCTGCGGCAGAGAGGGGGCAGAGAGGAGAAGAGGGAAGAAAAAAAAGAAAATAAAAGGAAAGAAAGAGAATTGGTTACCCACACCAAATCCAACCACCGTGTCTAGGAACTCGTCATTTGAAAGGTAGGTTACCCTCCCCTCTGTCGGATTGCTTTGGATTCCCTCGTATTCTGTTTTGGAAATAATTTGATTATCATTGCATGTTTATCTTTTATATGTTTATCGCGAATCCTTTATATTTGGTATGGAAATAGTGTGTTTGGCCTTAGATATAGACCACATAGCACGGAAATAGGTTGGAATGGGTTCGGGTTGTCGAAAAACGCGGTGGCCCCCGCGCGCCTTTAAGCGGTGCGTACTGTTCACGCGCCGGCGTGTCATCAGAAAACGTCCGGGACGTTAAATGGAGTCCAATGGAATTGGTTTGGGGTAAATCGGAGTTAAAACGAAGAAGTTATTGATTTTTGAAGAAATTAAGGAAATTAAACGAAATAAGAAAATTTTTTAAAAAAAGGGGCCAGGCCCGGCGGCTTGCAGGCCTGGCGATTGTCATCCCAATAAACATAAGCTAGATGGAAAAAAAGAAAAAGAAAAAGAGGTGCAGAATGAGCGGGCCGGCTGGAACTCAAAAGCCCAGGACTGAGGAAAATGAAAAAAAAAAGGTCAAAGGGGCCAGCGGCCAAGAGGCCAGCGGGCTGCAATGGTGAAGGCGGGCTGGACCGCCTGGAGTTGGATTTAGGGCTGAAAATAATTAGATAGAAAAGGCCTGGTCTTATATGATAAACAACAATCATTACTTAATGGAAAAAGAATAGGATTTGTTATGCAATAGAAAAAAAGGAGATATATATATATATATATATATATATATATATATATATATATATATATATATAAAATCAAAGGAAAACGAAATGGGTGCTGTGCACCGCACGAGGAAAAAAAATGAAGAATTTGTATATATTTAACTAATTAAATTGATATTAAAAATGTTTTAAAAATAAGAAAAATTTAGAAATCCATTAATTACATTAAAATACAATAAATAAAAATAGTAGGGGAAGATAAAAATAATTAAATAAAATATTTAAGTGCTTGAAAGCCTAGGAAAACAAAATAAAGTGTAGAAACCTAAAATAAAGTCTAGAAAGATAAAATAACGGTAGAAGATAAAATACAGTAGTGAACCCCACGCAACATAGGGTAACTACGCAATATAGGTAATACGCAACATAGAACGGAGCATGCAACATAGGACAAACGGAAGTGTGCAAGCGTGACGCATTCATGGCACGAGCATTGCATTTGGCCTATGAGCCGTGTGGCCTGACGAGGCATGTGATGGGTGTTGGTAATAATGGTTACCTTCATCCGATAGGACCCGGGACATGCATAGCATAACATGGAAAAGAATGAGCATAACGTGTGATATTAAATGACTGCGTGTGACACGGAGATAGAAGTGCATGCATCATGAACTTGCGCATTGCATTTATTATTGTTGTGATTATTTGTCTTGTTATTAAGTTGTTTCAGCGGTACGTTTTGGGATACGGGTCGGGTCGGGTATGTGTTATCCCCTTATTTATGCTTTATTTGCTTTATTATTTATTTGTTTATGCTTCATTGCTTTATTTACCTGCACCATGCTTTATGTATTACCCGACTCAGTATGTGACAGTCCCTTTTCGGGAGAGACGGGTAACCTACGAGTGACTCCCATCACTCACCCCCCACCACCCCTCCACAGGTGAGCAGGACTAAGAGTATATATGTTTATCGAGGTTGAGAAGAGTGAGCTGGGCTCGAGAAGGGATCTTGTTGACCGGAAGCTTGTTCATGGGATAATCAGATAGACCTCCACCTAGGTTTATTGTTTGAATTTAATATTTCATACTTGACTTAGCGGGTTTCGTCAACCCTTGTACTTGATTTTATTCTGATGGATTTAATTTAATCAAGATGTTTATTTCTTTAATTATCGTTTCTGCGGAAAATTTCTACGTCAGTTCTGACGTGCAAAGAAGTTTGAACGACGCTTTGTAGTGTTCGTAGTAGGCTACGACGGGTGCACTGTTCCCGATGCTATGGCTCGGGAGCAGGGCGCTACAGGTGGTATCAGAGCCGAGGCTCCAGATCCGCCTCAGAAACGCAGGATTAATTAGATCACTTAGACTTAAGCTATGATCTTTTTCTTAAAATGACGATTTTACCCTTAAGCAACAGAATAGGGTTAAGTGATGATCTTAGACTTAAGTTATGATCGGGTTGAGGGGTACAAGGCTGAGTGATCGTTTCCTTACTATATTACGATTATGCGTATACGTATGAATATATATACATATATACATGTATATGTATATGTGTATATATACATACACATATACGTGTACGTGTGTATATACATACACATATACATTGTAGCGCCCCAGCCCGACACTGTCATCGGAACCAGTGCACCCGCCGTAGTCTACTATGAGAACTACGAAGCGTCAAAGCGGATCAAGCATACATCATCTATGACGTAAGATAAATCAGCGGAAATGTCATAAAATTTAAAACTTCATCGTCAATAATACAACCAGAAAATGCAGCGGAAATAAAAGGTGTTTGTTCATCTAGCTATTATAAGTTCCAGAACAACATTATAACACTGAGTTTCCAAACTTAAAGAAAATAGTCCAGCATCTATCTATTCCCATGTCCGTCATCCCATTGAGCCCACTCGCCATCGTCTTCGATAAATATCAACTCATATTCAGGCTCACCTGAAAAGGAATAGAGTAACTGTTCTTAGCGAAATTATCGCCAGCAAGTAACCCGTCTATACACCTTACGGGATCACACACGACGAGTCACCAGTGTATAAATCATTGTCCAAAATAAGGTGCTCGGGTTAGCAAGTAGCATCTTCATAAGGATTCCTCCAAGCAGATAAAGCACATAAAAGATACACGGATACGAGAATAAACATGTACTAAAACCACATATCATATAAACAAGTCATAAGCTAGCCACGTTTCTTGCATATCAAGTCTTATGCTTCGTGTATCATGATGCATGTACTTCTTTAAAATCACACACAACACCCATGCATATGTCTTCTTTCATAAACATGTCATGCGTGTCACTTCAGAAAACATTTCATCACACTTCATATCATATTCTTCGTGTAGCAGAACTTTATACCCTGTGGGTGATCAGTCCACAGCAAACAAAACTTTATACCCCGTGCTGAAAGGTCCACGTCCCATTGCATATAACTTTATACCCTGTGCTGAAAGGTCCACGGCCCCATTACATACATCATATATCCGTGCTGATAGGTCCACGGCCCCATAAAATACTTTATTTTCCGTGCTGATAGGTCCACGGCCCCGTAACATATTTTATACCCTGCTGTTGATTCACAGATCACGCTTTTATACCCTGCTTTCGCAGGCGTGACTTTTATACCCTGCGATCAACCAGCAGCCATTTTGTCTTTCGAAAACTTTAAACCTTTCTTGTGAACACATGTTCTTTCGCAAAGCAAATCTCAAATCAAATGCAAGTGCCCATGTCACGATGCAGGATGCACATGTAACTTCGTATCAAACATGTAACACACACACACATACATCTTACATATCAAGTATACGGTCTTGCACCTCAAACACTCCATGTTCGTATCTTTCCAAGTCCATTCGTCTTACTAACTCACTCATGATTCAATCTTATTCTTACTTGATCAAACTTACCATCTATACCTCAATTATACCTCAAATACCCTTGCATTTTATGTTCAAAAGAAGTGTATAAAGTTACTACACATACATAAGGCGCCTAAAGGGTCGAAAAGACTTCCAGTATACTTGGAACGCCACTTGAGGCGTCTAAAGTGACATAGAGCGCCTATACTAGGCGTTCGAAGTGTTCGGGGATGTGCCGTAGACATTGAACGCCTACATGAAGCGCCTAATGTGACATAGAGCGCCTAATGTAGGTGTTCGAAGTGTTCGGGGATGCTTCAAGACACATTGAACGCTACATTAGGCGTCTAATGTGACATAGAGCGCCTAATGTAGGTGTTCGAAGTGTTCTGACGGTTCTAAACTGCAGTTTTTCTGTACGGGAAAGCTTCAAGACACATTGAACGCTACATTAGGCGCCTAATGTGACTTGAAGCGCCTAATGTAGGTGTTCGAAGTGTTCTGACGGTTCTAAACTGCAGTTTTTCTGCAGTAACTTCCACCCAACACCTTTCTTCATCAACCCCTTCATGATCAACCCTTCAAGATCCATCTTAGCTTCTGAATTTATCATGCTTATCACACAACTAACATGATTTGATTCTTAAACAAGTAAACTAGTATCCCCTTAACCCTTATATCACCCACAACCTTCAATAGATATCTTCAAACCTTCCAGCCTAACAAGTCTTACAACGATGTCAACATTCATCCTTCCACTCCCTGCAACCACACTCAAAGCATCTAAGGTGTAATCACCAACTTAAGAATATACACAAGGACAATGAACATATCACGTATAACACTCTTGTGGGCATATTTAACAATAAAGATCACAACATAACCATTTTCAGATATTGGCCCAAAGAACATAACTTTACTCAACAACAACAACAATTAAACATATAATAAAGCATTTATCATAGACAAGTCAAAACTACTAATGTGTGATCCGAGTTTTCTCTTTGTAAGAACATAGGGCCTAAAGTATCAAAATTTGCGTAAAGTGTATAGAAAGATTACTTGCTTTGGTTTCTAGTTAATCTTACGGATTTACTGCAGAATTTCAGTAAAGATTGCATCTAGGTTGGCCTTCTTCCTTCCTTTTCCTTCTTCTCTTCTTCTTCTTCCTCTCTTTTCTCCTGCAGGTTTTCTCTCCTTTTTCTCTGTTTTAACCGCCCCCTTATAGGCTGATGGGGAGTTATACTAAGTGTTGTGTAACTCCCCTATCTCTTAGTAGGGACCTTTTTATTAATTTCCCCTAATTACCTTTGATCCTACTTTTAACCCCTTTCTCTTGTTCTTCTATGTTTTATGTAACTAAGTCTCCTAACCTACAAAATTAATTAAGTTGCATTTAAGGTTGACCTCTAAGTATTGAAAATTGCGCTTAAAAGTCACGGGGTATGACATACATGTACAAGTGCATGGGTAAAAGAAGGCAATAAAAAAACTTTGAAGTTATTATGTTTATTTTGACGTCCACCTTCAATTAATTTCGCTATATTGTTTCTCGAACATTACTTACCAAACAAGCCTAGACAATGAACACCTACTTTACTGATAATTGAAGAAATCTACCTGTTCCTAAGAAATCTTGCTGATTTATTAACAAGATACACATTTAAACTGTTACTATTACTTACATAACCATCATGTAAGCTGTATTAGTTACTTGAAATACATATAGAATATTTTGTATAACCATCATGACACTTATTCCATGGTAATGACAATAATAAGAGGAAAGTAGCATAGCGCTGTTACAGCGTCGTATACCATCGATCTATGAACCACAAGATCATGTTTGATCAAATTAGATCATACAATAAAAGGCGTTCCTAGTATGCTAGGCTCCTGTGTTTATACTAAGACGTTTCTAGTATACAATGCTCCCGTATAAATACGAGGGTATGATTTAACGGTTCATACGCCGACGACACGTTACATGTTGGATTTTCTCCTGATAAGATGGCCCATGAGTGCACCTTAAAAATAGCTGGACTGAACTTGCAATAGTTCGAGTTGAGCTAGAACTAAGGCAAGAGCTGGCCTCAAATGTGCATCACAATTCTGTGCTAGCTCAAGTAGTATGGCTTGTGCACATTCACCATATTCTGCTCTATGAGCTTCTATGCTGAAAATCCTTTGCAGCATCCAGAGGGCTTTTTCTTTTGTCCTTGTGTTTCCGGACTCGAGAGTTCGAATGATTAGGATGACACCTGAATTCTTAGCAATAAAGTTACTTCCATTCTCAACAATTTTACCATCCAAGAGTGTTGCAAGGCAGCAAAGGACAGCTTCATGAGCATCCTTCTCATCAGTTCCCAATATTTTGATCAAATGAGGTATCGCGTTCGCCTTCACCAAACAAAATGTGCTAGTGACTGAACAGTGTTGATCATGAACCTCACAAAGAGAATTAACCGAATGAGGAACACAAAACCACCTTGATCTTCTTGAGCCAGTCATAGAGAGTGAATTTTGAGATAATTGAGCAAGACAAGTAGCTGCTTTGCGTTTGGCAAGAGCTGATCCAATTGATAACAACCTCACAAGAGTAGGAATCACTCCATTCTCAACTGCGTAGCGTTGTATATTTTTGTCAGACGGTATGGTGAAACGAATTAGTATCTCTGAAATGGTCTCTGCCAACTCAGCTGATGTACATGTTGCACATTCATTTGTCTCACTCAGGAATGAGATCAAAAGGGGCAGCACCATCGCGTTTTTTAATACGTCGGTTGGCCTCTTGTCATCTGCTGGCAAATTGCTAAGTACTCCAATAGCAGCAGCTTTTGCATCCATAGATGCTGATGAAGTAAGGATATTGGCAATGCTACAAATGTTGGTTTCTCCCAGCTGCTCCATCAATTGTTCTTGGTGGCCCTTGGACAATTCGTACATTAATCGCAAGGCAAGAACCATTGTTTCGGGACGTGTATTATCCATGATGAATGGTACAAGAAACCGAAAAGCTCCTTGTTCCCTCATTTTCCGTCTCACTTTGCTTGCACTAGCATGATTAGCAATTCCATTTAGTGCATTTAGCAAATGCATCTGAATTACCGGACTCGTTAGACTCAACAGAGAGAGCATCTGCTGTGCAACATCATGTTTTATTAAAACACCGTCAACTTGAGCTATCAAGGCTAGAATTGCAGATGCTGGCTCTCGTAGAGCCATTAACACAGAAGTTACTGAGAACAGAAGCTGAAGCAACGGTGGCACAAAACCGCAATTCACCAACCTATGGATGTTTTCCTTTAAGCTACATATCTTCTTCAATGAATTTAAGGCTGATAGTTTAGCCTCAAAGTTTCCAGAAATGAACATGTTGACCAATAGTTCAACAGCCCCTTCTTCTCCAAGGGATGCTTTACTTTGATCAGTTATTTCCATCCTTCCCAGTGCTGTTGCCATTAAAATCTTATTCATGTCTGAACCTGCAAAAACATCACATTGTTCACGTCAACATCAACTTTGGCCAGTATGTGCATCCACATTTGATGATATTATCTATATTACCTTTCTTTAGGTAGTACAATAGAGGATTAAAGTAACCAGCTTCTGCCATGTTGAGGGCATGTTGAGGATTACTTGATAATGAGTCCAATAACTTAGCTGCATCAAGCAATGCAACTTCATCATCACTTCTCAAAATGGAAACCAACATCACAATACAACCTTTAATTCTTCCTATTCTTCTCCTAACATCCGGAATATCGAAAAGGCATGATAAAAGCCCAACTGCTTCCCTTCTTTCCTTGGCCTCGCGCGCTAATGATTTGACCAATACTGACAAGAATCCAACATCTGCCATCCTTTCCTGCAGTCTAGTTGAATGTTAGCCACTAGCAACAACTAGTCGAGGCAGCTATAAACCACTTAAAACAAAATAAGAAATATTCCACCCGTCCCAAAAATTTTGTCATTTGATTTTTCAACAGAGTATACACATTGTGACAGTTGACTTTTCAACCTAGCGTACGTATTCAACTTACCTTGTTTTTGTCACTTATATTGATGAGGCTTCTCAGGATTTGAATGATTGCTAGTCTATCATCAGATTTGGCTGTGCTCAACCGATCACACAGAATCGAGATCAAGCTTTCTTTCTGTACTATATCATCCGTTATCTGGTTCTCACTAATCAACAACTTCAAATCCAAAACGGCATGCCTGAATTCTTCTTCATCCTTACAACAACTAATCTTGAAAGCTACGTCTTCAATGTCCAAAGTAATTTCATTCTCCTCTTCAGTTATCACTGTAATCTCTGTTTCTACATCATTAGTGCTAACTGATCCATGTCCCCAACTCGAACCAAATTTCGCATTCATAATTGCTTTCCGCAGGGCATCAATCTTTTCTATGTTATTTATTGGAACTTCATAGCCAGAAAAGAGTACAAGGCCTAAAGACCTCCCAAGACTTTGTGTCAAGTCTTCTATTTGTTTCGCTGGCGAAGACTGAAAATTCTGGCTATTCATAGCTAATTTTGCTCTGTGATACTCTGCTTCCACTGATTTAACAGCCTTTTGCATTTCTGATGAGCCCATCACTTTGTTGTCTTTCATTTCTTCAAGAAGTGGAGTCAACTTTTCTATAAGAACAGCAAACTCTGCCAAGGCTTCTTCATATCCGTCTGTTGAATCCGAGTATTTCGTCTCAGAAAACGTTTGATCAAGTGATGATCCTCTTTCAGGAAAAGGGTCCCTAGAGATTTCGTATTCTGAGTACATTTTCTTGAAATTCAGCCAAGAATGAGTATTCAGGAGTATTATCAGAAGTATCACTTGGTGGATAACGCGTTTACTTGCTTGTTCAAACTTCCAAGTCTAGAAAGACCAAGTCTAAGAAGACCAGAAATGATTTTCACCCTTTTAACTTCCGTCTAAATAAACATTAAAATTTATAATATGTTGGGTGGACGAAATATGATGGATAAAGCAAAATGACTCACTAAATTGGCTGCGTTTTTTATATTGTGACCTTGTGTTTCTAACACATGGCTATGGTTCCGTCAGATCCCCTCATACACCGTCATAAGCTGGAGTCTCTACGTAATGTTGTTGTTGTTGTTGAGTGGACGAAATAACTTAGGATATCCTAATAAAGATCTTGGCACGAGTTGAGGGCGGCAGAGGAAGTCAAGAGTGAGAACCGAGGCTGAGAAACGTTCTTTGATAACTAGTTAAATACAGACTTTTTTTTTGGGAGAGAGACGTTCAAATCATTTAGGAGAAGTACATACTCTCTAAATATATATATATATATATATATATATATATATATATATATATATATATATATAAAATTCCAATCTTTCTATTGTTGTCTTGAATCCAATCAATCCTACGGATAGTCAGGACATCAGCTTAAGCCTAGATCTTTCCTCCGTTCTTGTTTTATTGAAATAAAAAAGATTCAGTATTTTTTTGAAAAATTGCTGAAATCTCCCCTTTGATATATCGAAAAAGTAATAATCTCGTAATATAAAATCCTCTAATAGAACCGTCTAATAGTATACTAAAACCGACATTTTCAGATATAAAATCCTTAACTACAGCTGTCAAAATAACATGTAAGGTTCGAGCATGGCTTCAAAATCTGAACCATATGGGTCTGTTTGACCGTTAAACACGTCAGAAATGTAGTTCAACTTGGACAAATAGACGATTTCTAACTAACCATTTTAATTCTTGTGAAGAAAATACTGAACTGAAAATAAATAAATAGCAATCTAATAACAGATTTGATAATTGTTGAATAATTGCACTGTAATCAATAATTTTTACTGTTCTATTGATTTGGAAAACCTTGTGCTGGAGTCAAAAAGACAAATTTTGCCAAAGATCACATTCGCTATTGCTGAAGTCACATAAGCAGCTCAGAATTTTCAAACACCTCAAAATAATTAATTTTAGAACATGTTTTGTTAGCGGTTAGGACGTAATCTTTTAAGAACTTTTTCTTTGATAATATCAACTTTGCAATTGGAGAAAGACACATTATTCCCTATGACCTGTTTTTTTCCGTCTCCAGATAAACGCTTGACAAAGTTGAGGATGTATCGGATGAAAACTCTGCCTTGAACAATAAAACCCACACAGATTTAACTCTGATAACATCTTATATGTTGACGATCGAAGCTGGATAAGGAGAATCCAGCCATTTTTGCGGAAAAACCGATGCAGTTTATTCCGACTGCTTAAACCCGAGGTTGGAGTGGCCCCAAGGCCTAGAACAGAACGAGATGGCCCGTCAAAATTAAGTTGCTTTGTTGCAGAGGTCAGAAGATTAGGTGCAAGCGGTTAAGAGAGAGAATTGAAGGTCGATTGAGGCTAGGTAGACAGGAGAGGAAAGAGAAGAAAAGGTGAAAAGAGAAGAGATATTATCAGTAGAAATCAGACAATTGATGGCGGTTGGAAGTGGTGGTGGTGAGGAGACAGAAAAGTAAAGTTGGGCACGTGAACATTTTTCTTAGAGATGGCAGTTTTTGAAATCTCAATTTGTTAACAGGAGGAGTATTATCCGACATGGTTTTGGGTTTATAGCCTAATCTATAGGTGTTAGGGTTGGTATGCATCCTAGCATACTAGTTGCTTTAAGTAGGTCAAGTATATACTTTTTTTTGTTAAATGCAAATTTCATTATAACCAGATAATCATGACATCCAATGATGCATCCTTACAATTTCAACAAATCGACATGGAGGTTAGCAAAATAGCAAAACAAATTCTACATTGGTCCCCAGGACATAGTCCAACTAGTTCCGGGCAGGGGTTCTCGAAAAGAAGTTCAGGGGTTCAATTCTTGCCAAAGGCAAGAAAGCCCCTTCCTAGCAAGTGCATAGTGTGAGAGCTTCTTGGTCTGTAGACTTGCCTGCAGTGCTGGGGGGCTCCTAATGCAGACTACTGTATAAATGACCAAGCTCCTGCTAGCGGGCCATTGGGTACCTGATTTACCTCCCTATACTACCTTTGAGACTCGGTGTGACAGGGACCCTTACTGGCTGTTATGCCCCGCACCCTCCGTAGATTAATCAAAAGGCAAAGAAGGAATCAAAAGGAGTTTAATGATAGTCAACGGAAATAAATTAGGCATTAAGTATGAGGATTAATTAGAAATTAATGAGAGGATTGAATATTAGAATTAAATTGTATTTAATTTTTGAATTAAATAATAAAGGTTTATCTTTTAAGATAAATAAGATAATAGATATAATTTAGAAACTCCAAATTTCCCCCTTCCCATATAAAAAACTGACAGAACGTCAGTTTTCTCATTACGCAGAGAAAAACTGACGCAGCCTCCATCCCCATAGGCGACATTGGCATTCACAAACCCTAGGCAAGGATTTCTTCAAGATCCATCCTTCAATCTTCGTCCGATCTTCCTTCGTTCTTCGAGTAATCAAAGGCAAGTAACTTTCTTATAAGTTCCTACGATTTGTGAAAGAAAACTGGCCTATTTTGTTATCAAATTGGATCACCATGCAGTAGTTTCGTTATGTGATTATTTGCAGATGATCTATGTGTTTTGGTTTCAAGATTTGGGCGATGTATATGAAAAAGCATTTGTTGTTGTTGTTGAGTATGTGAAATCCTGCAAATCCCTACCCCTTGAACCCTTCTTGTTGTGATTTCGTTGCTGCGTAGATTTGAGGGAAAAAGGTGGGATTTTTGGGATTGATGAGGTTGGAGAAAGGGCGTGCTAGGCTTGGATTTTGGTTGCGATGTGCTTAGCGTTTGAATCTTTAGTTTAAGCATGAATGATAGCAGGATTAGGCTTGAATGAAATGGGATGAAATTGGGATCAGGTTGGTTGATGGTTTTGCAGAAATTCGCAGATGAAACTTGGAGGAAACGCTGACATCGATCGATCGATGTCAGAGATCGATGTCCTCTGAAGGACATCGATCGATCGATGTATAGGTGAGCTGAGAGATCGATGTCCACTGACGGACATCGATCGATAGATGTGGGGAGAAGTTGAGAGATCGATGTCCACTGATGGACATCGATCGATCGAAGTAGATGAGGGTGAGAGATCGATGTCCACTGATGGACATCGATCGATCGAAGTAATAAAGGGCTGAGAGATCGATGTCCTCTGATGGACTTCGATCGATCGATGTGAGGGTATGAAGTCACATCGATCGATCGATGTGAGGGAATGAAGTCCATCAGTTTTGTGAGAAAATAGAGGAAGAAAGAGGGAAGCTCGGGGAATCTTTGGGTAACCTTAGCGACTCCTTAAGACCTGATTAGAGGTAGTCTAAGTCTTGGGAACATGACTTAGGATGGTGAATCAAGTTGGTGAGTTCGAAGGGGTTTTCGAACCGGATTTCAATGAGGATGACTTAGGAGGGTTAGGAGATGAACGTACGAGGTGTTTTAGAGTTCAATGAAGGAAGGAGAGGGATACTCGCATTGGTTGTGAACTTTAGAATCGGGACTAAGTATTGACGAGTTTGTTGAAGCCTAAGTTTGATGTGTAAGTTAGTATCTTGTGTGTTGCTTATACTTGCGCATGTGAATGTGAATTGCATACGAGAACGAGAAATGTGATTGAAACGAGGAGTCTTGCATCATGGCACTTGCATTTGCATATTGATTTGAAAAGAGATGTGCTTCGGCGCAGATTTGCGAAGGTGACCTGCAATGTTAACCGGGATGGAAATCTAAGCCGGGGTGCATTGTAGGGCACAAAAGACTGTAACGTTAACCGGGATGGAAATATAAGCCGGGGTGCGTTATAGGGTATAAAGTCTTCTGCAATGTTAATCGGGATGGAAATATAAGCCGAGGTGCATTGCAGGGTATTACGAGTCTGTGATGTTAATCGGAATGGAAATATAAGCCGAGGTGCATCACAGAGCATAACGAGCCTGTAACGTTAACCGGGATGGAAATATAAGCCGGGGTGCGTTACAGGGTAACGAGTTACGAGACCGGACATTGTGACATGCATTGCACTGATTTGAAAAGAAATGGCTCATGCATTTGCGAGTGTGTAGTGTAGTGCATATTTTGACATGCATCACGAGAGTCGTTGTGGTATGGATGTGCGTGGTATTTGATTGTCATTGGTTGGTTAATTGCGTTCGATTTGCAATACTGGCTATTACGTGATTCGTTTATTTATTGGAAGTTTTACAAGACATGTGCCCCACAATTCTCTTGAATTATGTATTACTCATGTCTTGCCATGTGTTGATCCCGTATGTCTTATAAACGGGTTACTTGCCAGCGTTTTCGCTAAGGGTACTGCCTTTGTCTTTGCAGATGAACCTAGTTACGACATGATTTTCATTGAGTACGACGGCGAGTGGGCAGAATGGGATGTTTAGACCGTGTGGAGTGGATGGATTACTTAGATTCTGTCATTTCTGTTTCTTAATTCATTTGGGATTTTAGATGGCTGCGACCATATACAGTTCTTTTGGTATTCACATTGTTTTTTTGACGTACTGCATTGATGGTTTAGATTGACGTGATATGTTTCCGCGCTTATTTCTCTTACGTCATTGATGATGTGTATTCGAGAGATGAGACGCCTTGTAGTCTTTTGAGTAAGCTGCGACGGGTGTACCGGTTCGGATTTCGCTGTCCGGGTCGGGGCGCTACACTGGCTGGGGTTCAACCTTTTTTAAGTATACAATGTATGTGTATACCTAATTACATCAAAAGAGGGAATGTTCTAAACATAACCCTATAAACATGGGACTTAATACCATAAGAGATAGCTTTGGCGTCAAATGATGCATCTTCAAAAATTGCCTTGTTCCTTCCAGTCCAGATGAAGCAAACAGTTGCAGCAAGTGCAACTTTGATTGCTTTAGCACTTATGCCTTTCCTTTTAATCCATCCTCTGCCCAAGCCAAAACCTGCTTAACAGTTGTGATTGTGCTGGGACGTTTAACCAAATCTTAACATCTTGCCATACCTGGATTGTCTTCTCATAATTGAAGAAAAGGTGCTCTATTGTTTCATCATGATTTTTACATAAACTGCACTTTTTGCCTTCAACAAAATATAACCTATCTTTGGTTGGTGTCTTTCCAAGCATTAATATCCATAGTTGAAAGGAGTGTTTAGGCATGATAGTAGAATCCCAAACAACCTTAAACCAATTCACCTTCTGCCTCTTGATCCGGAGATAGTTGTATGCCATTTTAGTGTTCATTCTGTCACCAAAACACCAGGAGGTAAGTGTTCTGATTGCAGCAACTTGACTTCCTTCTTTCATCATGATTTGATCCCTTATGTCCAAAATATTTTTCAGCAATGGTGAGTCATTCTTATGCTTGTTTCTGAGCCAAAAGCCATTGTCTAATTTATATTTATGCATTATCCATCGTGTCTAGAGGGAGAATGTTTGCATAAGAGAGTGGCATTCCAAGATTTAAGCTGGAAAACACCCAGACCACCTTCTTGTTTTGGGCAACAATTATTTTTCCAAGCAACAGCAGCCTTTTTATTCCCCAAGATAGACTTACCCCACAAAAAGTGTAGACATATTCGATCCACCTGAGCCATGACTGTAGCTAGAATTGATAATGCCCCTAGGCAGAAGCAGTTGATACCTTGTAGGACTGTTTTGATAAGTTGCAACCTCCCAGCATGTGAGAGAGATACAGAGTTCCAGATGCTGACCTTGTCCATCAGTTTACCAATATACTCAGCATAATGTGTAGACTGTAGTTTGTAACCAGCAATGGGCACCCCCAAGTAACGGAATGGCATGTAACCTATAGAGTATCCAGTGAGATTATGAAATTCTTGCACTTCAGCTTCACCCAATCCCACACAAAATATTTGAGATTTGTTTATGTTGGCTTCCAGTCCTGAACACACTCCAAAATATTTTAAGCACCTGAAATAATTTTTACTGATCTATAATCACCTTTTAAGAAGAGTGATAAGTCATCCACAAATGCTAGATGTGTGATGCCATATGTAGAACACTGAGGATGGAACTTGTAATTAGTCTCAGACTGGACCTTTCTTAAAATCCTTGAAAGGTATTCCACTCCAATGACAAAGAGGAAAGGAGATAGGGGGTCTCCTTGCCTCAACCCTCTTTGTCCTTTGAACCAGCCAAAAGGTGCACCATTGATACATATCGAAAATGAGGTAGATGAAATAAATTCCATAATCCAATGAATGAACATGGTTGGAAATTTGAGATGTGTCAGCATATCCTCCAGGAATTTCCAACAGATAGACTCAAATGCCTTTCTAATATCAATCTTCATCAAGCACTTTGGTGTTGTTTTCCTTTTACCGTATTCTCTGATAAGTTCTTGTACCAAATAAATGTTCTCCATCATTGATCTACCATTTAAGAATCCTGTTTGAGCTTGATCAATGATATCTCCCATTACTGATCTGAGCCTGTGGCCAATAACTTGGAGATGATTTTGTATATGATGTTGCAACAAGTTATTGACCTATAATCCTCTACTCTTGTGACATTTGTTTCTTTAGGGATAAGAGTAATCAAACCATGATTCACTTGCTTAAGGAGCTTGCCTTTCTGAAAGAACTATTGGATGGCATTGATAACATCTTCTCTCACCACCTCCCAAGCTTTGATAAAGAAATAGGAGTTATAGCCATCCGGACCTGGTGACTTCTTGCCAATGCTGTGAAGGGATTGAATAATTTCATCCTTTGATATAGGAGCAATGAGAGAAGCATAACCTTCAGCAGATAGGGTCAGCCTAAGTTGGATAATATCAGTTGAGATGGGGGATACCTCCTTCACAGTTCAAAGGAGACTTTTATAAAAAGAGATGAATTGCTCTCCAATCTGCTCAGCTGAAGAAGTCATGTAGCCATCATTTGACATTACAGCATTGAGATTTTGTCTGGGTTTGTTCCTCCTGATTAATGTCTGAAAAAACTTGGTGTTTTTGTCACCAAGAATAATGTAGTCTCCTTTAATGAGCTGGGCCAGGTACAATCTTTCAGCTTCCTTGATGTTGTATGTGTTGAACTTCTATTGTTTTAGCCTATTACTCTACTCCACTAATGGTTGATTTTGATTATGACATTCTTGCATCTGTTCCAACTCCAGTTCAGCTCTAACAGCTCTAGTAGAGATGTGAGAGAATGATTGCCTGTTCAGATCCTTGAGATGCTGTTTAAGGGCCTTTAATCTTTTGCATAAGATATACATACGTGTGCCAGCAACATTCAGCCTCCAGTGTGAATAAACAAGTTCCAAAAACCCCGAATGTTTAGTCCACATGTTAAAGAATTTGAAAGGAATCTTTGTCTGCTGTGTATGCTCTTGTAAATTAAGGATTCCTGGTGAATGATTCAAGATGCAACCAGAAGACCTGAAGTGCACACCAGCTGATGCATAAGTCTCTAAAAAAGCACTGTTGGCCATCATTCTGTCCAATTTAGACTTCACAAGTTCACCTTCCCATGTATATCGACACCCAGTGTATGACAATTCCATTAGCCCAGCATCGAGAAAACATTTTAACTGATCCTTGATTTCATAGAGAGTCACAGGCCTACCCCCAATTCTTTCATCATCTTTAAGTACACAGTTGAAGTCCCCATCACAGTCCAAAGGGATTGCAAGTCTGTACTTTGGGCAGAAATATTATCCCATAGTCTCCTTCTATCTACGACATAATTATATCCATAAACAAATGTAATATGCAATATTTTACTAGAAACTAAGCTCTTGACTTCACAAAAAATGTACTGCGCATCAAGACTGATCACATTTAGGGCCACAGAAGCAGGCTTCTAGACCAGAAGGATTCTTTTGTGTGGACAGTGTTCAAAATTATGCACAAAATTCCAATGCTTAAACTTGGTAAGCATAAGCTTATCAAGTCTAGCACTGTTAAGCTTAGTCTCCATTATTCCAAAAACATCAAGGTGGTGCTTCTTAACAAAGGAAAAAAGTCCATTTTGTTTCAGGGGATGGTTGCAACCCATTATGTTCCAGAAACCAACAATCATGTTATTGCTGATGTGATGTTACCTTCCTTACCCCTGGCAAAGCCATCTTGTTCTATGACTTTTCCCTCTGTCTGCCTTCTCAGCTCTTTTATTTGCCATTGCTTTGGTCTTTGATATAACCATGGTGAATCCATCCTCTTTGCTTAGTTCTTTGATTCTTTCTTCATGATATTCTTTGTATACATCACCTTTCTGATGCTCATGTACCAAAATGGTGGTATGTTCTATTTCAGATGACTTTTTGTTGCTTTGAGTACCTCCTGGTGTTTGTATGTGATGTTCATTTGAAACTTGGAGTTTGATTCTGGGTTCTAAGAGTACTCTTTCACCTTCCGTTGTTTATGATGTTGTCTACTCTGTGTCAAGTTGGAATGTTGTCCCTTGTAACCAACCAGTTGTCTTTTGGCCTCACTTCTTTTTGGAATCACAGTAATATCAGCCGTTTGCGGTATGCCACCATCAACAAATTCCTTGTGCAATGCTGCGTCATGTACAAGTTGCCTGCACATATGGCAGTATAGAGGATATTGAGAAATATGTTTGAATAATTTTCAAAGACATGATTTTAAGTGGTGAATGCTTAAAAATGTCACACATGATGTTATACGTGATTAAAAGTTGAAAAATTTGACATCGATCTCTCAGGTAGGTGCACATCGATCGATCTATGTACATAGATCTCTCACATCGATCGATCTATGTAAGGAAGTGAAAGTTCAAGACCTTACTGTGAGACATCGATCTCTAAACCTGAGACACATCGATCGATCGATGTACATCAAACCCTCACTTCGATCGATCGATGTAGGTCAGAGACAAAACCTGAACCTTACTGTGAGACATCGATCTTTCAAGCTGAGGCACTTCGATCGATCGATGTCTATGGTTTTTAGAAATAATTTTCTAAAATGTGATAAAATGGTTGTTTTCATTTGTATATGATTTATACATGTTTATTATGTGATTATTATGTGTTTTGGTGATTTTAAATGTCTTGTGACTAACATGCCTTGGAAGTTTCTACAACTTACCAAAAAGGGCAAAATTGGTATTTTGAGTTTTGTAGGAACGTCATATGGTGAAAATATTTCAAGGGTGAACTATTATACCATTTATCAAGGCAAAGGTGTTATAATATTCATTTCTGACCATCGGGGTCATTTCTGGAGTTTTCATATACCAGGGGTATTTTGGTCATTTTACCACCGAGGGTATTTTTGGTATTTTCACTCAAGGAATCTCTTGAGCATATTATTATCTTCATTCTGGATCTGATTCATTATTAACTTGAAGATAATATGGTGATTCTTTATCTCATTCTCTCACATGATGGTATTATTGACTATATCGGGATATGTGACGATTTGAGATGTCACATTCTATTTTTTTATTGAAGACCTTCTTATGTATGTTATAAGAGCATATTTATCATCATTATTTAGAGGTGTCAAATGTGTTAAAGTTGTGGAAATGATCACGACATATAAGAAGAAATATTGGGAATTTCGGTGTTTCACGTTGACATAATTTTGTCAACTATTATCCATTTATTTCTTCTTCAAAAATTTGAGTTGCTACACATATTGGTATGCTCAAAAACTTGTATGAGCAGGTGGATGTGATACATTATTCATTTTATGAGTTGGTGACAAATGGACAAATCAAAAAGGAGCTAGTTGGCAAAAATTGCCGACTTGTAAAAAATTCAAATGTAGCCAAATGGCTACTTGGTCATTATGGATATTTTTTAACAGATTTTTGAAGTCAAATGTAGACTTCACATGTCCTATTCTTGTGCTTGAAGTTGAGGGTATTTTGGTGGTATTATTCTCTCTTATTATCTTCAATTTACAAAGGATTATTAAGGATATTATTTTTTGGAAATTTGAAGTAGCCAACGGCTACTTGTTGATGGAGCTGATTTTTCTTTGAATTTGTCAAATGCCCACATGCCTATTATCTTGCCAAAAAATTGAGAAGATGATGGAGTTGTTATGGTCATATTATCTTCACATTTTCAAGATAATTCCAAGACTATTTTTAGTTTAAAAAATTGGCCAAATGAAGTTGCCAATGTGGACCAATTATGTTGTCTTATTTTGCCAAGTGTACAAGGCCAACCAACGATGAGAAGACATTTGGATTTGATGATGAAGATAGTGACACATTGGAGTTCTTATCTCCAAGGCTCAAATCACACTATAAATAGAGGCAATGGTGAAGAAGATGAAACACACTTGAAGCTCACAAGCATTTGTTGAATTGTCTAGCTATCATCTTCTTGTTATTGTTGTTGTTCTTGTTCCATTCTTTGTAACAAAGGCGTTCTTGTTGTTTTTGTTGAGCTACAAGCCTCTTGAGCTTCATTTGTAATATTGATTTGCCATTTCTATAAGTCTATATCAATAGGTTGTAGAGGTGTTGCAACTAAGCATTGCATAGAAGGTGATTATCCAAGTCTTGAGTAGGGTTGGTGTATAACCCAAGGATCAAGCTTGGTTCTTGTTGTAAGGTGATTCTTTGCATAGTAAAATCCAAGGAAAGATGTTCCTTAGAACTGGAGTAGGTCACATTGACCGAACCAGGATAAATCCTCGGCGTTCTTGTCTTGTTTCTTTATTTCTTTTTTCTTCCCGTTTTTACTGCAGTTTTCACACAACTTTGCACACTTTTGAAAAAAATAGCTAAACACTTTCAAAATTCGTGATTTTTGGTGGAATTATACTATAGACTGTTAGCTTTCATTTGCAAAAAGAATCACTCGATTTGAGCAAGAGAAAGTTAGTCTTTTAGTCTTTGCAAGATAACTTTCAGTCTGAAGGGGATTTTCACAAAGGGTTGTAGTGTAATTTCTGCTAACCACTATTCACCCCCCCTCTAGTGGTGTTTATTGCAGGTGCATGATTCAACAATTGGTATCAGAGTGGGGTTTGCACCACTCAAAGAGCAGCACATGTCTACTAATGGTGGTCGATTTTCCCCCTTAATGGTCTTCAATTGTCTTCTAAAATTGAAGAGGGATTAACGTGTGATTGTATCGTAATTATTTGACTAGAATTTGAGCACATCGTTTCCGTTTTTTATAGAATTTAAAGTTCATTACAAGGGTGCCAAGGTGGACCAATCAACAAGTGACAACTAAGCAAGACCAAGTCATCCTTCCAATCATATTGCACCAAGTAAGCAAGATTGTATCATCTCTTACACAAGGCAATCTTCCAATGACATTAAAGAAAATTCTCAAGGAAGTAAGTAAGCCCTAGGGGGCGGCCAAAGTGTAATAAAAAGGGAAGATGGTGCATGACAAGGACAAGCAACAATTCATATTCTCTCTAGTGCGAAAAGTTAGACTACTCTCTTCTTCTTCTTAGTATCAAGTCTATCATTCATATATTCCAAATATTATATAGGCTTTGGGTATACCACCTATACATGTTCATTTCTTGTAAAAGATTAATAAAAGTGTGATCAACCCTTCATTCGATCGGTGGTGGTGTTCGTGATGGATTTGCTTGATTGTTTTGATTGTAAAAGGATGGAGTTAGTGTTTAACTCCAGTCACCCTTATGGTAAGGTGTTTGTTGTGTTTAGTGATAACCGAAGAAGGTGTCCTCGAAGACTGGAGTAGGTTGTTTTAATCAAACCAGTATAAAATTCTTGGTGTTCTTACTTTTCAGTACTTTACTTTCAGTTTCCAGTTTTCCGCATCGATTTCATTGCAACGGTAAAAATAGTAAACGATTTACGAAAATTGTTTACCTTCCCCAAACCCTAACGATAGCCTATACAAAGCCAAGGAACAATTACTCTTTGTAGCCTGCTTATCTCAGATTAAAGGTACATACTATGGCAATAGTTTGTCACAAAGGTGAGTTGGAATGTATGTCCACTCAACGCCCTCCTCTTTTTGATGGCAATAATTTTGTTCATTGGAAACTAAGAATGAGGCTATTCTTGATGGCTATAGACATCGATTTATGATCTATAGTTGAAGATGGGCCGTACATTCCAATGAAAGTTGTACAAGTTAGTGGAGTTACTCAAGAAGCTGAAAAATATAAAAGTGAATGGACATCGGAAGATAAAAAGAAAATATCAATGAATGCAAAAGCTATGCAATTACTCTTGAATGAACTTACGACTTCTGAAGCAGGATATGTTTCAAATTGCACAAGCGCACACGACATGTGGAAATCACTTGTATTAAAGCATGAAGGTACTAGTGGTGTTAAAGAATCAAAAATAAACATGCTTATGACTGAATTAGAGTCTTTCAAAATGTTGCCAAACGAATCCATAACATCTATGGATTTGAGGATTACTAACATTTTTAATGCCCTTGAAGCTTTAGGCAAATCGTTCTCGAACAATGAAAAGGTTCAAAAGGTGCTACAAAGCCTTCTTGCTGAATGGGATCCAAAGGTGACTGCAATCGAGGAGACAAAATCAATCACAAAAATAGACGAATTGATAGGCTCACTAATAGTATATGAGGTAAAACTAAACCAACTCAAAACAATTGAAACGCATACAAATAATGATGATAGTAATACTGATACTGAATTAGATGATGACTTGATATTAATAGCGAGAAAACTTAGAAAGTTTTTCAAGCGTCCTAATAGGAATAGACAACGTTCTTCTTCTTCTTCTTCTCAACCTAAGAAAAATAACACTAACAAATGGTATAATAAAGAGTTAAAACTGTTATGAATGCGGTCAAAAAGAACATATTTCATATGATTGTCCCACGAAGAAAAATAATAATAATAACAACAATAATAAACAAGCCAAGGACAAGGAGGCACAAATGACAAAGACAAATGAGTCTAAGGTAAGGAAAGGGAAACGAGCAATGAAGATGAGCACATGGAGCGACTCATCCGACTCAGAATCCGAAACTGAGGAAGCTCAAGTCTGCTTCGTATCCAACAAGGTATGTTCTTCATCTGATAGTGATTCTGATAGTGACATGACATTTGATTAAATGTATGAAGAATTCTTAAAAATGCATGCTCACTGCAAGAGGCTCTCTAAAGAAAAGAAGAAACTAATTGAAGAAAATAACATGTTGAAGACGTCCAACTTGGAATTTTCCGATCAATTAAAACCTTTTAAACAAGAGTCTACTAATACTCTTGATTCTTTAGAGAATAAAATTGAATCATATAGGAAAGATGAACAAAAGTTAAAAACAGAAAATAATATGTTAAAGTCTAAGTTGGAAAGTTGTGAACATGAGATAGTACAACTTAAGTCTTCTAAACTTAACTTAGAAAAAATGTTAGAACAATTTAAATCGGGTGCTAATATGTTAGATACACTAATCTCATCACAAAAGTATGGAAATGATAAAACCGGCTTAGGCTATAAAGAAGAAAATGTAAAAGTAGATAAAAAGACTAAGTTTGTCTCATCTAGTACAAAGTTGCCGTATAATACAACAAAATCAACTTTGCCTGCTACATCTTCTTCTACACCTTCTTCTACTTATACCAAGGCAAAATTACAACACACACCCACAAATATACACATGCATAAACATACATCTAGGCCAAATTTTGCATCTAGACAACCTAGAAATTATGCCTATATATACGAATACAACTAGAAAGAATAAAATGCATCCAACTTATTATGAACCTAAGTATAGGCAACACTTATATAAGTCTTATAGAAATGCCTACGAACACACTTATATAGCGCCATTCAAGAAATTAAATCGCATGCCTTATACATATTATAGAAATCGGCCATCATATAATGATTATCAACCATGGCGCAACATGTATAACAATGCATCTTCAATTATGTGGAATGATCATCTATATGCTAATCCTTCGTATTTTCCAAATTATAATCATGCTAAAAATGTGCCTAAAAGGTATGTTCAAGTTTGGATACCTAAGGGATATCTAAACAAGAATAGTTCCCCTAACATTCAAGGACGCAAATAAAGGGTACCTAAAACTTTGTCTCCATTGTAGGACAAATGCAAGGAATGCAAGAAGGAGGCAAAGTCAAAGAATCTAAAAACTAAATGGTTTTTAGATAGTGGATGTTCGAGGCATATGACGGGGAACCCCAAACTATTCACCGAACTTGAACATATTGATGGTGGAAAGGTGACATTCGGTGACAACAACAAAGGAAAAGTTGTTGGAAAAGGAACAATCGGGGACCCAAACACATTTCAAATACAAAATGTGTTGTTAGTAAGCAATCTCTCTTATAATGTACTTAGTATTTCTCAACTTATAGATTGTGGTTACAATGCCTCTTTTCTTCCCAATTCATGTGATATAATAAATGAAAAAGAAAAAATAGTTTTAAAAGGAAATAGAGATGGTAACATTTATACTCTTACCTTAGATAATATGTTAGATGCTAAGGTTAAGTGTCTAATATCACATGACTTAGATGTAAATCTATGGCATAGAAGATTAGGCCATATAGGAATTTCAACCATTAAGAAATTATCTAAGAAGAATTTAATTAGAGGAATGCCTAAGTTAGACTTAGATAATTTTCAAATGTGTGAAACATGTATTAAAGGAAAACACACTAAAGAAACATTAAAACCGAAACATAAAGTGAGTACTAGTCATGTACTAGAATTGCTTCACTTAAACTTATTTGGTCCAAGTAGGACAAGAAGTCTAGGTGGACACTACTATGTGTGTGTCATAGTAGATGATTACTCACACTACACATGGATATTGTTCTTAACACACAAAGACGATGCTCCATTTAGCAATCGAAACTCTTATTAAGCAACTTGAAAACATTTATGAAGAAAATGTTAAAAGGATTAGAAGTGATAGAGGTGGAGAATTTAAAAACAAAGACGTAATCAAATTTTGTGAACTATATGGAATTAAACATGAATTCTCACCACCTAGAACACCACAACTCAATGGAGTTGTTGAACGTAAAAATAGAACAATTCAAGAAGTTGCTAGGACAATGCTTTGTGAAAATAAATTACCTAAATATTTATGGGCTGAAGCTGTTAGTTGTGCATGCTATATTATAAATAGGCTTACTATTAGAAAAAATTAAATAAAACGCCTTATGAATTGGTAAACAATAGACAACCTAAGATAGATTATCTTAAAGTATTTGGATGTAAATGTTTTGTGCTGAACACTAAGGATAATCTAGATAAATTTGAAAAAAGGTCTATTGAATGCATATTTGTTGGGTATTCAACTAACTCAAGAGTATATAGGTGTTATAATCTTGCATCTAGAAAGATAATTGAATCCATATATGTAAAATTCAATGAAAGTGCATGCTTTGAAGGTAGTGATAAAAATCAACATAAACAAGAAAATAATGTTGAAAATATGTTTGATGATGATGTATTACTTGAGCCTGTACTTGATCATCTAGAACCAACTCCCCCTGAACAAGACATGCATGAACCCTTAGATGAAATAAATCAAGAGACTTTGCAATTGGAAGATAATACAACTAATGATCCAATTACATATGATAATGTTCACACTAATAAAACATTTGAACAAGATGAGGGTGAACCTAGTCAATCTAGGAATTGGTGGCATCCTAAAGAATTAATCATTGGGGGATCCAAGTGTTGGGGTTAGAACACGAAGAAACATAAGTCAACTTGAAGGACATAGCTTAATCTCACAATTAGATTCTAAGAATGTAAATGAAGCCTTAGGTGACATATCATGGATAGAAGCCATGCATGAGGAATTGAACCAATTCACAAGGAACAACGTGTGTGACTTAGTACCTAAACCCGAAGACAAGTCTATAATAGGAACTAAATGGGTATTTAGGAATAAAATGGACGAACAAGGAAATATTACGAGGAATAAGGCTAGGCTAGTCGCAGAAGGGTATAATCAACAAGAAAAAATAGATTATGAAGAAACCTTTGCACCCGTTGCACGACTAGAAGCAATTAGATTGTTACTTGCTACTGCAAGTCTAAGTAATATTAAACTCTTCCAAATGGATGTCAAGAGTGCATTCTTGAATGGATACATCCAAGAAGAGGTGTTTGTGAAACAACCTCCTGGATTCGAAGATCCAAAGAATCCTAACCATGTTTATAAACTTAAGAAAGCTTTATATGGTTTAAAACAAGCTCCAAGAGCTTGGTATGATAGATTTGCAAACTTTCTCATTGCAAATAATTATCAAAGGGGAACAATAGACAACACATTATTCCTAAGAAGAAAAGGTAATGATTTATTAATAGTTCAAATATACGTAGATGATATAATCTTTGGTTCAACCAACCCTACCTTAGTAAAAGACTTGGAAGAGTGTATGAAGTCAGAATTTGAAATGTCAATGGTAGGAGAATTGAAATACTTCTTAGGGCTTCAAATTAAACAAACCCCTCAAAGAATCCACATTAGCCAACTTAAGTATGTCAATGATATGATTAAGAAGTTTGGCTTTGAAGAGTTGAAACCTACAACTACCCCATGAGTGTTAGCACCAAACAAGATAAGGATGAAAATGGTAAACCTTTTGATGACACACTCTATAGGTCTATGATTGGATCACTGTTATACTTAACCGCATCAAGACCTGACATCATGTTTAGTGTGTGTATATGTGCTAGGTTTCAATCTTGTCCTAAGGTATCATATTACAATGCAGTGAAAAAGATCTTTAGATATCTTAAACACACACCTCACTTAGGACTTTGGTATGATAGAAATGCTAAGTTGGAATTACACGCATATAGTGATGCTGATTATGGTGGTTGCAAGTTAGATAGAAAATCCACTAGCGGTACATATCAATTCATAGGAACCAACTTGATCTCTTGGTTTTCTAAAAAGAAAGCTAGTGTAGCTCTTTCTACCACTGAAGCCGAGTATATTGCTTTGAGTTTATGTACTACCCAAATACTTTGGCTTAAACAGCAACTTAGTGATTTTGGCATTAAAATGAAAAAGATTCCAATTTTCTGCGATAGCACAAGTGCGATCAATCTTTCACGGAATCCGGTGCTTCATTCTAAGGCCAGACACATTGAGGTGTGATACCACTTTCTTCGCGATCATGTTCAAAATGAGGATATAGGTATAAACCATATAAGAACTGATCACCAAATAGCTAACATCTTTACCAAACCCCTTAATCAAGCTAATTTTGAAAACTTACGAGCCAAGTTAGGCATGATGACTTACAACACTATTGTATAGTTCTATCTTTTGCATGATTTGCAAAGTAAAGGGGGAGATAAAATAAGAACATGATTTTAGTTGGTAAGTCATATGCTAAGTTTCAATTGGTATAAATTGCGTATAGGTTAAGGGGGAGAGTATAAGTTGAGGGGGAGCATACTTTTCAAAAGTTTGTTAAAAACAAAGTTTGAAAACCACTGGTAAGGTTGTGACATTAAAATCATGTTAGGTTATTTTGAAAATCATCCAAAAGGGGGAGAATGTTGAGAAATATGTTTGGATAATTTTCAAAGACATGATTTTAAGTGGTGAATGCTTAAAAATGTCACACATGATGTTATACGTGATTAAAAGTTGAAAAAGTTGACATCGATCTCTCAGGTAGGTGCACATCGATCGATCTATGTACATAGATCTCTCACATCGATCGATCTATGTAAGGTAGTGAAAGTTCAAGACCTTACTGTGAGACATCGATCTCTAAACCTGAGACACATCGATCGATCGATGTACATCAAACCCTCACTTTGATCGATCGATGTAGGTCAGAGACAAAACCTGAACCTTACTGTGAGACATCGATCTCTCAAGCTGAGGCACTTCGATCGATCGATGTCTAGGGTTTTTAGAAATAATTTTCTTAAATGTGATAAAATGGTTGTTTTCATTTGTATATGATTATACATGTTTATTATGTGATTATTATGTGTTTGTGGTGATTTTAAATGTCTTGTGGCTAACGTGCCTTGGAAGTTTCTACAACTTACCAAAAATAGCAAAATTGGTATTTTGAGTTTTGTAGGAACGTCACATGGTGAAAATATTTCAAGGGTGTATTATTATACCATTTATCAAGGCAAAGGTGTTATAATATTCATTTCTGACCATCAGGGTCATTTCTGGAGTTTTCATATACCAGGGGTATTTTGGTCATTTTACCCCGAGGGTATTTTTGGTATTTTCACTCAAGGAATCTCTTGAGCATATTATTATCTTCATTTTGGAGCTGATTTATTATTAAATTGAAGATAATATGGTGATTTTTTATCTTATTCTCTCACATGATGATATTATTGACTATAGCGGGATATGTGATGATTTGAGATGTCACCTTTCACGACATATAAGAAGAAATATTGGGAATTTTGGTGTTACATGTTGACATAATTTTGTCAACTATTATCTATTTTTTCTTCTTCAAAAATTTGAGTTGCTACACATATTTGTTTGCTCAAAAATGTGTATGAGCAGGGGGAGGTGATACATTATTCATTTTATGAGTTGGTGACAAGTGGACAAATCAAAAAGGAGCTAGTTGGCAAAAATTGCCACCTTGTAAAAAATTCAAATGTAGCCAAACGGCTACTTGGTCATTATGGATATTTTTCAACAGATTTTTGAAGTCAAATAAAGACTTCACATGTCCTATTCTTGTGCTTGAATTTGAGGGTATTTTGGTGGTATTATCCTCTCTTATTATCTTCAATTTACAAAGGATTATTAAGGATATTATTTTTTGGAAATTTGAAGTAGCCAATGGCTACTTGTTGATGGAGCTGATTTTTCTTTGAATTTGTCAAATGCCCACATGCCTATTATCTTGCCAAAAAGTTGAGAAGATGATGGAGTTGTTATGGACATATTATCTTCACATTTTCAAGATAATTCCAAGACTATTTTTAGTTTAAAAAATCGGTCAAATGGAGTTGCCAATGTGGACCAATTATGTTGTCTTATTTTGCCAAGTGTACAAGGCCAACCAACGATGAGAAGACATTTGGATTTGATGATGAAGATAGTGACACATTGGAGTTCTTATCTCCAAGCCTCAAATCACACTATAAATAGAGGCAATGGTGAAGAAGATGAAACACACTTGAAGCTCACAAGAATTTGTTGAATTGTCTAGCTATCATCTTCTTGTTATTGTTGTTGTTCTTGTTCCATTCTTTATAGCAAAGGCGTTCTTGTTGTTTTTGGTGAGCTATAAGCCTCTTGAGCTTCATTTGTAATATTGATTTGCCGTTTCTATAAGTCTATATCAATAGGTTATAGAGGTGTTGCAACTAAGTGTTGCATAGAAGGTGATTATCCAAGTCTTGAGTAGGGTTGGTGTATAACCCAAGGATCAAGCTTGGTTCTTGTTGTAAGGTGATTCTTTGCATAGTGAAATGCAAGGAAAGGTGTTCCTTGGAACTGGAGTAGGTCACATTGGCCGAACCAGGATAAATCCTCGGTGTTCTTGTCTTGTTTCTTTATTTCTTTTTTCTGCCTGTTTTTACTGTAGTTTTCACACAACTTTGCACACTTTTGAAAATATAGCTAAACACTTTCAAAATTTGTGATTTTTGGTGGAGTTATACTTCAGACTGTTATCTTTCATTTTCAAAAAGAATCACTCGATTTGAGCAAGGAAAAGTTAGTCTTTCAGTCTTTGCAAGATAACTGCTCCAATCTGGCTGCAATCTGGCGAGTTTTGAGAAAACTTAAATTCTATATTTATCAAGAATTGTTTAAATTTAGAGCCTTTTGGAAACTTCATCTACACATCCTAAGGAGTGTTTTTATATAAAAGATCAACCTTTTTGGTTGTGTATTCAAAGAGAAGCACGTTTTTGCAAAATCAGTAACATTCTGTCCAATTCTGTCCTGATTGACCATCTGAATCTTTTTATTTGTTTGAAGGGTCAAACGATCTTAGTTGTGTCTGATTTTTGGACAGAGTCTTGTTAACGCATTGAAGTTATATTCTGAAAAGTTGCATAATTTTTGGAGTTGTGTACAATTAGTTTTGAATTTTTCAAAAACGGATTCTCAATCTGAGGTGGTCTCAGATTCTGTTTTCAAAAGGGATTTTTACAAAGGGTTGTAGTGTAATTTCTGCTAACCACTATTTACCCCCCTCTAGTGGTGTTTATTGCATGTGCACGATCCAACAGAGGAAGTCTCTCATACATAACCTTCTGCTTGAAGACTTCTCCATTGGAAAGTTCGATATCAATCTCATGCAATAAGTCTTTGCTTAAATCAATTTCCACCAAGACTCTTGCATAGTTCCAATTGCCTTTAGTAGTTGTGAGACCATCTGTCATCAGAGGATTGCCTAGATGAGAGCCTAATTCTGATAAAACCTCTTTGCACCACAGGTTGATTGGCAAGTCTGGCAGATTAATCCACACTAATACAGAAGCCATTGTAGTCTCTGCAAATCTGAAGAATCTAGGCATTCTTTTCATGATGAGAGCCTTCCCATGTAAGAAATATGGACCTTCAAATAAAACATCTTCCATTTCTTTTACAGAGTAAAATTTAAAGATGATCCACCTGGAGTCATGAAAATCTATTCTATGCCTAGACTTCCAAGATTTTGTTAGGGCATGCACTGCCATTCTTCCAGGAAATCTCCCCACGAAGCATCCTACTAAGCATCTTTCCCATACATCATCAAGAATCAGATTATCCACATTGATGAATGCTTTACCTTTGTCTGAGATATTTTTCTTTTCTAGTTTAATGCATTTCTCAGGTTTTCTGTTGTCAACGAAAAGTGTTGTCCATTTCTTTGCCTCTATCTTTGTGGTGATAGTCTGATTTACCCCATCCTGTGTATTTTGTCCACAGCTTAGTTTTGTGATAGCATTTTCTTGCTCCTCGGTCACTATGATAGGATAAGTTTCCTTTTCTGTCCGTGTTGTCACATTCGTGTGCAGAACAGAAGAGAGAGAAGCTCCCTTTGTCTGCATGCAACCCTTCTGAGATGTCTGAGCATTCCCATCAACAAGTTGATTCCAAGAATCGAAAAAAACTAGGAATCTTCTTTTTGTTGCTCCTGTAACAGATCTGAATCTTTGAAGGTGTGATGAACCTTCACGCTAACTTGTTTCTGCAACAAATCTGTGTCTGAAATGCCGTGTTGAGCATACAAAACATCTTGCATGTGTGTTGTATATGTTCTTTGTGGTTTGAAACTGGAGCCAGATCCCACAAATCCTTCTGTTTCCGTTTGTTAACCATTCTGAGTCACCAAACGACCTTCCGGTGGAACAGACAATTTTTGCATGTTAGCTTCTTGAACCCCATATTGTTTAGGAAACCCAGAACAATCCGTATCTACCCTTTGATAAACTCCGTTGTTATCCTTAATGGGTGAAGCCTCAGCTTCTGTGCTTTCATTCAAGGAGAATGAGAAGGAGGAGTCCGAGTTTCCATCTTCAAAGCTAGAAGATGTTTCCTGCATGCAACCCTTATTCTTTAATCCTTCAAAGTCTCCCTGAAGTTTTTTCCTGCTTTGATTGCCAGCATTTTCATGCTGTTTTCTCCTATGCGAAGCTTTTTTTGATCTATTCTTTCCCATGGATCATAGATCTAAGCTGTTAGGTGTTGTTTTCTGACAAAAGAAGAAGATGGTTTTTCCTCATATTTTTTTAGAGAGAGACTGGAGAGTTTCTCTCTCCTCCCATCCTTTTTTCAACGCATAATAGGTCAAGTATATACTTTCTTTGTGATATGATCATGCCTTGCTTAATTTTGCAAGTACTTGAGTCTGTTCAAGCCTCTGACTTCAAATTTTTGTGATAGTTGTCCTTTAGTTTCTTGGATTCTTGCCACATTATTCCTTGTAATAATTATGTTATCTAACATAGACAATCAAGATGATTAGTTTGTCAGTTCTAAGAGGCACAATACTAGGGTTGAGACAATGCTAACAGCCACGTACCTAATCTGTAAGTTGAAAGAAGGATTATGAGTTAAGTGAGTGCATTCAATAATATTAAAGGAGAAATCCTTTTGGGAAGCCAAAGTCAGACCACCAGTCTCTTAGCTTTGGAAAAAAGATGCTTGAGATCAGAGACAAATACACATCCTCTTTGGTAAGGCCATAGGAGATGGCAGAACCACATCCTTCTGGCATGATTCCTGGCACCCATGGGGGTGTCCTACACAACACCCACCCTGAACTTAAAAAGGAAAATAGCCATTCCAGACAATGCAAAGGTGTCCAGAGTGATAGAAGGAAGGAGATAGAACATTCCCTTTGGGAGAGGTTGAGATGAACATATAACTCAGTTCTGTCAGTTATGCAACATAGTACAAATCACTCAGGAAAGGACCACTGGATATAGAATCCCAGCAAGAGAATCTCCATTGGATGTGCCTTTAAAGCTATTCAAAACCCTCTACCAGAATTAGAATGGTCGACTATCGTCTGGTGTAAGTGTTCTCTTCTATGCTATGCAATCATCCTCTGGCTTGCATGTTGGAAAACAATGAATACCCAAGACAAACTCTTACACTAGGGTATCATTGGCACCAACTCCTGTGTACTATATAACAAATTCTCAGAAGACCACGAGCATCTTTTCTTTCAATGTCAATTTTCCATCGCAATCTATAGAACCTTACTTGGGAAAATGAAATGTACTCACAGTATAAATGGATGACAATGCACAATAACCTGGCCGAAATCTAATAAATGGCCTTTCAACTTTCAAAAAGATATCACTCTATTGGGGTTCTCAATAATGGTATATCATATTTGGAAGGAAAGAAATGCTAGGCTCTTTAAACCATCTAGTCTAAATCTTGACAACTTCATAAAGGACACCCTCGAGAATATCAGCTGCTATGGAAGCACATGGAGAGGCTATAAATATAACAATCTTAACTGGAAAATAATCATAGAAATGGGCATCTCTAAGGGTGTTTTCTGGCCAAACTCCTAGATTGCCTGTTAAATTTGAGTGTTCACAAAGTGTTAGTGCATTTGCTTAGACCATGTTATGTTCTATCTTTATATCTATATTACGGCTATTATTTTGATGATTTTTATGCATATATAGAAGAAGCTGCAGAATACATAGAGGAATGGGGGAGACTTCACAGCACACATGACATTTATATTCACTACGTGAAAGTTCTTCATGGAGCATCAAATTCCGGAATCTGATGGCCGACCACTTCTTGAGAGAATCCCTATGATGATTAGCATTCATCCTCCTACTGGATGTCTACTGGCTACCTTTATTTAGATCTATCCCTAGTTGCTGTCTATTGGCTACTTACTGTCCATAACATAGCTATTTTGTATTAGAGGTGTAGCGCCCCGTACTCGGCTACCCCTCATACGGTGCACCCGCCGTACTTTCCCTTTCAGAAAAGTACAAAGCGTCGATACTTAACTCGTAAAACCCATAGATAAACATGGATTACAAAGTCACGATCTTAACAGGTAGATAAAAATACGGCAGAATTTGAACTTTAATCCGAAAGCGTCAAATCGCGAATACATAGCAAAATTATACAAACTAAGCCGATAGCAAACTACACCACGAAATTATACAAACATTATCCGAAAAGAGTCCGAAAGTAGCTAAGTCCCAAAATGTCCCAAAGGCTCATCAAAAGCTTTCATCATCATTCCCTTAACAGCGACTTCAATAACCTATGGGTATGGCATCCTTGGCTCATCATCAATCCACTCGACTTCATTTCCTGGCTTTGGGGGGAAAAATAAATGGGTGAGCGACAAAGTCGCCAGCAAGTATACAATAACACCGTACAATAAAGAGAAAACGGCATACAAGAATCAAACCCCAATTCCTTAAGTTAAAACATACCTGCCAATACCTTTCCGAAGCATCATACTTAAAATCATATCAACACTTAGCTAAGGTCTAAATGTCATCACTTAGTTAGATTCTATGTGCTATAGCCAACCCTTTACTTCTATGAAAAGGTATTATGCGTAATGTGTATGAAAATGTGAATGCAAAGCAAATGCAACGATAAACATTCTTTCTTTCATTTAGACATGCTCATAAAGATACTTGAACTTTCTTTCTTTCTTTTAAATCATGCTCATCATAAAACAAGAGAGTGTGTCAGCCTATTATACCGGGCATGACTCGGTTCTTATAACATGATCACCTTCAGGTCTATTATACCGGACCTGGCTCGGTTCTTATACTCTTCAGACCTATTATACCGGGCCTGGATCGGTTCTTACATTTCATCAGGCCTATTATACCGGGCCTGGATCGGTTCTTATACTTCTTCAGATCTATTAACCCCGGATCTGTAGCGGGTTAAGCTGGCCAGAAGGGACAAAATTCTTTCAAAACAGAAACTTTATATAAACATCGATAAAATCATGAGCATGGAACATATGAGCATGTCAATGCAAGTGCATGAGATGCAACATGGTAAAGTGCACTTATAACATCATAAACAACTTTCTTCATGGGCTGGAAAACGATCCAACAGCATGTCCTGTATTGTCTGGCCTCAAAATCGACCTTAGAGCCTATTTTCCAGAAACTAAAAATATGGACATGCACCACATGATCTTAACCACATTCTGTACAGATTTCATGCGATTTCGACAAGCGTAGGTACCTCAATAAAAATAATTCCCAACAAGGGTACAACAGAATTTCTGCTGCACTCTCAACTCCATTCCTTACCTTGTCTCCATCCATAAGCTCATTATGGGCCTCACTTAGCACCTGGAAATCTTTCCTATTTCCTTTATGAACAATATTCAAATGCCCGTTCACCAAAACAAGTCAAAATAAATACGATACAATTCATACAAGTACAAAGGGTAAATCTGTCCTGTTTTCCAGAATGTTACACCAACTTTCCCTCAATGGTTTACCATCAAGATCAATAGATAAAATCAATTTCTTTACATGGATATTTAGCTCTATGTCTTAAGTACTTCCTGTAAAAATTTCAGGTCAATCCAAGATGTTTAAGGTACTTAAATAATTTTTCTCCCTAAGGTGGTACGACCAGAAACTGTTTTGACCCCTTGATACTAAAAATTCATTTCTGACCAATCCACAAATGATTTTCCAGAAATTCCAACGCCACAATAAACTAGACATAATAAGCTACGACCACACCAAAAATAAGCTCAATCCAACGTTTAGAAGGTCCTTAACTAAGTCCATAAATTTGGCATAAAATCTGTCCAGAACTCTGTTTCCAACCAACATGCATAGAAGTATCATTTCCTTCCTAATTTTGTCCTTTAGCCTATAATCCAAGTTAATGGTTATTCAATAGACATAATAAGGCTTCCCTATACTAATTCAAGTCTCTTTTTAGCATGCAAAAGTCGTTCATATGGGCTGTTCATTCCTTCTAAACAAAACAGTCCTCTAGTCCAACAATTTCACATATTAAAATCACTAAAAATGCTAGGTTTCATACCAATCATGTCTCATTCAATATCAAACATAGGGCAGTCCCTAATCCATCACTTTTAGCTCTTATTTCAAGTTTAAACATGCTTTATATTGCAACATAAGAGAGGTCTATCATCCAACCTTTCAAAACATAAGAAAAGGTAACAACTTAGGCATATTTTCACTAAAATCATGTCTTAGGCTTCTAGACATTCAAGTATGCACATAATCACATATATTGTAAGGGGTTAAAGTATACTTGCCTCTTCAAGCTAAAGCTCTTGTCTTTGCTTGGTTATGAAGTGAGATGTGATGAAATCCTTCACCTTCTTCACCTTAAGCATACGGTTTTTAAGGGAGTGAAATGAAAAGATTAGTTCTTTATTCAATAGAGGAAATAGGATAGGTTTGAGGCTAGAGCATCTTACCAAAATGAGCTTGGAATGGAGATTCAAGCACCACAATATGTCACCACCTAAGAAAGTTGATGGCTTTCACCTATTTACACCATAAAACCCACGGTTTTGGGTATGGAGAAAGAGAGTTCATGTGAGCTTCATTCTTTACCAAAATGAGAATTCTCTTAAGGAAACTTGGAACAAGATTTACCTAGATGTCTTCTTGAGTCTTAGAAGTGAAGTTGAACTTCTATCCTTCAAGATGAAAGGGGCGAAATCTTGGTGAGGAGGATGGAGATTGTCTAAGTGTTTTGCTCTTGCATGATGAGAAGGTAGATGTTTCTAGAAAGGTTTAATTTAAAATATGTTAGGGACTTAGGAGAGGGGGACGGTTTTTGGAGGGATTTTTGTGAGGGTTAGGGCTTTCTTGAGTGTTAATCAAGGTTAAGTTAGTATAACCTTGGTTACTTTATTCAACTATAGTTACTTTTGGGCTAACCCAGGTTACTTTATTAAATCATGGTTACATTAACCTTGGTTTAGAGAAAAGTAACCATGGTAGGATTTAAAAATCCTCTATGTCTAGACACTAAGGGGGCGGTTTTGGTTGGGGTCTTTATGACCTCAACCATACTACTTCCTTCTTTAATGAGTTGTCTTAACTTGTTCCTTAAATGCATGTCTATTTTATTTTCTATTTATTCCTTGCATAATAACTTCTTGTCTTATTATTTTAACTAATAAAATTGGCTAGAAATTTCTAGAACATCTCCATGTATAGGCCGAAATTTTTAGGCTTCTTGGGCCATTTGATATTTCTTGTAACTTTAGTTCATATACTATATTGTTTCGTATATTTTATTGTATTCTAAGATTAGCATATGTATGCATACATATTTCATATGCACGCACATACATATATATTGGTATGTATGGTTCATATAACTCTACATTTCATGTATTACTTTCTTGAAGTTTCCCTTATTTAATTTGGCTTGGTATCACCTTAATAATGATTAAGTGAAGAGGCTTAAGTAACATGCGCTAAAAGAAATTTCCGCTTTCATTCCATCTCATATTCATAGTTTTCACGTACATGATCGTTGGGGTACAACATCCTTCCCCCCTTCAATAAAGTTTCGTCCCTGAAACTTATGAACTGTCAAAGAGATAGGGGTACTTTTGCTTCATGCCTTCCTCTAACTCCCAAGTGGCCTCATCAACTGAATGGTTCTTCCATTGCACCTTGACCATAGGAATAGACTTATTTCTTAATGCTTTCACTTCCCTATCAATTATCCTTTCGGGTTCCTCAACATATGATACATCAGCTTCAATCTTCAAAGGTTGTTCATCCATAATATGGCTCGAATCATGCACATACTTACGCAACTGAGATATATGAAACACATTGTATAATTGAGACAACGATGGTGGTAGTGCACGTCTATAAACAACTTCTCCAATCCTTTCCAAGATCTCAAATGGTCCAATGAATCTAGGACTAAGTTTACCTTTAATTCCGAACCGCTTTACTCCTTTCGATGGGGATACCTTCAAGAATACCTTATCTCCTACTTGAAACTCAAGTGGTCGACGCCTCACGTCGGCCCACGCCTTGCTTCTATCCTGAGCAGCCTTCAATCTTTGTCTTACAATCATAACCTTTTCCTTGGTTTGCTCCACTAAGTCAGGTCCTGTGAAAATCTTATCTCCAATCTCATCCCAATACAATGGCGATCGACATCTTCTTCCATAAAGAGCTTCATAAGGAGCCATTCCAATGGATCTGTGATAACTGTTATTGTATGAAAACTCAACCAACTTCAAACTCTTATCCCAGCTACCTCCAAAGTCCAACACACAAGCTCGCAACATGTCCTCCAATGTTTGAATTGTTCTCTCTGATTGACCGTCAGTCTGGGGATGAAAAGCTGAACTCATGCGAACTTCCGTACCCATCGCTTTCTGAAATGCCGTCCAAAACCTTGATGTGAAGCGGGGGGTCTCGGTCACAAACTATGCTCACAGGAACTCCATGCAAACATACAATCTGATCAACATACATAGAAGCCAACTTTTCCATGGGTGCTTTAATCGACATCGTTATGAAATGTGCACTCTTCGTCAGACGATCCACAACAACCCAAATAGTGTCATATCCACTTCTTGTCTTAGGTAAATCGGTCACAAAATCCATAGCGATGTGATCCCACTTCCACTCAGGCACCTCAAGTGGTTGCAATAATCCAGCTGGCCTCTGATGTTCTGCTTTGACTTTCTGACATACAAGACATTTCTCAACAAAGTCTGCTATCTGATTCTTCATTCCTGGCCACCAAAACTTTTGCTTCAAGTCATGATACATCTTATTCGCTCCTGGGTGAATAGACAAACGTGAATTATGGGCTTCCTGAAACACTTCACTCTTTATCGCATCATCATTAGGCACACACAATCGACCTCTAAACCACAAGCTGCCGTCACTACGGACTTCAAAATCGTCAGATGGCTTCTCCTTTAGCTTGCTCTTAACTTTCATCAATGCATCATCCTTAACTTGATTCTCCTTAATCTTATCGATCAAAGAAGGAACCACTACTAACTTTGCAAGCACGTCGGAAATCGAATTCACTTCTTCCAGACCAAACTCTTCCATATCACGCTGTAGAGGTGGTTGACGGGGATGACTCGTCTTACGACTCAAAGCATCAGCAACTCTATTAGCTTTACCTGGATGATACTGAATAGAGATGTCATAATCCTTGATCAACTCAAGCCATCGCCTTTGGCGCATATTCAGCTCCTTTTGAGTGAAAAGGTATTTCAAACTCTTATGATCCATGAAGATCTCACACTTCTCTCCATACAGATAATGACGCCAAATCTTCAGAGCAAATACAACTGTTGCAAGCTCAAGGTCATGTACTGGATAATTCTGCTCAAACGGCTTAAGCTGGCGAGACGCATATGCGATCACACACCCATTCTGCATAAGAACACATTCCAATCCATTCTTGGAAGCATCACTGTAGATCACAAACTGTTCTCCTGAAATGGGTTGAGCCAAAACTGGTGCAGACGTCAACCTTGCCTTCAGCTCAGAAAAGCTACTTTCACAATCCTCATTCCATACAAATTTTGTCTTCTTCTGAGTTAATCTAGTGAGTGGCATAGCTATCCTTGAAAATCCTTCAACAAACTTGCGGTAGTAACCGGCCAGTCCGAGAAAACTCCTTACTTCAGTGACATTGGTCGGCCTCGGCCACTCAGTAATTGCCTCAATCTTTCTGGGATCAACCGAAATCCCATTTTCAGTAATAATATGGCCCAGAAATGACACACTATGCAACCAAAACTCGCATTTACTGAATTTTGCATAGAGCTGATGCTTTCTTAGAATATCAAGTATTGTCCTCAGGTGGGCTGTATGAGTTTCCTCATCAGGCGAATAAATCAGGATATCGTCAATAAAGACGACCACATACTTATCCAACTGGTCCCGAAACACCCGATTCATAAGATCCATAAACGCTGCAGGGGCGTTGGTCAGTCCAAAAGGCATCGTGAGAAATTCATAATGTCCATATCTCGTCCTGAATGCTGTCTTAGGAATATCCTCAGCTCTTATCTTCAATTGAAAATATCCAGATCTTAGGTCCACTTTGCTAAACACCCGAGCTCCCTGCATTAGGATACTTTAGATATTATTCATGATTATTATATTGAAATAAGACTTGGTAATTACTGACCCGAAGCTGGTCGAACAGATCGTCGATCCGAGGCAACGGATACTTATTCTTTACGGTGATCTTGTTGAGTTCCCGATAATCAATACACAGCCGCATACCTCCATCCTTCTTCTTTACAAATAAAACTGGGGCACCCCATGGTGACACACTTGGACGAATCAACTTCTTTTCCAATAACTCATGCAATTGCTCTTTTAGTTCCTTCAGCTCAGCGGGTGCCATGCGGTAAGGAGCTTTAGAAATGGGCTCAGCTCCGGGGATGAGGTTTATCTCAAAGGAACTTTCTCGATCAGAGGGAAGTCCTGGTAGTTCCCCTGGAAAGACATCAAGAAACTCTTGAACTACTGGAACTTGCGAAATGTCCACTGCTGCCTGCTCGGCACTAAGAGCATGAACAAGATAGCCTTGACATCCCTTTCGCAACACTTGACGGGCGCGAGCTGCATTCACAAAAATATTCTTTGACTTCTTCAATTTGGGACCTCCTTGAAATGATACTTCCTCTCGTTCCGGGGCTTTGAAAGTGACTTTCTTCTGAGTGCAGTCAATATGGGCATGGTTCTTAGACAACCAGTCCATACCAAGAATAATGTCAAAGTCACTCATAGCAATCGGGATCAGATCAGCCGCGAACTGATGGTCATCGAACTCGACCGCGCAATCCTTATACAGATAATGAGACGTAAGCACTTGATTACCAGCGGCTTGGATTCGATAGGGTGATTTAAGCCGGATGGGATTGTGGTCTAATCCCTTTGCAAATTTCTTAGATATAAAGGAGTGGCTCGCGCCACTATCAAACAACACATTTGCGGGCACACAACATACAAGAATAGCGCCTGAATCATACAAAGCTTTAACTACGCAGCAATATAATATTTATCAACTTAGTATTGCATAATTTTAAATCATACCAGCCACAACGTCTCCTGCTTCCTCAACTGCAGCATCGGTCATCACATGCACACGCGCATTCGAGCGCTGACGTTGGTTCCTCTGCTGCTGACCACCTCGCTCACGACAATCTCTCAGAATATGCTCAGTCTTTCCACATCCAACGCAAGCAGCTCCCTTATCAGGACAATCCGTAATTATATGACCAGTCTTGCCGCAACCAAAGCACTTACCAGCTTGTACATAGCACTCGCCCAAATGATTCTTCTGACAATGGGGACACATGGGAATGGCCTGCTGCGGCTGTCCTTGATTTCCTTGATTATTTCTTTGATTATTCTGATTCTGCCCACGGCGCTGTCCACGATTCTGATTTCCCCTTTGGTTCTGATTCTGCTGTCTACCTTGCCTCCCATGAAACTTCTGTCTAGTCACTTTCCTTGCTCCTTTATCACCGGAAGTGTCCCTTCCTCTTTTCTGGCCCACCGTCGCATCGCGACGAATGATATCCTTCTCGATCCGATAACATGCATCAACGAGCGCCTCAAAATCAGCAGAGATAACATTTACCAACCAAGTACGAATCCTTGGGTTCAGCCCACTCTCAAACTTCACCATCTTAGATTCCTCATCATTCATCGTAGCCGGAGAAAATCTACCCAAAGCCAGAAACTTGCTCACATATTCAGACACAGTCATGCCAGGTTCTTGCTTCAACATTTCAAAATCATGCCTCTTTTGCATCTTTACTGACGGGGGAAAATAAAACTTGTTGAACTCTTGGATGAATCTCTCCCGTGGAATAGGTCGGGGCAAAGGTTGCAGCTTAGCCTTCCACCACTGGTTCGCCTCACCAAGGAGGAAAGGTCTCACAGCTTGGGTTTTCACATTGTCAGGGGCTCCATTCAGTTCAAAACAGTTCTCCACTTCATCTAGCCATTTTTCAGCCATATCGGGGTCAGACTTGCCTTCAAAAGGCGGCACATTCGCTCGCTTGAGCTTCTCAAAGTAATACTGCGCATCTCTTATCGGTTCATAAGGGGGAGGAGGGGCAACTTGCTGAATCATTCCCTGGCCAATCTGAGTTACGGTCTGACAGAATGCTTGGAAATCCGGAATAAGAAGTGGCACTTGCGGAAGAGGGTTTCCTTGAGCTGGTGGGGGATTTTCATTCTGCGGTGGAGGAGGAGGCGGTGGATTCTGATTTTGAGGAGGAGGTGGAGGGACTTGATCTTGAGGTTGTGGAGGGTTTGGTTCGGGTGCATGGGCAGCATCTCTGCGAGGTCTACCACGAGTCCGAACCATTTGTATACGGAGCAGAAAGATATATATATGTATATATGAAATGACTGACTGAATTTAGACATGCTTGGTAAAAGGAATTTAAAGCAGGAAAAAGAGTTAATATGCGACATATCAGGCTAGCAGATCAATCCAGGGGACCCTATTTCCAATCTAAGTTGTCTAAGCTAATGCCATCTCTCTTCTAAGATCATGACTTAAGTCTAAAATCAATTCTTAGATTTCTAAGATCATAACTTAGCTTCTACGTTCTGTCCGAATCTAGAGCCTCAGCTCTGATACCACCTGTAGCGCCCCGTACTCGGCTACCCCTCGTACGGTGCACCCGCCGTACTTTCCCTTTCAGAAAAGTACAAAGCGTCGATACTTAACTCGTAAAACCCATGGATAAACATGGATTACAAAGTCACGATCTTAACAGGTAGATAAAAATACGGCAGAATTTGAACTTTAATCCGAAAGCGTCAAATCGCGAATACATAGCAAAATTATACAAACTAAGCCGATAGCAAACTACACCACGAAATTATACAAACATTATCCAAAAAGAGTCCGAAAGTAGCTAAGTCCCAAAATGTCCCAAAGGCTCATCAAAAGCTTTCATCATCATTCCCTTAACAGCGACTTCAATAACCTATGGGTATGGCATCCTTGGCTCATCATCAATCCACTCGACTTCATTTCCTGGCTCTGGGGGGAAAAATAAATGGGTGAGCGACAAAGTCGCCAGCAAGTATACAATAACACCGTACAATAAAGAGAAAACGGCATACAAGAATCAAACCCCAATTCCTTAAGTTAAAACATACCTGCCAATACCTTTCCGAAGCATCATACTTAAAATCATATCAACACTTAGCTAAGGTCTAAATGTCATCACTTAGTTAGATTCTATGTGCTATAGCCAACCCTTTACTTCTATGAAAAGGTATTATGCGTAATGCGTATGAAAATGTGAATGCAATGCAAATGCAACGGGAAACATTCTTTCTTTCATTTAGACATGCTCATAAAGATACTTGAACTTTCTTTCTTTCTTTTAAATCATGCTCATCATAAAACAAGAGAGTGTGTCAGCCTATTATACCGGGTATGACTCGGTTCTTATAACATGATCACCTTCTGGTCTATTATACCGGACCTGGCTCGGTTCTTATACTCTTCAGACCTATTATACCGGGCCTGGATCGGTTCTTACATTTCATCAGGCCTATTATACCGGGCCTGGATCGGTTCTTATACTTCTTCAGATCTATTAACCCCGGATCTGTAGCGGGTTAAGCTGGCCAGAAGGGACGAAATTCTTTCAAAACAGAAACTTTATATAAACATCGATAAAATCATGAGCATGGAACATATGAGCATGTCAATGCAAGTGCATGAGATGCAACATGGTAAAGTGCACTTATAACATCATAAACAACTTTCTTCATGGGCTGGAAAACGATCCAACAGCATGTCCTGTATTGTCCGGCCTCAAAATCGACCTTAGAGCCTATTTTCCAGAAACTAAAAATATGGACATGTACCACATGATCTTAACCACATTCTGTACAAATTTCATGCGATTTCGACAAGCGTAGGTACCTCAATAAAAATAATTCCCAACAAGGGTACAACAGAATTTCTGCTGCACTCTCAACTCCATTCCTTACCTTGTCTCCATCCATAAGCTCATTATGGGGCTCACTTAGCACCTGGAAATCTTTCCTATTTCCTTTATGAACAATATTCAAATGCACGTTCACCAAAACAAGTCAAAATAAATACGATACAATTCATACAAGTACAAAGGGTAAATCTGTCCTGTTTTCCAGAATGTTACACCAATTTTCCCTCAATGGTTTACCATCAAGATCAATAGATAAAATCAATTTCTTTACATGGATATTTAGCTCTATGTCTTAAGTACTTCCTGTAAAAATTTCAGGTCAATCCAAGATGTTTAAGGTACTTAAATAATTTTTCTCCCTAAGGTGGTACGACCAGAAACTGTTTTGACCCCTTGATACTAAAAATTCATTTCTGACCAATCCACAAATGATTTTCCAGAAATTCCAACGCCACAATAAACTAGACATAATAAGCTAGGACCACACCAAAAATAAGCTCAATCCAACGTTTAGAAGGTCCTTAACTAAGTCCATCAATTTGGCATAAAATCTGTCCAGAACTCTGTTTCCAACCAACATGCATAGAAGTATCCTTTCCTTCCTAATTTTGTTCTTTAGCCTATAATCCAAGTTAATGGTTATTCAATAGACATAATAAGGTTTCCCTATACTAATTCAAGTCTCTTTTTAGCATGCAAAAGTCGTTCATATGGGCTGTTCATTCCTTCTAAACAAAACAGTCCTCTAGTCCAACAATTTCACATATTAAAATCACTAAAAATGCTAGGTTTCATACCAATCATGTCTCATTCAATATCAAACATAGGGCAGTCCCTAATCCATCACTTTTAGCTCTTATTTCAAGTTTAAACATGCTTTATATTGCAACATAAGAGAGGTCTATCATCCAACCTTTCAAAACATAAGAAAAGGTAACAACTTAGGCATATTTTCACTAAAATCATGTCTTAGGCTTCTAGACATTCAAGTATGCACATAATCACATATATTGTAAGGGGTTAAAGTATACTTGCCTCTTCAAGCTAAAGCTCTTGTCTTTGCTTGGTTATAAAGTGAGATGTGATGAAATCCTTCACCTTCTTCACCTTAAGCATACGGTTTTTACGGGAGTGAAATGAAAAGATTAGTTCTTTATTCAATAGAGGAAATAGGATAGGTTTGAGGCTAGAGCATCTTACCAAAATGAGCTTGGAATGGAGATTCAAGCACCACAATATGTCACCACCTAAGAAAGTTGATGGCTTTCACCTATTTACACCATAAAACCCACGGTTTTGGGTATGGAGAAAGAGAGTTCATGTGAGCTTCATTCTTTACCAAAATGAGAATTCTCTTAAGGAAACTTGGAACAAGATTTACCTAGATGTCTTCTTGAGTCTTGGAAGTGAAGTTGAACTTCTATCCTTCAAGATGAAAGGGGCGAAATCTTGGTGAGGAGGATGGAGATTGTCTAAGTGTTTTGCTCTTGCATGATGAGAAGGTAGATGTTTCTAGAAAGGTTTAATTTAAAATATGTTAGGGACTTAGGAGAGGGGGACGGTTTTGGAGGGATTTTTGTGAGGGTTAGGGCTTTCTTGAGTGTTAATCAAGGTTAAGTTAGTATAACCTTGGTTACTTTATTCAACTATAGTTACTTTTGGGCTAACCCAAGTTACTTTATTAAATCATGGTTACATTAACCTTGGTTTAGAGAAAAGTAACCATGGTAGGATTTAAAAATCCTCCATGTCTAGACACTAAGGGGGCGGTTTTGGTTGGGGTCTTTATGACCTCAACCATACTACTTCCTTCTTTAATGAGTTGTCTTAACTTGTTCCTTAAATGCATGTCTATTTTATTTTCTATTTATTCCTTGCATAATAACTTCTTGTCTTATTATTTTAACTAATAAAATTGGCTAGAAATTTCTAGAACATCTCCATGTATAGGCCGAAATTTTTAGGCTTCTTGGGCCATTTGATATTTCTTGTAACTTTAGTTCATATACTATATTGTTTCTTATATTTTATTGTATTCTAAGATTAGCATATGTATGCATACATATTTCATATGCACGCACATACATATATATTGGTATGTATGGTTCATATAACTCTAAATTTCATGTATTACTTTCTTGAAGTTTCCCTTATTTAATTTGGCTTGGTATCACCTTAATAATGATTAAGTGAAGAGGCTTAAGTAACATGCGCTAAAAGAAATTTCCGCTTTCATTCCATCTCATATTCATAGTTTTCACGTACATGATCGTTGGGGTACAACATCCTTCCCCCCTTCAATAAAGTTTCGTCCCCGAAACTTATGAACTGTCAAAGAGATAGGGGTACTTTTGCTTCATGCCTTCCTCTAACTCCCAAGTGGCCTCATCAACTGAATGGTTCTTCCATTGCACCTTGACCATAGGAATAGACTTATTTCTCAATGCTTTCACTTCCCTATCAATTATCCTTTCGGGTTCCTCAACATATGATACATCAGCTTCAATCTTCAAAGGTTGTTCATCCATAATATGGCTCGAATCATGCACATACTTACGCAACTGAGATATATGAAACACATTGTGTAATTGAGACAACGATGGTGGTAGTCCACGTCTATAAGAAACTTCTCCAATCCTTTCCAAGATCTCAAATGGTCCAATGAATCTAGGACTAAGTTTACCTTTAATTCCGAACCGCTTTACTCCTTTCGATGGGGATACCTTCAAGAATACCTTATCTCCTACTTGAAACTCAAGTGGTCGACGCCTCACGTCGGCCCACGCCTTGCTTCTATCCTGAGCAGCCTTCAATCTTTGTCTTACAATCATAACCTTTTCCTTGGTTTGCTCCACTAAGTCAGGTCCTGTGAAAATCTTATCTCCAATCTCATCTCAATACAATGGCGATCGACGTCTTCTTCCATAAAGAGCTTCATAAGGAGCCATTCCAATGGATCTGTGATAACTGTTATTGTATGAAAACTCAACCAACTTCAAACTCTTATCCCAGCTACCTCCAAAGTCCAACACACAAGCTCGCAACATGTCCTCCAATGTTTGAATTGTTCTCTCTGATTGACCGTCAGTCTGGGGATGAAAAGCTGAACTCATGCGAACTTCCGTACCCATCGCTTTCTGAAATGCCGTCCAAAACCTTGATGTGAAGCGGGGGTCTCGGTCACAAACTATGCTCACAGGAACTCCATGCAAACATACAATCTGATCAACATACATAGAAGCCAACTTTTCCATGGGTGCTTTAATCGACATCGTTATGAAATGTGCACTCTTCGTCAGACGATCCACAACAACCCAAATAGTGTCATATCCACTTCTTGTCTTAGGTAAATCGGTCACAAAATCCATAGCGATGTGATCCCACTTCCACTCAGGCACCTCAAGTGGTTGCAATAATCCAGCTGGCCTCTGATGTTCTGCTTTGACTTTCTGACATACAAGACATTTCTCAACAAAGTCTGCTATCTGATTCTTCATTCCTGGCCACCAAAACTTTTGCTTCAAGTCATGATACATCTTATTCGCTCCTGGGTGAATAGACAAACGTGAATTATGGGCTTCCTGAAACACTTCACTCTTTATCGCATCATCATTAGGCACACACAATCGACCTCTAAACCACAAGCTGCCGTCACTACGGACTTCAAAATCGTCAGATGGCTTCTCCTTTAACTTGCTCTTAACTTTCATCAATGCATCATCCTTAACTTGATTCTCCTTAATCTTATCGATCAAAGAAGGAACCACTACTAACTTTGCAAGCACGTCGGAAATCGAATTCACTTCTTCCAGACCAAACTCTTCCATATCACGCTGTAGAGGTGGTTGACAGGGATGACTCGTCTTACGACTCAAAGCATCAGCAACTCTATTAGCTTTACCTGGATGATACTGAATAGAGATGTCATAATCCTTGATCAACTCAAGCCATCGCCTTTGGCGTATATTCAGCTCCTTTTGAGTGAAAAGGTATTTCAAACTCTTATGGTCTGTGAAGATCTCACACTTCTCTCCATACAGATAATGACGCCAAATCTTCAGAGCAAATACAACTGTTGCAAGCTCAAGGTCATGTACTGGATAATTCTGCTCAAACGGCTTAAGCTGGCGAGACGCATACGCGATCACACACCCATTCTGCATAAGAACACATCCCAATCCATTCTTGGAAGCATCACTGTAGATCACAAACTGTTCTCCTGAAATGTGTTGAGCCAAAACTGGTGCAGACGTCAACCTTGCCTTCAGCTCAGAAAAGCTACTTTCACAATCCTCATTCCATACAAATTTTGTCTTCTTCTGAGTTAATCTAGTGAGTGGCATAGCTATCCTTGAAAATCCTTCAACAAACTTGCGGTAGTAACCGGCCAGTCCGAACAAAAAAACATGATCCCTTTGTCTTCTTCTGAGTTAGCTTACAAAAAAAACATGATCCCTATGGCATTGTGCAAACCCCTCTTCTTGGACTTTCTTAGTAAAATTTTGAAACTAAGCCCTACGATACTGCTTGAGTCCATACAAAGATTTACTTAATTAACAAACCATGTCTTTATTAATTTTTATTTTTGTAGCCAGGAGGAATATGCATATACACTTCTCATTGTAATTCTCCATTTAAGAAGCATTTTGATATCTAATTGATGAAGTTCCCAATCTAAATTTACAGCTAAAGAAAACATTACCCTAAGAATATTTTATTTTACCACAGGAGCAAAGGTTTATAGACAGTCTATACCATATGTTTAAGTGAATTCCCCTGCCAACTAACCTAACTTTATATCTGTTTATTGCTTCATCTGTATTATACTTTATGGAGAAAATCCATCTGCAGCAACTGGTCTAACCCCTTTTGGTAGAGGGGATAGCTTACAGGAGTTAGGTTTTATTAATGCATTCATTTCTTCATTGACAGCTTCTTTATGGTATTAATAGAGCTTTATGAATGTTTTTAGGAATAAGTTGAGTGTTTAGATTGTTTGTAAATGCTTGAGATTGTGGATTGAGTTTAGATTATGGCATAAAATTATATGGAGGATGCTTTGTGCATTCTCCCACTCCCTTTCTAAAGGTTATATGCCTATCATCTAATGTTTTCCTTCAAGCTGTTGATGTTGATCAGTTTCGTGGTAGTTTGATTAGGTGGTGCATGTAGTGTAGTTCTACGGCCATAGACCTTTGTAATATGAGGTTTGTCCCTCATAATTGGTTTTATTTCTAGAGAGACTTTAGATAGTGGTGGCTCATGGGAGTTTTTTTGAGATATTTTCATATTTGAATAATGTTGAGGGCCAGCTAAGATTGGAATGTGACTACTTAAGTCAGTCAAGTTTCATCTGCTCTCCTGAATGGAATGTGTTTCATTGAATGCTACATCTCGTATAGTATACAGTCTCTTAGTGGTTAGAAAATAACAGTTATATCCCTTTTTTGTGTCTGATTAGCCGATAAATATCTTATGGCTTTAAGATAAGTTTGGTTCTGCTATGTGCTTGAGTGTGAACATAAGTTGTGCAAATAAAGACTTTAAGAGGTAACTTAGAAAGTAGAGTGACATGAGAATGAATATGTATTAGGTATGCAGCTGTCAAAACTGCTTCACCCTAGTATTGTTTTGGAACTTTCATTGAGCACATTAGAGCTCTAGAGACTTCTACTAGGTGCCTATTTTTTCTTTCAGCCACCAGATTTTATTGGGGGTATGTTAACACATGAGGTTTGATGGTGAATACCTTCTTCTACCATATAAGTCTTTAATGTGTTGTAAAGATATGCAGAGGTATTATCAGATCTTAATGCATTGATTTTGATCTCAAACTGATTTTGTATGAGCTTACAGAAGGTTCTAAATATGTTTTTCATTTCAAATTTGTGCTTTGTTAGGTAAACCCGGTGACTCGTTCGTGCTCATCTACAAATGTGACAAACCATCAAGTTTTACTAATGTTGGTGACTTGAGATGGTCTCCAACTATCATTATGAACTAGATTAAATGGTTGCGTCTCTATATAGATATTATTAGGATATGTATGCTGAGTGTGTTTAGACAGTTGGCAGGTCTCACAAGTAAATAAATTATGATCAACATTAATAAATAACTCAGGAAATAACCTGTTTAGATAAAGAAAATTAGGATGTCTAAGTCTCCTATGCCAGATAGGATATGGCTAAGGACTTTGCAGTCATTTAATCCTATTAGGCTAGATGCTAGTTTATTATGAGTCCTTGTACATGCATAGGTGGCTTGTGGATCATCTTGAAGAAGAAACAAACCCCCTTATGTAATTAGCACTAACAAACCTCATTTTCAAATTGACATCCTTAAAATGACGTACATTAGGTGAGAATTCAATAGTGCACTTAGTAACCTTTATTAATTTACTCCACATAGATAAAAAAATTTAAATCTGGTATATATAGCACGTATTTCAGGATTAGGTTACGATTCAGTTTCACAGATCATATCCGTATGATTTTCATATATGTAATCGGCAAGTTTCACATATTTAGGTATAAAGAGTTTAGTATTCTCAGTTATAACCTTACCTTCATTGTCATATGATCAGAAGATGAGAATCAATGGTCCAGGGTTGGTTCTGATCATATATATTACCCGCACTGGCCATTTATGCTTGAATAGGTCCTTGAGTGTCTCCTTGTTGATTGAGAAGTTACAGTAGTGACTCAAGTTGATCTTTTGTGGGGAGGTTGATGCCCTCTGAAGTTTTAAGGACGGCTATTGTTACAACCCGCATTCAAAGGAAAATATATATATTATTTGTGTATATGTGTGAAAACGGTTATATATTAATAATAATAATAATAATAATAATAATAATAATAATAATAATAATAATAACCACATTAAACCCCCACTTTCCCCACAATCCCCATTATCTTGCCATAACTCCCATCCCAATTAATATCCTAGAACCCCCATTATATTAAGTAGACAACTCCATCCCTTCCCCACTACACGCACAGCCAGCCATCCTTGAGGAAGGAAAAAAATTCTTGCCGTGAGTGAGGAAGAGATAAGGGAGAAGGAAAAGAGGAAAAAAAAGAAAAAGAGAAGAAGAAGAAATCCTTGTTCCAACCCAACCTCAATTTCAACTACGTTATACTATAACCCAAGTAAAGTAAGTAACCTAATTGTATTTTCTATGGCTTTTGCAAAACATATATTATATTTGCAATATTAATCTTTGATCATGCATGTATATTGCTGTCTCCATAGTTTGTTGTATCTTTATATTTATATGTGTGTCTGAGGTCAATAATATGTGTACATACATGAAAGATGTATTTTGTATGTATTGGCCAAAACATGTGTGACCAATGGCCATGGGTATATGTTTATATATGCATGTTTGGAGTAGGGATTTGCATATGATATATTTTTATATATGAAAATCAGATATATATATTAAATATATATATATATATATATATGTATATGTGTGTGTATATATATATGTATATATATATGACTTGCATTTTTGTATGATATGGCCGATTGTATGGATGTTTTGAGAGAGTCAGCTTTCATCCAGGGGGCTGATGGCTTAGGTATAAGCAAGAATTTGATACATTTGTGAAATTTTATGGTATGATGCATGTGAAATAAAATTTAGGATTTTGTTTGGTTTTGTAAAAATTTTGTAATTGATAAACATTGGGATTTTGCAGAGTTTGAAGATGGAATAAGGTTGGAATTGGATAAACATGAATTTTGGTGATCGGAGGGGTCATGCAGCAGTGGCGCGTGAAGCTCACACGCAGGCCAATAGGCTGCACGTGGGGGCGTATAGGGTGGTCTGTGCAAGCGCGTGCAGCAATGATTTTGAGGCAGTGTGTTAGGCATGAAGTGTGTGTTCTGCCTATGGTGTTAGATGTGATAAACTATGAGTGATGTGCATTTTGGAGGGAGAATGAGAGGTAGGAGGTGGGTTGAGTGGAGTTTGAGTTTTGGGGGGGGGGGCTAGGCCGAAGGAGCTAGGGGTGGGAAAGGATCTGATGGTGGCGACAGCAGGGGTCCGAGGGTGATGTAGGTGAGATGAGGTGAGTTGGGTAGTGGATTTGAAGAAAAATAGGTTGATAGAGGTACATATGCGTTTATATATATACATATGTATGGATGTGGGCATATGTGCGTGTATATGTATGAGGATGAGATGGAAAACTTTGGAATACTGAACATATTGGATTATTTGGCATTTTTTTGTGATTGGTATATTTGATATTTGAATTGTTGGGAATTTTGGAAAATATTGAAGATTTTAGAAAACCTTTATATTTTGGAAATTGCATTGCATATTTTGAAAATTCACGCTTACAAAGTGAAATATATCGTTAAGCCAGATTGATTCCAAACAAACGGAGCGTCCGTGCGTATTGGCTTTTCAGTATAGAGCACTCAGACATATTGACCGCCATTAGGGCGTCCCGCCATAGTGGCTATTTTGATATAGAATTGACTATTGGAAGATCAATTCTTAAGTTTTCCGGTATAAGTCACTTGTAGAAAAAGTGCTATAGCCATTGCATTGAATTGGGATCTGGACTTTGTAAAAATTTGGTTTTAATTTGGCATTACATCGATTTTCGAAAATTGCATCACGATTTGACTTAGACTAACTTTTGATTGGATTATGACTTGTTTGAATTTGATGACTGTACCTGTTGGCTTGTCGTTGGATGTTAAGGGTATTTTAGTAAATTTAATTTGTGAATGGGAAACATGTTATTTTCTATATTATTATTCATTTTATAACTCTTGTTTCCCTATGTGTGATCTCATGGTAAATATGGTAATATTACTTGCTGGGCAAAGTGTCGCTCACACAATACTTAATATGCATTGCAGATAGCGAGGACTTTGATTTGGTGTATATTGAGGATGACCTTGAGTGAGGATTCCAAAGCGAGGCTCTATGAGGAAAACTTTGATGATTTAGTTGTGATACTTTATGGATTTGACTTTGGTGTATTTTCGGAGACTTAGTTATTTCTTTTAGTTTCATTAAGACCATTGTATCGTTTTATTTTGCCTAGACTTTATTCACTATTTATTAATGATTATTCCGAGGTTTCTATTCTATGACTTCTGTTGATATTGATTTACACCACGTTGCTGACGTGTAATTGAATCATATCGACGCCTTGTATTATCCTTAGCGAAATACGGCAGGTGCGTCGTTTTGAGTACTAAGGCTCATGATGTGTCACTGCAGCTCTATTACCATATCTATTAGATGGATCTGCAGCACTGGAGGACCTCAAGTTGGTGTTGTAACTTGTGTTGGGTGTCTTCCAGCTAGTATTGTGTGGTATGCTGCCCTTTCTATCTACAGGTTTGCACTTTAACTTCCAATGGCATGCCCATATTTTTTTTCCAATAATTGCAGTAGGGTATGCCACAGTTAGCTTGAGTGTTGTTCTGAAGTTTACCTCTTTTGGCTATAAGGGCTGAACTTTCACAAAGTGGTGGTATAGAAATGGTTCCATGCATGTGTTTTCTGTGGCTTTCTTCATGCCTGACTTCTGAGAAAGTAGTTTTGAAACTAGGTAGTAGCTAGGTGCCAAGGATCCTATCCAAAACTCCATCAAGATCAGTATTAATGCCAATAAGAAACCTGAATACTCTCTTGATTTTAGTGTTTCTTTGTAACGGTGAGAGTCACGAACACATGTCTAGGTGTAGACATCAAAAGCATCAAGTTGTTGCCCAGCCCTAGTTAATTAGGTAAAATACTTGGTGACTGTCATGTCACCTAGTCTAAGATCTTGGAGTTAGGCTTCTATTTCATGTCATTTTGATGTATTGTCTTTTTTGAAGTACATCTCCTCTGCTGTTGCTCAAATTTCATTAGGAGTGGAATAAAGAAGGAAGTCTTCATTAATATCTAAAGCCATAGACCCAACCAACTATGGCATAGTCATGCTATTGTCAGCCTTTCAACACTTTTATTTTGGATCATCAGTTGTTGGAGGTTTACGGATACCAAAGAGGTAGTCCTCCTTGCGTTTCCCATCCCATCAAGAAACATCTCCATGTCTTTTGACCAGAAGATATAGTTGTTATCATTGAGTTTATGGACTGAGATGAGCATCGGAATACCATCATAACTGGTAGAATGAGACTCTACCTCAGTATTGTTGTCGGGGGTGGAAGTGTGTTCAATGACACTAGATATAACAAAGGTTTCAGTAGCCATATTTATTAAAAGAGGAAGAAGAAGGTTGGCTCTAAGCATCTGATACCATATAGAAAAGAAGAAAAAGGTAATCTTACTGATTGACTTAATATAATACATAGTCTTATTTATAGTGTAACCTATATGTCTAGAGATCAATCAAATTCTTTATACTAGTAAGCAAATAATCGGAATAAATGATAGTATCCACAAAATTTTAGATGGTGGGTAAGATATATATCTGGGAATTATTAGGATAAGTTGATAATAATATTGTTGGTAAGAAAATTGAGACGAACAAAGGAACAAGTATGTACTGTTGAATCTAGTAAGCTTGAATTGAAAGAGAGTAAGCATGAACAAGTAGTGATTGTTATTCATGTGGGATTTAATTGGATTAAAAGTAACAGTTGGAATAACTAAGTAAAGAAGCATAGTAGATAAGAGTGATGCACAGAAGCATGGTGGATTAGAATGCTAATGACCGTTTAAGTTGAATCTCCCTAGAATAAGACATGTCTGAAAATACATATGGTTTGGGGGATTAGCTCGTGAATAACACATTAAGTAAGATTGTAGTACACATAAGTACTGACTCTAGAGGATTGCTGATGACAGCAGATAAGAGTTCCACTTAGACTGACGATTGGACTGTGTAACCCGCAGTATGATAATAATCTTGAAGTTTGATTTGAGAACTATAGAAAGATTAGGTTATGATCTAACAAGCGGAGAACAATGGACTTAAAAACTACCTTGTAGGCATACACGAGATGATTTTGGAACTTAGTCTGTGTGGAGAAGCAGTGGTAATAAGGCTGAAGGAAAAAGAGGCGAGTGATCCCATCGGTAAAGGCTCAACGGACTAGTTATACAAAGTCAGAAGTGACATGGGAGCTCGAAAAAGTGCGGAAAGAGTATCCACACTTATTTGACCAAGGTACACAAGTTTCGAGGGTAAAACTTATTATAAGGGGAGGAATGTTATGACTCGGTCCTATATAACATAAGAAAATAAAGAAAAAGGAAAATAAAATAAAAATAAGGAAAAATTATATAATAGGAAAAGAAAAATAAATAAAAGGTAGTGTTGATCTTAGGTGATTTGGATGACAATAGGAAGGAGATTTATGAGGAAAATGGGAATTAGGAGATACCTTTGGAATTTATTTCCTAAACCTATTAAGAAAACCTATACACATATCCATATAAATATACACCTTAAACTAAAAAATCAAACCCTACCTCCCATAACACCCTAAAGTCGGCCACCTCTCACTCCAAGCACCAAAAACAGCAGGTCACCTTGCTGCCACCAAGAGGAAAAATTCTGACAGCCTTTCAAGTGAAAGAAGGAGAAGAATCTTGTACCAAAAACACTAATTTACACACACACACATAGATACACACACCGCCCTAAATCTTACACCAAAATATATATCAACAGCCAGACATACCAGTGTCCCCACAAACCATATAATCCGGCCAGAACCTATTTAGAGAAGAGGAAAAGATTTTGCCACCAAGAACCCTAATTTCGCCCAATAGTATAGTATAAACGAATGATGTAAGTATCCTACCTGTGTTTACTATTAATTTGTGAAATCCAAATTTATATTTTTATATAAAATCATGGAACATACATAAGTATATGTGAATGCATATATGAATGTATATGTACCTTTGTATGTGGTCGAATATAGATATGCATATATATAGGAGTGCCGAATTGTATATATATGTGTTTTCAAATTATAGTTGTGTATTATGCATAAACATAGGCCAACTTTCTTCAAGGAAAAATTTGAGTTGTGACATTTATATGTATATGGTGATATATATATATTTATGCATATATATATATATATATATATATATATATATATTTTAGAAAGAGAGTTTTTATTAATAGAAAGCCTCACTTATGGCGGAGGAATACCCGATTACATGAGTGTGCGAATACATCATCAAAATCAAAAAAATGAAATAGCCATCGTATAATGGTGTATCTCCAGTCGTATACGATATGCCGCATTAAAACCTTGCCAAGAAAAACCACCCTTGTGGATAAAAACTTGGCGAAGGAAAAAGCGTACATATTTATACGACTTTCATTGACACTAATTAACATAAAATTGTCTATTAAATACAACGCGTCCCCTTGAGAAGTGATATGACGCCTATAAGCTGAGGGAGTACAAAACCACAGTTGATGCATTGTCCACAGTTGATGCATTATCCTCATTGCGTCCATGAAGGTAAAACCGTCCCGTTGAAAACAGATGAATGTGCCACACAATGCCATCCATGCACAAGACAAAGGTATGACTGAGTGAAGTATATGTAGCAGCCAGATTGAGGGTGTGTAACCGAAAGAAAAGAAAACCATACCAGGTCTGTCGGTTCCCATAAGAAGACCGACAGAAAGAATATATGAATGCCAATCCGATTGGAAGACATGCGACCGTGGGGAGCGATTTGGTTGCTCAGGAGAAACAATCGCCTCAGCATGGAAACCCAAAATGCCATCACCACCATCGAAGTTGATAGGGAAAACATTCCATGCAGAAAAAACATTGAGCAGTGAGCACAGCCGACATAGTGACAAGAGACATATACATATGATGAAAGAAAATTGCATCATACCAGATCTGCCTGCCCTAGCTAAAGGACAGGCAGAGACTGGGGGAAGGGGCCAATCCATTTGGAAGACATATCGTGTGAGGTTGAAAATACAGACATGCGTAAACCATACACAAAGATCAAGCGTAACATTTTCAGCAAGCCAGGAAGATAGGGCAAAGCAGAAAAACAGCAGGAAGCGAATCATACCAAGGCTGCCCGAATCCCCAAGGATACAGGCAGGAAAACTATTGTGTAGCCAATCCATTTGGAAGACCTGAGTATATCAAGGGAGCCGCAAATGTACCAAAGAAAGATCCAGGGAGACAGAGCTCCGGACTAGCGGTGGAAGTGAGCGCGAATCATAATCTTGAGTGCTTGGGTGTAACATAGCATGTTGCGCAAGATAATGTGCTGATATGTTTGCTTCCCGATAAATGTGGCGATACTCCAAACGATGACGATTAACCAACGTATGTAGCAGTTGAAGGCAGTAGTTTCCATGAATCAATCGTGGAGATGACAATCGAGATATCAGCAGCGCACAATCTGACTCAAGTATTACTGCTCGGTATAGAGGCAGGAAATATAATAAACCAAAAACCGCAGCCTGTATCTCTGCATGAATTGGTGTACTTGGCGGCAAGCGAAATGAAATTGCTCCCAAACATGTACCGGTCTGGTCCCTCAAGATAGCATCACCCGCACTGTAATGTCTTCCATTTGCATCATTTGTATTTAGTTTGAATTTACCAGACGGAGGTAAGCGCCAGCGCACCATAGTGGGACGCGGTTGTCGAATCGGGGGAAGCCACGAAAAAGGGTGGCGAGGGCACCTCATGAGCTTAGATCCCACCAAGGACTTACACCACATTGTTATATCATTTTGTATTGTGAACTTTAAAGAGTGTATTGAAAAGGAGCGCGAATCACCATAAATGAGAGAAGTATAAACACGCCACACGTTATAAGAAATGATAGCCGGGACAATGATGCGTAAAGTCCCTAGAAAAGAAGAAAAGGATGAGCGATACCACCATGAGAGTATATATTGGCGGAGGTGAAAAGAGATCGGGAGTGGACACTGTAACTCGCTGGCAAAATAATTCCAGATTGTTCGAATTCCCGAGCAGTATAAAAATATATGATCCACAGTAGCTGATGCTTGCTTGCAAAAAGGACATTGGGAGGGGCACGCCATATAAAACCTACGAGTATAGTCCTCAAAAGGTAATGCTGAGTGAAATATACGCCACAGAAATATCTGAGTGACGGGTGAATGATGCTTGGACCAAATAAACTTTGCTGAGATAAGTGTAGGGCTGGGGGCTCGGCAAATAACATAAGCACTGCTCAACGAAAACTCCCCTGTGGATGTTGGTATCCATGAAAGATCTCCCCCCTGACCCGTCGCATATGCCATACAAGTAGGATGAATCTTACAAATGAGTTTCCACACTAGCGAGTCAGTTAGCCGAGGCAAATAGTCCCCGCGACGACCATATTTACTGAACATGTATTTACTCCAAAGTGTATGCTGTTGATGATAGGACCACCAGATACGACAATGGTAGGCTCGCTGTAACATATAAAGGTTTCGAATCCCGAGTCCGCCCTTCTCTCAGGCTGTTGCAATCGAAGCCCAAGATACCCAATGATGCCTTTGGCCCCAATAGAAATTCGACATTTTGCTGTGGATTGCCTTAATGACCGATTTAGGCAGGCCCCTTGCTGCTAGAATATGTAATGGTAGCGAAGATATAACTGAACGCAGCAAGACAAGACAACCAGCAGAAGATAACAATTTAGAGTGCCAACCTTTTAGACGATCGTCTATATGTTGTAATAATGAAATACAATATCGTGGCCGATTGACGCCCTTATGCAAATACAATCCCAAATATTTAAATGGAAGATGAGATTCACGCATGCCCGTAATAGTAGCATAATCACGCCGCTGTTGTGACGTTACCGTTGCAGACGTGATAAAACTGCTCTTCTGAAAATTAATCTTCTGACCAGAGGCATTCTCATATTGTGTCAAGAATGTGTGAAAACGCTGAAGATTACGCTGTGTGCCCCGTAAGAAAACCAACAGATCGTCTGCATAAGCAAGATGAGTGATATGAAAAGGAACTCTGCCAATTCGGAATGGCTGTAATGCGCCCGATGTGACCAATGGTTTTAATCCCCTGCTGAAACCTTCGGAGGAAATAATAAAAAGCAGAGGGGATAAAGGATCCCCTTGCTTAACACCTCGATACAGACGAAATGATGCTGATGGCATGCCGTTAATTAATATCGATAACGTCGTGGCCCGCAAATGGTTTAAAATGATACGAGTAAAAAAAGCTGAGAAACCAAAAGCGTCAAATATTCACTCTAGATATTCCCAGCTGACCCTGTCAAAAGCTTTCATCATATCTAGCTTCAAACATAATTGAGGACCCCCTTTATCTAGCATATGAATCATCTCCCGAGCCATAAGGACCTGTGTCGAAATATCATAACTCGGAAGGAAGCCTGTTTGTTCTGGTGAAATAATGCGTGCAGACTTTACTTATGAAATTTGTGAGGCAGATGGGTCTGAAATCATTAAAAGTATCCGGAGACGGCTTCTTGGGGATTAGAGTGATAAGAGCACTAGCCATGACCGTAGGTTGGGGGATACCCAAGAAAAATTCCTGCACGGCCTTAATGACATCAGTATGAATAATGGACCAACAAGATCGATAAAAGTTACCATTGAAGCCATCGGGGCCTGCTGCACTGCTAGGATCTAAGTGCCAGACTGCTGCTTTAATCTCCTCTACTGTAGGCATCGCTGTAAGCATCATATTGTCATCCGCTGTGACAAGAAGTGGAATATGGCGGAGCACCGCATCATAATTGTGCGTATGAGCCTGGGTAAACAAGGATGTATAATAAGCAATAGCCTCGTCCTGAATGGCGGCAGCATCAGTACATATTCTTCCATCAGACGTACGGATTTGCTGGATGCGCAGTTGAGAACGCCTACCCTTGACTATGGAATGAAAATATCAAGTATTTGCATCACCATCCTGCAACCATCGAAGTCTTGCCTTCTGTTTCCAAAAATGGAACTCATACAGAGTAGCTTGAATATACCCCGCTTTGGCTATTTGGTATGCCTCTCGGTTTGCATCAGTGGAGTCAACATCCCACGCGTTTTCAGCCAAGGTAAGAGCTGATTTAGCATGCTTGATATTGGAAAAGATGTTTTCGAAAATCTCCTTATTCCAACACTGAATATCCTTTTTTAAACGGAACAACTTTGAATAGAATCCATACATACCTCCTGTTGTTGGGTAGGATGCCCAAGCACTTGCCACATAAGCATGGAAATCTGGGTGATGCAGCCAGGAGTCTAAGAACCGGAAAGATCGGCGTGTGTCTGTGATTCCAATCGGCATAGAACTAATAATGGAGTATGATCCGAAGAAACGCGGGGAAGATGCGAAAGGCAGGTGTCATCAAACCAACTTTGAAAAGCAGAATTATAAAACAACCAGTCTAACCTGCGTCTAACCCGTCCCAGACCTCGACCATCCGTCCAAGTGTATCGAGAGCCCTGATACTGCGGTGACATTAATGGACATGCTTCAATACAATCATTAAAATCTTGTAAGGTGGAAAGCGACGGTCGTGAGCGGCCGGCATGGTCCTCCAGAGAACGAAAAGTATTAAAATCACCCCCAACTAGCCATGGCATATCATTTGAGTCAGCAAAGGTGGATAGCGAGTGCCATAGTGCACGTCCTAAAGGAACAGTATGACTGCCGTAGACCACAGAGAAGACAAAATTTTTCTGAAGTCGACGAATTGTGAATGTAAAATGCACGACCTGACCCTGATCGTATGAATCCACCAGATGAATATCTGTGTCACGCCAAAACAACCAAATACGTTCGGTTTGAGAAGAGAAACGATGTGAAAAACCAAGATCCATAGCAAAACGAGAAATATGATGTGGTTAGTGCTTCGGTTCAATGATAGCAACTATATCTAAACGATGTTCACGAACTAAATTATGTAATCGAGGCAAAGAGGCACGCATGCCTCGTACATTCCATAGTAAAATATTCATTGAGCAAGAGTAGAACCACTTCCCTGAATTGCATGAGACGCACTACGAGTTAGAATCACGGAGGGTGGCAGAGGCGGTAGCTCTTTTTTGGTACGACGTTTACGACGTGGAACCACTGAATAAATTCAGCCTCTGCAGTGGAATCCTGCAGACGCGATAATAAAACATCTTCATCTGGCGAAGTAGGAATTAACTCCATGCGCCTAACTACGTCATCCGGAACCGTTGAAACCTCCGGGGGTGGATCAGTTTCTGGTAGCTCATTGTCAGAACAATGGCCAATATCACAATCATCGGTGAGATTTTGTGGTGCCGTGGAGTCCCCAACAGGCAACGGAGCATCTCCCTCCAATATTGATGAATCAGTGACTCGGACGTTAGGGCTAGGGTCTGTGTTAGAAGGCATATGTGCGGCCACAGGAGGATTAGTCACTGGCTCCGTCATGGGACGGAGGTGTCCTTCTTTGCGCTTGACGGGGGTCCAGCGTTGGGCAGGTGGGCGTGGAGGCGGCGGAGGTGGCGGAGGAGGCACCGTGCCCTGGGTCTGCAGGCGACAATCATGTGCTACATGGCCAAGTCGTATACAGGAGGTACAAAAGCGCGGAAAGTCCTCATAAATCACTGTTTGCAGGTTCATTCGATTTTTTGCCTGTAAATATATCTTTTGGGGCAATTCTTGAGAGACATCGACTTCCACACATACACGTGCAACCGACGGACGTAATCCATCCGCCGTAGCCACATCCAGTTTTAGCGGCGTTCCTATTGTGCGTGCTATTTCAAATAATGCCTCGCGATAGTGCAGATGAATCGGTAATCCAGGAAAAGCTAGCCATACGGGAACGATCGGAACGTCAGCTGCAGGGTTGAAATCCACAATCCATTTTGTGATACGCATATGACACCCGGAAATATGCCATGAGCGGCGATAAAAACATCGCAAATAATCCGCTTCATTACGAAAGTTCAAGAGAATATGCGTTTGATCAATAAGTGTAATGCGCAAATCTTGCTGAAAACCAATTTTTTCAAATACTTCGCGTATAATCTTTAATGGCGGCCGGCCGGCCCAAAACGTGCCAACCAAAGAATGACGGAATGGAGCAGCGAGGGCATCTATTTCGGAATCAAGAAACGAAATCATGGGGATGCCCTTATATCGCGATACCGTTTTAGGTGAGATAGTGATGCGCTGAGAAGAACTTTCACCTGTCACCACTGCTGCAAAAGACGGCTGAGTTGCAGAGGACATTGCGGATGATGAAAAAAATCGCAGCTTTTGAAAAAATCTGGAACCGGACGAAAGAAACTTGCAGAATTGCAGCAAAGAAGGAGATCGGAAGGCGCAAATCATCGGCGGCGGCTGGGCCGCTGGGAAGGCGACGATCGCCAGAGAGCCATTTTTACACGGCCATATCATATATATATATATATATGTATATGTATATATATGTATGTATATATATATATATGTATATATATAAATATGAATATGACATGTAAATGTTATGTGTTACATATGCAAGGGATGAATTATATACTTGGATTTGGGGGTTTAAATTTCGGCCAAAGACTGTGACATAGGTATATGATCCAAAATTTGATGAGTATACGAATAATAATGCACGGAATCAGAATGATTTTATGAGGTATATAAGATTAATTTTGGGCAAATTTGAATTGTTTAAAAATTGAGAATTTGTATGCTTTGGTGATGGGGATAGGTTGAAAATGAGAAAAGACAAATTCTGATAGTTGAAGCCAGCGGACAGTGGCACTCGTCGGCGAGTGGCGGTGCGTGAGATATAGATTTTTGAGGCAGTGTGTTAGGCATGAATTATGCATTCTGTCTGAGTTGTTAGATGTGAAAAAATATAGGTGGTGCGTGTTTTGGAGGGAGAATGAGAGGTAGGAAGTGAGTTCAGTGGTGTTAGGATTTTGGGGAGTGGGGAGGGGGCTGGCCTGAGAGAGTGGAGGTTGGCGGCGGCTCTAATGAGGATGGGTAGTGTGGAGCGAGGTGTGGGGTGAGGGGTGAGGTGAGTTGGGTAGTGGGTTGGGTGAAAAGTGGACCGAGAGAGTTACGTGTATGTATATATGTATATATGCATATGTGTAGGCGTGGACATGTATATGTATATACATACATATGAGTCATAGTTATTAGGACATCGAAAATGGGAAATTGATATGTGATCGTATTTGATATTTGCATTTTTGTATTTGGATGTGATCAAAACTGATCGTTTGGAAAATATTTGGACTTGAAAAATCGATATTTGAGAATTGTTTTGGAAAATCGATATTTGAACATCGTTTAGGAAATCGGGCATTGCATATTCTGAAAATTAGCCTTATAGGAGAAATACATTGTTAAGCTGGATTGGCTCTGATGAAATGGACCGTCCCAGCAAATTTGACTATTTCGATAGGCCTCCTGGACACGTTTGACCACCAATTGGACCGTCCAGGCACATTTGACTACCGTAATAGGGTGCATGGACAAATTTCACCGTTGAGGGAATCAATTCGTAAGTCTTACGGTATAAGTCACTTGTAAGAAAAAATGTTATAGCCATTGCATCGAAATCGTATTTAGTATCATTTATCGAACATTGAAACATCATATCATATCAAAATATCGAATCGCATCGTATTGAACATCGTATCGTATTGTATCAAACATCGCATCGAAAATTGATATTCTAGAAATTGAATTTGGAAAATCAAAAGTTGATTTGATTTGCATCGCATCGATTTGGAAACTGCATCATCGATTTTGATTGTACTGACACATGATAGGTTATCGATTAGTTGACTTGTTGATCGGAATTATTGAACTTTGTTGTTTGATTATTATAAGGGTATAATCGTAATTTTATTTGTGAGTGGGAAACATGCTATTTTATATATCGTTATTCATTTGACAAAACTTGTTTCCTTTGTGTATGATCTCATGGTAAGCATAGTGAGATTATATACTGAACGAAGTTTTGTCGCTCATACTATACCTAATGTTGTTTTGCAGACAAGCAGGAATATGAGTTAGTATACCTCGATGATGATCAGGAGTGGAGATTCTGAGGTTCACGGATATTCTAATCAGATCCGTTGAGGACTTAGTTGAGATACATGTTTCTGATATTCAAGGTTTTTGTATTTTGGAGACTTAGTATTTATTACCGACGTTTGACATTTGTATTGTTTTAGTTTTGCCGAGACACTTATATTAATGGTGATGATTATTTCGAGAATTTTTATTTTATGACTTCCGCTGACATCAGTTTATGTCACTATGCTAAAGTGTAATTGATTTGTGTCGGCACCTTGTATTTTCCTTAACAAAATATGACGGGCGAGTTATTTCGAGTACTAGGGCTCAGAATGGGTCCTGCAGTAGAAGTGTCAAAAAAAGGGTGAAGCTATGACCATATAAAGCAGATTAAAATAAATTGGGAGATGTTACCATGTTTTTGCTATGGAATAATATATGACTCGCAAACTGAAATACCATTTCTTAATAAGAAAAACATTGTAGCTTGCTTCGAAAAGGTAATTGGTTGTCGAAAACAACTTAACACAAAGCTTGAATAAAAAACTTATTTTTTTAAAATACTCACGTCACTACGCAAATAGAATTTTCCAAATATCCTACACCTCAGATCAAGGTCGCCAGGGCGAGGATACGTATGTTGAGTTAAGGGTCACAGATAGATATTATTTATACATTAAGTATTGACTCACCCCAGGAATGTTGAGCTTTAAATGTAAGGCCACAAAAAGATACTACATCGTCCTAAATATAAGTATTTCAAAAGTAAATTACATTAAAATAAACTTATATTTTGGACATAGAACATGTTACTAAGTATATTAACTATTGAGAATGGAGACCAGAAATAAATAAACCCAATAATTCCGTCCGGATGCAGAAAACCAACCATCAATTTCTCAGAGAAAAAAAAAGAAGAAATCAAGGGTAGTTACATGGGCAGAAAGATCAGGTTTCAGAAGAGCAACGGCTCCAGAAACGTCCGGGTCGATCCCAATAACCCATGCAGATGCAAAGCTAGGGTTGGAGCCAAAAATGGATTCAGTATCATCAGGTGTTGAGAGGGAAGGATGAGACAATGATTCCAACCAATTCTCCTTATGCTGCGCTTGTGACTACACTTCCTTACAACCCTTGACTCTTCTATTCCGTAGAGGTTGGGTAAAAGATTGCTAAGTGAAAAATGATATTTTCATTCATATCCTTTGTATACTGTTTACATGATAATATATAATCTTTACAACAAGAGTTTGGTACAAACTAAAAGATGACAATCCAAACTAAATGATAACACAAGTTTGATACAACTAAAAGTTGTTACGACAAGAACACTAACTAAGTTTGTTAGCCTAGCTAGCATTAGTTGGTTGAGATAAGCTAAACCCTAGTTGGTGCAACCGGCTATAGCGACGAGTCCTTAACACGCCCCTGCAAGATGACGGTTCCATCAAAAAGACCAATCTTGGACCGAAGAAGAGTGAACCGATCTTTTGACAATGACTTTGTTAAAACATCCGCTAGTTGGTTTTGAGTAGAAACTTGGGAAACTTGGAGAGTCCCGGCGGCGATCTTTTCACGACAAAATGATAGTCGAGTGCAATGTGTTTCATGCGACTATGGAAGACTGGATTAGTACACAAATAAGTTACACTTAAGTTGTCGCAGTGGATGGTGGGCGGCCGAGGAAGATTGATACCGAGCTCAGAGAGAAGATTGGATACCCAAGTGACCTCAGCTGCGGTAGAAGCAACCGCATGATACTCAGCTTCGATGGAGGAACGAGCAATAGTACGCTGCTTTTTGGAGCATCATGAAATAGGATTGCCTAGAGAGATAAGAGTCATGATCACCAGCCCAGTCAGCATCAGAAAAAGCTTGCAGAAAAAGGGGTTGTCGACGGCGAAGTAGTAGACCATGATGAATAGTGTGTTTGAGATATCGAAGCAATCGCTTAGCTGCAGTCCAATGAGATTGCGTCGGCGCATGCATGAACTGGGCGAGTTTGTTGACTGCGAAGGCAATATCGGGCCGCGTAAGTTGAAGATGTTGAAGGCCTCCAATAAGACTGCGATATTGAGACGCATCTTCTGGAGGTGTGCCATCATTGAGAACGAGGCGGCCACTGGAGGACATGGGAGTAGGAGAGTCCTTAATGCCATCAAGATGAAACTTAGCAAGGAGATCAAGAATTTACTATCTTGGGATAGATAGAGTCCTTCTATGATGAAGACAGCTTCAATGCCCAAGAAATAATGAAGAGGACCGAGATCTTTCAGAGAAAACCGAGAGCCTAAAGAATCAACAAACTTACGAATGGATTTGGTACAATTCCCTGTAATAAGCAATTCATCAACATATACAAGAAAATAGATAATGACATCGTCACAACGATAGATAAACAGAGACGTATCAGACTTAGAGTTACAAAACCCATAATGTAACAGAAAAATTTTCAACTCATTGTACCAAGCCCGTGGTGCTTGTTTAATGCCATATAGTGCACGCTTCAAGTGACACACATGTGTAGGTGTAGCCGTATTTACAAAATTGGGGGGTTGGGTCATGTTGACATCCTCAGTTAAGTGACCGTTAAGAAAAACATTGTTAACATCAAGATGAGATATGGGCCAGCCATGAGAGAGAGAGCTATCGATAGAACCACACGTATAGTTGTTGGTTTGACAATAGGGCTAAACGTATCATGATAGTCAATATAAAGACGTTGATGAAAACCTTTAGCAATGAGACGGGCTTTATAATGAGCAATAGAACCATCAGGATTACGTTTAATGCGAAACATCCACTTACAACCAACAATATTATGTCCCGAAAGAGGAGGAACAATGAACCACGTGCCATTGGGGGCAAGAGCAGCAAGCTCGTCATCCATCACAGCACACCATTTGGGATCGCAGAGAGCCTGTTTAACTGTAGCTGGTTTAAGGGGTGGGGGAAGGGGATGTTTAGTGGTATGAAGAAGAGTGACGTAGTCGGGGAATTTTTTTGGACAATGAATATGGTTGCGGGCACGAGTGACCATAGGATGACCAACTATATGTGAGGGGGAAGGTTCAGCGGGTAAGGAGTGGGGAGGGCCAGCGGGGAGGGCGGGTGAAGGTGCTGAGGAGTCGGATGGCAACAGGGGAGGGGAGTCGGGTGGCTATGGGGGAGGGAGCAGGGCCGAAGGGGGAGAAGAGGAAGAGCAATACCTGGGGGCTGGTGCAGTTGCTCCGGGTGCGACAGGAGGAAGGGCAGCCGAGGGAGCATGCGGTGCAGAGGGGACAGCTTCCACCAGAGGTTGAAGAGCAGCAACCATTGAAGAGCATGTGAACCAAGAAGATTGCGACATAGAGGATGAGTTAGAGTTGGGGATAGCAGCAAAGGGAAACTGATGCTCAATAAACTGACATGCCAACAAAGATAAAGATGATTAGAAGAAATGTCAAGACACTTGTAAGCATGGTGAGTGTTAGAGTACCCCACAAAAACACGTGGCTTGGAACGAGGAGCTAGTTTGTGATCAGAGTAGGGCCGGAGCCAAGGAAAACAGAGACACCCAAAAGCGAACAAAATTTCGTAGGGAGTTTTGTTATGGAGTATTGAGGTAGGCAGACGATTGATAAGATAGACTGCTGTGAGAAAAGCATAGGACCAAAATTTAGGAGGCATGGACGATTGGTGAAGCAGGGCTAACCCAGTTTCAATGACATGACGATGTTTGCGTTCAGCAGAACCAACATGTTCAGGGGTGTAAAGAGGAGAAATACGGTGATGAATTCCTTCGGTTTCGAAAAAATGCGTGAGACCCTTATATTCAGTACCCCCATCAGTGTAGAGTGTTATAAGAGGACGACGAAAAAATTTCTCATCCATTTGCTTGAACTTAGGGAAGATAGTAGACACGTCAGACTTTCTTGCCATAGGAAATAACGAAACATATTTAGTTAAATAATTAATAAAAAGAATGTAATAACGAAAGCAATCAATGGATCTAACCGGGGAAGGCCCCCAAACGTCTGAGTACAGTAAATCATGTGGTCCACGACTTTCTACTGAAGAATGAGAAAATGGTAACTTATGACTTTTACTGCTAAAACAAGAATCACAGACAAACTTATTAATTGAGGTACTAGGTGAAATAGAGAAATTATGATTGCGACTTAGAAACTGAAAAACACGTTGGGAAGGATGCCCAAGACGATGATGCCAGGTGGCTACAGATGACTTTGTGCTGCATGGATCAGAGTTCGGCGTAGCGACGGTCTCATTGTTTTTCGTGCTAGGCGTGTCCCACTCATGTACATTACCCTTGGTTCGCCCGTGAGCAAGTTGCACCCATGTTTTGAGATCCTTAACAACAAAGGAGAAAGGAAAAAACTCAATAGATGTGTTGTTATGCTGACAAAATTTAGAAACAGAAATTAAGTTTTTGGTAAGGAATGGAACATGCAAGACATCAGACAAAATTAAAGATTTAGTAGAGGTAGGAATGACAGTAGAACCAGTATTGGTAATGTTAAGGCTAGAACCATCTCCAAGGAGAACATCATCAGGACCCTCATACGATTGGTGATGGGAGAGAGTGTTCAAATCATTGTTAACATGGTGCGACACTCTAGAATCCAAGACCCAGTTGTGCTGCATCGGCCCAGAGGTGGCGTGATGGACTTCGGGTTGCTGCTGCAATGACCGCTTTAAAGAGTAGCACTGACGTGCTGTGTGTTCACGTTTTTGGCAGTACTGACAAATCACCCCAGACTGTGAAGAGTTCCGGGAAGACCGAGTGTTGGCTGATGGCTGACCAAACACTGGCGGCATACCCGGATGAGGTGACGGCTTCCCAGAGAAGGTTCGTCTGCCACCATGCCGAGGCCCACCGTGAGAGCCATTTGAGTGATGCCCTGATTTCATCTGTGTGGCGTGAACAGTGATTGCTGCTCCACTACGATTCTATTCTCTTTTAAGAAACACTTCATGTTCTACCAACTTGTCATGAAGCTCTTCAAAGGAAATGGCACCAGCAATTTCTTTAAAGTTGCTATTGAGTCCATTAAGGGCGAAAATAGATAGATCATCATCACTGAGATGAGTGTCAACAAGGGCTAACTCATCAGCAATACTTTTGATAGTCTGAAGATAATCAGCAACGGACTGAGTGTCACAGGTGATATTAGTGAGGCGTTCCTTAAGATTCATTATATGGGAACAAGACTTATTAACATACAATCGATGAAGCTTCAGCCAAGCGTCACGTGATGTGGAAGAGGTGGCGATTAATGGTACCACACCTTCAGAAATGGATGCCAAAATGACATGAAGTAACAGCTTGTCCTGCCGAATCCAGATAGCACAATCGGTGTTCGGCAGTTTTCCACCATCTTGATTGTTCGTGTGTTGAGGTGGACACGGTTGAGAAATATGTTTGGATAATTTTGAAAGTCATGATTTTAAGTGGTGAATACTTAGAAATGTCACATATGGTGTTATAAGTAATTAAAGGATGAAAAAGTGAAGAAAAATGACGTGGATCTCTCAGGCAGAGACACATGGATCGATCGACGTACGTCAGCCCCTCATGTGGATCGATCCATGTTGAACTAAGAAGAACCAAAAACTTACTGTGAGACTTCGATCTCTCACGTCGATCGATCGACGTACGTCAGCCTCTCACGTGGATCGATCGACGTATGTCAGCCCCTCATATGGATCGATCCACGTCTCACAGAATGTTTAGGGTTTTTAGAAATATCTTTCTAAAATATGTTAAAGTGGTTGTTTTCATTTGTATATGATTTATACATGCTCATTATGTGAATCTGATGTGATTTTGGTGATTTTAAATGTATTGGACTAACGTGCCTTGGAAGTTTCTACAACTTACCAAAAAGGGCAAAATTGGTATTTTGAGTTTTGTAGGAACATCACATGGTGAAAATATTTCAAGGATGTATTCTCATTATATTTATCATGACAAAGGTGATATCATGAGTATTTATGACCATCCGGGTCATTTCTGGAGTTTTCATATACCAGGGGTATTTTGGTAATTTCACCCCGAGGGTATTTTTGGTATTTTCACTCAAGGAATCTCTTGCGCATATTATTATCTTCATTCTGGAGCTGAGTTATTGTTAATTTGAAGATTATATGGTGATTCATTATTCTATTCTCTCACATGATGATATCAATGACTATAGCGGATATGTGACGATTTGAGATGTCACATTCTATTTTTTCTTGAAGACTCTCTTATATATGTTATAAGAGCATATTATTCATCATTATTCAGAGATATTAACGGTGTCAAAGGTGTGGAAATATTCATGACATATAAGAAGACATATTGGGGATTTCGGTATTACACGTTGACATAATCTTGTCAACTATTATCTATTGATTTCTTCTTCAAAAATCTGAGTTGCTACACATATATATATATATATATATATGTTCAAAAACGTGTATACTCATGTAGAGGTGATTCATTATTCATTTTGTGAGTTGGAGACAAGTGGACCAACCAAAAAGGAGCTAGTTGGCAAAATTGCCAACTTGGAATGTTTTCTAAATATAGCCAACAGCTATATGGCTAGTCTTGGGTATTTTCAGCAGATTTTTTGAAGTCAAATGAAGACTTTACATGTCCTATTATTTTTTTTGAAGTTGGGGATATTTTGATGGTATTATCCTTTCTTATTTTATTAAGAAAAATCAAAGTTTTTTCTAAAAAAAAGAAAGGTAGCCAACGGCTACTTTGGAATTGTTGGAGCTGAATTTTTAAGTTTGAATTCTTCAACGTTAACATGTCCTATGTTTATGCCAAGAAGTCGAGGCATTATCTTCTCCATATTATCTATTCTTGCTAAGGATAATTCAAGGCAATTCCAAGGTAGAATTTTCGGCAAACAAGGTGTATCCAAGGTTGACCAATTATGTTGTCTTATTTTTCCAGGCGTACAAGGCCAACCAATGATGAGAAGGCATTTGGACTTGATGATGAAGATGGTGACACATGTGCAATCTTATCTCTAAGGCTCAAATCACACTATAAATAGAGGCAATGGTGAAGAAGATGAAACACACTTGAAGCTTACAAGCATTTGTTGAGTTGTCTAGCTATCATCTTCTTCTTGTTATTCTTGTTCCATTCTTTGTCGCAAAGGTGCTCTTGTTGGTCTTGTTGTGCTACATGCCTCTTGAGCTTCATTTGTAAGATTGATTAGCCATTCTTATAAGGCTACATAAGTAGGTGGTAGAGGTGTTGCAACTAAGTGTTGCTTAGAAGGTGATTATCTAAATCTTGAATAGGGTTGGTGTATAAACCAAGGATCAAGCTTGGTTCTTGTTGTAAGGTGATTCATTTGATAGTGAAATGCATGAAAAGGTGTTCCTTGGGACTGGAGTAGGTCACATTGACCGAACCAGAATAAATCCTTGGTGTTCTTGTCTTGTTTCTTCATTTCTGTTTTCTGCCCGTTTTTACTGCAGTTTTCACACAAATTCACATGTTTTGAAAAAATATCTTAACACTTTTAAAATTCGTGATTTTTTGTGGAGTTATACTTCAGACTGTTATCTTTCATTTGCAACAAGAATCACTTGATTTGAGCAAGGGAATGTTAGTCTTTCAGTCTTTGCAAGATAACTGCTCCAATCTGGCTGCAATCTGACCAGTTTTGAGAAAACTTAAATTCTGTATTTATCAAGAATTGTTTAAGGTCAGGGTCTTTTGGAAAATTTATCTACACATCCTAAGGAGTGTTTTGATATAAAAATCAACCTTTTTGGTTGAGTATTCAAAGAGAAACACGTATTGCAAAATTAGCAACATTCTGTCCAATTCTGTCCAGATTGACCATCTGAATCTTTTTATTTGTTTGAAAGGTCAAACGATCTTATTTTTGTTTGATTTTTGGACAGCGTCTTGTTAACTCATTGAAGTTCAATTCTGGAAAGTTTCATAATTTTTGGAGTTGTGTACAATTATTTTTGTGTTTTTCAAAAACAGGTTCTGAATCTAAGACAGTTTCAGATTCTATTTTCAGAGGGGTTTTTAATAAAGGGTACTAGTTAATTTCCGCTAACCACTATTCACCCCCCCTCTAGTGGTTCTGAATCTGAGGCAGCTTCAGATTTTGTTTTCAAAGGGGTTTTTAATCAAGGGTACTATTGTAATTTCTGCTAACCACTATTCACCCCCCTCTAGTGGTTCTGAATCTGAGGCAGTTTCAGATTTTGTTTTCAAAGGGGTTTTTAATCAAGGGTACTAGTGTAATTTCCTCTAACTACTATTCACCCCCCTCTAGTAGTGTTTATTGCAGGTACACGGTCCAACAATTGGTATCAGATCCAGACCAACACCACTCAAAAGAAGCAAGATTCAACACCGTACAATCAATACAAAGCCAAGAAACAATTACTCTTTGTAGCCTGCTTATCTCAGATTAAAGGTACATACTATGGCAATAGTTTCTCACAAAGGTGAGTTGGAAGGTATGTCCACTCAATGCCCTCCTTTTTTCGATGGCAATAATTTTGTTCATTGGAAACTAAGAATGAGGCTATTCTTAATGGCTATAGACATCGATTTATGGTTTATAGTTGAAGATGAGCCGTACATTCCAATGAAAGTTGTACAAGTTAGTTAGTGCAGTTACTCAAGAGGTTGAAAAATATAAAAGTGAATGGTCACCTGAAGATAAAAAGAAAATGTCCATGAACGCTAAAGCTATGCAATTACTCTTGAATGGACTTACAACTTCTGAAGCAGGATATGTTTCAAATTGCACAAGCGCACACGACATGTGGAAATCACTTGTATTAAAGCATGAAGGTACTAGTGGTGTTAAAGAGTCAAAAATAAACTTGCTTATGACTGAATTAGATACTTTCAAAATGTTGCCGAACGAATCCATAACATCTATGGATTTGAGGATTACTAATATTTTCAATGCCCTTGAAGCTTTAGGGAAATCATTTTCGAACAATGAAAAGGTTCAAAAGGTGCTACGAAGCCTTCCTGTTGAATGGGATCCAAAGGTGACTGCAATCGAGGAGACAAAGTCAATCACTAAGATGGATGAATTGATCAGGTCTCTTAAAGTCTATGAGGTAAAACTAAACCAACGGATGTCTGAGTCATCTAAATCATCAAGTAAGTCTATAGCTTTCAAAACAACTGAAACACATACAAATAATGATGACAGTAATAGTGATACTGAATTAGATGATGATTTGATATTAATAGCAAGAAAACTTAGGAAGTTTTTCAAACGTCCTAATAGGAATAGACAACGTTCTTCTTCTTCTTCTTCTTCTTCTTTTTCTTCTTCTTCTTCTCAACCTAGGAAAAATAACACAAACAAATGGTATAATAAAGAATTAAAGTGTTATGAATGCGGTCAAAAAGGACATATTTCATACGATTGTCCCACGAAGAAAAATAATAATAACAACAATAATAAACAAGCCAAGGAGAAGGAGGCACAAACGACAAAGACAAAGGAGTCTAAGGCAAGGAAAGGGAAACGAGCAATGAAGGTGAGCACATGGAGCGACTCATCCGACTCAGAATCCGAAACTGAGGAAGCTCAAGTCTGCTTCGTATCCAACGAGGTATCTTCTTCTTCTGATAGTGATTCTGATAGTGACATGACATTTGACGAAATGTATGAAGAGTTCTTAAGAATGCATGCTCACTGTAAAAGGCTCTCTAAAGAAAAGAACAAACTAGTTGAAGAAAATGACAAGTTGAAGACGTCCAACTTGGAATTTTCCGATGAATTAGAATATCTTAAATAAGAGTCTACTAATACTCTTGATTCTTTAGAGAATAAAATTGAATCATATAGGAAAGATGAACAAAAAGTTAAAAATGGAGAATAATATGTTAAAGTCTAAGTTAGAAAGCTGTGAACATGAGATAGTACAACTTAAATCTTCTACACTTAACTTAGAAAAAATGTTAGAACAATTTAAGTCGGGTGTTAATATGTTAGATACACTAATCTCATCACAAAAATATGGAAATGATAAAACCGGCTTAGGCTATAAAGAAGAAGATGACAAAGTAGGTAGAAAGACTAAATTTGTATCTTCAACTACTAAACAACCTTATAAAGATATAAAAACAACTTTGCCTGCTAAATCCTCTTCTACTCCTTCTTCTGTTTATTCTAAGACAAAAACATACATCCATAAAAGCACACACGCATAAACATACATCTAGGTCAAACTTTGCATATAGACAACCTAGAAATTATGCCTATATGTATACAAATGCAACTAGACAAAATAAAATGCATCCAACTTATTATGAACCTAAGTATAGGCAACACTCTTATAAGTCCTATAGAAATGCCTATGAACATACTTACATAGCGCCATTCAAGAAACAAAATCACATACCTTATACACATTATAGAAATCGGCCATCATATAATGATTATCAACCATGGCGCAACATGTATAACAATGCATCTTCACTTATGTGGAATAATCATCTATATGCTTATCCTTCTTATTTTAACCATGCTAAAAATGTGCCTAAAAGGTATGTTCAAGTTTGGATACCTAAGGGATATCTAAACAAGAATAGTGCCCCTAACATTCAAGGACCCAAATAAAGGGTATCCAAAACTTTGTCTCCATTGAAGGAAAAACGCAAAGAATGCAAGAAGGAGGCAAAGTCAAAGAATCTAAAAACCAAATGGTTTTTAGATAGTGGATGTTATAGGCATATGACCCCCAAACTATTCATCGAATTGGAATATATCAAGAATGGAGGAAAAGTAACATTCGGTGACAACAACAAAGGACAAGTTGTTGGAAAAGGAACAATTGGGACCCTAACACATTTCAAATACGAAATGTGTTGTTAGTAAGCAATCTCTCTTATAATTTACTTAGTATTTCACAACTTATAGATTGTGGTTACAATGTCTCTTTTCTTCTCAATTCATGTGATATAGTAAATGAAAAAGGAGAAATAGTTTTAAAAGGAAATAGAGATGGTAACATTTATACTCTTACCTTAGATAATATGTTAGATGCTAAGGTTAAGTGTCTAATATCACATGACTTAGATGTAAATTTATGGCATAGAAGATTAGGCCATATAGGAATTTCAACCATTAAGAAATTGTCTAAGAAGAATTTAATTAGAGGAATGCCTAAGTTAGACCTAGATAATTTTCAAATGTGTGAAACATGTATTAAAGGAAAACATATCAAAGAAACCTTAAAACCGAAACATGAAGTGAGTACTAGTCATGTACTAGAATTTCTTCACTTAGACTTATTTGGTCCAAGTAGGATAACAAGTCTAGGTGGACACTACTATGTGTGTGTCATAGCAGATGATTACTCACGCTACACATGGACATTGTTCTTAACACAAAGACGATGCTCCATTAGCAATCGAAACCCTTATTAAGCAACTTGAAAAAATTTACGAAGTGTTAAAAGGATTAGAAGTGATAGAGGTGGATAATTTAAAAACAAAGATGTAATCAAATTTTGTGAACTACATGGAATTAAACATGAATTCTCACCACCTAGAACACCACAACTCAATGGAATTGTTGGACGTAAAAATAGAACAATTCAAGAAGTTGCTAGGACAATGCTGTGTGAAAATAAACTACTAAATATTTATGGGCCGAAGCTGTTAGTTGTGCATGCTATATTATAAATAGGCTTACTATTAGAAAGAGATTAAATAAAACACCTTATGAATTGCTAAACAATAGACAACCTAAGATAGATTATCTTAAAGTATTTAGATGTAAGTGTTTTGTGCTGAACACTAAGGATAATATAGATAAATTCGAACAAAAGTCTATTGAATGCATATTTGTTGGGTATTCAACTAACTCAAGAGCATATAGGTGTTATAATCCCGCATCTAGAAAGATAATTGAATTCATACATGTGAAATTCAATGAAAATGCATGCTTTAAAGTTAGTGATAAAACTCAACATAAACCTGAGAATAATGTTGAAAATATGTTTGATGATGATGTATTACTTGAGCCTGTATTTGATCATCTAGAACCAACTCCCCCTGAACAAGACATGCATGAACCTTTAGATGAAATAAATGAAGAAATCTGCATTTAGAAGATAATACAACTAATGATCCAATTACATATGATAATGTCCACACTAATGAAACATTTTAACAAGATGAGGGTGAACCTAGTCAATCTAGGAATTGGTGGCATCCTAGAGAATTAATCATTAGGGATCCAAGTGTTGAGGTTAGAACACGTAGAAACATAAGTCAACTTGAAGGACATAGCTTAGTCTCACACATAGAACCTAAGAATGTTAAGGAAGCCTTAGGTGACATATCATGGATAGAAGCTATGCATGAGGAATTGAACCAATTCACAAGGAACAACGTTGTAGAGATAAGGGTGTTTGAGTGATTTCAAAATAAGTAACTTGAATGCATATATATATATATATAAACGTATACAAGCATAAACGTGTACATGTATGCATGATATCTTGCCATTACTTGCCTTATTTAGCTTATATATTATGTTGCCGTGCTAACGAGCCATGAAGCATTAAAGCTTACATCATATGGCAAACATTTGTTGCGTTTATACTATTTTCAGGTGCCACCATTAATGAACTAAACTAGTTCATTAAGTGAAGTACTTAGTTTAATAAACTAAGTAGTTCATTAAAGGAAGCTACATTTGGAAAAGGCACAAAGGCAACAAAGCTAAGGAAGGAAAGTTTTCTCCTCCCCCATCCTTTAATGCACACGGCTATATACATATATATCACATATATTTTCAGATTTTTTAAATAAAGGCACATACACATGTATTCCAACGTACTACCGATACGTTATATATTTTACGTACGTACGTCACACCACTATACTTAACTCATATTTATGAATATATTCAGGTCTTATATCATATGATATAAGATATGGTGATGACAAATTAAATACGACACGATAAAAGGTTCTAAACCGAAATTTGTCGTATCGGGCGAATACCGAAACTTTGCCAACGTGTCACGTACTTGCCATAAATAAATGGCCAGCCCCTATACTTCAAAAATCATCATAAATTTCGTGCCATGCATGATATTTCAGCCAAAAATAATTTCCATGTTGGCACACACAAATTACTCCACATTAAGGCCAAAATGTGAAGATTCCAAGTTTAACTTTGTCACATGCTAATGGTACCACTTTAAACCAGACAAGTGCTGAGATTTAAAGTATATATTATATATATTATGTATAACATAATATATATAACATGTGCAAAAGTTGGAATTTAGATTAGAGAAAAATAGGGTAATCGATAAATATCGAAAATTCGGTTTTCTACGCACACAACACATGGAACATTTTTGGTGCATCATGTGACACGTATCTAGACACTTTTTATATATGATATACATCTTAAAGTGTTCTATAAAATTAAATTAAGGGCTGATTGGAATATTACATGTGTGTATTATTAAATGTGCACTATTTTACATAGTTAGCAAAAATAAATTTCAGCACTTGTACATACACCTTCAAACGTCACATACAGCTGATTTGGAGCACATGTAGAGCTTTGTTGGCATCTTTATTGGTCAAGGATCAATCATACAAAGTTGGTAAATTAAAGAGAGAAGCTACAAATGGTAAGAATTCAAGGTATATCTCTCTTATGTGACATGCTGAAAATTTCAGCATACTAAACATAGGGTGGCCGAATTTTAGCTCTTAAATGTGACTTATTTTGTCATCTTTTATTAGGTGATTGATTAGAAGAAGATATGGAAAGGTTTTGAATATTATTTAAATAAATAAATGGTGATATTTTACATATCACACATGCTGAAAATTTTTCAGCATGTGTACAACTTGTTGGCCGAATTTGAAGAGCCAAATGTGTCCAAGTTCATTTGTTAATTGATAGCAATACTTACCATAAATTGTAGATTCATTTTTATCATGAAAAATCAAAGAATATTTGGTATTATTTTGAAAGAAAAGGAAGGATGCACATGCTGAAAATTCAGCATGGCAAGACAACCTTATGGCCGATTTTTATTCATGGATTAGGAAGAATTTTTGGTCTTGCAATTTATGATGTATCTCTTGATTTATGGAAGGTATTATGTGATGATGTTTGGCACATGGTTGAGTGTAATTATCAGATTTTTTCTATGTCATCATGATGACAACGTTGAACCAATAAGGAGGTGCCAAGTAAGCGAAGACTAAGTGATCATCCAATGAGAAGATGCCAAGTAAGCAAGGCCTTGTCACAATGATGTCTTACACTCTCTCAAGGACTTAAAAGTTAATTTTCAAGTGGGGGAGACTTACCAAAGGGGACGGCTGCAAGGTTAAAAAGAAAGAGATGAGAGCAAACAAAACAAAAACAAGCATTGCAATTCCAAGAGATCAAAAAGCCTAGCTCTTCTCCTACATCTTCTTTCTTTCTCTCTTCTTGTAAAGCCTATTGTTTTCATATCTTTCAATCTTGAATAGGCTTGAGATAAACCACCATTCATATATCTTTGTAAAAGATTGATCAAGGTGTGATCAATCTTCACTCTAGCAAGGTGGTGGTGTTCGTGAGAATTGTACTCACAATACAAGGTTTGTAAAGGGTTGGAGTTAGGTGTAACTCTATCAACCCTATGGTAAGGTGTACTGCGTGTGTGTGATTAGTGTGAACCAAGGAAGGTGTTCCTTGAAGACTGGAGTAGGTTGTTTATAACCGAACCAGTATAAAATTCTTGGTGCCATTTACTTTCTGCATTTACTTTTCAGTTACTGCACTAATTATCCTTCTTGTTCGCATTCGTAAAAATAGTTAACGAATTTCAAAAATCACAAAAATTTCCAGAAATATACTCACACGTTCTAGGGTTAATTTGGCACAAGTTTCAACCCTTTTGGACAAGTATAAGTCAATCAAACATCAAAAGTTCTGAGACTAGTGCAGTCTGATTTTCAGACTTGTAGAGGTTGAGACTTTGATTGTAGTTGACCTACTTCCCAAAAGAATTTTTCAAAACTGTTTCAACCCATTTAATTATAGTATATAAGGAGTTAATGGTCAAATTTTCAGAGCATTTGGACATTCACACAAATAGGAATTATTTTTTCAAAACCATCTACCGTTTCTGGCAGATTTGCACAATCTGATTACCAACGGTTTTTGAAGGGGTTACAGGTTGAATTTTAATTTGAAATTTTTAGGGGACCCTCATAACATCTGAGGCTAAGTTCCCTCAAAATTTCATAATTTTTGGAATCCTCTAACCTAGTTTTAAAAACTTTTTAAAACTGGTCCTGAAAACAGAATCTGTTTTCAGAACTTGAATTGTTCAAGTTTAAAGAAATTTTAAAAACCACACTTTCCGCACCATCTATTCAACCCCCCCTTCTAGTGGTGCCTTGCAGATCCTACAAGTGGTATCAGAGCGCAGGAACACTCACTTCAAGGAATCCAACGATTCAATGAGATGGCAACCACAAATCTCAAAACCGAGCAAGAAGGTATGTCGAGCCAAAGGCCTCCACTTTTCGACGGTGAGTCATTTATTCAGTGGAAACTTAGAATGAAGCTTTTTCTTATGGCTATAGATATAGATCTTTGGTCAATCATTGAAGATGGTCCTTATGTCACATCTAAGGTATCCACTGTAGACGGAGTCACATTAGAAGTCGTTAAATCTAGACAAGAATATACGAGTGATGATAAAAAGAAACTTAGTATGAATGCTAGGGCTATGCAACTACTCTTAAACGGATTAAGTAAGAGTGAGTCTAGTTATGTGTCAAACTGTTCGAGTGCACAAGAAATATGGAGGATACTAGAAATGAAACACGAAGGCACGAGTCAAGTAAAAGAGTCAAAAATTAACATGCTCATGTCCACACTTGAATCTTTTAAATTATTGCCCAATGAGTCTATTGTAGATATGGATCTTCGTTTGACTAACATCTACAACTCTCTTGAGTCTCTTGGTAAGGCTTTTACTACGCAGGAAAAGGTACAGAAAGTCCTACAAAGCCTTCCTTCTGAATGGGACCCAAAAGTGACCGCAATAGAAGAAAGCAAGGAAACTAAATCAATAAAGATGGAAGAACTAATCGGATCACTTAAAGTTTATGAAAATAAACTCACCATTCAGAAATCGGAATCATCTAAACAAGGTAAAGCTATTGCTTTTAAATCAAATGAATACGTCTCCCCCCTCCGATCACGTAGAGGATAGTGATTCCGAATCGGATAATGATGACCTAATTCTATTGGCTAAAGGATTGAGAAAATTTATGAGAAGGTCATTTAGAAACAAAAATAAGGACACTACTACTAAGAGAAATAAGAACAAGTCAAACGATAAAGACGTTAAATGTTATGAATGTGGCAAACTCGGACACTTATCATATGATTGCCCAAATAAAGAAAAGCAAACTACTAAGTACCCTGACAAGGAGCGGAACAAACATAGACTCGTCTCAGAACCCAAACAAAGGAAACGTGCTCTAAAGGCCTCCACCTGGAGTGATTCATCAGATTCTGAAACTGAGACCGAAGAGGAGACTGCACAAGTATGCTTTGCATCCAAAGCATCTAATGAGGTATCATCTGATTCTGACTCTGACTCTGACTCTGAACCTTCTTATGATGATCTTTTTAGTCAGTATCTAGAATTGCATAAATTTACTAAGACTCTCACTAAAGAAAAGAAACGATTAATTGAAGACAAGAAACTGTTAGAATCTTCTAACGAGAATCTTGTCGCTCAATTAAGCGATTCAAAGAAAGAGTCATCATGCGTCATCACTGCATTAAAGACTGAGATTTCATCATTACCACTCAAAATAATGAAATGAAATCCGAGATTTCAAATTTGAAATCAAGGAATACCGATTTAGAGAAAATGATGAAACAGTTTGATACAGGGTCCAACATGCTGCATCGTATCATATTATCACAAAAGCATGACAGCGACAAAACTGGACTGGGATACGTTGATACTAACGAAGTATCAATCAAACCAACCAAGTTTGTTGTGTCTAAGAAAGTAGACACCCCTAAGCCGCAAGTGGCGTCTAAGATGACGCAGAAAGCGCCCCCTTCCTCACGCCCCACTTCTTCATATCATATGAAATATAACTTTGTACCTTATAGATATGAAAAGAAGAGAACAATGCATACACGAAATGCATATCATCCACGCACTACACACACACACACAAGGACATATCAAAAACGTCGTTCATTTAGTGAGTATAGAGGAGTCCTTGGGCAAAGGCCCAAAGTGCATGCACCACATGTCTACTATATTGCACCTTCATCTACATTCTTGCCATTTGATAGACCAAGAAGGATCACCCAAGTATGGGTACCGAAAGGTACTTTTACCAAGAGGTGATTAACTAACTCGAAAGGACCCAAAGTTAAAAGGGTACCTAAATCACCTTTGCACATTGCAGGGAGCCCACACATCGAAAGATACATCTATAAAGTGGTTCCTTGATAGTGGATGCTCGAGACACATGACGGGTGACCCGAGCCTATTCACCAAACTAAAGAAGGTCACAAAAGGCGGATCCATGACCTTCGGAGACAACAACGAATGCAAGATCATCAGAAAAGGTACGATTGGAAGTCCAAACACACTCCAAATCTCCAACGTATTTTTGGTAAGCAACTTATCCTACAATCTTCTTAGTATTTCTCAATTTGTTGACAATGGTTTCAATGTGTGTTTTACTCACCCTTATTGCAATATAATAAATAAAAATGGAGAAACAGTTTTAAAAGGAAAACGAGAAGGTAATATTTTTACGCTTTCTATGGATGATGTAATAGACGCTAAAGTCAAGTGTTTTATGTCAAATGAACCCAATGTGAATTTATGGCATAGACGTTTAGGACACATTGGCATTTCCATACTAGAAAAGCTTCAGCAAAAGAATCTAGTACGGGGATTGCCTAAGCTTGATTTAGACAACTTTCAGTTGTGTGAATCTTGCATAAAAGGCAAACAAACACGTGAGTCGCTCAAGCCTAAAAACGAAATAAACACGACTAGAATATTAGAACTATTGCATATAGATTTGTTTGGTCCTAGTCGCACTACAAGCCTTGGTGGACGTCACTATGCATGCGTAATTGTTGATGACTTTTCTCGTTATACTTGGACTTTATTTCTTGCACATAAGGATGATAGCGCCGTTGAGATTGCTAAATTAATTAAACAACTTGAAAATCAATACGGTGTAAATGTGAAAAGGATAAGAAGCGATAGAGGCGGTGAGTTTAAAAACAAAGAAATGATTTCGTTTTGTGAAGAAAAAGGAATTAAGCATGAATTTTCGCCACCTAGAACTCCACAACTAAATGGAGTAGTAGAAAGAAAGAATCGTACATTACAAGAAATCGCTAGAACTATGCTTTGCGAAAATAAATTGCCTAGATTTCTGTGGGCGGAAGCCGTAAATTGTGCATGTTATATTGTAAATCGCCTATCTATAAGAAAGAAAATAAACAAGACGCCTTATGAGATTTTGAATGATCGCATGCCTAAGATTGACTATTTTCGTGTGTTTGGATGCAAATGTTTTGTCTTGAATACAAAAGATAATTTAGATAAATTTGAATCAAAATCAATTGAGTGTATTTTTGTTGGATATTCTATAAATTCGAAGGCATATAGATGTTATGATCCTCTCACTAGACAAATTATAGAATCTATTCATGTTAAATTCAATGAATTTGGTGAGACTGATAAAGATAAGGAATATGAAGATGATTTTGAATTGAAACCCGTTTTGAATGAAGATAATGATTCTTTTGATATGCATGATATGAATGAGACACTAGAAGTGCATGATCACATAGAAATGCATGATAACTTAGAAAATAATCAACCAAGATGGCATAGAGATCACCCACATGATCTCATCATAGGCGACCTCACTCACGGTGTGCGACCAGGTAGAAGAATTACATCGGACGAAATTAATGAATTTCATGCTATGATTTCTGAAATTGAACCCAAAAATGTGCATGATGCTTTGAGTGATTCTTCTTGGATTGATGATATGCATGACGAACTTAATCAATTCGTTAGAAACGATGTATGGGATTTGGTGCCATGTCCACAAGATAAGACTATCATAGGCACAAAGTGGGTATTTAGGAACAAAATGAATGAAGAAGGAAAGGTTGTTAGAAATAAAGCGAGACTTGTAGCACAAGGATATAATCAAGAAGAAGGAATTGACTACAATGAAACATTCGCACCCGTAGCACGATTAGAAGCTATACGACTATTACTTGCTATTGCTTGCATGAAAGATTTTAAATTATATCAAATGGACGTGAAAAGTGCATTTCTAAACGAATTTATACAAGAAGAAGTATACGTGAAGCAACCACCCGGTTTTGAAGATTTGAAACATCCCGATCACGTGTACAAACTAAAGAAGGCACTATACGGCCTAAAGCAAGCGCCAAGAGCATGGTATGATTGTTTTGCTACTTTCCTTTTAGAAAATGATTTTAAACGTGGTACTATAGATAATACACTATTTTTGAAACAAGAAAAATCGGATTTACTTATTATTCAAATCTACGTAGATGACATTATTTTCGGCTCTACCTCACATAGACTTGTTAAAGATTTTGAAAATTGCATGAAATCTGAATTTGAAATGTCTATGGTTGGTGAACTTAATTATTTTCTTGGCTTGCAGATTAAGCAAACGAGTAAAGGAATTCATATAAGCCAAGCAAAATATGTTAATGACATGATTAAAAAGTTTAATTTTGAAAATTTGAAACCATGCCCCACCCCTATGAGTGCCACTACTAAATTAGACAAAGACGAACATGGTAAAGACATTGATAATGGATTATATCGATCTATGATAGACTCTTTGCTATATTTAACTGCTAGTAGGCCTGACATCATGTTTAGTGTATGCATGTGAGCTCGTTTTCAAAGTCAACCTAAGGTGTCACACTTAAATGCGGTAAAAAGAATATTTCGTTATATTAAGCACACGCCCACCTTAGGAATTTGGTACGATAAGGATTCTACATTTGACTTACATGCTTACACTGATGCAGATTATGGTGGCTGCAAAATAGATAGAAAAAGCAGCGGAACTTGCCAATTTATAGGAAATTCCCTTATTTCATGGTTTTCCAAAAAGCAAGCAAGTGTTGCTTTGTCCACTACTGAGGTTGAGTACATGGCTCTTAGCCTTTGTTGCACACAGTTGTTGTGGATAAAACAACAACTTTCGGACTTTAGAATTACCGTAAATAAAATTCCTATATATTGTGATAGTATGAGTGCCATAAATTTGTCTAAGAATCCCGTGTTACATTCTAAGGTTAAGCACATAGAAGTACGTTATCACTTTCTTCGTGATCACGTAAACAATGGTGACATTGTCATAGATCACGTACGCACAGAAGCACAAGTAGCAGATATCTTTACAAAAGCCTTAAATCAAGCCACGTATGAATCTCTTCGTTCTAAATTAGGCATGATTCCCGTTGATATGATTTGATTTGACGTGATTTGATTTACTTTCCTTTTTGACAGGAATCTTTTGATTTAATTTCCAAAATAAAGGGGGAGAGAAAAGCATGATTTAAGGGGGAGAGTGACACTGATTGATCTTAATTGCACAAATCAAGGGAGAGCCGGATTTGAAATTCGAAATTCAAATTTCAAATTTGTGCATGGTTCAAGGGGGAAAGATAGCATTTAAATCATGTACACAAGTTATTTTGAAAATCATCAAAAGGGGGAGATTGTAGAGATAAGGGGGTTTGAGTGATTTCAAAATAAGTAACTTGAATGCATATATATATATATATATATATATATATATATATATAAACGTATACAAGCATAAACGTGTACATGTATGCATGATATCTTGCCATTACTTGCCTTATTTAGCTTATATATTATGTTTCCGTACTAACGAGCCATGAAGCATTAAAGCTTACATCATATGGCAAACATTTGTTGCGTTTATACTATTTTCAGGTGCCACCATTAATGAACTAAACTAGTTCATTAAGTGAAGTACTTAGTTTAATAAACTAAGTAGTTCATTAAAGGAAGCTACATTTGGAAAAGGCACAAAGGCAACAAAGCTAAGGAAGGAAAGTTTTCTCCTCCCCCATCCTTTAATGCACACGGCTATATACATATATATCACATATATTTTCAGATTTTTTAAATAAAGGCACATACACATGTATTCCAACGTACTACCGACACGTTATATATTTTACGTACGTACGTCACACCACTATACTTAACTCATATTTATGAGTATATTCAGGTCTTATATCATATGATATAAGATATGGTGATGACAAATTAAATACGACACGATAAAAGGTTCTAAACCGAAATTTGTCGTATCGGGCGAATACCGAAACTTCGCCAACGTGTCACGTACTTGCCATAAATAAATGGCCAGCCCCTATACTTCAAAAATCATCATAAATTTCGTGCCATGCATGATATTTTCAGCCAAAAATACTTTCCATGTTGGCACACACAAATTACTCCACATTAAGGCCAAAATGTGAAGATTCCAAGTTTAATTTTGTCACATGCTAATGGTACCACTTTAAACCAGCCAAGTGCTGAGATTTAAAGTATATATTATATATATATTATGTATAACATAATATATATAACATGTTCAAAAGTTGGAATTTAAATTAGAGAAAAATCGGGTAATCGATAAATATCGAAAATTCGGTTTTCTACGCACACAACACATGGAACATTTTTGGTGCATCATGTGACACGTATCTAGACACTTTTTACATATGATATACATCTTAAAGTGTTCTAGAAAATTAAATTAAGGGCTGATTGGAACATTACATGTGTGTATTATTAAATGTGTACTATTTTACATAGTTAGCAAAAATAAATTTCAGCACTTGTACATACACCTTCAAACGTCACATACAGCTGATTTGGAGCACATGTGGAGCTTTTTTGGAATCTTGATTGGTCAAGGATCAATCATACAAAGTTGGTAAATTAAAGAGAGAAGCTACAAATGGTAAGAATTCAAGGTATATCTCTCTTATGTGACATGCTGAAAATTTCAGCATACTAAACATAGGGTGGCCGAATTTTAGCTCTTAAATGTGACTTATTTTGTCATCTTTTATTAGGTGATTGATTAGAAGAAAATATGGAAAGGTTTTGAATATTATTTAAATAAATAAATGGTGATATTTTACATATCACACATGCTGAAAATTTTTCAGCATGTGTACAACTTGTTGGCCGAATTTGAAGAGCCAAATGTGTCCAAGTTCATTTGTTAATTGATAGCAATACTTACCATAAATTGTTGATTCATTTTTATGATGAAAAATCAAAGAACATTTGGTATTATTTTGAAAGAAAAGGAAGGATGCACATGCTGAAAATTCAGCATGGCAAGACAACCTTATGGCCGATTTTTATGCATGGATTAAGAAGAATTTTTGGTCTTGCAATTTATGATGTATCTCTTGATTTATGGAAGGTATTATGTGATGATGTTTGGCACGTGGTTGAGTGTAATTATCAGATTTTTTCCATGTCATCATGATGACAACGTTGAACCAATAAGGAGGTGCCAAGTAAGCGAAGACTAAGTGATCATCCAATGAGAAGATGCCAAGTAAGCAAGGCCTTGTCACAATGATGTCTTACACTCTCTCAAGGACTTAAAAGTTAATTTTCAAGTGGGGGAGACTTACCAAAGGGGACGGCTGCAAGGTTAAAAAGAAAGAGATGAGAGCAAACAAAACAAAAACAAGCATTGCAATTCCAAGAGATCAAAAAGCCTAGCTCTTCTCTTACATCTTCTTTCTTTCTCTCTTCTTGTAAAGCCTATTGTTTTCATATCTTTCAATCTTGAATAGGCTTGAGATAAACCACCATTCATATATCTTTGTAAAAGATTGATCAAGGTGTGATCAATCTTCACTCTAGCAAGGTGGTGGTGTTCGTGAGAATTGTACTCACAATACAAGGTTTGTAAAGGGTTGGAGTTAGGTGTAACTCTATCAACCCTGTGGTAAGGTGTACTGCGTGTGTGTGATTAGTGTGAACCAAGGAAGGTGTTCCTTGAAGACTGGAGTAGGTTGTTTATAACCGAACCAGTATAAAATTCTTGGTGCCATTTACTTTCTGCATTTACTTTTCAGTTACTGCACTAACTATCCTTCTTGTTCGCATTCGTAAAAATAGTTAACGAATTTCAAAAATCACAAAAATTTCCAGAAATATACTCACACGTTCTAGGGTTAATTTGGCACAAGTTTCAACCCTTTTGGACAAGTATAAGTCAATCAAACATCAAAAGTTCTGAGACTAGTGCAGTCTGATTTTCAGACTTGCTGAGGTTGAGACTTTGATTGTAGTTGACCTACTTCCCAAAATAATTTTCCAAAACTGTTTCAACCCATTTAATTATAGTATATAAGGAGTTAATGGTCAAATTTTCAGAGCATTTGGACATTCACACAAATAGGAATTATGTTTTCAAAACCATCTACCGATTCTGGCAGATTTGCACAATCTGATTACCAACGGTTTTTGAAGGGGTTACAGATTGAATTTTAATTTGAAATTTTTAGGGGACCCTCATAACATCTGAGGCTAAGTTCTCTCAAAATTTAATAATTTTTGGAGACCTCTAACCTAGTTTTAAAAACGTTTTAAAACTGGTCCTGAAAACAGAATCTGTTTTCAGAACTTGAATTGTTCAAGTTTAAAGAAATATTAAAAACCACACTTTCCGCACCATCTATTCAACCCCCCTTCTAGTGGTGCCTTGCAGATCCTACAAACGTGTGGGACCTAGTACCTAACCTGAAGACAAGTCTATAATAGGAACTAAATGGGTCTTTAGGAATAAAATGGACGAACAAGGAAATATTACAAGGAATAAGGCCAGGCTAGTCGCACAAGGTTATAATCAACAAGAAGGTATAGATTATGAAGAAACCTTTGCACCCGTTGCACGACTAGAAGCAATTAGATTGTTACTTGCGATTACAAGTCTAAGCAATATTAAGCTCTTTCAAATGGATGTCAAGAGTGCATTCTTGAATGGATACATCCAAGAAGAGGTGTTTGTCAAACAACCCCCTGGATTCGAAGATCCAAAGAATCCTAACCATGTTTACAAGTTTAAGAAAGCTCTATATGGTTTGAAACAAGCTCCAAGAGCTTGGTATGATAGATTTACAAAATTTTCTTATTGCAAATAATTATCAAAGGGGGACCATCGACAACACATTATTTCTAAGAAGAAAAGATAATGACTTGTTAATAGTTCAAATATATGTAGACGATATTATCTTTGGTTCAACCAACCCTACCTTAGTAAAAGACTTCGAAGAGTGTATGAAGTCAGAATTTGAAATGTCAATGGTAGGAGAATTGAACTACTTCTTAGGCCTTCAAATCAAACAAACCCCTCAAGGAATTCACATTAGCCAACTTAAGTATGTCAATGATATGATTAAGAAGTTTGGCTTTGAAGAGTTGAAACCTACAACTACCCCCATGAGTGTTAGCACCAAACTAGATAAGGATGAAAATGGTAAAACTTTTGATGACACACTTTATAGGTCTATGGTTGGATCACTGTTATACTTAACAGCATCATGACCTGACGTCATGTTTAGTGTGCGTATGTGCTAGGTTTCAATCTTGTCCTAAGATATCTCACTATAATGCAGTGAAAAAGATCTTTAGATATCTTAAGCATACACCTCACTTAGGACTTTGGTATGATAGAAACGCTAAGTTGGAATTGTACGCATATAGTGATGCTGATTATGGTGGTTGCAAGTTAGATAGAAAATCCACTAGCGGTACATGTCAATTCATAGAAACCAACTTGATCTCTTGGTTTTCTAAAAAGCAAGCTAGTGTAGCTCTTTCTACTACTGAAGCCGAGTATATTGCTTTGAGTCTATGTACTACCCAAATACTTTGGCTTAAACAGCAACTTAGTGATTTTGGCATTAAAATGAAAAAGATTCCAATTTACTGCGATAGCACAAGTGCGATCAATCTTTCTCGGAATCCGGTGCTTCATTCTAAGGCCAAACACATTGAGGTGCGATACCACTTTCTTTGCGATCATGTTCAGAATGAGGATATAATCATAAACCATATAAGAACTGATCACCAAATCGCTGATATCTTTACCAAACCCCTTAATCAAGCCACGTTTGAAAACTTACGAGCCAAGTTAGGTATGATGACCTACGACACCATTGTATAGTTCTATCTTTTGCATGATTTGCAAAATAAAGGGGGAGATAGAATAAGAACATGATTTTATTTGGTAAGTCATGATTTGGTATGATAAGTTGCAATTGGTATAAGTTGAGTATAGGTTAAGGGGGAGAGTATAAGTTGAGGGGGAGCATAAGGAGCATAACTATTTAAAATTTTGTTGAAAACAAAGTTTGAAAACAATTGGTAAGATTTATGATGTTAAACAAATGGTTTTGAGTTGCGACATTAAAATCATGTTAAGTTATTTTGAAAATAATCCAAAATGGGGAGAATGTTGAGAAATATGTTTGGATAATTTTCAAAGTCATGATTTTAAGTGGTGAATACTTAGAAATGTCACATATGGTGTTATAAGTGATTAAAGGATGAAAAAGTGAAGAAAAATAACGTGGATCTCTCAGGCAGAGACACATGGATCGATCGACGTACGTCAGCCCCTCATGTGGATCGATCCATGTTGAACTGAGAAGAACCAAAAAATTACTGTGAGACGTCGATCTCTCACGTGGATCGATCGACGTACGTCAGCCCCTCACGTGGATCAATCGACGTACGTCAGCCCCTCAAATAGATCGATCCACGTCTCACAGAATGTTTAGGGTTTTCAGAAATATCTTTCTAAAATATGTTAAAGTGGTTGTTTTCATTTGATTATGATTTATACATGCTCATTATGTGAATCTGATGTGATTTTGACGATTTTGAATGTATTGTGACTAACGTGCCTTGGAAGTTTCTACAACTTACCAAAAAGGGAAAAATTGGTATTTTGAGTTTTGTAGGAACATCACATGGTGAAAATATTTCACGGATGTATTCTCATTATATTTATCATGACAAAGGTGATATCATGAGTATTTATGACCATCCGGGTTATTTCTGGAGTTTTCATATACCAGGGGTATTTTGGTAATTTCACCCAAGGGTATTTTCGGTATTTTCACTCAAAGAATCTCTTGAGCATATTATTATCTTCATTCTGGAGCTGAGCTATTATTAATTTGAAGATTATATGGTGATTCATTATTCTACTCTCTCACATGATGATATCAATGACTATAGCTGGATATGTCACGATTTGAGATGTCACATTCTATTTTTTCTTGAAGACTCTCTTATATATGCTATAAGAGCATATTATTCATCATTATTCAGAGATATTAACGGTGTCAAAGGTGTGTAAATATTCATGACATATAAGAAGACATATTGGGGATTTCGGTGTTACACGTTGACATAATCTTGTCAACTATTATCTATTGATTTCTTCTTCAAAAATCTGAGTTGCTACATATATATATATATATATATATATATATATATATATATTCAAAAACGTGTATACTCAGGTGGAGGTGATACATTATTCATTTTGTGAGTTGGAGACAAGTGGACCAACCAAAAAGGAGCTAGTTGGCGAAATTGCCAACTTGGAATGTTTTCTAATATAGCCAATGGCTATATGGCTAATCTTAGGTATTTTCAGCAGATTTTTTGAAGTCAAATGAAGACTTCACATGTCCTATTATTATGCATAAAGTTGGGGATATTTTGGTGGTATTATCCTTTCTTATTTTATTAAGAAAAGTCAAAGTTTTTCCTGAAAAAAAGAAAGGTAGCCAACGGCTACTTTGGAATTGTTGGAGCTGAATTTTTAAGTTTGAATTCTTCAACATTCACATGTCCTATGTTTATGCCAAGAAGTTGAGGCATTATCTTCTCCATATTATCCATTCTTGCTAAGGATAATTCAAGGCAATTCCAAGGTGGAATTTTCGGCCAACAAGGTGTATCCAAGGTGGACCAATTATGTTGTCTTATTTTGTCAAGTGTACAAGGCCAACCAATGATGAGAAGACATTTGGACTTGATGATGAAGATGGTGACACATGTGCAATCTTATCTCTAAGGCTCAAATCACACTATAAATAGAGGCAATGGTGAAGAAGATGAAACACACTTGAAGCTTACAAGCATTTGTTGAATTGTCTAGCTATCATCTTCTTCTTGTTGTCATTCTTGTTCCATTCTTTGTCGCAAAGGTGCTCTTGTTGGTTTTGTTGTTCTACATTCCACTTGAGCTTCATTTGTAAGATTGATTAGCCATTCTTATAAGGCTACATCAATAGGTGGTAGAGGTGTTGCAACTAAGTGTTGCTTAGAAGGTGATTATCCAAGGCTTGAATAGGGTTGGTGTATAACCCAAGGATCAAGCTTGGTTCTTGTTGTAAGGTGATTCATTTGATAGTGAAATCCAAGGAAAGGTGTTCCTTGGGACTGGAGTAGGTCACATTGACCGAACCAAGATAAATCCTTGGTGTTCTTGTCTTGTTTCTTCATTTCTGTTTTCTGCCCATTTTTACTGCAGTTTTCACACAATTTCACACGTTTTAAAAAAATAGCTAAACACTTTTAAAATTCGTGATTTTTAGTGGAGTTATGCTTCAGACTGTTACCTTTCATTTTCAACAAGAATCACTTGATTTGTGCAAGGGAAAGTTAGTTTTTCAGTCTTTGCAAGATAACTGCTCCAATCTGGCTGTAATCTGACCAGTTTTGAGAAAAATTAAATTCTGTATTTATCAAGAATTGTTTAATGTCAGAGTCTTTTGGAAACTTCATCTACACATCCTAAGGAGTTTTTTGATATAAAGATCAATCTTTTTGGTTGAGTATTCAAAGAGAAACACGTTTTGCAAAATTAGCAACATTCTGTCCAATTCTGTCCAGATTGACCATCTGAATCTTTTTATTTGTTTGAAAGGTCAAACGATCTTATTTTTGTCTGATTTTTGGACAGAATCTTGTTAACACATTGAAGTTAAATTCTGGAAAGTTTTATAATTTTTAGAGTTGTGTAAAATTAGTTTTGAATTTTTCAAAAACGGGTTCTGAATCTGAGGCAGTTTCAGATTCTGTTTTCAAAGGGGTTTTTAATCATGGGTACTAGTGTAATTTCTGCTGACCACTATTCACCCCCCCTCTAGTGGTGTTTATTGGAGGTGCACAGTCTAACATGCTCTCATCAAGAAATCCCATTAGATCGTATTCATATAGTAGGGCATCGAACTGAGCCCTCCAAGAAGAGAAGTTATTTTTGTTTAGCTTAATAGGGAGCTGTGCGGCAACATTGATTGCAATGACTCCATCAAGAGAGCCAATTTTAGGGGTTGTATTTTCTGCCATAGGAACCGAGATGGTGTCCGTGTGATTGGTAGTACTCGTTTGAGTCGTAATGGCTCTGATACCATAAAAGATTGCAAGTGAAAAATGATATTTTCATTCATATTCTTTGTATACTCTTTACATGAGAATATATAATCTTTACAACAAAAGTTTGGTACAAACTAAAAGATGACAATCCAAACTAAAGGATAACACAAGTCTGATACAACTAAAAGTTGTTACAACAAGAACACAAACTAAGTTTGTTAGTCTAGCTAGCATTAGTTGGTTGAGATAAGCTAAGCCCTAGTTGGTGCAACCGGCTATAGCGACAAGTCCTTAACATGGGGGTATCTCTGTATTTGCCGTTGCAGAAGGGGATTCCACCGGAGCCGGAGAGAGAGCCAGAGCGGTTAAGATAGTTGGCAAGAGCAAGGGTGCAGAGGAGAAGAGCTTGGAAGTAGAAGAGCGTAGAAGAAGTGGAGAGCAGAGATTGGCTGAGAGAGATGTCATGCATCGGGGACTTCCGAATGAATTTTGTGTTATCCAAAATCGATTTTGTACAGTGTGTGTTCATGTGAAATAAAGCAACAGCAGAAAAGAAACCCTGTAGCTTGGCAGGTCGGATCGGTACGAGCAACGCAAGTCAGTTCAAGGCGTTCTGGACAGGTCGGCAGAATTCTAAACAGCTGATTTTCCGAGCTTAGCGCAACATCCAAACTTAGCACTGCAGCACTGCAGATCGAACAACTCTGAACATCTGATATGTCGAGCTCAGCACAGCAGCACTGTAGATCAGCAGTGCTGCGCTAATAGCAGCTCAACGGATCAGCCGAGCTCAAAACAGCAGCACTGCACATCAGCAGTGCTGTGCTCACAGCAGCTCAGCAGATCATCCGAGCTCAGGACAACAGCATTGCAGATCAGCAGTGTTGCGGTAACAGCAGCTCATCCAAGCTCAGCACAAGAGTGTTGCGGTAACAGTAGCTCAGGCAAACCGAGGCAAGTCTAGGACTCTGTCTTTAAGACGTATTGCTCTGATATACTGTGCCCGACCAGAGATAGCAACCGTCTCCCAAGGTACAACAGCTAACAGTTCACACGAGTGGTACTGTAGAGTAAGAACTCAATGAACCTGTAGGGCGTATATGACTTTTTGAACAACTTGAAAGATGCAGAAAGATCGTATGCAGAGAAGAAGATGATATACAAAGAGGAAGGGGAGAAAATCGATAACCACCAAGGTCTGCTGGGCCTGGTATTTATAGGGAGAAACTGACTTAGGATGGTTAATCAACAATTCAACCACAACCATCGGATCAGATGGTTTGAGATTGCCATCGTCAGATTAAAACTGCTGCGAGTTTAAACTGCAGCTGTTGGATCAGATAACCATTCAGCCTAAGCCCTTAGATCACGATCCACGTCAGGTCTGCCCACAGTACGGCTAAATAAAATTTCTCTAAAAAGATAGAAACCGCCCGGACCCACAACCCGAGCCTGCCGGATTGGCGGGCAGCAATGCACGTGTGTGGCAATTTCGTAGGTCTTCCCTCCAGTCAAAACTTCTCATACCTTTAGGACACATCTAAAGTGACCATTCTTACACTATATATGGTGGCTAACTCAATTCATTTGTCCAATATGGTATTATTTCAAAGTGATGATGTGTCTCTCCCTAAGGAGGTTACATCATCGCTTTTGTCAATTTTCACTTATTTTACTCTGACTTTGATCATTAATTTTTCATTCACTCAGTATCTTAATTGAGTGATTAAAAAACCTAAAATCATCTACGTGCTACGTAGATAATTAAAGATTCATTAGTTTTCATTTGTCATTAATAAAAACTAATTATAATTAAACTCAAAATATATTGCTAACCAAGGTTTGCAACTTGGACAAATTCAATTTCTCAATTTTCATTTTTGCTAACCAAGGTTTGCAACTTGTACCGATTCCATCAAACTGACAAGCTGAACATCAGAAATTGAAGTAAAGAAGAGAGAATTGAGAAAGGTATCTAATTTCATAGAAGAAGGCGGGATGTGTCTATTTTAGGAGTGGTACTTAGGTTATTGTGACTCATTTTTCCTTTCTTTCCATTGTGATAGAGTTATTACAAAAAAATTGTGGTATTGTTCATCAGAACCGTTATAGTGTATGATCTAGATTGTACACGTTGTATATAGTATAGTACAAATTTGTTTTTTTATTAATGAAATATCTGTCTAGACGAACATTGTTATATTGATAAACAAACTTTACGCATATGACTTTTTTAAAGCTGTATTTATCTGAGGACGGGCCGTAAAGCAACAAGTAAGTTTGTTGCATTGTGACTTTGAGGTCATGGGTTCGAGCCACAGAAACAGCCTCTGGTACAAAATGTATGGTAATGCCGCGTACATCAGATCGCGAAGTGATTCCTTCCCGACCATGTGTAAGCGCGAGAACCTAGTGCACCGAAAACGTCATTTTTTAAAACTGTATTTATCTAGAAAACTTTCTTTAATTGTAAAGTTGACATAGAACTTCTTTCGAGTGGCCTCTCTTTTCTAAGAGTGTCCCTATCTTCCTATCTCCATTACTATATGGAACACGAAGATTTATTTGCTTTACTACAACATATATGTACTCCACCTGAAGAGCATTCCTCTCTACATATTGAGGAATATGGTCTCAGTATCGGTATGGCTGAAAATCATCATAGCCTGGTTGGCAAAATACTTTCTACTCGAGATATTCACACCCGTACTACCAAGGAGACATTTGCAAAGTTTTGGAACATCCCCAATTAAAAGTCATCTGTAAGAAGCCCAACCCCTTTTGATTTTTACCTCCATGATTGGAGGATGTGATCTTTATTTGTTCACGTGGTCCTAGCTGCTGTTTAAATTCATTATTGGCATTAAAGCCATGGAAAACAGGATTGGGCAAAAAATTGCTAATTCAGCAGATGCATGTGTGAAATGCCAAATTTGGGAAGTTGTCATAACGGGAACTTACCTTTCTCCGTTTTAAGGCTCAAATGGATGTTCATGAGCCGCTTCACATGGTTTTGTTATTCAGATGTGAGAGGCTTCCTCACTTTTGTTTCTATTGTGGGCTAATAACTCAGACTGCAAGTCATTGTCCTGAATCACCTTATAAGGTTTCAGAAACAGTTGGTCAAAATTTTCAATATTCGAAATGGCTTAACGTTCCTGGTCGAAGGTCCCTTTTACTTGCAATGAAGCGTTTGGATGATATGGAGGTTGCTCAAGATGCTGCATCAGCTTTCCACTATATTTCCATCACTCCTCTGTCTCCTCCAAATAATCTTACGATATATGTGATGGGGGTAAAAGTTATTCCCAGAGAAAACGACAAAAGTTTTATGTTAGGTTACGGCGCGGTTAACGTTACTTCATGGAGCTGGCATCTAGTCAACCTCGGCGCTTTAATGCCTACTCGGCCTAACAGCAAATCAAGGTTAAAACACCTACTCGGCTACAGCTGAACCGAACAGCCTTAGGCCCACACAATCACGAGGTCTCACCTCGTCCCTGTAAGCTCGGCCATTGAGATCAGCCGTTGAGCTCGGCCAGGACACCTAAGTAGACTCCTGCCAGATGCCGAACATAGCAAGACTTTGCAATACCTGGCGTTACGTGGCAGACATGCAGGTACTCCTCAACAGTGCTTGCATAGCACATGTCATTAGCCCAATAACTTGCACATGCATTGGCTGCCCTGAGCACGTAAAAGGGAAAAAAGAAAGAGAAAAGAGGACAAGTCCAAAAACACAGACAGAAAAACTACCATCATCCTCTCTGTAAAAACAAGGAAGACCATGTTTTCACCAAAAACAACAACTCTTCTTATTAACTCCATCCAAAATGATGATGACTGACTTGAGTGTCGGAGGATTTTTCCCAAGACCACAGTATCCTGGACCTCTAACGGTGGTTTTTCTTCATAGGTCGACAAGGAAGATAGTCTCCATTAACTGACGAAGCCCAAATGGTATTTCTATGCGGATCATCTCAGATCCTTGGTGAGGATCCGACCTCATCATTTGACGCTAGAAAGAGGGCCTGAACCTCCGCATTTGTTAGAATGTTTTCGTGTAGTACTCATATACATCACTATAGTATGTGCAGAGGTCAACAAGATGGGGTTGGGGAGTCCTCCGACCCTCGGTGACGCAGGAGTGCACGCTCTACTCCCCTGGAGCAGGCCTCCAGAGAACCAGGACGGCTCCCCGTATAACGCTCCGGGAATTACTGAGGAAGAGCGTGAAATGGCTATGCTCTATGTGGCTGAGAATTTTGGAGTGTTCGAAGCCATGGTAGAACGGCCAAAGGGCAAGCGCCCCGAGACCGAAGCTATGGAGGAAGATCTCCCTTTTCCTTTTAAAGAAGGGTCACAACAGCAATCATCCCGGACCCATGGGGAATTTATGGCTGATGCGAGGCAGGGGAGTGACAGAAGAATTCGTGCCACGTGCCATACGTCCCCTGGGAGTAAGGGCACGATCATTGAAGAGTGAACCACGTGAGCTCGTAACACGCAATGCCCGGGAGAGCCATAATAATGCGCCTGGGCACGAATACACTCGCATGGCACAAGAGAATCCATTCTCTTAAGAGATTTCTAAGTATACAGCTCCAGAAAGTTTCAAGGTACCTAGGATGGACACCTATGACGGCGCATCCGATCTGACAGACCATCTGTTCCGATTTCAGACTACCATGAGCCTAAAAAACGTGCCAGATCCTTTACGATGCAAGACCTTCCTCATGTACCTTCGGAGGAAGGTCATGAGATGGTTCCAAGAATTACCTCCTTAGTTTGTGGGATCATTTTGACAATTGGCGCAGAAATTTAAGTCGCAGTTCGTGTCCAGCACGCCTTTCGCCAAGAATTCTTCACACCCGATGGCCTTTAGACGGGCCCCGAAGAATCCGTGCTTAAGTACATGCAGCGTTTCTCAGACAAATATTTGCAGGTGAGTGACAGAAATAAAGGAGTGATGGCCGCAGCCTTTGTTAATGGCCTTTGGACTGGTCGCCTCTTCTCCTAGTTGGCCGAAGAAGGCCCTAAATTTCTGAGGGAATGTCTAGAAAGAGCGCATCAATATGCTAGAGGAGAAGAGGCCAACAGACTGAAAAGAGAGACGGAGTAGGGAGCTCGTCGGGATAGCCAACTTAATCCCCCTAAGGAAGGTCGGCAGGGGTGAGAGATCGACACAGTGTGTTTGATCGGATGGGGGGCCGAGGCAAGGAAGGTCTGCCCCTTTTAGCCTCCAAGGACAGAATTACATCTGTTATGGTATCGGATGAGCTTCGAGTAGACCCTAACCCATAAACAGGACCGAGGGAGAAAAGAGATCCCAAGCTGTACTGTAGGTATCACTGCAATACTGGCATGATACCGAAAATTGCAGGCATCTGGCGCTTGCAATTCGGCAGCTCATAGAGCAAGGCCACCTAAGGTAGTTTTATGACCCCCGATCGCGTTTGCATAGCCATTTAGATTTTTGTCGTAACCCACCGTAAGATAGGTGCTGCCAGGATGAGTCCCGTTGGCAGCCAAGACGTGATGATGAGGACACGAAGGGACTGGAGCTGTAGGTCAACCGCAGGTGAATGCAGTTATCTATACTATTGCTGGCGGCGCGACTCAAGATAATACACGAAAGTCCAGCTCGGCAGGGACATCATTTGGCCCGCCTACTAAAAGGGCTAGGCTAACATATGAACTGGCCTATGGTCTGGAGGATCCCATCCCATTGGGATCAAGTAATATAGGTTTAGTAATAAACCTTTATATGTATTTCGCACCTGATAGTATAGTTGAGATCCGCCGTGTATATGTGGACACAGGGAGCACGGCAAATGTTATATGTACTACAACGTTTATCAATAGATGAGTTTGCAGGACTCTCAGCTAAGACCGGTTTCAACTCCCCTGTTCGAATTTACAGGCGCAGCAGTGCGGCCAGTAGGTCTGGTTACAGTCTGTGTAAGTTTTTGAAGGCCTCCCGCTTATCTTTTATTTTGAATGGATTTCGTCATAGTTAAAGAAAGATCAGCATATAATATTCTTCTCGGAAGGCCAAATGGAGATCCCAACAACTCTCACAGAGCATAGGCTGGAGGCTGACCCCCAAATAAAACCTGTCAAACAGAAGAGAAGGAATTTTGCCCCGAAAGAGTTTGAGTCATTGCCGAGGAGGTTAAAAAGCTCCTCGCTGCAAAGTTCATTGTTGAGGTTCTTTACCAAGTTTGGTTGGCAAACCTAGTTGTGGTGCCCAAGCCAGATCAAACATAGAGAATATGCATTGATTACACTATTCTGAACAAAGCGTGCCCGAAAGATTGTTACCCACTACCAAAGATTGACAGATTGGTATTTTCGACTTTGGGTCACGAAGTCTTTGATTTTCTGGATGCTTTCATGGGATATCATCAGATTGCTATGGCCAAATAAGATCAAGAGAAAATGTCCTTCATTACGGATACCGGCACTTATTGCTACATCAGCATGCCATTCGGATTGAAAAATGCATGGGCAACTTATCAAAGATTAGTGAATTTTGTGTTTAGGGACCAAATTGGCCAAATAATGGAGGTGTATATTGACGATATGCTCATCAAGAGGAGGTCTTTTGATCAGTATATATAAAATTTGAGAGAAGTATTTGTCATTCTTGGAAGCTCGCGCATGAGATTGAATCCCAAGAAATGTACATTTGGGGTGCGCAAGGGGAAGTTTTTAGGGTACATGGTATCTAAGGACGGGGTTCAGGCTAACCCTACCAAGATAGAAGCCTTGCAAACCATGCACCCTGCACGCAATATAAAGGAGGTATAACAGTTGACGGCAGGATAACCGCGCTGAGCAAGTTCTTGTCCAAGTCCGTGGAAAGGTCACTCCCATTCTTTCAAATATTAAAGAGGAAAAGTACTTTCCAATGGGATGAACAGTGCCAGCGGGCCTTCGAGGATTTAAAATCTTACCTGACCGAAGTACCGATGCTCACAACACCACTGCTCGGCGAGGTGTTATACATTTATTTGGCAACGTGCCATGAAGCGGTAAGTGCAGTTCTGCTCATAGAGCAGGAAGCTGTACAGAAACCTATCTACTTTGTCAACAAGATACTGCATGGATCTGAGGTGCGATACTCTAACACAGAGAAAGTTATATTGGCGTTGCTCGTTGCTGCTAGAAAGCTCAGACCTTATCTGCAGGGTCATACTATTGTAGTGGTCATTGACCAACCCTTAAAGCAAATTTTGACGCAGCCTGATACATGAAGCCAGGCCGCTAAGTGGGCTATAGAACTTGCTGAATATGATATTGACCATAAGCCACGAACTTCGATCAAAGCGCAAGCCCTGGCTGATTTCATTGCTGAAGGAATTTTGGTTGAAGATGAGCCACCACCGGAGGATAGCTGGACTGTATATGTGGATGGATCTTCTTCTCGAGATGGAAGTGGAGCAGGTCTCTTAATAATCAGTCCAAAAAGACAAGAGTTTGAATACGCCATCGTTTCAACTTCGAATCGACTAATAATGAGGCCGAATACGAAGCTTAATTGCAGGCTAAGCCTCGCTAGAAAGCTCGGGGCTAGGCGAGTAACTTCGCGTAGCGATTCTCAACTCATCGTTTCCTAGGTGAATGGAGATTACGAGGCCAAGGAAGATCACATAAAGTGGTACTTGGCCAAAGTAAAGCAACTCGGCGAGATGTTTGAATTTTTCGCTATTGAGCATATTCCCAGATCGGCCAACAAACGAGCTGATGTGTTATCCCGTTTGGCCTCCTCAACCCCCGCTACATTGGGAAAAAAGATTGTTGTGGAGCTGGTAAAGCACCGCGCATATGATGCAAACGAGGTACTCCAAACCAGCTACCAGGGAACATGGATGGACGATATAGTAAATTTTTTGGAGTGCGGAATCCAACCTCCGGATTAGCGCACAGCCAGAAGGCTGCGCCTTAAAGCATCTAGGTACACTCTCTTTAATGAACACTTGTATAAGGAATCTTTTTCGCAGCCCTAGTTGTTGTGCGTTAGTGAAGAATAAGGAGATTATATTCTTCGAGAAATGCACATGGGCATCTATGGAAGCCATTCAGGAGTGCGATCATTAGCTCGAAAATGTTATCTAGCTGGTTATTTCTGACCGACCCTACATCAAGACGCCATGGAACTAGTCAAGAAATGTCAATCTTGTCAGGTATATGCTCCCATATCTCACCTTCCAAGCCAGGATATGACTGCCATGACGAGTCCTTGGCCTTTTATCCAATGGCAGATTGACCTCATAGGGCCTTTACCCCGAGCTCCAGTATCGGTCAGATATTTGCTAGTCGTGGTTGATTACTTTACCAAGTGGGTTGAGGCTGAGCCGCTAGCTAGCATAACTGGGGGCCAAGTAAAAAACATTTTGTGGAAATATATTGTACACCATTTTGGTTTGCCCAAAGTGTTGATCTCAAATAACATAAAGAAATTCTTGGACAATCCTGTTAAAAGTTGGTATCCCGAGCTCCGCATACAGCAACGCTTCACTGCGGTAGCTCATCCTCAAGCAAACAGACAGGTTGAACTCGCCAACCAAACTTTAAAGGAAGGCCTCAGAAGGCGTTTAGACTGAGCTGAAGCAGGTTGGGTGGATGAGCTCTCCAGCGTCTTATGGGCTTGCCGAACTACACCCTCTAGTTCAACCAAAGAAACACCGATTACTTTAGTTTATGGCTCAGAGGCTGTTATCCCCGCCGAGATAGGCTCTCATTCTGCCTGGGTAGAGCATTACTCAGAGCTAATCAATGATCAAGACATGCGCCTAAATCTGGATGGCTGGAAGAGAAAAGGGACAGAGCCTATATTCGAATGGTGTAATATAAAAACTTAATTTCCTATACTACAATTTGGGAGTACGCCAAAGGGCTTACTAGATCGGAGACCTAGTACTGTGCAACAATGCAGCAAGTCATGCTGTGCCTTCAGGGACTTTTGACCCCAGATGGGAGGGACCTTAACGCATCATTGAGGCACTGTACTCTAGGACCTACAAGTTGTAGACTTTATAAGGCAAAACGTGTTGAGAAACTGGGGTTTGAGTGATTTGAAAATGCATGATTTAAACGTTACGTGTTTTGGAAATACCTGATTAAGTGTTACATGACATGTGTTTGTGATATATATGCTTTATATGCTTATGTATAATATTGTCGTACTAACGTGCCATGAAGCGTTAAGCTTACATTATATGGAAAATATTTGTTGTGTTTATACTATTTTCAGGTGTCATGTTAAATGAACTAAACTAGTTCGTTTAATAGAGTTCTTAAGGAGATGAACTAAACTAGTTCATTCAATGAAGTACTCAAGGAGACATATTTGAAGATAACTACTTGGCAACAAATTTGGAATGGAAAGTTTCTCTCCACACTTACACACACGGCCGTATATATATACTATATACTATATACTATAAGACTCATTCTCTTACTATACAGAGCTTATTCTTTTACTAGTACATTTACTATAAGACTCATGTATTTATTATTCACTTTTCAATTCGGGAGAGTCTCTCGTTACTATAGGGCTCTTATGTAACCACGGTATTCCTCCGCCATAAGTGAGGGTTTATTATTAATAAAATGCTGGATGGTACCGCCCGTCTTTCAACAAATATATATATATATATATATATTTTAACGACGAACTACATATTTCTATCCCGACATTTCAACGACACATCATAAACATGCGTCAACCTCAAGCTACCACATTCACATCATATTTTTGAGTATATACAGGTTCCATGTCATACTTTACATGTCATCAAGTTACAAAATTATACCTACATGTTACAAGCCCATAAACCAAAAATTGTCACATCGGAAATTTACTGAACCGTCACTTACATGTCACGTACTTACCACATGTCCATTTCAGCCTATATACACTCCAAAGGGTCAAACATTTCATGTACCACATGTCCATTTCAGCTCCAAAGTCATACAATATTTAAACATATCAATTACTCTACAATTTGTCTTGATTGTTAGAAATTCAAATTCAAATTTTATCACCACATGGCTGAGTTTCACTTCAGCTTTTGGAGCTAAAATTATACTTTATATTACGTATATTATGCTGGACCGTACACCTGCAGTAAACACCACTAGATGGGAGGTGAATAGTGGTTAGCGGAAATTACACCACTACCCTTGATTAAAATCCCCTTTGAAAGCAGAATCTGAGACCTCTTCAGATTCAGTACCCGTTTTTGAAAAATTTAAAACTCTGTGTAAACAACTCCAAAAATTATGAAACTTTTCAGAAATTAATTTCAATGTCTTGACTAGACTCTATCTAAAATCAGACAAAAATAAGATCGTTTGACCTTTCAACCAAATAAAAAGATTCAGATGGTCAATCTGGACAGAATAGTGCTAAAATTTAAAAACATGTTTCTCTTTAATTATTCAACCAAAAAGGATGATCTTTATGTCAAAACACTCCTTAGGATGTCTAGTTTAAGTTTTCAAAAGGTCCGGGCCTGAAACTATTCTTTATAAAATCATAAATCAATTTTCTTTGAGACTGGTCAGATTACAGCCACAATGGAGCATTTATCTTTCAGCGACTGAAAGACTAATTTTCCTTTGCTCAAATCAAGTGATTCTTGTTGCAAATGAAAGCTAACAGTCTGAAGTATAACTCCACCAAAAATCACAAATTGTGAAAGTGTTTTGCTATTTTTTCAAGACGTATATAATTGTGTGAAATTTGCAGTGGAAACGGGCAGAAAACAGAAAAGTGGAGAGAAAAAAAAGAACACCAAAGATTTATCCTAGTTCGGTCAATGTGACCTACTCCAGTCTCAAGGAACACTTTCCTTGGATTTCACTATGAAATGAACACAAATACAACAAGAACCAAGCTTGATCCTTGGGTTAAACACCAACTCTATTTAAGACTTGGATGAACACCTCTATGCAACTCTTGGTTGGAACACCTTTATCACCTATTGGTGTAGCCTTATAAACTTGGCTAACCAATCTTACACAATTACCAAGAGAGGCGTGTATAATGTAGCTCAACAACAACAAGAAATGAAACACCTTAGCTACAAAGAATGAATCAAGAACAAGAAGAGAATAGCAAGAATGATCTTCAACTTTAACTTTCAAGTGTGTATTCTCTTCTTCACCTTTGCCTCCTATTTATATTGTGAAATAGGCTTGAAGATAAGACCTCCAATGTGTCACGATCTTCGTTATCAAGTCTTAGTTTCCTTCACATCATTGGTTGGCCACATAATCACCTTGTACACTTGGCAACATCAAGCAAAAAATTTGGTCCACCTAGGATACTCCATGTTGGCCGATTTTTGCCTTGTACAATGACTTGGAATTTCTTTGCAAAATGAAGATGATATGGAAGGGAATATGCCACAAGAATCTATCAACTCCTTGCCATAAGAATAGTTCAAGAGAATGCTGCTCATTTTGGATAAAAACAGCCCCTTTTCAGCCTTGTAGCCGTTGGCTACAATTTGAATATTTCCAAGTTGGCAATTTTGCCAACTAGCTTGTATTTGATTAGTCCACTTGGCATAAAATCATAAAATAAATACGCCATCATTTCTACCTGTATAACCACGTTTTGGAGGCCATATATATATATGTGTACAAACTCAGATTTAATGAAGAGAAATCAATAAATAATAGTTGACAAGATTATGTCAACATATAATATCAAAATTCTCACAATTTCTCCTTGTATGTTGTGATGAGTTGTGCAACAATAACTCCATTAAAATCTCTGAAAAATGATTATTAATAACCTCCAATAACATATCCATAAGAGTCTTCAAGAAGAAAACAAAGTGTGGCACAAAAATCGTCACATACCGCCGATGTCGATAATAACACCAAAAAGAGAAATAAATTAGAAAACCACCAAATAATCTTCAATAACACCACAAATAATCTTTAGAATAGAGATAATAAGATATTCAAGGGATATCTTGAGTAAAAATACCAAAATTGCCTCGGGGATAAAATGACAAAAATACCCATGGTGAGAGAAAACTCCAGAAATGACCCCGATGGTCAGAAATGCATATGATAACATCTTTGTGATAATAAATAAGATGAGAATAGGTCCTTGAATCATATTCACCATGTCAAGTACCTATAAAACTCAAAATACCAATTTTGCCCTTTTTGGTAAGTTGTAGAAACTTCCAAGGCACATTAGTCACAATGCATAATTTTTATCAAAATCACATAATAATACCATGATAAACATATATGAATCATGTAAAAATGAAAACAACTATTTTATCACATTTTAGAGAAAATTTTCTATAAATTCTAGACATCGATCGATCGAAGTGCCATGAAAGTTTCTATAAACTCTAGACATCGATCGATCGAAGTGCCATGAAAGATCGATGTCTCACAGTGAGGTTCAGAGTTTGTCTCTGACCTACATCGATCGATCGAAGTGTACATTGATCGATCGATGTTTCACAGGTTTAGAGATCGATGTCTCACAATAAGGTCTTAGTTTTTCTCTACCTTACATGGGTCGATCGATGTGAGGGTTTGACGTACATCAATCGAGCGAAGTACATTAAATTGAGAGATTGATGTCATTTTTCCTCATTCAACTTTTTATCATTTATAACATTATGTATGACAATTTTAAGTATTCAACACTTAAAATCATGACCTTGAAAATTATCCAAACATATTTCTCAACATATTATGTGTTACATAACGCATTTTACATGTCTAAGATGTTTGGGACTAATTGGAGAAAAATTGCGTAGTCGACGGAAGTCGAAAATTTGTTTTTCTACACACTTACATAGGACGTTTGTTCTTACCTTTTTGTGACATGTATCTAGACACGTTTTACATATCTAAGACATATTAGAGTATTCTAGAAAAAAAATTTAATGGATGATTGAAATCTACCATATATGTGAAGATATTACACCATTATTTGTCAAATTTCAAAAGAGAATTTCAGCACTTGGGAGCTGAGCTAGGCACGCCAATTAGAGCTTATGTGGAGCTTAAGTGGAGCTTGTTTGGCACTTTGATTGGTGGAGAATGATCCACAAATGGATGGTCACATTGAAGAAGACCAAGACACACAAGGAAAGGATTCAAATTCAAACAAGTGATGAAGCTTTCAGCACATGTTTAAGATGGCCGATTTTTACATGATTTCTTCTTCAAAATCATTCCAAAAATGAGGGGCAACACATTATGATTGATTGGAAATTAACACATTTGAATTTTGACATGCTTTCATATTTTTATGATTAAATTCCAGGTCATATTATTAGTGCCAAGGTGGAAAAATGAAGAACCAATCATGGACTGACAACTAGGCGAAGACACATCGTTTATCCAATCACATTTTGCCAAGTAAGCAAAGGTGTGTCACAAAGCTATACAAGGCATCTTCCAGGGGTATTCAAGTCAATTTTCAAGGAAGAAATCAGCACATGGGGCGTGCCCACACCTATAAAAGGGATCAAGATGTTCAAGACAAAGCAAGATACATTCTCATATTCAAGCAAGTGGAAAGCAAGACTCCTCTTATTTTCCTATCTTCTTCTCTTGCACATAGCTTCAAGCCTATTATACTTAGATTCCATAATCTGTATATGCTTTTTTTTACCACCCATATACATCTCATTCCTGTACAAGGTTGATCAAGGTATGATCAAATCTTCATTAGTGCGGTGATGGTATTTTTTTGGTTGTTTGTGTCGTTATTTGTAAGAAGGATGGATATTCAAGGAGTTGGTGTATAACTCTAGCCACCCTTGTCTTAAGGTCTTTTTGTGTTTAGTGAATACCGAGGAATGTGTCCTTGAAGACTAGAGTAGGTCAATTTGACCAAACCTGTATAAAAATCTCGGTGTTCTTACTTTTCAGCACTTTTACTCTTTCCTGCTTTTTGCATCATTTTTATAGCCACGGAAAAAATAGCAATAGTTTTTCAAAAATCGTCAAACTTTGCAGAAACATAACCAAAGGTATTAGATTTCATTTGAGACAAGTTTCATTGAATTTGGATAAGTATAAGTCATCCAAACGTTCATAGTTCTGAGACTAGTGCAATCTGATTCTCAGATCTGCAAAGGTTGAGAATATCAACGTGGTTGATATACTTACCAAAGGAATTTTGAAAAACTGCTTAAAAATTTAAATTATACATTTTAAGGGTCATTCCATAAAATTTTCAGAGCATTTAGAGTTGTCATTAAATAGGAATTAATTTTTCATTTTAAGAAACATTTTTCGGCAGATTGACAGAGTCTGAGTAAAAACGTTTTTGTAAGGCCTTACACTTTGAATTTTAATCTGAAAATTTTATGACACATACGTAACACTGTGACCAAATTTTACGAATTTTGGAGGTCTATAACATGATCATTCAGTTAACAAAAAACAGTATATGAAAATATAATCTGTTTTCAGAAGTGAGTAATTGGTAACAAAAATGTTTTAAAAACCAATTTTTTCACACTCACTATTCAACCCCTCTTCTAGTGGTGCTATACATGTCCAAAAATTGGTATTAGAGCGAGGTTCACTCACTACAAGAAGATATAACAATCTTTGTGAGATGGCATCCACTAGTCACAAATTCTAGTAAGAAGGAATGTCAATCCAAAGGCCTCCCCTTTTAGATGGTGAGTCTTTTATTCAATCGAAACTTCGCACGACACGTTTTCTTATGGCTATTGATATAGACTTATGTTCCATCATAGAAGGCGGCCCATTAGTTCCGTCTATGATATCTACGATTCATGGTGTCACTTTAGAAATTGTAAAACCTAAGCAAGAATACACTATAGAAGATAAAAAGAGATTGAGTATGAATGCTAAGGCTATGCAACTTTTCCTAAATGGTTGAAGTAAAAAGTGAATCGAGTTATGTATCAAATTGTTCTAGTGCCCAAGAAATATGGGGATGTCTTGAAATGAAATATGAAGGTACTAGTCATGTTAAAAAATCCAAGAAAAATATGCTTATGTCTACTCTTGAATCCTTCAAATTATTACTGAATGAATCTACTGTCCATATGGATTTAAGATTGACTAACATCTACAATTCTCTTGAATCTCTTGGCAAAGTATTTTCTTCACATAAAAAGGTACAAAAATTATTAAGAAGCTTCCCATCCGAATGGGCTCCTAAAGTCACCGCAATTGAATAAAGTAAGGAAACCAAGTCAATAAAAATAGAGGAATTGATCGGATCACTAAAGGTATATGAAAACAAACTCACTTTAAAGAAATTGGAATCAACGTCAAAACAAGGTAAGACTATAGCATTTAAATCAAATGAATATGTCTCTACTTCTTCTAATCACATAGATGACAGTGACACAGAATCGGATAACGAAGATCTAATATTATTGGCTAAAGGCTTAAGAAAGTTCATGAGAAAGTCATTTAAAAACAAACCTAAGGCTACTTCAACTAAGAAAAATAAAAATAAAAATAATGATAAAGATATCAAATGCTATGACTGTGGAAGGCTTGGACATATATCCTATGACTGCCCGAATAAGGACAAGCCAATGAACAAAAACTGTGACAAGGATTGGACAAAAACTAGACCCGTCTCAGAACCTAATCAAAGGAATACAAGAAGAGCTTTCAAAGCCTCCACATGGAGTGATTAATCAGATTCTGAGAATGAAGAAACCGAAGAGGGAATGCCACAAGTATGCTTTGCATCCAAAGCATCTTGTGAGGTACATTCTGACTCCGATTCTGATTCTAAACCTTCTTATGATGATTTATTTAGTCAATATCTTAAGTCGCATAAAATTCACTAAGACTCTTGCAAAAGAAAAGAAACGTTTAATTGAAGACAAGAAATTGTTAGAATCTTCTAACATAAATCTTGTATCTCAAATAATAATTCAAAAGAAGAGTCGTCCAACATGATCAATTCATTAAAGTCTGAAATTTCATCTTTGTCATCCGAGAATAATGAAATGAAATCCGAGATTTCAAATTTGAAATCAAGAAACGCAAACTTAGAAAAGACAGTAAAACAATTCGACACGGGAACTTGCATGTTAGATCGTCTTGTTTCTTCTCAAAAGCATGAAAATGACAAAACCGGATTAGGGTATGTTGAAGATAATAAGGTATAAAACAAGTCTACAAACTTTGTTCTATCTTCATCTAAGCCACCGCATGCATTTAAGAAGATTATACAATCTAAGAAGACAACTAGCGTGCCACCTATTATATCTCATCGTACTCCTTCTTTTTCATCATATTCAAAGTATAATCATGTACCATATAGATATGAAAGAAAGCCAATGATGCATATGCGACACTCATATCATACTAATGCATCTAGATCACGCACTATTCATGCAAACCGAAATGCATATCAAAAACGAAGATCACCTTATGCTCACAATGATGGTTTCGGCTATAGACCAAATAGAAATGCTCCTAACATATATTATATTGCTTCTTCATCTTTCTTCTCACCTTTTGTAAGACCAAGAAAGGTCACCCAAGTTTGGGTACCAAAAGGTACTCTTGCAAAGAGTTGAACTACTAACCCTTAAGGACCCAAAATAAAAGGTACCTAAATTGTTGTTACAGATTGCAGGGATCACATAAACTGAAAGATATATCAAATAAGTGGTTCCTTGACAGTTTTTGCTCGAGATACATGACGGGAGACCCCGGCTTGTTCTCAAAATTGAAGAAGGTTACGAAAGGTGGATCGGTAACCTTTGGAGATAACAACGAAGGAAGGATCGTTGGAAAAGGAACAATCAGAAATCCAAACACCCTTTAGATCTCAAACGCATTTCTAGTAAGTAACTTATCTTACAATTTGTTTAGCATTTCACAATTTCTTGATAGTGGTTTTGATGTATGTTTTTCTCATCCATATTGCAACATTGTTAATAAAAACGGAGAAAGAGTATTAAAAGGAAAAAGAGAAGCAAATATATTTACATTATCTATGGATGACATGTTAGATGCTAAAGTAAAGTGTTTTATGCCAAATGAACCAAATATGAATTTATAGCATAGACGTTTAGGACAAATTGGCATCTCAACTCTTGAAAAACTTCAATGTAAGATTCTAGTACGAGGAATCCTAAACTTGATGTGGACAACTTTAAGTTGTGTGAATCTTGTATTAAAGGCAAACAAACACGTGAATCACTTAAGTCTAAGAATGATATTAGCATATCTAGAGTCTTAGAATTATTACATATTGATTTGCTTGGTCCTAGTCGTACTAAAAGCCTTGGTGGGCGACACTATGCATGCGTTATCGTCGATGATTTTTCTCGCTATACATGGACTCTATTTCTTGCAAATAAAGATGATAGCGCCGTTGAGATTGCTAAATTAATAAAACAACTTGAAAATGAATATGGTATAAATATGAAAAAGATTATGAGTTATAGAGGCAAGTTTAAAAATAAGGATATGATCGCATTTTGTGATGAAAAAGGTATTAAGCACGAGTTTTCACCTCCTAGAATGCCACAATTAAATGGAGTAGTAGAAAGAAAGAATAAGACATTACAAGAAATTTCAAGAACCATGCTATGTGAAAATAAATTGCCTAAATTATTATGGATGGAAGCCGTATATTGTGCATGATATATAATTAACCATTTATCTATTAGGAAAAAAATAAACAAAACACCGTATGAGATTTTAAATGATCTAAAGATTGATTGCTTTTGTGTGTTTGGTTGTAAATGTTTTGTATTAAACACAAAAGATAATCTAGATAAATTTGAGTCTAAATCTATTGAATGCATCTTTGTTGGATATTCTGTGAATTCTAAAGTGCATAGATGCTATGATCCTGTCACTAGACAAATCTTAGAATCTATTCATGTGAAATTTAATGAATTTGGTGAACTTGAAATAAATAAAGAATATGATGATGATTTTGAACTAAAACATGTGTTGGATGATATAGAAGAAAATATCGTACATGATGAACACGACACATTAGAAATGCATGATCACTTAGAAATGCATGAGAACTTAGAAAATAATCAACCAAGATGGCGTAGAGATCACCCACACAATCTCATTATAGGCGACATATCTGAAGGTGTACGACCACGTAGAAGAATAAATCAAGATGAAATAAATCAATTCCATGCTATGATTTCCGAAATAAAACCCAAAAATGTGCCTGATGCTTTGAATGATTCGTCTTAGATTGATGTTATGCATGATGAATTAAATCAATTTACAAGAAACGATGTATGGGATTTAGTACCCGACCACAAGATAAAACGATGATAGACACAAAATGGGTGTTTAGAAATAAAATGAATGAGGATGGTAAAGTTGTTAGAAATAAAGCTAAGCTTGTAGCACAAGGATATAATCAACAAGAGAGACCATATTATGGAGAGACATTCGCAGCCGTAGCATGTTTAGAAGCTATACCATTACTACTTGCTATTGCTTGCATAAAGAATTTTAAACTTTACCAAATAGAAGTAAAAAGTGCATTCTTAAATGGATTTATACAAGAAGAAGTTTATATATAACAACCACCCGACTTTGAGGGTATAAAATATCCTAGTCATGTGTATAAGTTAAAGAAAGCACTATATGGTTTAAAATAAGAACCTAGAGCTTGGTACGATCGCTTTGCCACTTTTGTTTTAGAAAATGGATTTAAAAGAGGAACCATTGATAGTACTTTATTCTTGAAACAAGAAAAATCGAATTTTCTTATTATTGAAATTTATGTTGATGATATAGTTTTTGGATCCACATGTCATAAGTTAGTAGAAAAATTTAATTATTTTCTTAGCTTGCAAATTAAGCAAACTAGTAAAAGAATACACATAAGTCAAGTAAAATACATAAATGATATGATTAAGAATTTTAATTTTGAAAACCTGAAACCATCTACCACCCCTGTGAGTGTAGCCACTAAACTTGATAAAGATGAAAATCGAAAAGATTTCGATAATGATTTGTATAGATCTATGATTGGTTCTTTGCTTTATCTTACTGCAAGTAGACCTGATATCATGTTTAGTGTTTGTATGTGTGCTTGTTTTCAAAGAAATCCTAAAGAATCACACTTTAATGCTGTAAAAAGGATATTTCAGTACATTAAGCACACTCCCACATTAGGACTTTGGTATGATAAAAACTGTGAATTTAACTTACATGCTTATACTGATGCAGATTATGGAGGCTCCAAAATAGATAGAAAAGCACAACTGGTTCATGTCAATTTATTGGTAATTCATTAATATCATGGTTTTCGAAAAAGCAAGCTAATGTAGCATTATCCACCACTGAAGCGGAATACATGGCTCTTAGTCTTTGCTGCACACAATTACTATGGCTAAAACAACAAAACCCGGATTTTGGTATAGTTGTAAGTCGAATTCCTATATATCGTGACAGTATGAGTGCTATTAACTTGTCTAAGAACCCTGTTTTACACTCTCAGGCAAAACATATAGCGTAAGATATCATTTTCTTCGCGATCATGTAAATAGTGGTGATATCATTATAGAACATGTTCGTAGTGAAGTACAAGTAGCCGACATATTCACAAAAGCACTTAATCAAGCCACGTATGAAAATTTACTTTCTAAATTAGGCATGATTTCAATTGATTTGTTATAAATTGCTCTTTCTTTCCATTGATCCGAACTCTTTTGATATGATTCACAAAATAAAGGGGAGAGAAAAGCATGATTTAAGGGGGAGAGAGAGGGGGAGAGAGAAATTGATTTAAGGGGAGCACGAAACGAAATTCAAATTTTGAATTTAAAAATTTATGCATGATTGTAGGGGGGTGATTATGACATACTTAAATCATGAATAGAGGTTATTTTGCAAATCATCAAAATGGGGAGGTTTTTGAGAAATCGGAGTCTGAATGATTTGAAAATGCATGATTTAAATGTCACGTGTTTTCGAAATGCATGATTTAAGTGTTACACGACATGTGTACATGATAGATATGCTTTATATGCTTATATATAATACTGTTGTACTAACGTGTCATGAAACGTTAAGAATTACATTATATGGCAAACATTTGTTGTGCTTATACTATTTCTAGGTGCCATGTTAAATGAACTAAACTGGTTCATTTAATAGAGTGCTTAAGGAGATGAACTAAACTAGTTCATTCAATGAAGTACTCAAGGAGACATATTTGAAGATAACTACTTGGCAACAAATTTGGAATCGAAAGTTTCTCTCCACTCTTACACACACGGCCATACATATATACTTTTTTTAACGATGAACTACATATTTCTATCCCGATATTTTACCGACACATCATAAACATACGTCAACATCAAGATACCATATACACATCATATTTTTGAGTATATACAGGTTCCATGTCATCAAGTTACCAAAATTATATTGACATGTCACAAGTCAATTAACTGAAAATTGCCACATCGGATAATTACCGAACCGTCACCGACATATCACATACTTACCATAGAAAGATGGTCAGCTGATATACACTCCAAAGGCTCAAACCTTTTGCACACCACATGTCTATTGCAGCCCTAAAGTCATACCATATTTAAACATATCAATTACCTACAATTTGTCTTGATTTGTTGGAAATTCAAATTCAAATTTTATCACCACATGACCGAGTTTCACTTCAGCTTTTGGAGCTGAAATTACACTTTATATTATGTATATTATATGTTACATAACACATTTTACATGTCTAAGATGTTTGAGACTAATTGAAGAAAAATCGCGTAAACGACGGAAGTCGAAAATTCGTTTGTCTACACACTTAAATGGAACGTTTGTTCTTATCTTTTTGTGACATGTATCTAAACACATTTTACACATCTAAGACATATTGGAGTATTCTAGAAAAACAATTTAATTGATTGAAATCTACCATATATGTGAAGATATTACACCATTATTTGTCAAATTTCAAAAGAGAATTTCAGCACATGGGAGCTAAGCTAGGCACGCCAATTGGAGCTTATGTGGACTTATTTGGCACTTTGATTGGTGGAGAATGATCTACAAATGGATGGTGACATTGAAGAAGACAAAGACACACAAGGAAAGGATTCAAATTCAAACAAGTGCTGATGTTTTCATCACATGTTTAAGATGGCCGATTTTTACTTGATTTCATCTTCAAAATAATTCCAAAAATGAGGGACAATCACATTATGATTGATTGTCAGTTAACACATTTGAATTTTGACATGTTTTTATATTTTTATGATTAAATTCCAGGTCATATTATTAGTGCCAAGGTGGAAAAATGAAGGACCTATCATGGGGTGACAACTAGGCGAAGACACATCGTTTATCCAATCATGTTTTGCCAAGTAAGTAAAGGTGTGTCACAAAGCTATACAAGGCATCTTCCAAGGGTATTCAAGGCAATTTTCAAGGAAGAAATCAGCAAACGGGGCATGCTTGACACCTATAAAAGGGAGCAAGATGTTCAAGACAACGCAAGACACATTCTCATATTCAAGCAAGTGCAAAGCAAGACTTCTCTTCTTCTTCTATCTTCTTCTCTTGCACATAACCTCAAGCCTATTATACTTACATTCCATAATCTTTATAGGATTTGTTTTTACCACCCATATATGTCCCATTCTTGTACAAGGTTGATCAAGGTGTGATCAAACCTCATTAGTGCGATTGTGGTATTTTTGTTGGTTGTTTGTGTCGTTCTTTGTAAGAAGGATGGATATTCAAGGAGTTAGTGTATAACTCTAGCCACCCTTGTCTTAAGGTGTTCTCTTGTTTAGTGAAAACCGAGAAAGGTATCCTCGAAGACTGGAGTAGGTCGATTTGACCGAACCAGTATAAAAATCTCGGTGTTATTATTTTTCAGCACTTTTATTTTTAGTTGCTGCTTTTTGCATCATTTTCATAGTCACGGTAAAAATAGAAAACGTTTTTCTAAAATCATCAAACTTTTTAGAAACATAGCCAAAGGTTTTAAGTTTTATTTGAGACAAGTTTCATTGAATTTGGATAAGTATAAGTCATCCAAACGTTCATAGTTCTGAGACTAGTGCAATCTGATTCTCAGGTCTGCAAAGGTTGAGAACATCAACGTGGTTGATACATTTAACAAAGGAATTTTGAAAAACTGTTTCAACCCTTTAAAGTATACATCTTAAGTCATTCCAAACAATTTTCAGAGCATTTAGAGTTATCATTAAATAAGAATTATTTTTTCGTTTTAAGGAACATTTTTTGGTAGATTGACAGAGTCTAAGTCTAAACATTTTTTTAAGGCCTTACACTTTGAATTTTAATCTGAAATTTTATGACACATACATAACATCTAATAATACACCAAATTTCACGAATTTTTGAGGTCTATAACATGATCATTCAGTTAATCAAAAACAGGATCTGAAAACAGAATTTGTTTTCAGAAGTGAGAAATTTCAAATAAAAAAGTTTTAAAAACCAATTTTTTCGCACTCACTATTCAATCCTCCCTTCTAGTGGTGCTGTACAGGTCTGAAAAAATGCTACCGCAAACTTGGCATTGTACACACTTGAAAAATTCTTCCATGAATGATGTACATGTACATTCATTGAGTTATAAAATCTTTTCGCTTAGCAAATTAAAGTGCTCAAGAGTTACTCAGGTGATCTCGGCTAAGCCGAGAACACTAAGTGCGTCTTAGTAGCGGCACAAGGCATGTATCCCACTATGATCTCGGGCCTGGGACATATTCCCGTTTAGAGAACTTAAATTGCGAACAGGTTTCGTATTCACTCCAATAGAGGGTCGAAGAGCTGAAACATGACAGAGATCATATACCTCTAAAATACCTAGCAGGTCTAGGAAATTATCCAGTTGGCCATGAGCAAAAAAAAGTCTGGCCAGACTTCATCCCCTTAACAAAAAAGGTGGATAACTTGGCAGGCTTGAGATATAAAAACTTTGTCGCTTATATTTGGCAGGGCCGAGATAGAAGACTTGCATGTCTTTAATACAAAATATAAATTAATCCCCAAAAAAGGGGTGTTTACATGATCAACATTGTTCAGTATTATACTTAGATAAATATTAGGTTACTTGCTACCTTGCGAAAAGTTGTTAACGCTTAAATAAAAAGTTTTAATCAGTAAAGAAAGGCAACCATTATGAAGAAAAGACTGAAACATCAAGTATAACAGCTACAAAAGTTGACTTTCATTTAGCATAGAGATCAAAAGTACATAAAGTTGGTTGTTACTCACATCAGAAGTCAGATATACATGGAGATGCTCAACTCACAAATCTGAAACTAAGTGCTACAAGAACAACCTGACCTACTTAAGCAGTTTCCCTAAGATCAGCTCCTCTGTTAAATTGCTGAAGTTGTTCATTGAACTCGCTGAGCGCTGAAAGGCTGTATAACTCAGCTATCCAAGGATCTTCTCTGTCTAAGGTAGGGACAACTTCTGAGCAGACATCAACTGCTCTTATCTTACCCGCTTCTATAACTGAGCTCAGCATCGCAATTAAATTTTCCATAAAGAATTCAGACTGCTTGAATTCAGCTATGGCCTCCGTCCGAGCACTCTCAACATGACGATCGACGGAGTTACATATCTCAGGTAACTGCTGATTCAAGCTGGACTTATCCTTTTTCTCCATTTCCAGTTCCTGTTGCAGAGACTCAACATGGGAATGAGCTTGAGTTAACAAGAATTCCAGATCAGCCACTTTGTTCATCAGCTCGTCCACACGTGAATTGGCAGTCACCAATGAAGTCCCAGCCTCTTGTTTCCCTTGCCTAAGTGATGAGTTCTCTGTGTTCAGCAAAGAAACCTCATACCTCAAATCCTCCATCTGTTTGGCTAACACTTCATAGAGCTGAGTCATCTCCATGCACTTCTGATTTTCAGCGTTGTCCATGATCCTCAGTTCTTCTGACTTTGCCATATAGTCCAGCTGCTGAGCTCGAAACTGTGCAAATCAAACAAAGTCAGTTTGTGCATTCAACCCCAAATGGGAGAAATATTTACCAGGGCCATGTTGCTCTGCATACAATTCTTCAGTCTCTCCCAGTCCATGGACTCAAACCTGCCTCGATCTGTAGGCAGGATTGAAATATCATTTAGTCACCAGGCCACTACATAGTCGATGGCTGAATCGTTATCATTATATTCAATGACCTTCCGCCTGGTCATTCTGGGTGGTTGGGGAGATGAAGTCCTAACTACAGCAGAGAATGAACCCTTGCCTCTATGCCTTCACCGGCGTGGCATGTTTGGTTCGCCAGCTGCTTCTGTCATTGGCTCTTACTCGGTGACGACGAGGGGCACTGCCGAGGGTTAAGCAGGAGCTTCCCCGACTTCAGCAGAAGGGGGTAGATCAACTTGAATAGGCTGATCTGCCAAAATAGGAGGAACCGCAAAACAACAGACCACAATTGTTACGCCCAATATATATATGAAGAAGAATCCTTTATTTGCACATATGAGTGACAAATTATCAGGTTACCTGGCTCAGGCCCCATTGATTCATCTGTATCAATTGGGACAGCTTCAGCAGGGGCCGCCCCTGTTTCTTCCTCTGCCCTGAGGACATCGATAGGGGCATGATCTGCCCTCCTTGCCTCCTAGCTCGTTTTCTGGGTGCAGCTTCCCTTAGCTGGAGTTCAAGCTCCTCCACTTCTGATGCCATTGCTCCTGCAAGTTCCCCACCAAACACAACCATTCAGATCATAATTGTGTAACCATCCTCCAATTCAAAAAAAAATGATAACAATGCCTATCCCCAACAACATATAGACTCGCCTGGTTGAGTGCCTGAAAGCGAGGGCCTGACGCCAAATGGTCCAGGTTGGCTGCTTCCAAAACTAACCCTTCCACCCTCCGCCAATCAATTACCGCTGACAAGCCTTGCAGTATGGATGTTTCCTCACAGAACTCTCTGCTTGGCCTCAGATTATTAGCCTTGCCAACCTTCCAGATCTCTAGCTCAAGCAATTCCACCTTCCTAATAAAGAAAAAGTGACCTTTCCAGTTTTTTTTGTAAAAGTTGGAATGTTAACAACAAAATTATACTCATTATTGGGAACCGCTTGCTAAAATAGTACCAGCTATATGACGATTTACAGACAAACATCCCCCCAGAAGGTTCTAAGATTAAACTTGGCCCCAAGTACCCTCAGAAGGGAAGAAAGAAATGATGGATTTTAGGCCATTGTGCTTAATTTGTGGTAGCCTCCTAAGTCTATAAAATTCTAAGATCAAATTCAAAAGTTCGGGGATGAGAAGACAAAAACCTGACTTAAAGTATGCTTCATAAATTGCCTCACACCCTGCGGGGGAGGGGGAGGGTCCATAAGCAGTTTGACCAGGAAGGGGTAAAACATGGATGAACAGACTGCTATCTATTCTATATACTCGTGCAGACGTGCAAGTTCAGCAGCACTCAAAGTACAAGTTAAACTTTGCACCAAAGCAGAAGGTGACCCTCTATACACTGCCCCATACCCAACGGGGGGAATAGAACAATCCTACAGAGCAGGTGGTTCTGCCACCACCAGAGCAGCATCAGACCCACCATGCTCCGGCGATGAATTCGCCAAAGCAGCTACTCTGCTAACCTTTACTTCCCCATCTAGCCTAGCAGAAGGAGCATTAGCTTGACACAACCTTCTTAAAGGACGAGCGTCATCGCTGGAAATCACCCTCCTGGACAAAAACGAGAGACCTTCGTCCCTCTTGGTACCACTAGAGTAAGATGCTGCCTCAGAAATGTTCTGAGAATTAGCAGAGGAAGAAGAACTAATAGCCATGAAGGAAAGAAAAAATAACTTACGAATGAAGAGGAATAAGAAGTTAACAGGAAACTATAACGCCAAAGATGAAGAATGGAGACGATGGGAATGGCCGAAGAAAAAGTAAAATTTAGGGCAAAGCCGCGAAAGCAGCTTTAAAAAGTTAGGTTGTCCTCTGCGTGATGCTTTGAACATCCCGCCATTGGGAATCCCAACAGTCGACGGCGCCCGTCTTTTGTCGCATTTAAGTGTGTTGACACCCACTTTCATTAATTGTCAGATGCCTCGAACTTTCGATTAGCGACTCAATCAAGAAGTCATTTAAAGCGCAGACCTTTTATTTTTCCCAAGAGAAAACGACAAAAAAATTTTGTTAGGTTATGGCGCGGTCAACGTTACTTCATGGAGCTAACGGCTAGTCAACCTCAGCGCCTTAGTGCCTGCTCGGCCTAACAGTAAATCAAGGTTAAAACACCTACTCGGCTATAGCTGAACCAAACAGCCTCAGGCCCGCACAACCACGAGATCTCACCTCGTCCCTGTAAGCTCGGCCATTGAAATCAGCCGTTGAGCTCGTCCAGGACACCTAAGCAGATTCCTGCCAGATGCTGGATATAACACGACTTTGCAACGCCTGGCGCCACGTGGTAGACATGCAGGTGCTCAATAACTAGCACATTCATTGGCTGCCCCGAGCATATAAAAGGAAAAAAGGGGGAAAAGAGGACAAGTCCAAAATTATAGACAGAAAAACTACCATCATCCTCTCTGTAAAAACAAGGAAGACCAGGTTTTCACCAAAAATAACAACTCTTCTTATTAACTCCATCCAAAATGATGATGACTGACTTGAGTGTCGTAGGGTTTTTCTTGGGACCATAGTCCCCGGGAGCTCTAACGGTGGTTTTTCTTCACAGGTCGGTAAGGAAGATAGTTTTCATTAACTGACAGATCCCAAAGGGTATTTCTATGCGGATCATCTCAGATCCTTGGTGAGGATCTGACCTCATCAATCTGCAGAAAAACTGTCCATGCATTTTGTATCGACGGATGTCTCTGGGACTATGAATGCTCGTTCTGCAGAAGAAGAAAGCGAAGAAGAATATAAGAGTTTAGTCCTTATATTTTCGAAAGGTGTAAGATAGATATAGCATGCCTCCAAGAAACTAGGTGGAAAGGGAATAAAGGTAAAGAGTGTAATGGGTATAAGTTGTTGTATTCAGGGTCAGATGGGACCAAGAATGAGGTAGGATTCCTAGTGAAGATAGAATTACACATGAACGTGATTGATGTGATTAGATATAATGATAGAATTATGGTGTTGAAGTTAGTACTAAATAAGGAGGTAGTGGCAGTGATTTGCGTCTACGCACCCCAAGTGGGATTAGGAGAATATGAGAAGAAAAAGTTTTGGGATTGCTTAGATGTAGTGTTAAAGGCAATACCCAGGGAAGAACGGATTTGTATCGGAGGTGATTTTAATGGACATATTGGAAAGAATAGCGATGGTTTTCAGTCAGTACATGGCGGGTTTGGTTATGGAGATAGAATTGAACAGGGTAGAGATCTGCTAGACCTAGCAGTAGCCCATGACCTAGGCATTATAAACTTGTTTTTTAAGAAGAAAGAATCGCATTTGATCACGTTTAGCAGCGGAGGACGTAACACGCAGATTGACTATTTTCTGATGAGGCGTGAAGACCGACGGTTGTGGAGGGACTGCAAGGTTATACCAGGAGAGACAGCAGTGATGCAACACCGTTTATTAGTGGTAGTTATAGCATTGAGCCAAAAACGGAGTAAAGGGGGTGGAAGGTTCCCACCCAGGATTCGATGGGGAAGTTTGAAAGACGAAAAAATTAATATATTCAGAGACAAGGTCATCTCTGAGAAACTAGATCGTCTGGTTGATGACACAAATCAGATGTGGGAGGCTATATCGACTACTATTACTCAAGCGGCGAGAGAAACGCTCGGGGTAACAACAGGAAAGACGTCCGTACATAAAGAGACATGGTGGTGGACAAGGATGTGCAACAAAAAATAAAAGACAAACAAAAGATTTTTAGAGAGCTGTTAAGCTGCACAAATGGGGAAGAGAAAGTGAGATTGAAGGAGAATTACAAAATCGCCAGGAAGGAGGCGAAGAAGGCAGTGACAGAGGCAAAGACTTCAGCTTATAAAATGATGTATCAGAGACTAGAAACAAAAGAAGGAGAGCATGATATGTTCAAGATTGCCAAAGCTAGGGATCGAAAGAGGCAGGACCTAGGAGGTGTGAAGTTTATAAAAGGAGAAGATGGACATGTGTTAGTCAAAGCACAAGACATCAAGTTGAAATGGCAAACATACTTTCACAATCTTTTCAACGGCAGTAGTGCCGACTACGAAAAACGAGAAAGCACCACTAACCAACAACAACAACATAATAACCCTGACTGTCAGAACATCACACAAGGAGAGGTGATGAGAGCACTGAAGAAGATGGGAAGAGCTAAAGCGGTCGGTCTAGATAACATACCTATTGAGGCGTGAAAGTATTTAGGAGAGGAAGGGGTCCAATGTCTAACTACTCTGTTCAACCGTATTTACAAAATAGGAAAGATGCCAGATGAGTGGAGAAAGAGTGTCGTGGTCCCCCTATATAAGAACAAAGGAGACGCACAGTGTTGTGGGAACTATAGAGGGATTAAGTTGCTTAGTCATACCATGAAGTTATGGGAGATAGTAATCGACACTCGAATTAGGAGAGAAACTCAGGTTACGGTGAACCAATTTGGTTTTATGCCAGGAAGGTCAACTACGGAAGCAATACACATTCTTAGGAGATTAATGGAGAAGTATAGGGAGAAGAAGCGCGATTTACATATGGTTTTCATCGATCTTGAAAAAGCGTATGATAGTGTGCCACGTAGCCTGATATGGGATAGTCTGGATGCAAGAGGGATCCCTGTGAAGTATATAGACATAATTAAAGATATGTATGCTAGGAAAAAAAACAACCGTTCGTACGCCTGTGGGGACTACGGACTTCTTTCCGGTGGAGGCCGGTCTCCATCAAGGGTCTGCGTTGAGCCTATTTCTTTTTGCAGTAGTCCTTGACGAGTTGTCAAGCCGATACAGGAGGCAGTTCCGTGGTGTATGCTTTTTGCTGACGATATTGTATTAGTCGCAGAAAGTAGACATACCCTGAGTATGAGACTAGAGCATTGGAGAGGTGTTTTAGAGAGAAAAGGCATTAGCCGTTCTAAGACCGAGTATCTGCACTGCGACTTCAGTGGCGTAGCAGACAGTGAGGATAGCCAGCTCACCATCGATGGTCAAGTGGTACCACAAGTAAGTAAGTTTAGGTACCTAGGATCATTTGTGCAGCAGAATGGCGAAATTGATAGTGATGTAGCACATCGAGTTCAAGCAGGCTGGTGTATATGGAGGGCTGCCTCAGGGGTGCTGTGTGACAAAAATTTCCCAACTAAATTGAAGAGAAAATTTTATAGGGTGGCAGTGCGACCGGCAATGCTATATGGGACAGACTGCTGGGCCATCAAGAGATCACAATTACAGAAGATGGAAGTGGCAGAGATGAAGATGTTGAGGTGGATGTGTGGGCATACAAGGCTAGACCGGATCAGAAACGAGGTGTTTCGAGATAGGTTAGGCGTGGCAAGTATAGTAGATAAGATAAGGGAGGGAAGAATGAGATGGTTTGGGCATGTCAAGCGGAGACAGACAACGGCGTCGGTCAGAGCAATTGAAAGCCTCATTGTAGAGGGGAACATGAGTAAAGGTAGGCCCAAACTGACTTGGGATGAGCAGATTAAGCACGACCTACTAGATTTGCACCTCTCTGAGGACATGGTCCAGGATAGGAGTTCATGGAGACATAAGATTAAGGTTAACGAGGTATAGGTCATATATAGGGACACTTTAGAGTATATTTAGGGACATAGATAGGCGTAGACACTATCTACGCTTTAGGTTGACTTTCCACTTGGTTGCGTATGTTATACCGTTGTTTTACATTACATGTACATATACACGTGATGTGTATTTTAATATCGAAAGTCTTTTCTTTGTATTTCTTGAATTTCCTCACTACACAACAAATCTCTATTATTATGACTTTTATGCAGGTACATATAGAGCCGGGGGTCTCACTGGAAGCAGACTCTCTATCCCTTGGGATAGAGGTATTGTCTGCCTACCACTTACCCTCCCCAAACCCTAACGATAGATTTTGCTGTTGTTGGGATATACTGGGTCAGGATGATGATGATGATTTTCAAAAGGTGTAAGAGTTTTCAAGCTTGTTTCTCCTCTCCTTTTATAGATGAAAGAGGTGCCATGTGGGTGAGACGCTGTCCAGATGTCTCTTCTTTGTGTCATCAAAATAAGATGTCAATTTGTGATTGGTATAACTGTAAGGTTGTGTCTCTTATGATATAATGATTATATGATTTATAATTAAATCCCAATTGGTTATTTATAAATAGTTATCTTGAACGATTATATTGTAGCGACCCGTCCTAAATCCTAGTACTCGAAACGATTCATCCGCCAAATTTTGCTAAAAAATACAAGGAGTCAAAGTCAAAACGTATACACGTCAGCAGAAGTCAAAGTAAAACCCTCGAAATCATCAAATATAATAAATGAACATGTCAAAAGTCTGGGTCAAGCTATTACAATGTCAGACTAATCAAAATATATAACTAAGTCTCCAAAGTAGCTAAAATTGAAAAATCCAAAAGTCTCTAACTCATCCTCAGAAAATCCTCAATAGCCACGATCAAATCAACTCTCCCCATCCAAGTCATCCTTGACGTAAACTAACTCATAATCCTGGTCATCTGAAAAAATAGAGAGAGTGTAGTATGAGCGACAAGTCGCCCAACAAGTAACCTTACTATACTTACCATGTGATCATATACGCAGAAGCAAGTGTGATAAACTAAGAGACGATATAAAATAATAGCAAGCTTCTCATTCGCAAGTAAATTTACTGTTCTGCCTCTAACATCCAAAACCAAAGATGGCAAATAGACCCAACAAAATACGTAACCAAGTCCAATTAGGGGTTAGTCCAATCCAAAATCGATGATGCAATTTTCCAAATATGCAATGCCAAAATGTCCAAAGTCAAAGACCCAAAATTCCAAGTTCAAAATATTCAAAGTCCAAAAGTTCAAAGTTTTCAAATCCGATTTAGGCGGTCCAAAGTCCAAAATCCAAATCCGAGTACAACTCGGTCTAAAATATCCAAAATCCAAAATATCCAAAATCTGGCTAAAACGGTCTAAATTAATACGATGACTGTAGCACTTTCCCTAAAAATGACTTATACCGTAAGACTTAGGAATGGATTTCCTGATAACAAAATACTATAGACACTTTGTCCCAGACTAGGTCGTTACGTCTATAGAACCAAATATATGCCTTTGCACCTGTCCCAGATTAGGTAGTTATGCTCAGGCCCAAAATATGCATGCAGAAGCTCTTGTAGGATCTGCAAGGCACCACTAGAAGGGAGGTTGAATAGGTGGTGCGAAAAGTGTGGTTTTTAAAAATTTCTTTAAACTTGAACAATTCAAGTTCTAAAAACAGATTCTGTTTTCAGGACCTGTTTTAAAACGTTTTTAAAACCAGTTTAGAGGTCTCCAAAAATTATGAAATTTTGAGAGAACTTAGCCTCAGATGTTATGAGGGTCTCCTAAAAATTTCAAATTAAAATTCAACCTTTAACCCCTTCAAAAACCGTTGGTAATCAGATTGTGCAAATCTGCCAGAACCGTAGATGGTTTTGAAAAATTAATTCCTATTTGTGTGAACGTCCAAATTCTCTGAAAATTTGACCACTAACTCCTTATATACTATATTTAAAAGGGTTGAAACAGTTTTGGAAAATTCTTTTGGGAAGTAGGTCAACTACAATCAAAGTCTCAACCTTTGCAAGTCTGAAAATCAGACTGCACTAGTCTCAGAACTTTTGATGTTTAATTGACTTATACTTGTCCAAAAGGGTTGAAACTTGTGCCAAATTAACCCTAGAACGTGTAAGTATGTTTATGGAAATTTTCGTAATTTTTGAAAATCGTTTACTATTTTTACGGATGCAAACAAGAAGGATAAACAGTGCAGTAACTGAAACGTAAATGCAGAAAGTAAATGGCACCAAGAATTTTATACTGGTTCGGTTATAAACAACCTACTCCAGTCTTCAAGGAACACCTTCCTTGGTTCACACTAATCACACACACGCAGTACACCTTACCGCAGGGTTGATAGAGTTACACCTAACTCCAACCCTTTACAAACCTTGTATGACGAGTACAATTCACACGAACACCACCACCTTGCTAGAATGAAGATTGATCACACCTTGATCAATCTTTTACAAAGATATATGAATGGTGGTTTATCTCAAGCCTATTAAATATTGAAAGATATGACAAACAATAGGCTTTACAAGAAAAGAGAAAGAAAGAAGATGTAGAAGAAGAAGAGCTTGGCATTTTGATCTCTTTGAAATGCAATGCTTGTAGTTGTATTTGTTTGCTCTCTTCTTTTCCTTTTTAAGCTTGCAGCCGTCCCCCCTATGGCATGTCTCCCTCTTGAAAATTATCTTTTAAGTCCTTGAGAGAGTGTAAGACATCACTGTGACAATGCCTTGCTTACTTGGCATCTTCCTATTGGATCATCGTTTAGTCTCCACTTACTTGGCACCTCCTTATTGGTTCAACATTGTCATCATGTTAACATGGAAAAAATCTGAGATATACACTTTACCATGTGCCAAAAATCAATCATAAAATCATACCATAAATCAAGAATTACATCATAAATTGCAAGACCAAAAAATCCTTCCATATCCATGCCAAAAAATCGGCCATAACAATCTTGCCATGCTGAATTTTTCAGCATGTGCATCATGGGGATAAAGTTCAAATCATTACCATTTTTCTTTGAATTTTTATCATAAAAATGAATCAACAATATATGGTAAGTATTGCTACCAATTAAAAGATGAACATGGACACATTTTATTGCTTGCATTCGGCCAACAAGGTTATACATATGCTGAGAAATTTTTCAGCATGTAACATGTAAAATATCACTATTTATTTATTTAAATAATATTCAAAACCTTACAATATCTTCTTCTAATCAATCTCCTAATAAACGATGACAAAATATGTCACATTTAATAGAGAAAATCGGCCATTAGCTCCTTTGCACATGCTGAAATTTCAGCATGTGTAACATTCACTTTTGAATCAAATTATTTCCAATTTTACATTGATTTAATCCAAGACATCAAAGAATAACTCAATCATTATTTAGCATATAATACTCTTATCATTTATGGAATAATAAGTAGTCACCAAAGGGCCATAATTTCGGCCATCCTTAAACTTAGTATGCTGAAATTTTCAGCATGTGTCATAAGAGAGATATATGTTGAATTCTTACCATTTGTAGCCTTTCTCTTCAATTCACCAACAATGTATAATTGATCCTTGACCAATCAAGATGCCAACAAAGCTCCACATGTGTTCTAAATCAGCTGTATGTGACGTTATATGATGTGTATACATGTGCTGAAATTTATTTTTGTTAACTTTGTAAAATAGTGCACATTTAATAATACACACATGTAATATTCCAATCAGCCCTTAATTTAATTTTCTAGAACACTTTAAGATGTATATCATATGTAAAAAGTGTCTAGATACGTGTCACATGATGTACAAGAAAAAAGTTCCATGTTATGTGCGTAGAAAACCGAATTTTCGATATTTATCGATTACCCGATTTTTCTCTAATTTAAATTCCAACTTTTGCACATGTTATATATATTATGTTATACATAATATATATAATATATACTTTAAATCTCAGCACTTGTCTGGTTTAAAGTGGTACCATTAGCATGTGACAAAATTAAACTTGGAATCTTCACATTTTGGCCTTAATGTGGAGTAATTTGTGTGTGCCAACATGGAAAGTATTTTTGGCTGATTTTTCTGTCATGTGTACGAAATTTTCATCAAATTTTGATGTATAGGGGCTGGCCATTTATTTATGGCAAGTACGTGACACGTTGACGAAGTTTTGGTATTTGCCCGATACGACAAATTTCGGTTTAGAACCTTTTATCGTGTCGTATTTGATTTGTCATCACCATATCTTATATCATATGATATAAGACCTGAATATACTTATAAATATGAGTTAAGTATAGTGGTGTGACGTTAACGTACGTACGTAAAATATATAACGTGTCGGTAGTACGTTGGAATACATGTGTATGTGCCCTTTTAAAAAAAATCTGAAAATATATGTGATATATATGTGTATATGCGTGTGCATTAAAGGATGGGGAGGAGGAGAAGACTTTCCTTCCTTAGCCTTGTTGCCTTTGTGTCTTTTCCAAATGTAGCTTCCTTTAATGAACTACTTAGTTTATCAAACTAAGTATTTCACTTAATGAACTAGTTTATTTCATTAACGGTGGCACCTAAAAATACTATAAACACAACAAATGTTTGCCATATGATGTAAGCTTTAATGCTTCATGGCTCGTTAGTACGGCAACATAATATATAAGCTAAATAAGGCAAGTAATGACAACATATCATGCATTCATGTACACGTATATATATATTGTGCACGTTTATATGTATATATATACATTTAAGTCACTTATTTTGAAATCACTCAAACCCCCTTATCTCTACAATCTCCCCCTTTTGATGATTTTCAAAATAACTTGTGTACATGATTTAAATGCTATCTCTCCCCCTTTAATTGTGCGCAAATTTGAAATTTGAATTTCAAATTTCAAATCCGGCTCCCCCTTGATTTGTGCAATTAAGATCAATCAGTGTCTCTCTATCTCTCCTCCCCCTTGATTAGTGCAATTAAGATCAATCTGTGTCTCTCTATCTCTCCCCCTTAAATCATGCTTTTCTCTCCCCCTTTATTTTGGAAAGTAAATCAAAAGATTCCTGTCAAAACGGAAAGTAAATCAAATAATGTCAAATAAAATCATATCAACGGGAATCATGCCTAATTTAGAGCGAAGAGATTCATATGTGGCTTGATTTAAGGCCTTTGTAAATATATCCGCTACTTGTGATTCTGTGCGTACGTGATCTATGACAATATTACCATTGTTAACGTGATCACGAAGAAAGTGATAGCGTACTTCTATATGCTAAGCCTTAGAATGTAACACGGGGTTCTTAGACAAATTTATTGCACTCATACTATCACAATATATAGGAATTTTATTTACGGTAATTCCAAAGTCCGAAAGTTGTTGTTTTATCCACAACAACTGTGTGCAACAAAGGCTAAGAGCCATGTACTCAGCCTCAGTAGTGGACAAAGCAACACTTGCTTGCTTTTTGGAAAACCATGAAATAAGGGAATTTCCTATAAATTGGCAGGTTCCGCTCGTGCTTCTTCTATCTATTTTGCAGCCACCATAATCTGCATCAGTGTAAGCATGTAAGTCAAATGTAGAATCCTTATCGTACCAAATACCTAAGGTGGGCTTGTGCTTAATATAATGAAATATTCTTTTTACCGCATTTAAGTGTGACACCATAGGTTGACTTTGAAAACGAGCACACATGCATACACTAAACATGATGTCAGGCCTACTAGCAGTTAAATATAGCAAAAAACCTATCATAGATCTATATAATCCATTATCAACGTCTTTACCATGTTCGTCTTTGTCTAATTTAGTAGTGACACTCATAGGGGTGGGGGATGGTTTCAAATTTTCAAAATTAAACTTTTTGATCATGTCATTAACATATTTTGCTTGGCTTATATGAATTCCTTTATTCGTTTGTTTAATCTGCAAGCCAAGAAAATAATTAAGTTCACCAACCATAGACATTTCAAATTCAGATTTCATGCAATTTTCAAAATCTTTAACAAGTCTATGTGAGGTAGAACCAAAAATAATGTCATCTACGTAGATTTGAATAATAAGTAAATCTGATTTTTCTTGTTTCAAAAATAGTGTACTATCTACAGTACTACGTTTAAAATTATTTTCTAAAAGGAAAGTAGCAAAACGATTATACCATGCTCTCGGTGCTTGCTTTAGGCCATATAGTGCCTTCTTTAGTTTGTACACGTGATCTGGATGTTTCAAATCTTCAAAACCGGGTGGTTGCTTCACGTATACTTCTTCTTGTATGAATCCATTTAGGAAGGCACTTTTTACATCCATTTGATATAATTTAAAATCTTTCATGCAAGCAATAGCAAGTAATAGTCGTATAGCTTCTAGACGTGCTACGGGTGCAAATGTTTCATCGTAGTCAATTCCTTCCTCTTGATTATAGCCTTGTGCTACAAGTCTCGCTTTATTCCTAACGACCTTTCCTTCTTCATTCATTTTATTCCTAAACACCCACTTTGTGCCTATTATAGTTTTATCTTGTGGTCGTGGCACTAAATCCCATACATCGTTTCTAACGAATTGATTAAGTTCGTCATGCATAGCATCAATCCAAGAAGAATCACTCAAAGCATCATGCACATTTTTGGGCTCAATTTCAGAAATCATAGCATGAAATTCATTTATTTCATCCGAAGTAATTCTTCTACGTGGTCGCACACCGTGAGTGAGGTCACCTATGATGAGATCATGTGGGTGATCTCTATGCCATCTTGGTTGATTATTTTCTAAGTTATCATGCATTTCTATGTGATCATGCACTTCTAGTGTCTCATTCATATCATGCATATCAAAAGAATCATTGTCTTCATTCAAAACGGGTTTCAATTCAAAATCATCTTCATATTCCTTATCTTTATCAATCTCACCAAATTCATTGAATTTAACATGAATAGATTCTATAATTTGTCTAGTGAGAGGATCATAACATCTATATGCCTTTGAATTTATAGAATATCCAACAAAAATGCACTCAATTGATTTGGATTCAAATTTATCTAAATTATCTTTTGTATTCAAGACAAAACATTTGCATCCAAACACACGAAAATAGTCAATCTTAGGCATGCGATCATTCAAAATCTCATAAGGCGTCTTGTTTATTTTCTTTCTTATAGATAGGCGATTTACAATATCGCATGCACTTTGGGCCTTTGCCCAAGGACTCCTCTATACTCACTAAATGAAGGACGTTTTTGATATGTCCTTGTGTGTGTGTGTGTAGTGCGTGGATGATATGAATTTCGTGTATGCATTGTTCTCTTCTTTTCATATCTATAAGGTACAAAGTTATATTTCACATGATATGAAGAGGTGGGGCGTGAGGAAGGGGGCGCTTTCTGCGTCATCTTAGACGCTACTTGCGGCTTAGGGGTGTGTACTTTCTTAGACACAAAAAACTTGGTTGGTTTGATTGATACTTCGTTAGGATCAACGTATCCCAGTCCAGTTTTGTCGCTGTCATACTTTTGTGATAATATGATGCGATGCAGCATGTTGGACCCTGTGTCAAACTGTTTCATCATTTTCTCTAAATCGGTATTCCTTGATTTCAAATTTGAAATCTCGGATTTTATTTCATTATTTTGCGTGGTTAATGATGAAACCTCTGCTTTTAATGTAGTAATGACACATGATGACTCTTTCTTTGAATCGCTTAATTGAGCGACAAGATTCTCGTTAGAAGATTCTAACAGTTTCTTGTCTTCAATTAATCGTTTCTTTTCTTTGGCGAGAGTCTTAGTGAATTTATGCAATTCTAGATACTGACTAAAAAGATCATCATAAGAAGGTTCAGAGTCAGAGTCAGAATCAGATGATACCTCATTAGATGCTTTGGAGGCAAAGCATACTTGTGCGGTCTCCTCTTCGGTCTCAGTTTCAGAATCTGATGAATCACTCCAGGTGGAGGCCTTTAAAGCACGTTTCCTTTGTTTGGGTTCCGAGACGAGTCTATTTTTGGTCCGCTCCTTGTCAGGGTATTTAGTATTTTGCTTTTCTTTATTGGGGCAGTCATATGATAAGTGTCCGAGTTTGCCACATTCATAACATTTAACGTCTTTATCATTTGACTTGTTTTTATTTCTCTTAGTTGTAGTGCCCTTGTTTTTGTTTCTAAATGACCTTCTCATAAATTTTCTTAGTCCTTTAGCCAATAGAATTAGGTCATCATTTTCCGATTCGGAATCACTATCATCTACGTGATCGGGGGGAGGGGAGACGTATTCATTTGATTTAAAAGCAATAGCTTTACCTTGTTTAGATGATTTCGATTTCCGTATGATGAGTTTATTTTCATAAACTTTAAGTGATCCGATTAGTTCTTCCATCTTTATTGATTTAGTTTCCTTGCTCTCTTCTATTGCGGTCACTTTTGGGTCCCATTCAGAAGGAAGGCTTCGTAGGACTTTCTGTACCTTTTCCTACGTAGTAAAAGCCTTACCAAGAGACTCAAGAGAGTTGTAGATGTTAGTCAAACGAAGATCCATATCTACAATAGACTCATTGGGCAATAATTTAAAAGACTCAAGTGTAGACATGAGCATGTTAATTTTTGACTCTTTTACTTGACTCGTGCCTTCGTGTTTCATTTCTAGAATCCTCCACATTTCTTGTGCACTTGAACAGTTTGACACATAACTAGACTCACTCTTACTTAATCCGTTTAAAAGCAATTGCATAGCCCTAGCATTCATACTAAGTTTCTTTTTATCATCACTCGTATATTCTTGTCTAGTTTTAATAAGCTCTAAAGTGACTCCGTCTACGGTGGATACATTAGATGGGACATAAGGACCATCTTCAATGATTGACCAAAGATCTATATCTATAGCCATAAGAAAAAGCTTCATCCTAAGTTTCCACTGAATAAACGACTCACCGTCAAAAAGTGGAGGCCTTTGGCTCGACATACCTTCTTGCTCGGTTTTGAGATTTGTGGATGCCATCTCACTGAATCGTTGGATTCCTTGAAGTGAGTATTCCTGCTCTCTGATACCACTTGTAGGATCGGCAAGGCACCACTAGAAGAGGGGGTTGAATAGGTGGTGCGAAAAGTGTGGTTTTTAAAAATTTCTTTAAACTTGAACAATTCAAGTTCTGAAAACAGATTCTGTTTTCAGGACCTGTTTTAAAACTTTTTAAAACTAGGTTAGAGGTCTCCAAAAATTATGAAATTTTGAGAGAACTTAGCATCAGATGTTATGAGTGTCCCCTAAAAATTTCAAATTAAAATTCAACCTTTAACCCCTTCAAAAACCGTTGGTAATCAGATTGTGCAAATCTGCCAGAACCGGTAGATGGTTTTGAAAAATTAATTCCTATTTGTGTGAACGTCCAAATGCTCTGAAACTTTGACCACTAACTCCTTATATACTATATTTAAAAGGGTTGAAAGAGTTTTGGAAAATTCTTTTGGGAAGTAGGTCAACTACAATCAAAGTCTCAACCTTTGCAAGTCTGAAAATCAGACTGCACTAGTCTCAGAACTTTTGATGTTTAATTGACTTATACTTGTCCAAAAGGGTTGAAACTTGTGCCAAATTAACCCTAGAACGTGTAAGTATGTTTCTGAAAATTTTCGTAATTTTTGAAAATCGTTTACTATTTTTACGGATGCAAACAAGAAGGATAAACAGTGCAGTAACTGAAACGTAAATGCAGAAAGTAAATGGCACCAAGAATTTTATACTGGTTCGGTTATAAACAACCTACTCCAGTCTTCAAGGAACACCTTCCTTGGTTCACACTTATCACACACACGCAGTACACCTTACCGCAGGGTTGATAGAGTTACACCTAACTCCAACCCTTTACAAACCTTGTATGACGAGTACAATTCACACAAACACCACCACCTTGCTAGAATGAAGATTGATCACACCTTGATCAATCTTTTACAAAGATATATGAATGGTGGTTTATCTCAAGCCTATTAAAGATTGAAAGATATGACAAACAATAGGCTTTACAAGAAAAGAGAAAGAAAGAAGATGTAGAAGAAGAAGAGCTTGGCTTTTTGATCTCTTTGAAATGCAATGCTTGTAGTTGTATTTGTTTGCTCTCTTCTTTTCCTTTTTAAGCTTGCAGCCGTCCCCCCTATGGCATGTCTCCCTCTTGAAAATTATCTTTTAAGTCCTTGAGAGAGTGTAAGACATCATTGTGACAATGCCTTGCTTACTTGGCATCTTCCTATTGGATCATCATTTAGTCTCCGCTTACTTGGCACCTCCTTATTGGTTCAACATTGTCATCATGTTAACATAGAAAAAATCTGAGATATACACTTTACCATGTGCCAAAAATCAATCATAAAATCATACCATAAATCAAGAATTACATCATAAATTGCAAGACCAAAAAATCCTTCCATATCCATGCCAAAAAATCGGCCATAACAATCTTACCATGCTGAATTTTTCAGCATGTGCATCATGGGGATAAAGTTCAAATCATTACCATTTTTCTTTGATTTTTTATCATAAAAATGAATCAAAAATATATGGTAAGTATTGCTACCAATTAAAAGATGAACATGGACACATTTTAGTGCTTGCATTCGGCCAACAAGGTTATACATATGCTGAGAAATTTTTCAGCATGTAACATGTAAAATATCACTATTTATTTATTTAAATAATATTCAAAACCTTACCATATCTTCTTCTAATCAATCTCCTAATAAAAGATGACAAAATATGTCACATTTAATAGAGAAAATCGGCCATTAGCTCCTTTGCACATGCTGAAATTTCAGCATGTGTAACATTCACTTTTGAATCAATTTATTTCCAATTTTACATTGATTTAATCCAAGACATCAAAGAATAATTCAATCATTATTTAGCATATACTACTCTTATCATTTATGGAATAATAAGTAGTCACCAAAGGGCCATAATTTCGGCCATCCTTAAACATAGTATGCTGAAATTTTCAGCATGTGTCATAAGAGAGATATATGTTGAATTCTTACCATTTGTAGCCTTTCTCTTCAATTCACCAACAATGTATAATTGATCCTTGACCAATCAAGATGCCAACAAAGCTCCACATGTGTTCTAAATCAGTTGTATGTGATGTTATATGATGTGTATACATGTGCTGAAATTTATTTTTGTTAACATTGTAAAATAGTGCACATTTAATAATACACACATGTAATATTCCAATCAGCCCTTAATTTAATTTTCTAGAACACTTTAAGATGTATATCATATGTAAAAAGTGTCTAGATACGTGTCACATGATGTACAAGAAAAAAGTTCCATGTTATGTGCGTAGAAAACCGAATTTTCGATATTTATCGATTACCCGATTTTTCTGTAATTTAAATTCCAACTTTTGCACATGTTATATATATTATGTTATACATAATATATATAATATATACTTTAAATCTCAGCACTTGTCTGGTTTAAAGTGGTACCATTAGCATGTGACAAAATTAAACTTGGAATCTTCACATTTTTGGCCTTAACGTGGAGTAATTTGTGTGTGCCAACATGGAAAGTATTTTTGGCTGATTTTTCTGTCATGTGTACGAAATTTTCATCAAATTTTGATGTATAGGGGCTGACCATTTATTTATGGCATGTACGTGACACGTTGGCGAAGTTTCGGTATTCGCCCGATACGACAAATTTCGGTTTAGAACCTTTTATCGTGTCGTATTTGATTTCTCATCACCATATCTTATATCATATGATATAAGACCTGAATATACTCATAAATATGAGTTAAGTATAGTGGTGTGATGTTAAAGTACGTACGTAAAATATATAACGTGTCGGTAGTACGTTGGAATACATGTGTATGTGTCCTTTTAAAAACAAATCTGAAAATATATGTGATATATATGTGTATATGCGTGTGCATTAAAGGATGGGGAGGAGGAGAAGACTTTCCTTCCTTAGCCTTGTTGCCTTTGTGTCTTTTCCAAATGTAGCTTCCTTTAATGAACTACTTAGTTTATCAAACTAAGTATTTCACTTAATGAACTAGTTTATTTCATTAATGGTGGCACCTGAAAATAGTATAAACACAACAAATGTTTGCCATATGATGTAAGCTTTAATGATTCATGGCTCGTTAGTACGGCAACATAATATATAAGCTGAATAAGGCAAGTCATGGCAAGATATCATGCATTCATGTACACGTATATATATATATTGTGCACGTTACTGTATCATAACTTCGGTTTGGCGCCTGCTCTTTCATGTCTTGGAATATACCTGCCGCCGCCAACTGAGGCTTTATCCTCTTTGGAGAACCCCACGCGCATCGACAAAGGCAACATTTGGTCTGACCCTCTGGATCTACGGGAGACACCATGGTGGACTCATACTTCAGCATTCTGTCAATATTTACGACAACTAGAAGCATATCAATATTTGTACACAGATTATCATTTTATACATTTCGATGATGGTCATATAAATATGTACGCTTTTTCCTTCGCTAGGGTTTTCTCCACAAGGGTGGTTTTTCCTAGCAAGGTTTTAATGCGGCATATCGTATATGACTGGAGATATGTCATTCTTAGTTCGTTATTTCATTTGTTCGTTTACTCTAAACTGTTGTAATATGGTTTTCCTCCGCCATAAGTGAGGCTTTCATTTTAATCAAATAAAATTTTTTATTAAAAAAAAATATATTGTGCACGTTTATATATATATATACATTTAAGTCACTTATTTTGAAATCACTCAAACCCCCTTATCTCTACAGCTCTGTCCCTGACGGGGTAGTTATATCTGCAGCAATCCAAATAGGCATACAGAAACCATGTCCCTGACGAGGTAGTTACATCTACAGCGCTCGATAACCAAAATAAGAGTCAACTCCGCTTATCGATATATTTTTCTTGTAAGGGTGAAATTTTTCCAGAATATGCAATGCACGATTTCCAAAACGATTTAAAAATGTCCGATGTTCCAAAACACTTTCCAAATGTTTTCCAAAACCAAATAATGCCCAAACGATACCAAATATCAAAGTTTAAAAACCAAATAAGCTAAGAAATCGAACATCCAATATCAAATATCAAATCCAATATCGATTTATCAAATAACTACCACTCACGTATATCTATATACATATATATGTCCGCGTCCATACATGTGCATATACACGTATATACATACACGGTTCTCCCTCGACCCACTTTTCCTCTAAAATCAATACCGGTTTCCAAATTAGTTTCACATAAAATCACAACTTATACCGCTATCAAATTCCACCATATACACACAATTTTCACAACTCAAACATTGGCTTAAAGAAAGTCGGCCACTGTTTATACATAATACACAACCATAATTCCAAAACATATATATACAATTTGACACTTACTGGCAAATGAAGATGAAGAGGCTAAAATATAAATATGGTAGTTATTTGGAAAAGACTCTGGATGTTTCCAACAACGGCTAAAAACATAGTTAATGCAAAACCAATTTAGATTCTCCACCCTCAAACTGAGCAAAACCCAAATTTTCCAGGGTTCAATTTCGCAAATTCGGGTCTAAAAAACCCTAAATCTTATTCTACATAAAATCTTACAAAGCTTCCACTCCACAACCCAATATTTATTAATTTGCATACTCCATGCCCCAATTTACTGTGCTGGCCGAAAATTAATTTTCCCCAAATTCGATTTTTCACTCTGGGCCTGCATGCACATATCACACAATATTTTCACTTTTAGATACATATGCATCAATACACCATACGCATATACATTTACTGTATTTCACAAAAGAATTGCAGAATTCAGCCACTGCCATGAATGGCCAGCGGCGCGCACACACTATAGCAAGATTTATTTCATCATGTATTGACATATATACGAATATATGAAATCATACATGCATGAAACCAGAAGTACTCATGCATGATCTAAAGATTTATACTCAAAATAAACGCGTAGGTTTTGTAAATACATAGAAAGTATAGATAGATTACTTATATGTCTCAATATACTATACCGTACGATTGGATTAAAGCTGGTTGAACAAAAATCCTTTCTCTCTTTTTCTAAGATACCACGGCTGCAAGGCTAAACAAAAAAATGCAGCACTTTTTTTTCTTCCTTGCCTGCTGTTGGCCGATGGTGGTGGAAAGGGAAATTGTTGGCTGCTGAAAGGAGGAGCCGGTTGGAACAATGTGTCTAATTTGTGTAGTGTAGGTATATTATATAGATAGATGTAGGTAGATTATTTAGGAGCTTTTCTAATAGTTGTAGGATTAGGACTATAAGATTATATCCATGTTTCCTTGTTGATATATGAATTTACTATATAAATTCTATCTCATTTTTTCAAATTGTATTTGATTTAGGACTGATCCTATTTTATGTTGTTTATTTTCCTTTTTCTTTTGCCATCAAATTTTTGTACATAACACTCCTCCCCTCTTACAAAAAGTTTCGTCCTCGAAACTTGCGTACTATGTAATCAACAGCTTAACGTAGTTCTAAATAATCCATTGACTTAGGTAATGAGCGAACTAAGTATCCCTTGCGTATTTTGATATGTTAATCATTTCACTTCCTCGGCATAGGACTAAGTGCTCATAATCCTTCTTGTATACTAACAAGGTTGTTTCTAAGTCTATGGTTCGCTGCTTGTTACATCATACCCTAATCTCTAAAATCAAGCTTAGGGGCATCATCGCCATATTGGGGTACACTAAACTATCACGCTTCCGCGCGCCACTCTGATCCATAGTGCTTCCTTATTTGGTTATTTTAACTGCTTACTTCTACTTGTTCATACCTACTTTATCTCAATTCAAGCCCATTAGATCCATCGATTCTTACATGTTTCTATATTCATCTTAATCTCTTTAATCGATATTGATATCAACCACTTATTTTAATAATTCTAAAATTCACATCTTAAACACCATCTATTTCGTTATGCAGTTATTACCATCTATCTCGATTGTTTGCTTACTAGCACGGTGCCCATTGAGTTTAAGGGTTCCAATACACATTTACACAGACACAAGCATAATCACTAAAATTCCAAATTAAATTAATAATACCGGTGATCATGTCGGGTATGTAGGACCTGTATAGCACCACTAGATGAGGTGTTGAATAGTGAGTGCGGAAAATTCGGTTTTTAAAAACTTTTTGACCAAAAAACTCATTTCTGAAAACAGTTTCTGTTTTCAGATCCTGATTTGATTAATCTAGATGACCTGGTTATAGACCTCCAAAAATTATGAAATTTGGTGAGGATGTTCTCTCAGAAGTTTTGAGTGTCTCACAAAAATTTTAAATCACAATTCCAAGCCTAATCCCTTAAAACATGTTTTTATACAGGCTGCTTTAATCTGCCAGAAACTATACTCCGAAATGAAAAATTTAAAGCCTATTAATTGGGAAATCTAAATGACTTGAAAATTTTATGGTTTGACCCTCAAGATGTGTATTTTAATGGGTTGAAACAGTTTTTGAAAATTCCATTGGTAAGTATATCAACCACGTTGAAGTTCTCAACCTTTGCAAATTTGAGAATCAGATTGCACTAGTCTCAGAACTATTAACATTTGACTGACTTATACTTATCCAAATAAGGTGAAACTTGTGCCAAATGAAATCTAGGACGTGTGGCCATGTTTCTGCAAAATGTTGTAATTTTTGAAAATCATTTGCTATTTTTACCGTGGCAATAAAAACGATGCAGAACACAGGATCTGAAACTAAAAGTGCTAGAAGGTAAGAACACCGAGAATTTTATACTGGTTCGGTTAAAACAACCTACTCCAGTCTTTGAGGACACATTCCTTGGTTTTCACTAAACACAAAAACATACTACGACAAGGATGACTGGAGTTAAACACCAACTCCACCCTTTTACAGTCACACAATTAAACAAACCAATCACGAACACCACCACCAATCGAATGAAAGTTTGATCACATCTTGATCAACCTTTTACAAAAAATGAACGTGTGTAGGTGGTATATGTTAGTATATGTACCCTAGGCCATGATTTGGATGTTTATGTTATACATTTATTATTAATAAAAGAGGTTTTATTATCATTATTGTTGGTCAGTATGTTACACAAATTTGATATATGTCCCTGGTTCATTATTGTTATAGAGATAAAATAATTTATAACCAGTATGAATATTGATTTGATAATCATGAGATGATTATGTGTATGGTGATACAAATCAATCTCATAGATACTTGCTAGAGAACAGTGTATTGGATAGACCCATCATGAGATTACTACATGGATTAGCGTCATAAGTAAATCTCATGATAGTCATGTTTTAATCCTTAGACTTGAGATTGTCATAGTTTCCGACATAAGGACTATTATATTTTGACATGATCAAACGTTATCTGTAACTGGATAATAATAAAGGTCATGATTGAATATGATAGAAATTATGTAGAGGATATTGAACAATCAAGATAGAATTTGTCCCTCTCTTTTGAGAGAGATATCTTTGGGCCTCTCGATGAGTGAGACTGTGAAATGCATGGCCGTGCTCAAATGAATTGATAGTGTGATCAATATCATTTGTTTTATCAGTCTACTTAGAGATCGAGTAATCATATGTTTGAACAATATAAGTATGACGCTGACCATGACTTATGTTCAAACTAGATATCGTGTGACAAAGGGAATAATGCATGTACTATTATTAGGCTTGTTGGACTTTACTCGTATTTATTGGGTAGTCGTAATGTCTTGCTAGAAACCAATTACGACTTGTTGGTTTAATGGAGATTTAACTGACTGCCAATTAATATGGGCCTATCGGGTCACACACAAGAATGCGTATGGGCTGATATTAATAATATTAATATTAGATAATAATAATAATAATTATTTTCGTTTTTTATATATATATTTATATCATGGGATAATAACAATAGAATCCATATCTGATATGGATTTTGATTGGTTTTATCTAATCCTAACAAAATCCGTATTTGATACGGATTATGATTGGCATTAACCAATCCGATCTGGAATCGGATTTTGATATCTATATATATGTATATATCCTGGTGTGTCTTGTACACCACTGAGAATAGAAAAACGAAAGACAAAAATCGTTTTTGAGAAAAGCCAAGTTCTTCAGCCGCTCCATTTCAAGAGCTAGCACTCCTTGCGGAAGCATTCGTGTGGATACCGACAGAGGGTGATCATGCCATCGCACCTCTTATGTTCGCACCTCCTACGTCTGCAGATTTCGATTCTACAGAGGTAAAGTTTTCGATTTCTTTCATCAAACTAAACGAACAACAGGGATCCTTGGTAGGAAATTGAAGATCAAGTTTTTTTTTGCTGTGCGTTTTTGCAGTGATCTTGTCGGATTTCCTAGCAGAACGAACAACATGGATCCTTGGTAGGAAATCGAAGATCAAGTTTTTGTTTTGCCGCTGCGCGTTTTTACAGTGATCTTGTCGGATTTCCTAACAGTATAATCAAAGCCTATATAATATGTGAAATATAAGAATGATAGGCTTGAAGCGAAGAGCAAGAGAAAGAAAGGAAGAAGAAGAGAGTAGTCTTGCTTTTTGGACTTGTAAGAATATCAATTTTTGCTTAGCCTTGTCTTGCAACATCTTCTTCTTTTTATAACATTGTGTCCATCCCCCTGGTTAATTTCTTCCTTGAGAATTTTTTTGAATACCCTTGGAAGATTGTCTTGTGTAAATGATGGCACAACCTTGCTTACTTGGTGCAATATGATTGGAGGGATGACTTGTCTTCGCCTAGTTATCACTTCTTGATATCATCTTTAATCCACCTTGGCACACTTTAAATGAGCTAGAATTTCTTCAAAAAAAATCTAAAACATGTGCACAAAATCAAGGTGAATAACTTACATATAATCATAATTTAATCCCCTTAAATTTTAGAAGACAATTGAAGACAATAACCATGCAAAAATCGGCCAGCACTTCAACATGTGCTGAAATTTTCAGCATGCGTTTCTTTTAAAATTCTTTCCTTTTGTGTTGCCCTCTTCAATGTCACCAATCTTGTGTGGCATGTCCTCCACCAATTGAAGTGTCAAATAAGCTCCACCTAGGCTTCAAAAATTCTGAAAATGGCGTGTGAAATAGGCTGCATGTGCTGAAATTTTCTTTTGGTAAGCTTTGTCAAATAATGCATAATATTCACACATATATGGTAAATTGTAATCAGCCTTAATTTGAATTTTTTAGAACACTTTAACATGTCTTAAATGTGTAAAAAGTGTCTAGATACATGTTACATCAATGTCACAAACGTTCCATGTGGGTAGATTTGTAGAAAACCGAATTTTCGGCTTTCGTCGATTACGCGATTTTTCTCCGATTACTTTTAAACTTCCTACACATGTAATATATATTATGTCACACATAATATACATAAATGAGGTGCATATTCAGCTCTTTATAAACGCCCCATGTGCCAAAATGGAATTGAGTTTGAATTCTCTACAAACCTAGACTAAATTGTGGGTGATTTGTGTGTGCAAACATGGTATGACCTTATGGTTGATTTTAACATGTGGATCACGAAATTTTTGAATAATTTTGATGTATATTGGCTGGCCATCTTTATATGGCATGTACGTGACATGTCGGTGAATTTTCCGTAGTCACCCGATACGATAATTTTCAGTTTATCACCTCGTGACACGTCGTTATAATTTTTACGTCACCATGACTTGTAATACATGATATAAGACCTGAATATACTCATAAATATGAGGTGTATATAATGGTGTGACGTCGACGTACGTTTATAATATATGTGACGTGTCGGTGGTACGTCAGAATATACGTATATAGTGTCTTTTAAAAATATGGATATAATATATATATATATATATATATATATATATATATATATATATATATGTTAATGGCGTGTAAATTGAATGAAATGAGGAGACTTTCCATTTCAAGTTTGTTGCCATATAGCTCTCTCCAAATATGTCTTCATTTAATGAACTAGTTAGTTCATTAACTTAAGCACTTCACTTAATGAACTAGTTTAGTTCATTAATCATGGCACTTGAAAATTAATATAAAGACAAAAAATGTCTGCCATATGATGTAAGCTTTAACACTTCATGTCTTGTTAGTATGACAATAATATATATAAATATGTAAAGCATTTTTATCACATAAACATGTCAAGAAAAATTTATTCATGCATTTCGTAAGTATATAACATTTAAATCAGGCATTTTCAAATCAATCAAACCCCTTTTTCTCAACAATCTTCCCTTTTGATGATTTGAAAAATGACATTGGTCCATGATTTAAATGTGATCGCCCCTCCTACAATTATGCACAAGTTTAAAATTTGAATTTCATATCGTGCTCCCCTTAAATCATGCTACTCTCTCCCTCTTTAAATCATGTTCTTCTCTCCCCCTTTATTTTGTAAATGTCATCAAAAGTGCAAGTAAGAATGGAAAGAATTAACATTTTATAGCATATCAACTGAAATAATGCCTGATTTTGAGCGTAAATTTTCATACGTGGCTTGATTAAGTGCTTTGGTGAATATATCGGCTACTTGTGCTTCAGTACGGACATGTTCTATAACGATATCACTATTGTTTACATGATCATGAAGAAAGTGATATTGTACCTCTATATGTTTTGCCTTAGAGTGTAATACGGGGTTCTTAGACAAGTTAATAGCACTCATACTATCACAGTATATAGGGATGCGATTTGCAGTTATTCCAAAATCGGGTAGTTGATGTTTTAGCCATAAAAGTTGTGTACAGCAAAGAGTAAGTGCCATGTATTCCGCTTCAGTGGTGGATAGTGCTACACTAGCTTTCTTTTTCGAAAACCAAGATATCAATGAATTGCCGATGAATTGACATGTACACTTGTGCTTTTTTTGTCTATTTTACATCCGCCATAATCCGCATCAGTATAAGCATGCAAGTTAAATTCACAATTTTTATCATACTAAATTTCTAATGTGGGAGTATGCTTAATGTATCGAAATATCCTTTTCGCGTGACACTTTAGGGTTGCTTTGAAAACAAGCACACATACAAATAGTAAACATGATATCGGGTCTACTTGCAGTAAGATAAAGCAAAGAACTAATCGTAGAGCTATACAAACCACTATCAAAGTCTTTTCCATTTTTATCTTTATCAAATATAGTGGTTACACACATAGGGGAGAGATGACTTTAAGTTTTCAAAGTTAAACTTCTTTATCATGTCATTTACGTATTTAACTTGACTTATATGTATGCTTTTACTAGTTTGCTTAATTTGCAAGCCAAAAAAATAATTTAACTCACCACCATAGACATCTCAAATTCAGACTTCATGCACGTTTCAAATTCTTCAACTAGCTTATGAGATGTAGATCCAAAGACAATATCATCAACATAAATTTGAATTTTCTTGTTTCAAGAATAGAGTACTATCTATGGTACATCTTTTAAATCCATTTTCTAAAAGAAAGATAGCAAAACGATCATACCAAGCCCTAGGTGCTTGTTTTAAACCATATAGTGCCTTCTTTAACTTATACACATGATTAGGATATTTTATATCCTCAAAATCGGGTGGTTGTTTTACATATGCTTCTTCCTGTATACAACCGTTCAAGAATGCACTTTTTACGTCCATTTGATAAAGTTTAAAATTTTTCACGCAAGCAATAGCAGTAATAATTGTATAGCTTCTAAGCGTACTACGGGTGCAGATGTTTCTTCGTAATCTATTCCCTTTTCTTGATTATAGCTTTGTGCTACAAGCTTCGCTTTTTTTCTAACGACTTTATCATCTTCATTCATTTTGTTTCTAAAGACCCACTTTGCGCCTATTATCGTTTTCTCTTGTGGTCGAGGTACTAAATCCCACACATTATTTTTTATGAATTGATTTAATTCATCATGCATGGCGTCAATCCACGAAGAATCATTCAAAGCATCAAACACATTCTTGGGTTCAATTTTAGATATCATAGCATGGAATTAATTTATTTTGTCTTGATTTATTCTTTTACGTGGTCGTACGTCTTGTGTTATGTCGCGTATGATGAGGTCGTATGGGTGATCCCTATGCCATATTGGTTGATTTGTTTCTAAGTTTTCATGCATTTCTAAGTGATCATGCATTTCTAGTGTGTCGTGTTCATCATGTACGATAGTTTCTTCTATATCATCTAACACGGGCTTTAGTTCAAAAACATTGTGATATTCTTTATTTATTCCATATTCACCAAATTCATTAAATTTCACATGAATAGATTCTAAAATCTGTCTAGTGATCGGATCGTAACATCTATATGCCTTAGAATTCACAGAATATCCAATAAAAATGCCTTTAATGGATTTAAACTCAAATTTATCTAGATTGTCTTTTGTATTTAAAACAAAGCATTTACAACCAAACACACGGAAATAATCAATTTTAGTTATGCGATCATTCAAACTTTCATAAGGAGTTTTGTTTATTTTTTTCTAATCATAAGCGGTTAACTATATAGCATGCACAATTTGCGGCTTCCGCCCACAAAAATCTAGGCAACTTATTTTCACATAGCATGGTTCTTGCAATTTCTTGTAATGTCTTATTCTTTCTTTCTACTACTCCGTTTAATTGTGGTGTTCTAGGTGGTGAAAACTCGTGTTTAATACATTTTTCTTCACAAAATGCAATCATGTCCTTATTTTTAAATTCGCCGCCTCTATCGCTCCTAATCTTTTCACATTTAGACCATATTCATTTTCAAGATGTTTTATTAATTTAGCATTTCAATGGCACTATCATTTTTATTTGCAAAAAATAAAGTCCATGTACAGAGAGAAAAATCGTCAACGGTGACACATGCATAATGTCGCCCACCAAGACTTCTAGTACGACTAGGACCAAACAAATCAATGTGTAATAATTCTAAGACTCTAGATATGCTAATTTCATTCTTAGATTTAAGTGACTCGCGTGTTTGTTTGCCTTTAATACAAGATTCACACAACTTAAAGTTGTCTAAATCAAGTTTAGGCAATCCTCGTACTACATTCTTTCGTTGAAGTTTCTCAATAGTTGAGATACCAATGTGTCCTAACCGTCTATGCCATAAATCTATATTGGGTTCATTTGACATAAAACATTTTACTTTAGCATCTAACATATCATCCATAGAAAGTGTAAAAATGTTTCCTTCTCTTTTTCCTTTTAATACTGTTTCCCTGTTTTTATTTACTAATATTACAATATGGGTGAGTGAAGCACACATCAAAGCCGTTGTCAAGAAATTGTGAGATGCTAAGCAAGTTGTAAGATAGATTACTTACAAGAAATTCGTTGGAGATTTGAAGAGTGCTCGGGTTTTCAATTGTTCCTTTTCCGATGATTTTTCCTTTGTTGTTGTCCCCAAATGTAGCAACCTGCTCTGAGCCCTAGTACTCGAAACGATTCATCCGCCATATCACCGTAAGGAGAATACATAGCGTCGATACAATTCAATTACACATCATCATAATAACGTAAATCGATGTCAGTGGAAGTCGTAAACTAAAAATTCTCAATAAAATAACCATCATCATTAATACAAATGTCTCGGAAATTTTAAATCGATACAATGGTCAAATGTATATAGACACTAAACTCCACAATACATAAACCTCGAATGTCGAAATAACTACATCAACTAAATCTTCAAAAGTCTCATCCGAAAATCCTCAGTATCGAAATCTCCAGTTCTGATCTTCCACGGTATGCTAACTCCTTTACCTTTCTATCTGCAAACTGATTGGTAGAGGGGGGGTGAGCGACATACATCACCCAGCAAGTAGCCCGACTATATTTACCATGGGATCATACACGGAGAAGCAAGTGTAAATATAATAAATAAATAATATACAATAACATGCTTCTCTTAGCAAATAGATATACCTTTTTGCCCGTCCTATAAAATCAAGCATGTAAAGAACACGCAACTAAGTCATCGCACACAAGTCAATACAATCAAAACCGTAGTGCAACTTTCCAAATCATGAATGCAGCGACTCGACAATCATTTCAGTTTCCGTTTCTCATATCATAGGTGATTACCCCTTACGGCATCCCTATCGATATCCTTTTCCATTTTCATCTTATTTGTATTTTTTGATATCATAGACGATTACCCTTTACGGTATCCCTATCAATATCCATTTCTGATATCCATATGCGGTTACCCCTTACGGCATCCGTATGCGATATCCATTTCTGATATCCATATGCGGTTACCCTTACGGCATCAATATGCGATATCCATACCCATATGTGGTTACCCCTAGCGGCATCCATATGCGATATCCATACCCATATGCGGTTACCCCTAGCGGCATCCATACGCGGTATCCATTCCTGATACCCTTATGCGGCTACCCCTAGTGGCATCTATATGCGATATCCATACGCATATGCGGTCCTAGCGGCATCCATATGCGGTATCCATTTCTACTTTTCCGTTTATCACTTTATTTCCATATTTAATTCCGACTTATATCCAAGTGTAAGTATACCCACATATATGTTCGCGCCCATACACGTGCATATACGCGCCTATATTACGCGTAACACTTGAGCTCGCTACTCAGCCCGTGCCCAGCCGCAACCTTACCACGGTCCTGCCAGCCTGGCACGCTGCCTTGCCACAACCCAGCCTACGAACAACGCACCAATTTCGAACAAAAGATTTCCAATTAACACGTATATATTCACATAATTCCGATCACATAAAATAACCCAATTAAATACACCATTTCATCATGCATCTGTATGAACATCTTTTGTCCGCTGCCCATCACCTAAGGCAACGGCAGCAGCCCGAAAATATAGCCCCCTTTTTTTTTTAAAAAAAAAATCATGTAATCAACCCCACAGTACCTAACAATTTGCACATGAAATTTATTTGGTTGTGGTCAGCATACTTTTGGATATATAGGAACATATCAATTTAGCTTTTGCCTCCTCATGCAGCACACTCACAATAAAAACCAATAGCACAAGTGATAATCAGATTATAATTGGTGTAGGCAATTTCCACTCAAAAATCAACGAGCCTACATTTCAGTAACTAAACTCAATAATGGATGTTGTATCATTTAGTCTTCAATGTTTGTTCTAAGTCGACACACACACCCAAATAACCTTTATATATATATAATATATATACACACACACACATATTCAATTCATCTGTATAGCACATGTACATATATACACATATTTTATACATGATGACAATAAATACGTGCGTATAACCAACAATCTATATAAAACACAAATACGGCATGCATGATCCGATTTGATACGAAAATAGCATAATAACTTTATAAAAACATAGCAAATATACTAAAGATACTTGCCTTGTGTCTCGATTATATGTGTTATATAAAGAACCAGAATGAAAATCGGAGGAAGATTGTTAGAAGGCTGCGGCATCAATTTGTTGAAACTGAAGAATAAGGAAACGGCTGGGCTAAGGGCCGCCGTTCCTTTTTTGTTTTGATTACGGTATGAATTTGTGGTGTGTGTGTGTAGCACCCCGCACCGGGGCCTCGTCTGGATACGGTGCACCCGCCGTACTTCACTAAGGAGAGTACAAAGCGTCATGCGTAACATGCGAAAATCCATAACATACGTCGTGGACTCCCATGCTAACATTCAACATGGTAGTAAAATTTAGGCAGAATTAAAACTTTTCAAATTAAACACGAAATAACTAAGTCCCCAAAGTAGAAGTCTCACAAAACATCATAGTCAAATTTCCAAAGAGTTCAAACATAGTCATAATACAACCATCTCGGCAGCACAAAAGTCCTTAAGCTTAGCCCTCTTCATATCTCCTCGCCTATGGATATGGTACCCTCGGCTCATCTTCGATCCATTTTATCTTGGAATTATCTGGGGGAAAAATAAAGTTTGAGTGATAAAAATCACCCAGCAAGAATACAATAAACGACCATGAAATACATAAAGAGTCATAACATGAATGTATTACCCCAAAAACCTCAAATAATCGTAATTCATACCTGATCTTAAATCCTGAGCTTGCTTAACGAATAAACGACCATGAAATACATAAAGAGTCATAACATGAATGTATTACCCAAAAAACCTCAGATAATCATAATTCATACTTGATCTTAAATCCTGAGCTTGCTTGACGTTCGGCTTAAGCATGTTTTTAGGTAATGCTATACCAATAATAACTTATAAACATTAACTGTAACGTGCAACATGTCCTCATGATCGTGAGTTATGCAATATGCAATGCATGATGTCATGTCATGTCATGTCAAAACATCATTTTGGTCCCATACAATAACGTGTCATAAAAACAGAGTGTCAGATCAATTAACCCCGGATCTGAGCGGGTCCAGAACAGATATCAGATCAATTAACCCCGGATCTGAACGGGTCCAGAACAGATATCAGATCAATTAACCCCGAATCTGAACGGGTCCAGAACATATCATGTCAACAGACCAATTAACCCCGGGTCTAGAGTCGGGTTAGTCGCATGCTTGGCCGGCAAAGAATCATGAAGCTTTCTTTAAAACATGGGACCATAAAAACTTTTCATGCATAACTGAAAAAACTTTTCACTTGAAAAGACTTGCTTGCATAAAATTCATAAAATCGGTTTCATGATCATGCATGATACATGCAGTGATATGCAATGCAAGTCATGGCGTGAATAACATATTAACATGCATGGCTCAGACTTAGGAAATCCCTAAATTCCTATGTCATACTCATAAGCGGATAAATTAACCCTATTTAATGTATTTCCTTGTTCAGCCTAAATTTCAGCTTTAGTATATCAACTTTGCATCCGTGATTACCCTCCAAAACGTTAGGGTTATCCTAACTAACTTTCGTGACTTATTCCTATGTGTCTTGGGGATTTGTCATAAAATTTTCAGATTAGATTGATAACCATAAGGGCTCATTTAATTACTTTTCTGAAACGGTTTAAGTGCTGAAACTGATCTGACCAACATTACTAAAAATTTAATTGCGGTGAATCCATAATTCGTTTTCCAGAAAATCCAACTCGCCCAAGTCATAAACATGTGGAACTCGTATCCTACCGAAATTTAGCCCATTTTCATATCTCTAAGTCCCCTTTCTGAGGCCTGGAAAGTCGTTACTAATTCCAGGTTGGCTCCAGTAATTTCAGTTGAGCAGTTTTACCAAATAATTCATTAAAAATTAACCATAGCTCATTTTACCAAAATTCCAGCTGGTATCTCTACTACCCTCATGGGGCTAGGGTTTTGCCAAAAATAAGATTTATTGAAGGTCCACAAGCTCCTCTTTTAATTCATTGAAGTCAGTGGTCAATTCTGCTCAGCGCCAGAATTTTCTACTGGAGCAGTTTTACCGCGTAATTTCTTAAAAATAATCCTTAGCTTATTTTAACGAAATTCCAACTCATACATGTCATAAACATGTAAGAATAGCATCCTACCCAAAACCAGCCCATTTTCATGTCCCTAAGATTCATTTTTGAGTCCATTAACTCGTTACTTAATTTCTGCTCTGTTCCAGTACTTCCCATTGAGCAGTGTTACCAATTAAATCATTAAAATTAATCCATAAATTGTTTTACCATGATTCCATCTGGAGTACTCACTGCACACTTGGTTTTATTATCATGCCAAAAATCCGCTTTATTGAACCACAACAAGGTCCTTTTTCGAGTCAATCAAAAAGAGATGCAGTTCTGCTCAGTTCCAGGCTTTTCAGTCTGAGCAGCTTTACCAAATATTTTATTAAAAATATTCCACAACTCCTTTTACCAAAATTCTAACTTTCACATTTTCTATACACACAAATCTATCCCCACACCGAAAATCAGCTTTATTGAATATCTAAAAGATCTCTTTTCAAGCCATTCAAAACGCTACTCCATTCTGTCATGTTCCAGAATTTACAGCCTGAGCAGTCTCACCAATTAATTTATTAAAAATTAACCATAACTTATTTTACCAAAATTCCAACTCTCAGCTCTGCTACACACATGGGGCTATATCTGTGTCAAAAACCCGATTTATTGAAGGTCTAAAAGTTCCGGTTTTAAGCCGTTTAAATTAGTGCTCCATTCTGCCCAGCTCCAGAATTTCTAACTGGAGCAGTTCTACTAAATATTTTATTAAAAATAATCTGTAACTTATTTTAACAAAATTCCAACTCTCACTTGTGCTACACTCATAAGTCTAACTTGGTACCAAAAATTAGCTTCATTGAAGGTCTGTAAGATCAGTTCTTAGGCCGTTGAAAATGCCATCCCATTCTGCCTAGCTCCAGTAGTTTGATATCTTGTCATTGGTTCAAATCAAAGGTCCACCATTCATCTTGTTCTCATGAGATATATTATTGATTACTACTTACACCTTAAATCATCTCAAAACAGCCTTGTAACTAAATGCATGTAATAAAAGATTCCATCTTTGAGAGAATAAGCCACATGCAATGCATTGTTCTTAAGAAATCTATAAGATATAATCTCAAACTTAGGATATTCAACTAAAGATTAAATCTTAAGAACCTCTAGTCATTCAAGTCACTAACTCTTTAAGTAAATTATGAGAGATCATTGTATACTTGCCTCTTCAAGCTAAAGCTCTTGTCTTTGCTTGGTTATGGAGTGAGTTGAGTTGGAATCCTTCTCCTCCTACACCCTTGAGCACACGGTTGGGATGATGAAGAAGAGGAGAATGTTAGTTGTTATTTCCATGATGAAAATGAGGCTATTTTGAGTTTAGGTTTTCTTACCAACTTGAATCTTGAATGGAGGTTGAGATGAATTCTCCCCACAAAGAAGCTAATCCCTCTTGGTAGTTTAAAAATCTTCACCTAGTGACCTCTTGGGGGTCACGGTTTCCACAAGAAAAAGGGGGCACTAATATGAGCTTCATTATCTTGTCATGAAGAAGTTACTTAATGGACTTAGAAGGAACTTACCTATACACTTCTTGGCTTGAAGATGGAACTTGAAAGAGATCTTCTAGCATTCAAGGAGGAGGCCGAAAGTTTGTTGATGGTGGTGAGATGAAAATTTTGCTAAGTGTTGCTTGGCCTTGATTGAGAGGGATTTCAAGATGGAATGAAATGAGCTTCTAGTTGTTAAAATAAAACATGTTGGGGGAAAAATGGGGAGGGGAATTCGGTGGTGTATGGTCAAAAAAGGGAGGGGAACAAGTCTTGTGAAAAGTTGGGAAAAGAGGGTGTTGGGTTTGTAGTATGTAAGACTTTGTCTTGCATGCTTTCATTTTTTATTACTTCTTTCTTGCATGCTTTTGTTTATTTTAATCTTAACTATTATTTAGTTATTTAAGACATATGTTGGTTATTTGTGGTGGGTTCTAGATCCCTTGAGAGGGTCTTGACCGAATATGGGAGGGGTTCTTGGGCAATTTTGATTTTTCTTGTATTTTTCTTTAATTCATGTGTTATATTGTTTTATTTATTTTATTGTATTCCAAGATTAGCATATGTATGTATATATAATATGATGTACAATGTGCAAGTCTCTTAAACATGTACAAATGTTCATGTATACATATGTGACCACGCCTATATGTACATTAGGTAATAGTATACATATACTTCTTTATGTACGCGCGTATATATACGTATACACGATAACATACATAATATATATATGTGTCCATACGTGTATATCTTAAATATATATATATGTATGTATCTTTGTATGCACACGCATACATATATGTTTCACACCTTTATACACGCATGTACATATATTTTAGTGTGTATAGTTCCTATAACTATATATATTTCATGTGTCACTTTCTGGAAGTCCCTTTATTTAATTATTCAGTATCATCTCAAAAGTATTTGAGTAGAGAGGGTTAAGTAACACGCGCTTTAAAGAAATTATCGCTTCTATTCCGTCACTTATTCATAGTTTTCAAGTACACGGTTGTCGGGGTACAACATCCTCCCCCCTTTATCATAAGTTTCGTCCTCGAAACTTCAGAACTAGTCAAAAAGATGAGGCATCTACTCCTCACATTGTCTTCCGTTTCCCATGTGGCTTCTTCTTTAGGTAAATAAGATCGCATAAAGCGTCTATTTAGTTCCCTCAGAACTGCTTTGTTCCCTTCATCTTAGAGGTCTCATCAGATCTTATTCTAATTCTCGAAAGGTGTTATCGTCACCTATCCCTTCCGTGTAATCATGATCATAGCAGGCTTATAATTTCCTTTTTAAAAATGAACAACTAGGCAAAGATCATTAACTCTGGGGTATAGACCATTAGCTCTTTTCTATAAACATCCTTTCAGTGATCATGTAACGGTCATCCTATTTACTAAATAGCTCCCAAAGACACCCGGGATAATTCCCATAAGGTACACATACCAAGCTCTTCATAAGGTATGTCCCGTATTCATCCGTCTTGCTGATTGCCTTATTACGTACTAACTCTTACCCCTTTTTGCGATCATTTCATAGAATCGAACTAGAAGTTGTGGGTTCTCCTTTGAAACTTATGTTCCCTTTATGACATTTCAATCATCCTAAGGTGTCCTGTTCTCTTAAAACATGGTTTTCATAGTCATGACCTATTCCCCACATAGTACAATAAAACGGGTACAAGTGCTAGTAGTGACGCATCATGACGAGGACCCTGTGTCCCATACACAGTGTCATACTTAGTGATGTTATCACTAATAACCTTACCTACTCGCTTGTGGTCTACTAATCATAACTCAAGGAAACTATCATAATCACTCCTACTTGGTTAATAGGAAGTAGAGCAGAGGACATAGGTACTTTACACTTATTAGGCGTATCTTGGTTGTTTCTTTGTCATCCGCATAGACTAGCCTTATATGGTTACGGTTTCCACCTTCTACTTCGTTTGCTTGTTAAATCGTTTCTTTCATTCTTTCGTCCCCTTACCATCGCATTCTGCTCTATAGCGGCCCTCCAATAATTCACCAAAGGACCTTGAATACGACTTAACTTCGCCTAATTTGATCTAGGGGTTTGAACCTTTCATCTCTCATAATCAAAGGAACATACTGTCCCAAAGTAATGAATGAGTACAGAAATGCCTGGCCCTTGTCTTAGTGAGTTAAATTCCGACAACGATATTCCTTCAGGGTTAGTATGATGTAATTGACCTATCATGATTATGTACTATTGGAGTTTCCTTCTTTTCATGACAGAGGTCCTTAAGTCCTGACTGTGAACCATACGCTTTCCTTCGATAAACATCCTTCTGTATCCATGCGTTAGCCATAAAAGCGTTTCCATCAGTGTTAGAAATTTCTTCCCTAAAATACATATATGATGACTCGTACCTTAGTCTGAGATTGTACTCTTATAGAATGGTGAAACCCCAATCTTTCGCCAAGTCCTACCTGACTCATCCGTTTCGTCGACATGCCAATCCCGTAATGATCGAACCTAGGGTCGAAGTTCTTCCTTGGAATTTATGACGTTTCGTAGTGTTCTTGTTTCTTACAAAAATCTATGTTTTCTTTTCCAAATCACAAGGGTATTCTCATTTGCTTTGTCCTCATAGATTATTTAGATTATTATGCTATGCAAGATTTCGTCACATCATATTGTTACTGCAAGAGTGGGTTAGATAATCCCGACTTATAATAGTCAGGGAAAGAATTTAACCGTCTTACTGAATTGTCCTTAAGATGCCAAACTCGTAAAGTCTATAACGTGTCAGGACGTTTGTCAATCCTAATAGTTTTTGGGGATGTCTATGATTCGCCTTGTACACATTCCATGTTCTTCCTCGAGCTTGGTTCTCTTGTTGGAAATAGTCAGTTTGCAATTCAGTTTTGTTAACACTTGTGTTTCCCGAAGTGGTCAAACAAATCATTGATCCTAGGCAACTGGTATTTATCTTCCATAGAAACCTTATTGAGCTCCAACTGTTATGGTACTAATCCAACCGTTAAGTGCAATTTGATAACTTATTCTAGTTTTTACGCTTTAGTTGGGTTACTTTATCCCATTGCTCTAATGACCGTTTATACCTGGCTAAAGGACATAATAGAACATAGGTACTTCAGTTTTAAATTAAGCAGTTGGGCGTACCTGTTACGGGTTTTGATGTTTCAGGGATTTCTGCATTAAGCACTCTTTTGGTCTAGGTTAGTGTTTTTGGTTAACTCCTTACTTGTTCAAAAACAGTCAGATATTCTGTACTTTTTTTTATCCGATTCGGTATCTGTATTGTCATGAAGTTATCTTCAACTTTACTTAACCATCTTTCTGCCTACTATGAACTAAATTCCTTGCTAAACCTTGGGATATGTGTTCTTACTAACTATTGCTAGTAAAGTTTACTGCCTACTGGGGCGATAGTGATGATGTCATTTTACTGAATTGTGGTGCCATCCGCACTACGAAGTGTCGGAGTCTCACTTAAGGCATAAATATTCAGAGCAGCGACAAAATTTAATTAGTAATCCAGATACGATCTTAAGGTCTTGCAAGCAGGCATGATTACATTCCATAGATGGCCATCGACTAAGGTTCTATCATCCGGTGAAAACCCTAATTTTCAAGTCTAAGTCATCCTAGTCTAAGGTCAACTCTCATCTAGGATCATGACTTAGATCTAAGATCAAACTTAGTTGACTACGATCATAACTTAGTTGACTACGATCATAACTTAGTTGACTACGTTCATAACTTAGTTCTATATTCTGCCCGGATCTGGAGCCTCGGCTCTGATACCACCTGTAGCGCCCCACACCCGGGCCTCGTCCGGATACGGTGCACCCGCCGTACTTCACTAAGGAGAGTACAAAGTGTCATGCGTAACATGCGAAAATCCATAACATACGTCGTGGACTCCCATGCTAACATTCAACATGGTAGTAAAATTTAGGCAGAATTAAAACTTTTCAAATTAAACACGAAATAACTAAGTCCCCAAAGTAGAAGTCTCACAAAACATCATAGTCAAATTTCCAAAGAGTTCAAACATAGTCATAATACAACCATCTCGGCAGCACAAAAGTCCTTAAGCTTAGCCCTCTTCATATCTCCTCGCCTATGGATATGGTACCCTCGGCTCATCTTCGATCCATTTTATCTTGGAATTATCTGGGGAAAAAATAAAGTGTGAGTGATAAAAATCACCCAGCAAGAATACAATAAACGACCATGAAATACATAAAGAGTCATAACATGAATGTATTACCCCAAAAACCTCAAATAATCGTAATTCATACCTGATCTTAAATCCTGAGCTTGCTTAACGAATAAACGACCATGAAATATATAAAGAGTCATAACATGAATGTATTACCCAAAAAACCTCAAATAATCATAATTCATACCTGATCTTAAATCCTGAGCTTGCTTGACGTTCGGCTTAAGCATGTTTTTAGGTAATGCTATACCAATAGTAACTTATAAACATTAACTGTAACATGCAACATGTCCTCATGATCGTGAGTTATGCAATATGCAATGCATGATGTCATGTCATGTCATGTCAAAACATCATTTTGGTCCCATACAATAACGTGTCATAAAAACAGAGTGTCAGATCAATTAACCCCGGATCTGAGCGGGTCCAGAACAGATATCAGATCAATTAACCCCGGATCTGAACGGGTCCAGAATAGATATCAGATCAATTAATCCTGGATCTGAACGGGTCCAGAACAGATATCAGATCAATTAACTCCGGATCTGAACGGGTCCAGAACAGATATCAGATCAATTAACCCCGGATCTGAACGGGTCCAGAACATATCATATCAACAGACCAATTAACCCCGGGTCTGGAGTCGGGTTAGTCGCATGCTTCGCCGGCAAAGGAATCATGAATCTTTCTTTAAAACATGGGACCATAAAAACTTTTCATGCATAACTGAAAACACTTTTCACTTGAAAAGACTTGCTTGCATAAAATTCATAAAATCGGTTTCATGATCATGCATGATACATGCAGTGATATGCAATGCAAGTCATGACGTGAATAACACATTAACATGCATGGCTCGGACTTAGGAAATCCCTAAATTCCTATGTCATACTCATAAGCGGATACATTAACCCTATTTAATGTATTTCCTTGTTCAGCCTAAATTTCAGCTTTAGTATATCAACTTTGCATCCGTGATTACCCTCCAAAACGTTAGGGTTATCCTAACTAACTTTCGTGACTTATTCCTATGTGTCTTGGGGATTTGTCATAAAATTTTCAGATTAGATTGATAACCATAAGGGCTCATTTAATTACTTTTCTGAAACGGTTTAAGTGCTGAAACTGATCTGACCAACTTTACTAAAAATTTAATTGCGGCGAATCCGTAATTCTTTTTCCAGAAATTCCAACTCGTCCAATTCATAAACATGTGGAACTAGTATCCTACCGAAATTTAGCCCATTTGCATATCTCTAAATCCCCTTTCTGAGGCCTGGAAAGTCGTTACTAATTCCAGGTTGGCTCCAGTAATTTCAGTTGAGCAGTTTTACCAAATAATTCATTAAAAATTAACCATAGCTCATTTTACCAAACTTCCAGCTGGCATCTCTACTACCCTCATAACGCTAGGTTTTTGCCAAAAATCAGATTTATTGAAGGTCCACAAGGTCCTCTTTTAATTCGTTGAAGTCAGTGGTCAATTCTGCTAAGCGCCAGAATTTTCTACTGGAGCAGTTTTACCGCGTAATTTCTTAAAAATAATCCTTAGCCTATTTTAACGCAATTCCAACTCATACATGTCATAAACATGTAAGAATAGCCTCCTACCGAAAACTAGCCCATTTTCATGTCCCTAAGATTTATGTTTGAGTCTATTAACTTGTTACTTAATTTCTGCTCTGTTCTAGTACTTCCCATTGAGCAGTGTTACCAATTAAATCATTAAAATTAATCCACAACTTGTTTTACCATGATCCCATCTGGAGTACTCACTTCACACTTGGTATTATTATCATGCCAAAAATCAGCTTTATTGAACCACTACAAGGTCCTTTTTCGAGTCAATGAAAAAGAGATGCAGTTCTGCTCAGTTCCAGGCTTTTCAGTCTGAGCAGCTTTACAAAATATTTTATTAAAAATATTCCACAACTCCTTTTACCAAAATTCTAACTTTCACATTTTCTATACACACAAGGCTATCCCCACACCGAAAATCAGCTTTATTGAATATCTAAAACATCTCTTTTCAAGCCATTCAAAACGCTACTCCATTCTGTCATGTTCCAGAATTTACAGCCTGAGCAGTCTCACTAATTATTTTATTAAAAATTAACCATAACTTATTTTACCAAAATTCCAACTCTCAGCTCTGCTATACACATGGGGCTATCTCTGTGTCAAAAACCAGATTTATGGAAGGTCTAAAAGGTCCGGTTTTAAGCCGTTTAAATTAGTGCTCCATTCTGCCCAGCTCCAGAATTTTCAACTGGAGCAGTTCTACTAAATATTTTATTAAAAATAATCTGTAACTTATTTTAACAACATTCCAACTCTCACTTGTGCTACACTCATAAGGCTAACTTGGTACCAAAATTAGCTTCATTGAAGATCTATAAGGTCAGTTCTTAGGCCGTTGAAAATGCCATCCCATTCTGCCTAGCTCCAGTAGTTTGATATCTTGTCATTGGTTCAAATCAAAGGTCCACCATTCATCTTGTTCTTATGAGATATATTATTGATTACCACTTACACCTTAAATCATCTCAAAACAGCCTTGTAACTAAATGCATGTGATAAAGATTCCATCTTTGAGAGAATAAGCCACATACAATGCATTGTTCTTAAGAAATCTATAAGATATAATCTCAAACTTAGGATATTCAACTAAAGATTAAATCTTAAGAACCTCTAGTCATTCAAGTCACTAACTCTTTAAGTAAATTATGAGAGATCATTGTATACTTGCCTCTTCAAGCTAAAGCTCTTGTCTTTGCTTGGTTATGGAGTGAGTTGAGTTGGAATCCTTCTCCTCCTACACCCTTGAGCACACGGTTGGGATGATGAAGAAGAGGAGAATGTTAGTTGTTATTTTCATGATGAAAATGAGGCTATTTTGAGTTTAGGTTTTCTTACCAACTTTAATCTTGAATGGAGGTTGAGATGAATTCTCCCCACAAAGAAGCTAATCCCTCTTGGTAGTTTAAAAATCTTCACCTAGTGACCTCTTGGGGGTCACGGTTTCCACAAGAAAAAGGGGGCACTAATATGAGCTTCATTATCTTGTCATGAAGAAGTTACTTAATGGACTTAGAAGGAACTTACCTATACACTTCTTGGCTTGAAGATGGAACTTGAAAGAGATCTTCTAGCATTCAAGGAGGAGGCCGAAAGTTTGTTGATGGTGGTGAGATGAAAATTTTGCTAAGTGTTGCTTGGCCTTGATTGAGAGGGATTTCAAGATGGAATGAAATGAGCTTCTAGTTGTTAAAATAAAACATGTTGGGGGGAAAATAGGGAGGGGAATTCGGTTGTGTATGGTCAAAAAGGGGAGGGGAACAAGTCTTGTGAAAAGTTGGGAAAAGAGGGTGTTGGGTTTGTAGTATGTAAGACTTTGTCTTGCATGCTTTCATTTTTTATTACTTCTTTCTTGCATGCTTTTGTTTATTTTAATCTTAACTATTATTTAGTTATTTAAGACATATGTTGGTTATTTGTGGTGGGTTCTAGATCCCTTGAGAGGGTCTTGACCGAATATGGGAGGGGTTCTTGGGCAATTTTGATTTTTCTTGTATTTTTCTTTAATTCATGTGTTATATTGTTTTATTTATTTTATTGTATTCCAAGATTAGCATATGTATGTATATATAATATGATGTACAATGTGCAAGTCTCTTAAACATGTACAAATGTTCATGTATACATATGTGACCACGCCTATATGTACATTAGGTAATAGTATACATATACTTCTTTATGTACACGCGTATATATACGTATACACGATAACATACATAATATATATATGTGTCCATACGTGTATATCTTAAATATATATTTATGTATGTATCTTTGTATGCACACGCACACATATATGTTTCACACCTTTATACACGCATGTACGTATATTTTAGTGTGTATAGTTCCTATAACTATATATATTTCATGTGTCACTTTCTGGAAGTCCCTTTATTTAATTATTCAGTATCATCTCAAAAGTATTTGAGTAGAGAGGGTTAAGTAACACGCGCTTTAAAGAAATTATCGCTTCCATTCCGTCACTTATTCATAGTTTTCAGGTACACGGTTGTCGGGGTACAACAGTGTGGGTATAGATATTAGATATAAATCCTAGGATATTTATGTTATCTTCTCCTAATGTAACTTCAATTTGTAATTTAATTCAAACTTATCTATTTTACTCCCTAATTATATAGGGTTTGTATTCAATTCAATAAAATCTATCTTATTTACTTTTCTAGTCATATTAGGATTCTAAATATTTAGGCTTTATTTTCTTTTCTTTTTCTTTTCCATGTGCCGTGTGTGTGTTGTGTATATATAATATATATTTATTTTGTATAATATATATTTATGAAGATTTTCCATTATTCTGCACATCGTGTAAGCGGTTAGGCCATGCAGTGGCCTCATGCCCCCCTCAAAAGGTAGCAGCGGTACCTCCTCCGCCACCACCTCCCCCGCCACTTCGCACTCCAGCTCAGCACTGGACACCTGTTAAGAAGAAACCGGCTGCACCATATGGCCCGTCTGTGGTTGACCATCCTCTAGATATTTTTGCGCCTCAAGCTGAGGAGGATCAACATATCCAGGATGGAGAGTTAAATGACGATCTCATTGGGGGATTGCTGACCCACCATTACAGGACCTTTCGGACAATTGTGATATAGGACATTCTTCAGATAATTAATTACCAATGGCGGAAAATCAATTCGAACTGCCTACAGTCCCAGAGGAGGTAGCCCGCCGCATGCAGCTGATACCTCCCTCTCCAGACACGGATACTCTTATCTCGCGGCTGCAGGAATCAACGGAGGAATTTATTCCAGTAGTTCCTCGTAGAAAGTGTCGAGCAAGAAAAGATTTACCTCCACTGCCGCCGTCTACCATTCTCACACGCAGTGCTTCTCATGCTATTCAGGGAAGTAACACTACTCTTTCTCAATGAATATTATGCTATGGAACATAAGAGGCATGCGTGCCTCAATGTCGAGACTACATCAGTTGATACATGATCATCGTTTAAATATTCTTGCATTGATAGAACCTAAACATTCTTCGTCTAATATTGCTCGTTATGCTCTAGATTTCGGTTATTCACATTATTTTACATCACAATCAGAACGCATTTGGTTCTTCTGGCGTGACTCAGATTTTCACTTGGTGACAGTGCAGGATCAAGGCCAAGTGGTACACTTTACCCTATTATTTCAGCCCCTGCAGTTCATCTTCGTATTATTTGTGGTTTATGGCAAGCACACAACATTTCTACGCCGATCATTATGGGATTCTTTATGTACATTCTCAGAAGCATCTACTTTGCCTTGGATGGTAGGAGGAGATTTTAATACTTTCAGATCTCTGTCAGATCATGAAGGCCGGTCGCAGCCTTCACTTTCTGCTTTACAGGATTTTAATGACTGCATAGAATCATGTTCTTTGATGATGCCCCAGTTTCATGGATCAAGATTCACATGGACCGATGGTAGGGACCTTGGAAGAGTCCGCCGAAGATTAGATTGGATATTTCTTAAGTCTGCTTTCCAAGATAAGTTTGATGATTTACAGCTCACACATCTTCCCCACATTACTTCGGATCATACACCTTTGTTGTTTTTATGCCGGGTAGGTCAGTCTGAGATTCGTCGTTCATTTCGTTTTCTTGACTCTTGGTTGCTACATCCAGATTTTCATAATTATATGCAAACTGCTTGGAGATCTTATCCAACAACGGGAGGTATGTATGGATTTTATTCAAAGTTATTCCGACTCAAGAAAGATGTACAGAAGTGGAACAAAGAAATATTTGGCAATATATTCTCCAATGTCAAGCAAGCCGAAACTAATCTCTCACGTGCTGAAAACATCTGGGGCACAGATCCTACGGATGTCAACCGGACAGAATATCATAGGGCAAAGGCGGAATATCTTCAAGCCTCCTCTTGTGAGTTGCACTTTTGGAAACAAAAAGCTCGGGTCCGGTGGCTAAAAGAAGGTGACGCTAACACCCGCTATTTTCATTCCATTGTCAAAGGTAAAAGATTGCAACTACGCATCCAGCAAATACAAACAAGTGCAGGCGTTTCTTGTACAACTCCTAACACTATCATGGCCGAGGCAGTAGCCTACTATACATCCTTATTTGCTCGAGAGCCTACTAATAACTATGATGAAATTCTTTGTCATATTCCAAGATTGGTTTCTTCAGAGGAAAACTCTTCACTAACGCAGCTACAATGGCGGAGGAGGTTAAATCTACGGTTTGGCATTTAGACCCTCATAGTGCAGCGGGACCTGATGGTTTTAATGATAATTCTTATCGATTCTGCTGGTCGATTATACATACTGATGTGATTAAAGCGGTGCAGGAATTTTTCCTCGGTGTTCCTCAGCCGACTGTGATGGCTAGTGTACTGATAACTTTGATTCCTAAAAAGCCTTCCCCTGCTACCTTTAGTGATTTTCGCCCAATATGTCTCACTAATTTTTTGAGCAAAATCTATACAAGAATCATTGCTAGTCGTTTGAGTACACTACTGCCACGTTTAATATCTCCAGAACAAACAGGTTTCCTGCCAGGTTCAGATATTTCTTCCCAAGTACTTATGGCTCGAGAGATGATATATATGATGGATAGGGGTGGTTCACAGCTCTGATTGAAGTTAGATATGATAAAAGCATTTGACAGAGTCAGTTGGGAATACTTGGAAATACTACTACGCACTTTTGGGTTTTCTGACTTCTTCATTCGCATTATTCTTAATCATTTGAGTGCCACAACTTTAGCAGTTTTGATTAATGGCCAGCCTTCACCAACTTTCGGGCCATTTAGAGGAGTAAAGCAGGGAGATCCATCATTTCCATTATTATTTATTCTTTCATCCGAAGGTTTTAGCAGAGGACTGAAAGCTTTAATGGCTTTAGGAGTATTACAGCCTTTCCGTCTGGGGCGAATACCATTTACAATCACACATTTGGCCTATGCAGATGATTTGTTGATATTCCTTTGCTGTACACAACGGAATCTTTAGCGCTTTCACACCTTCCTTACACAGTACGAAACTGCCTCGGGTCAAAAGGTTAATTTCCAGAAGAGCAGTATTATTCCGTCGGCACATATATCCCCACAACAGTGCCATAATTTCGAAAATATAATAGGCATGCGATGTTCAAATCTACCCTTTCGCTACCTCGGTTCTTATTTACATAAGGGTATCACACGATCCAGATATTGTGTTTCACTACTTCAGTATATTGACGATAGACTTCAGGGATGGCACTCCGAACTGCTTTCCTCAGCTGGTCGCCTTGTATTGTTACGATCTGTGATAGCGGCCTTACCACTTCATGTCCTCGTGGCTGGCGGACTGCCGAAATCAGTGATTAAGGTAATAAACCGAAAGATGGCAGCATTCTATTAAGGGCGTAGACATCATTGGGTATCATGGACTATTATCTGCAAGCCTCGTGACAAAGGGGGATTGGGTCTTCGTGACCTCAATATGTTACAACGAGCTTATCATTTCCGGATTTGGTGGTCATATCAACAGCATTCTACACTCTAAGCAGGTACATGCACGCCAAATATGGACACCGCGGAGATTATCTTCCACGTTTACCAGACTCGCCCACCTGGAAGATTATTTGCAGAATCCATCCTTTCTGTCTTTCTCAGACCGAAGGCCAGGGCAACCACCTCACATGGCTACACACGTCCACAGGAGAATTTTCTTTGAGCAGTGCTTATGATAACTGCTGTATATCCAGTCCCCAACTGCTTTCAGCGAAATTTATTTGGTACAAGCACCATTCGCCAGTTATTCAGTTGTTCTTATGGCGTCTTTTCCATTCAGCGGTTCCTTTTGAGGATTATATTGGAAAGTATTCCACCTCTTGTCCTACGCAATGTCCATTCTGTAAAAGTGCGTCGGCCACAGTGGATCATGTCTTTCTCTATTGTTCTCATGTGCGTCCCCTATGGCAGTATTTTTCTTGTGAGCTACACTGTCCTCCTCCATCCTCGCTACAGCTTCGCCAGTATCTTCTCTCTTGGTGGTATCGCTTGTCTTTTTCCTCTCTTATTGGCGTGTTCAAAATTGTTATTCCAGCAATTATAGTATATAACATATGGTGCGGTTATGCCTCCATAGTCTATGGGGACAAAAGTCATATTACGCTTCCATCACTTAGGGCCTCCATACGCTATGACATTACAATGTGGAGCAAAAAGATAGCGGGATCAAAACTAGCCACTGGGCCAACACGTTATTTCTCTTCGCTTCCGTCGGTACAGCCTCCGAGACCTCATCTGCTTCGTTGGATCACACCGCCCTCTGGTCGATTAAAATTAAACGTAGATGCTGTTGTTGGTAGAAATTACGCAGCAGGGAGTGCGATATTGCATGATCACATGGGTTCATGCGTAGGAGCTGTTTCTTTCAGACTCCCTTAGAGTACACCACTACATGCAGAGATTCAGGCTGCAGTGTTTGGACTATTATATTTTCTTCCGCTGCATCGTACAATTATACTGGAGTCCGATTGTGCTCAGCTGATAGCTCGTTTAACACGCCCACAGCTTGTACATGGGAACTATTATCTTCGACTACTTCACAGGCTCATTCATCTCCATTGACTTGACTACCATCACATTTATCGAGAGGCAAATATGGCTGCACATTATTTAGTGCAACACGCTATGCTGAACCCACATACACAACATTATACAGCTCAAACGCTTCCTTCATTAGTACGTGCTTCAATCTCTTTGGATCTCTCTTCCTTTGAATTACACGTGCTTTGACATCCGAAAGTCTTCCACATGGATTGGCGATTTCTCCATTTTTCTGCCTGCATCCTACGGGATGCAGGCAGACACGGTATGTATTGCTACCTATTGGCCTGGCTTTTCATCTGTTTCATCATAAATCATAACTTGCTCTTTTTCTTTCCATGGGAATGGATTGGTTTTACTATCATGCTGGCGATATTCCTTACGACAACACAACATTTCCATCACACATGGACGGACCATCACACATGCGCGGACTACATGATTGGGACAACATCATCTCACGCATCGCACTCTGGGAAATAATGGAGCGATTACATGGAACCAAAACTATAACTTTGTCGCCTTGGCTCCAGCTTAGCCAAGGCGACTTGGGTACGCTATTGCAATTTATGCTTACTCTTATTTCTTTTCATATTGCCATTGGAATAATTTCTTCTTTCCACTCTAACGAGGTACAAATCCTACTGGCTCATTCAATCCCAAGTGGTGGACCAATTAACGTATTCAGGGCTGCACTCCCAACTCAGACAACTGCAGAAATGACAGCTTTTTACTCAGACTTATGTAACTTTCATATCAATGACAGCCGTATAAACATGTACGCTTTTTCCTTCGCCGAGGTTTTATCCACAAGGGCGGTTTTACTTGGCAAGGTTTTAATGCGGCATATCGTATACGACTAGAGATATGTCATCATTAGCTTTTTACTTCACTTATTTGCATACTCTGACAATTGTAATATGGTTTTCCTCCGCCAAAAGTGAGGGTTTCTTCTAATAAAAGTTCCGTTTCAAATAAAAAAATACAAATGAAGAGACGAGGAATATAACAGACCTCCCCCCTTACAATAAGTTTCGTCCTCAAAACTTGTGTATGGCGTACTCAATGACTTAGTATGGTTCTACTTAATCATTTACCTAGTTAATGACCAAGCTAAAAATATCCTTTGCGTTTTTCGATATGCCAACCACTATAGTTCCTTGTCTATGACAAGTCCTCAGAATCATTCTTTGTATTCCAACAAGGTAGTTTCTAAGTCTATTATTCTCCGCTTATTTAAGATCATAATCTATCTTCTAAAAATTCTAAAATCAAACTTAGGTATTGTCATCATACTGGAGTTTCATGTCCCAGTCATCGGTTTATAACGTACTTTTATCTGCAGTCATCAGCAGCCTTCAAGAATCAGTTCTTAGGTGTACTATAATCTTTAACCTAATTTTCTATAATTAGAACTTATAAACTTCTACTTACACCACTTGACGTGTATCACTCAACTTTTCGTGATCTACAATTTCGAATTTTTTACTCGTCATATATGATTCATCTCCTAATTACATGACCATCTGAGATATTCATCGAATCCTCCAATATGCAAATCCTTGCTCTCCCTCAATGTAGGACCAGGTCTTCAAAATCAATTATTATACTTACTATCTAGCTCTATGGTCATGCCCTTACTTTTCAGAGATATCATCATCAACCTAGTATACGAAGTATGTGCGTGGACATATTTTTCTTCCATTTTACAACAAAGTATCTTACATAGCTATAATTTGAAATATAGCTTTAACTGTATAAAATAATATACCTTCTAAATTTTTGTAAACACAAAAACTGAAGTATCGTATTGTTTTTTTGTTTCCGCAACGCAATGTCTCAAATGGCTATTTATAAAACAATGATATAATTGGTTTGCAAAAGTATTACGGTTAAAACCACTTCAAAACAATTGAGACACTATAATCGTAAAATTTCTTTCCCTTTTTCCTTTTTTTTTACAAATCGATTCGAAAACGGTGTCTTTTTCTTTTCAAAGAAAATATATTTTGAAAGCTATGTTTTGTTTCAGCAAATATAACATTTTATAAAACAATTTGAATACGGTACCTTTCTTTTTTTCAAAAAAATAGGTATCTATATTTTGAAACTACTTATTCTTCACAAAATTAAATAAGTTCATCGCAAGCAGATAAATATATTCAAAAGCATTTAATGGTAAAATGATTGCAATATCGATAGTTGACAAATAAAATTATTTTAGAAAAATAAATGTAGCTAAACAAAATTTGTGAGAAATATAAGAGATATATAATTATATCGTTGTTCGAAAATATCAATATTTTGAAATGTATCAGTTTTGTCAGAGGTAGTCGAATCTCAATTAGTGGCTATACGAATCCAGAAAGGAGTATAGACTTGTAAAGTTAATAGATTATATAAAAAATGAAACTAGTTGAAATATTTAATAACAAAAATCTTTGAAATACCTTCGAAATATAGGATATATCTTGGTGTACGTGCTTGTACAAAACGTTTAACTACCTGAAAAATAATCCAATACTTCGTATAATTTTTTTCTAAGTCACCCCTTAATGTTAAATAAAAAATCAACCTACCTGCCGTTTCTCATAAATTTTAACTTAAGTTGTATAATCCTAGTATGATACACTAAATATTGATTGACTTAGAACATTCTAATTTCCCATGCTTCTGCGCACCACACTGATACTCCGTACTTGTTTACTTTGTTATTTCAATCGCTAATTTTAATTTAGTTAGATCTCACCTGAAATGCACTCACTACTTGGTCATGCTTACTCTATTTCAATTCAAGCCTATTCCATACATCATTACTAATGTGTTCCTAGGAATCAACATTTATCCCAAATTTATAATAATTTATCATTCCGCTGTACTTATTTTAGATGTTGTAACCCAATTGGGGAATCTTTTTGTACCTATGATCTATGTAAAAGAATATGTGACAAGACAAGATTGCAACTATAATTTATTGAGCCGATGACTATTATCATTATGGATTACGTTACGAGAAGTAATATTTGTATATGTTATACGAACATGAATATTGAACCATGAGGAGAGGACCAATTCACCCCCAAAAGCTTGGAAGGTTTCGGCCTCAAGGTTAGGAAAGGCCCAATTTAATTTCTTAAAAATTGTTAGGACCATCTTCTAAGTAAGATAATAAGCCTTAGAACATGTGGGTAATAGCAAGAGGACTTGGTTGCAACACAAAATTTCTTTTCTCTTTTCTTTCGGCCCTTAGCCCAAAGAGGGCTTCAACATTTGCCAAATTAGTTATTTTAAGAGAAAGAAAAAGGAAAAAGAAACTAAAAACAAATTAAATAAAACAACTATTAAAAGGGGATTACCCTAATTAAGGCATGTTGGGGTCTTTAAAGACCCCAACCGCCGGCTGATTAAGGGGGGAGGCCAATTAAGAGGGTTGTTACTCTACTATAGTTAATAAGGTGCCTAACCAATGTTCAAGTAACTAAGGTTAAGTAAAAGTAACAAAGGTTAGTTCAAAAAGTAACTATGGTTAGCATAAAGTAACCAAGGTTAGTAGAAAAGTAACCTTGGTTAACTAAAAAGTAACCAAGGTTAGAAATTTAATTTGAGTAACTAAGGTTAATTCCTTAACCTTACTATAGTGAAACGCTCACCCCACCCTTTTACCCCAACGGCTACAACATAGTAGCCAAGAGAAAGTTCCCTCCAAAGAAAACAATCTCCATCTCACCACATTCAACAAGAAACACTCCTCTCTTCCTTCATCCCTAAACCACACGGTCAAAGGGCATACCAAGGAGGCTAAGATTCATACAAGTTCAAGAAGAAATAGGTAAGTGCACCCTCAACCACTCAAGGAAAACTCTTATATTTTATCTAGTTTAAAGACTCACTCCTCTCTTTTGCCCTAAACCGTGACCTTCAATGGTCACTAGGCTCAAGAATCTCAAGCCTTTAAGGACTCTAGCTTAGAGAAGCTTGGATACCACTCAAGCTCCTTCTGGTAAGTCATCTAGCCCTTTTTCTAAGTGGATATTTTAGTTAAAGGTATAAACTAATCTTGCTCCTTTTTCCTCTTCCTCACCGTGGGAATGCATGCATAGAGAGGAGAAAGATTTCAACTTTTCCTACACCTATCCAAGAAGAGTAAGAAAAAAAGGCAAGTACACTATACTCTTTGTGGCTTGAATGTGAGAGTGTGTGCATGAATGGCTAGTTAAACTTAAGATCTAATCTTAGTTGATATGTGCTAAGTTTGAATGCTTAAACTTTCGGCCTAGGGCCATTTGGGGTGTAGGTGTGAGATTTTGTTCAAAAGATGTAATCTTTGTGGATTATATGTACTATTATGTGTTAATCTAAGTTGGACGTGTTAAAGATCTTTTCTTTTCCATGATGGGGGCACACGGTGGAAAGGGTGAAGGAGATGAGTGTGATTTTGCATGAAAAATGATAACTTAGTGGTAAAGTGGAGACAAGGTTTTGCTCTTGTTATGTGTTAAGCTTAGCATGTTCTTGGATACACCATTTTGTCTTGCATGCATCGAACAAGGGGCTGTTGGTGAAGGATGCGTGTGCACCCAAAATCGTTGCTAAGTGTTGTATTAGTAGGAATGTAGTATGTTAGCCAAAGAATGATGTATGGGGGTGTACAAACTGTTTTTGTATGGGGTTTTCATGTGATGTTGGTAGCATGTTGAGCCTGTAAATTTTCTATAAAAAGAGTAAGTTGATGATTATTTAAGTGTTTATGACAAAAATGCAAAGTTAAGTTCATTTAGGAAGGAAATATGACTAACTAGGAAATTTATGGGAACAGGACAGAAATTTGGGCTGTATTTTGAGACCTAAAAAGGAAGATTAAGAACTTCCAATTAAGTTGATTTTTGGTATGACATTAGTTTTAAGTGTATATTAGATGTGAGAGTTGGAATTTCATTAAAAGGAGCTACGGTTTATTTTTAATAAATTTCCTAGTAACATTGGTCCTGCTGAGAGCACTGTACTGGACAGAATTTAAGTAACTCGTTGAACCGCCTAGAAATGAACCTTAGAAGTACACAAATTAACTAATTTTTGATATGACACTAACCCTATGAATGAAGTAAAGGTGAAAGTTGGAATTTTGGCAAAATAAGTTACGGTTTATTTTTAATGAATTTTCTAGTAAAATGGGTCAGGCTGGAATTCGCTGGGCTGACAGAATTAGTGTGGCCTGTTGCCTGATTGAAATTAGACATTAGAAAAATGCAAATGCGCCAAATTTTGGTAAGATGCTAGTCCAATGAGTTTATTAAGCTGGAGAGTTGGAATTATCGAAAAAGGACTTAAGGATTGGTCACAATAAATTTTATAGTGAAATTGGTCATTCCAGAATTCAGTTTGTACCCGCTTTATGAAAAAGAATAAATGATTCTCTTATCGATATTGTAATTCCGTAAAACTTTCATGGCAATCATTTACGACATATATGAAGGACTACATGTGAACCACTTGGTTCAAAATGATTATTTTAATAGGAAATCACTAAGGAGAAGTTGACGCCACTAAGCTGGAAATTTTCCAGCATAGCGACGAGATGTACCTATATGTATATGTAACGCGTTATGCCATGGTTTGCATACTACATGTCATGCATTGTATCATCGTCACTTACATGATTTACGGCATTGATTTTATGTGAAAGAAAGATGAAAAGCGTTTTCAAAAAGATGATTTTTGTTTTAAAAAGAATGCTTCCCCACCGGTACCGTGTGTGAGTATGAACTTGGCCAGTAAGAACCCGCCCAGATCCGGGTTAAGTGATCTGACAGTATGACCGTTCAGGCCCGGTGATAATAGGCCTGATGATGACCATTCGGGCTCGGAGGGAATAGACCCGATAAGAAGATGACGTTACCGACACTGCATACTGCAGATGGTGCGACCCAGAGGCAGACCAGCCAGAGCTAGGCCCGAGGTGCAGGAGCCTATCCCTCCTCCACCTGCTCAGGTCCTCCACCCCTGCCGCCGCAAGGCCAGAATCCACTGCCAGTTCAGAACGTCCCTCCACCCCAAGGACCTTTTCCACCAATGATGCCGGATATTAACGCTTTTCAAAACTTTTGCCAAACAGTCACCCAAATTGGGCAAGTAATGCTGCACCAGAATAACCCTCAACCTCACGAGCCGGTCATAGATGCTCAGTATTATTTTGAAAAGCTGAAGAGAGCCAACGTTCCTCCATTTGAAGGGAAGTCAGATCCTGATGCCACTGAGAAGTGGCTTGATGAGGTGGAAAATTGCTTCGAACTAATTAGAGCCCCGGAAGAAGTAAAGACTCAGGCAGTTAGACCCTTTCTGTTAGGAGAGGCCAACCAGTGGTGGAAGGCCAATCTACAAGCTTTGCCAAGACCAATTTCCTGGGAGAGGTTTCTCCAGGAATTCAATAAGTTTTACATACCACCCTAAGTCAAACTACAGAAAAGACATGAGTTTGAATCCCTAGTGCAAGAATCCGGAATGATGGTTGCTGACTACGCTAATAAATTCATAGCTCTGGGAAGATTTCAATCATCCACCATGAACGATGGAGAAACCAAAATGTTGAAATTCGAGAGAGGACTGAATCCTAGAATCCGAACGTGGCTGGTTAATGCCAATCCAGAAAACTTTGGTGCCCTTCTAGATGCCTGTTACATAATTGAAAGAGATATCATCCGCCGGGATGAGTTTAATCAAAAGAGAGGAAGAGAGGTGTCCAGAAGCGGAGGGCCCCGTAAGTCCGCAAAGCAAAATACAAAGGGCCCAGGGTGTCAAGGGAAGAATAGATTTCAACGCCGCTCCTAAAAGAATCAATCACAAAATCAAGGACAACAATCTACCATTTCAAGCTAATTTCATTGTGGTAAGCGCCACGTGGGAGAATGTTATATCCAAGCAGGGAAATGTTTTGGATGCGGTAAGACAGGGCACATCTTTAAGGACTGTCCAAACAAAGGAACCACCTGCTTTGGATGCAGGAAAACAGGACACATAGACAGGGAGTGTCCGGAGAAGGGGGCCCAGCAGCAACAACAGCCGCCAAAGCCTCAGCGTCAGCGTACCAATGCACGAGTTCACGCTATGACTGACGCAGCTGCTGAAGAGGCCAATGACGTGGTGATAGGTATTTTCAGAGAATCGTACTAATTTTTCTTTTACAAATACTGTTGCCTTATGGTTGCTTAGTACGTATCGTATGATTCAGGAGCTATACTAGTATGTTCAGTACCTGCCAACGTGTTATTTGATAGTGGCGCTAGCCACTCTTTCATATCCAAGAGATTTGCAAAGAATATTGAGAAAAACCCAACCTATAGTGATGCACCTTATAGAATCCAAGCAGCTGGGGAACAGGTGCTTGTAGCTCACCATGTTTTCAAAAATTGTGAACTTGAGTTTGATAATCATCGGTTTAACGCCGATTTGATTTCCATACCCATGACGGACTTCGATGTAATTCTTGGAATGGACTAGCTCTCCAAGAATTATGCCAACATCGATTGTAATGAAAAACAAGTTACCTTTAAGGACCCCACACGTAAAGAAATAACCTTTCAAGGAGGATCGAAGTTACGGAAGTGTCCTAAGAACATTTATGTAAATGCGATCCGCGCTAGTAAAGCACTAAAGAAAGGACATGAAGGATATCTCGTCTATGCAATAAATACGGATCAAGCACCCTCAGATCTGTCCCAAGTCCCAGTAGTTCGCGAATAGCCAGATGTTTTTCCAGAAGAGTTTCCAAGTCTTCCTCCAGAACGGGAGATATCTTTTGAAGTCAACCTGGCTCCGGGAGTTGAACCAATATCAAAGGCTCCATACAGAATGGCACCTGCGGAACTAAAAGAGCTGAAGGAGCAGCTACGCGAATTGCTGGAAAAGAAACTGATTCGCCCAAGTGTTTCACCTTGGGGAGCTCCCGTACTGTTCGTCAAGAAGAAGGAGGGAAGTATGCGGTTATGTATTGACTATAGGGAGCTCAACAAGATCACTATAAAGAATAAGTACCCTTTGCCAAGGATCGACGATTTGTTCGATCAGCTTCGGGTAAGCAAACTAAAATTTTATTTTAGTAATGAGTCTATTATAAACCCTACCTAAAGGTATCATGATGCAGGGGGCAAGGATTTTCAGTAAAATTGATCTTCGCTCAGGATATTTCCAGTTGAAGATCAAGGCTGAAGACGTCCAGAAAACTGCATTCAGAACCCGTTATGGACATTACGAATTTTTAGTAATGCCATTCGGATTGACCAACGCCCCTGCAGCATTTATGGATCTAATGAATCGAGTCTTTCAAGACCAAATAGTCAAGTTCGTCGTAGTCTTCATCGATGACATTTTGATATATTCACCGGATGAAGAGACCCATACAGGCCATTTAAGGGTTGCTCTGGACATTCTACGAAGGAAACAACTGTATGCAAAGTTTAGTAAATGCGAATTCTGGCTACGAGGTGTAGCATTTCTGGGGCATGTAATATCTGAAGAAGGTATATCGGTGGACCCCAAGAAAATCGAGGCAATCACGGAGTGACCCAGACCGGCAAATGTTACAGAAGTACGAAGTTTTCTCGGTCTCGCTGGTTACTATCGAAAGTTCATGGAAGGATTCTCTCGAACCGCTATGCCTCTGACCCGTTTAACCCAGAAGAAAACCAAATTTGAATGGACCTCAGACTGCGAAAAGAGCTTTACTGAATTAAAGAAGAAGCTGACATCCGCCCCAGTTTTAGCACAACCCATTCCTGGAGAAAACTTTGTTGTATATAGTGATGCTTCTAAGAACGGGCTGGGATGTGTACTAACGCAGAAAGATCGAGTGATTGCATACGCATCCCGACAATTGAAGCCATTTGAACAGAACTACCCTGTACATGACCTCGAATTAGCAGCCGTGGTCTTTGCACTGAAAATATGGAGGCACTATCTACACGATGAAAAGTGCGAAATTTTCACAGACCACAAAAGCCTCAAGTATCTATTCACCCAAAAAGAGCTAAACATGCGACAACGAAGATGGCTAGAATTAATGAAGGACTACGACCTATCAATTCAGTATCATCCAGGGAAAGCCAACAAGGTAGCTGATGCATTAAGTAGAAAAACAAGCCATCCACGCCAACCACCTTTGCAGCGAGACATGGAAGAATTTGATCTAGAAGAGGTTGATTCAATTGAAGGCATGCTCGTAAAGTTGGTGATAATTCCTTCGCTAATAGACAAAATTAAAGAGGGGCAAGAAAAGGATGAAACCTTAAAGAAGATAAAGGACCGGGTACGAATGAAACCCACCGAAGAATTTAAGGTTCGAAACGACAACAGTTTGTGGTTTCGAGAAAGATTGTGTGTACCCAATGACGAAGACATACTGAATGAAGTTCTTCAGGAAGCTCACAATTCGCGATTATCTATCCACCCTGGAGCAAATAAAATGTACCAAGATTTGAAACGACGATTCTGGTGGCGTGGCATGAAAAGACAGATTGCAGAATTCGTGGAAAATTGCCTCTTTTGCCAAAAGGTGAAAGCAGAACATCAGAAACCCGCTGGGTTGCTACAGCCTCTCGAAGTTCCCGAATGGAAGTGGGACCACATTACTATGGATTTTGTTACTGATCTGCCCAGGACGAGAAGCGGTTACGATACCATTTGGGTGGTTGTTGATCGTCTAACAAAGTCCGCCCATTTCATGGCTATGACAATCAAGGCTCCAATGGAGAAATTGGCTACGATGTACGTGGAACAGATTGTGAGTCTTCATGGAGTACCCCTAAGTATCGTGTGTGACCGCGATCCTCGTTTCACATCACGATTCTGGACAGCTTTTCAGAAAACAATGGGCACTGAGATCCACATGAGCTCGGCATTCCATCCCCAAACTGATGGTCAATCGGAAAGGACCATTCAGACATTGGAAGACATGTTGCGATCCTACGTACTTGACTTTGGGGGAAGCTGGGATCGAAGTCTCAAGCTAGTAGAATTTTCTTATAACAACAGTTACCATCGATCTATAGGGATGGCCCCGTATGAAGCACTCTATGGAAGGAAATGCCGTTCTCCGCTCTACTGGGATGAAATAAGAGATAAGAATCTCACTGGACCCGATCTAGTAGAGCAGACTCGAGAGAAAATAAAAATCATAAAGCAAAAGTTACAAGCGGCCCAAGATAGAAGCAAGGTTTGGGCAGATGAAAAGAGGCGACCGTTAGAATTTCAAGTTGGGGGAAAAGTGTTTCTAAAGGTATCAGCGACGAAGGGTGTTAAAAGATTCGGTATTGATGCGTGCAACTCGTGGGCTCTACCAATTCCACCTTCCAAACATCCTTCATAAAGGGTTAGGCACAAGGAAGAAGACTTCCCCTTGCTTCCTTAGTGATTAAAAACGTGTGGATTAAGAATGAGCAAGACCAACACTTCAAGATGGTCATTGATCAGGCAAACTAATACGGACCTCCTGGACGGCACCTTTAAGCAATGGCAACACCTTCAATATGCTCAACTTTGAAGGATCTTAACCTAGGTTTTTAATGCAAAACCAAGAAAACAAAGTATCACACAAAGTGAATGAAAATATCAAGAATTGTTATTCATCAAAAGGTTTGTTTACAATCAGCCAAAGGGGTCTATTTATAGGCCTAAAATCGTCCCCCTTCAGCCTTGAAATGGCTAGAAATAATTCAAATAAAGCTATCTAACAAATGTTTAAATTTGAACTTTGCTTGAAATTCAAAACTAAGATAATTCTAGCTAAAACTTGAAATGCTTGCAAGATGTTATCCCCTCTATGTTCAGCCGTGTTTGAGGAGCCAATGGTGTCTTGGAGAAGCTGATTTGATGAGTGGGATGAGGCCTGAAGTTGATTTCAAAAGTTAGTTGAATTTGAATTCAAGTTGAGTTTGAATTTGAGCTTGCTTTGAACTTGGCTCTTGGATGTCTTCTCCCCACTATTCCAGTCGTGCCCTTGATGAAATGAGGTGTAGAAAAACCTGATTTGATGATGATAAGATGGCTGGGATTGAATTCAAATGATGGTTGAAGTTTGAATTCAAATTGAGTTTGAATTTGAATTGGATTTTATCACCTGTTTTCTCTTCAAATATGGCGTGTGGAAGGCTGAGTGTTTAGGCTGATTCATCTTGAATTTGAAGCCTCTATTTGGTTGAAACTTGAATTCAAACCAAGGTTGAATTTAAATTCATGTTTGTCTTTGAATTCAAATTCAAATTGATCATCATCCTTTGCTTGAATGTGGCCGGCCCTTTGGAAGATGATTGTTGATTTCAATTTGAACAAGAGACTCCATCTTGGACACATTTGAATTTGTCTTAGTGTAGACAAACATTCTCTTCAAATATTCTCTTCAAACATTCTCTTCAAACATTCTCTTTCTTTTTGGTAGCACATGCCTACAAGAACATCTTAGAGTTCCATTTGGCTTAGAAATTTCATGTACCTAATTTACCTACAAAGCAAATACATAAAACTAAGATCACAAGACACAAGATAAAATTCAAAGACAAAGAATGTAGACGTGCATGCTGATACACGTTCAAGTTGAAGGTTCAATGAAATGAACCCAAGGAGTCTTAGGTTCATCTTGAACATGCTTGTACAAGAAGGTGGCAACTTGATGACAAAGTTCCCTTGCCCTCCTTCTTGTCATAGGACCCTTAACCTCTTGATGGGGCCCTTGATCCTCATCGGACCCTTGATCCCCATCAATCCCCCCTCCTCAAAAGGATTCGTCCTCGAATCAAAAAGGTCATCGTTGAAAGGGGTGAGGTCAGCAACATTAAAAGTAGGCGAAATTGAACCATACCTTTCGGGAAGATCAAGGATGTATGCATTGTCACCTATGTGTTTCAATACTTTAAAGGGTCCATCTCCTCGAGGCAACAATTTTGACTTTCTTTCATTGGGAAATCTTTCCTTGCGCAAATGTAACCACACTAAATCTCCATGCTTAAACACAACTCTTTTCCGATGTTTATTAGCTCGTCTTTCATAAGCTTTGGTTTTCTTTTCAAGTTGTATTTTAACTTGTTCATGCAGTTTCTTTATGTTGTCCGCTTTTTGTTTACCATCAAGACTAGAACGTTCATGCATGGGAATAGGAATCAAATCGATGGGAGACAAGGGATTAAAGTCATACACGATTTCAAATGGACTATGCAAAGTACCGTGATGGACACTCCTATTTTATGAAAATTCGATATATGGCAAACAATCTTCCCAATGTTTAATGTGTTTTTGCAAAATGGCACGCAAAAGTTGAGAAAGAGTACGATTAACGACTTCAGTTTGCCCATCCGTTTCTGGGTGTGCGGTGGTTGAAAACAACAATTGTGTACCAAGTTCAGCCCACAAAACACGCCAAAAATGACTCAAGAATTTCGTATCTATATCACTTACAATTGTACGTGGCATGCCATGCAATCTCACAATTTCTTTGAAGAACAAATCAGCAATATGTGTGGCATCATCAACTTTCCTACATGCAATGAAATGTGCCATTTTTGAAAATCGATCAACCACAACATAAATGCTATCGCGTCCTCCCCGAGACCTAGGTAGTCCTAAAACAAAGTCCATGAAAATGTCAATCCAAGGGGCATTAGGGACGGGTAAAGGTGTGTAAAGGCCATGTGGTTGGGATTTGGATTTTGCTTGTTTGCAAGTGATGCAACTACCACACAACCTCTCGACGTCTGCTCTCATGCGGGGCCAATAGAAATGTTCCTTAAGAGTCTCAAGGGTTTTGAACACTCCAAAATGACCCATTAAACCTTCCCAATGGGCTTCTCTAGTCAATGCTTCTCGTAGGGATGATTGGGGAACGCACAATTTTTATTCTTTGAAAAGATATCCCTCATGTATGTAAAATTTCCCAAATGGTGCTTCTTGACAGGCCTCGAAAATGGTGCCAAAGTCATGGTCATTGGGGTACAATTCCTTAAGTGATTCGAATCCTAAGAAGCGTGATGATAATGTAGTCACTAATGCGTATCTCCTAGAGAGGGCATCGGCAACTATAATATCCTTTCCTTGTTTGTACTTAATCACGTAAGGGAATTGTTCTATGAACTCTACCCATTTGGCATGTCTTTTGTTCAACTTTCCCTGCCCTTTAAGATACTTAAGGCTTTCGTGGTCAGTGTGGATCACAAACTCTTTAGGTTAAAGATAGTGTTGCCAAGTTTGTAGGGATCTCACAAGGGCATAAAGTTCCTTATCATAGGTAGAGTAATTCAGTGCTGCTCCTTTCAACTTTTCACTAAAGTAGGCTATGGGTTTCTTACTTGGGTCAAAACTGCGCCTATACCCACTCCACTTGCATCACACTCGATCTCAAAGGTTTCGTCAAAATTTGGTAGTCTAAGTATGGGTGCAGTGGTCAGCCTACATTTAAGTTCGTCAAATGCCAGTTGTTGTGGCTCTTCCCACCGAAAAGGCACATCTTTTTTCATAATTTCGTTTAGGGGTGCAGCTATGGAAGAAAAATCTTTGACAAAGCGTATGTAAAAGCTTGCTAGTCCATGAAAAATGCGAACTTCCCCTACATTCTTAGGTATAGGCCACTCCACAATTGACCTAACCTTTTCCTCATCCATCTCTACTCCCTCAGCCGAAATGACAAAGCCTAGAAAAACTACGCGTTCTAAACAAAAGGAGCACTTCTCAAAGTTGGCGTAAAGTTGTTCTTGCTTAAGCTTTTCAAAAACGGCTCTAATGTGGTCAAGATGATCTTCTATGGTGTGGGAATAGATTAGGATATCATCAAAATAGACAACGACAAAGTGTCCTATGAACGCACGTAAGACTTCATTCATTAGCCTCATAAAGGTGCTAGGGGCGTTGGTGAGCCCGAAGGGCATCACTAACCACTCATAGAGCCCAAACTTGGTTTTGAATGCAGTCTTCCTTTCTTCCCCTTCTCTAATGCGTACCTGGAAGTACCCTTGCTTAAGGTCGATTTTGGTGAAGAATTTGGATCCGTGCAACATGTCTAACATATCGTCTAGCCTAGGTATAGGGTACCTATACTTGACGGTAATCTTGTTTATGGCTCGGCAACCGGTACACATTCTCCACGTTCCATCCTTTTTGGGTACTAAAATGACTGGGACGGCAGATGGGCTTAGACTCTCTCAGACTTGTCCACTAGATAGGAGCTCCTCTACTTGCCTTTGGATTTCTTTGGTTTCTTCGGGGTTGGCTCGATAGGCTGGGCGATTGGGTAACACGGCTCCTGGAACAAAGTCAATTTGGTGTTCTATTCCTCTAATGGGTGGTAATCCGGATGGTGGTTCGGAGGGAAATAGAACTTCATATTCTTGGATAAGGGACGCAACTGAGGTAGGTAAGTTCGGTGGGAGTTCTTCAAGGGCAAGTTGACATGACTTTGGAATGATGATGAGGACACTTTGGTTGTTATAAAGTGCACGTGTAACCTCTCTTTTCTTTGCGAAATACCCACACTTCTTTTTGGACTCGTTGACACTTAGGGGCACTACCTCTTTTCCCTTGCTCTCGTGTTTTTTGTTCTCACTTTTCATACACTCCACGAATTTTCTCTCGGCTTCTTTTTCCTTAGGATCGGCTCTAGACTTGGACATGCGTTGGTGATCCTCGTGGACTTTGTGTGGTGGAAGTGCATGCAGTTTGTACAATTTGCCATTCAATTTGAAAGAATAATGATTCAAATAACCATCATATGTCACATGTCTATCCAATTGACATGGCCTACCAAGTAAGATATGACTAGCATGCATTGGTGCGACATCACATAAAACATCATCTTTGTAACTACCAATGCTAAGAGAAATCAAAACTTGTTTAGTTACGCTAACTTCACCGCAGTCATTTAGCCATGCAAGTTTGTAAGGATGCGGATGATTAGTCATAGGCAAATTCAGTTTTCTTACTAATTCGATGCTAGCCACATTCGCACAAGAACCGGAATCAATGATCATGGTGCACACTTTTCCATTTATCATGCAATGAATATGGAAAATGTTTTCTCGATGTTGTTCGTGATCATCTAATTTTTGATATGCATTTAAAGCTCTACGTACAACAAGAAACTCCTTAGTGTCAAAATCATCTAATGCGCCTAGATCCTCTTCAGGTTCAATTTCATTATCATGCTCAGACTCGTTTTCATGCTCGGACTCGGACACATATTCGTTAGCCTCTTCAGTTAACATGATTCTTTTTGCATTAGGACATTCTTTTCCTATGTGACCACGTCCTTGACATTTATAACATTTAATGTCTCTAAACCTGTTTGAGGGATCCAAAGAATTGCCGGTAGGAGCCTTTTGTTGGGTGCGTTCATCTCTCCTTTGTGTGGATTGCACACGATTGTCCATTCTCTGTGACGCACCTTGGTCACGTGATTGGCCTCCTGTAGGCCGTGCACTTCCTGTTCCTGAAGGCTTGCTGTAAAATCTTGATGAAGATTGATTAGTACGATAATTGGAATTAAAATTGGAGGAAGTACGTACCTTTAATTGTGTTTCAATCTTCTCAGCCATATGGACCATGGTTGTGAGGTCGAGATAAGGTTGAAGGTCAACCCTTTGCGCAATCTCCCTGTTCAAACCATGTAAGAAACGAGCCTTGGTGGCTTCTTCAGGTTCCTGCAAGTTAGACCTTTCCAACAAAATTTCTAACTCTTTATAGTACTCGTCTACACTTTTGGAACCTTGACATAAGTTATGCAAACTCGTGAAAATAGAACTCTCATAATTGTTTGGAATAAAACGTTGTCTCATTTCAAACTTCATTTCTTCCCAAGTAGCAATTGGAGGTTGTCTTGTCTTAGTTCTATTTCGACACAAATTCGTCCACCAATTAAGTGCATAACCAGAAAACTCAATAGAAGCGTATCTCACTTTTTGCAATTCACTATAATTGGTACAAGAAAAGATTAAATCCACTTTCGTTTCCCATTCTAAATATTCCTCCGCATTACTTTTACCATAAAACGTGGTAATATTTATTTTGGTTTTGAGAAAATCGTCATCTGGCGGGAAAAGGGGATTTTGACGTCTTTGGTAACCACGAGGATGGTGGTCATCAAAGTCATAATCATCATGCTCAAAGGGAATGTAATCATCATTGTACCTTCTTGGAGCGTACCTTCTTGCTTGTAGGAGGAACAAACTTTCTTGCTTCGATGTGTGGGGGTCGAATGTTATCGTCCTCAACTTCTTCTGGAGGATGGCGCCTTGGTTGTGGTAGGGGAACGGCCCTGCTTGTACCTTGGCCATCACTCGTTTTGTAGCTTCGCTCCACGTCTTCCAAGCGATGCTTAATTATCTCATTGTCATGCATGAGTTTCTTAAGCATCTCCAGCATTTGTTGTTGCGTGTTGTCAACAGTTTCGGTCTCTTTTGACTTGCTAGATGTGGAATGATTGCTGCTCTCCATTGTACCTAAGGAATTGAACGAAGACAAAAAGGAAAAAGAAAGAAGCAAACTAACACAAAGACGAACAAACGTTAAGGGATTAGTAAAAAAAATAAGCTATGAACACTCTGCTTTCGATTCTTTCCACTTTCTTACCACTTTGGTTCTTGGATAACCTGAAGTTAAGAAGGTTCAAAGTGATCAATAAGGAAGTGTATTGCTAAGGCTTCTTCAAATCACAATGTTCTCCACTTGTTTCTTCCTCTTTGCGTTCAAGTTGCACCAATTAGTATCAAAGTAGAATCAATTGAAATGAACACAAACTTGAACTTTCTACTAAGATTCAAAGAAAAGAAGCAACCAAAGTTGATGTATAAGGCTGAACCAAAGATAAACTAAGGGTTGCCGTGGGCAATCTTTAGTTAATTTTGATTCTATGCACTTACTATCCACAAAATGGTTTAAGTCATGCAACAATCGAGCAACCAAATGTGTGATTGGTTCAAGAAGATTAGGAGATGGGGAGTAGGGTATATAGGAGACGACAATGTGGGGTAATACGGTATCCAAGGTTCGCAAGTCGTACCAAAAATTTTCCACGCAATGCACAAACGTTTTGCCCTTTTTTCTCTTGTTATTTTGTTTTTCTCTTTCTTCCTTGCTATTTCAATTGAGCAAGGTTCAGATTCTCTCTTTTTTTGACTAAGGGCAGAATTGGAATTTCACGCGCTTTGCACTTAGCACTTGTGTTTTTGGACAGAAGAGTGCAATGTATTTAAAATGCAATTTGTATCTTGGACTTGCAACAAAAATAACCTTGGAAAGTGAAGGAAATTGGGGTAAGACCGAATGGGGGTTAGGGTTAAGGTTTTTGATTTAGGGTGTTTTTGAACGTTTTGGGATTTTGCAGAATGGGGTTGTAGGAACGGAATGGGTGTTGTAAATTGACTGTTTAGGTTGGTAATTGATGATTGGTGTGGTCAATTTGGATATTGGTTTGTCTAGGACAGAATTTGAACAAAATTCAAATTCTAAGGTTAGGGTTTATTTGAATGAATTGGGATCTTTAGAATCTGATTGTATTTGGTAAAATTGGTTTGGGGCTCTTTGTTTGGGGTGTAAATAGGGTTATTTGGGATCAGATTGGTGAGTTTTAGGGTTGGGTTGGGTGGGGCTGGTTGGGCCGTGGGGGTGGGGCTGGTTTTAGAGTTTGGTTGGTGTTGCAAATGGGTTGTGAAGACAAGCACACATAGGACTACTAGATTTATAGCATGAAATCAATCACAATGCGAATCACAAGATGCATACAATCATCACCAACTAAAAGCTTCGGTAGCAACAAGATGATTTGAAACCGAGGTAGCTTTATAGGTTGATGGTTGGAATATTTAAAAGAAGGCTGAATGTAACCTAAAATGCAACGAACCCTAACGTGTTCAAGTTTGAACGACTCAAAATCAGATTGTGATGTGAAAGGAAATAAAAGAAATGACACTTGAATGATGAAAAACAAAATGCAGCAACATGCAAGGACTCAAAGCAATGTTTGTTTTTTTTGGACTTTTTTTTGTCTTTTTGTATGAAATGCAAGACAATGGCGTGTAGAGTGAGGGGTAGAAGAAGGACTCAACTGAAATTGAAATGACTAGACTCAAACGAAAAGGAAATGATTGATGGTGGAATAGAGTAACCTGGTCTCTGATACCAATTTGATGCGTGCAACTCGTGGGCTCCAACAATTCCACCTTCAAAACGTCCTTCACAAAGGGTTAGGCACAAGGAAGAAGACTTCCCCTTGCTTCCTTAGTGATTAAAAACGTGTGGATTAAGAATGAGCAAGACCAACACTTCAAGATGGTCGTTGATCAGGCAAACCAATACGGCCCTCCTGGACGGCACCTTTAAGCAATGGCAACACCTTCAATATGCTCAACTTTGAAGGATCTTAACCTAGGTTTTCAATGCAAAACCAAGAAAACAAAGTATCACACAAAGTGAATGAAATATCAAGAATTGTTATTCATCAAAAGGTTTGTTTACAATCAGCCAAAGGGGTCTATTTATAGGCCTAAAATCGTCCCCCTTCAGCCTTGAAATGGATAGAAATAATTCAAATAAAGCTATCTAACAAATGTTTAAATTTGAACTTTGCTTGAATTTCAAAACTAAGATAATTCTAGCTAAAACTTGAAATGCTTGCAAGATGTTATCCCCTCTATGTCCAGCCGTGTTTGAGGAGCCAATGGTGTCTTGGAGAAGCTGATTTGATGAGTGGGATGAGGCCTGAAGTTCATTTCAAAAGTTAGTTGAATTTGAATTCAAGTTGAGTTTGAATTTGAGCTTGCTTTGAACTTGGCTCTTGGATGTCTTCTCCCCACTATTCCAGCCATGGCCTTGATGAAATGAGGTGTAGAAAAACCTTATTTGATGATGATAAGATGGCTGGGATTGAATTCAAATGATGGTTGAAGTTTGAATTCAAATTGAGTTTGAATTTGAATTCAAACTTGGTTTCAATTTGAATTGGATTTTATCTCCTGTTTTCTCTTCAAATATGGCGTGTGGAAGGCTGAGTGTTTAGGCTGATTTCATCTTGGATTTGAAGCCTCTATTTGGTTGAAACTTGAATTCAAACCAAGGTTGAATTTAAATTCAAGTTTGGCTTTGAATTCAAATTCAAATTGATCATCATCCTTTGCTTGAATGTGGCCGGCCCTTTGGAAGATGATTGTTGATTTCAATTTGACCAAGAGACTCCATCTTGGACACATTTGAATTTGTCTTAGTGTAGACAAATATTCTCTTCAAACATTCTTTTTCTTTTTGGCAGCACACGCCTACAAGAACATCTTGGAGTTCCATTTGGCTTAGAAATTTCATGTACCTAATTTACCTACAAAGCAAATACATAAAACTAAGATCACAAGACACAAGATAAAATTCAAAGACAAAAAATGTAGACGTGCATGCTGATACACGTTCAAGTTGAAAGTTCAATGAAATGAACCCAAGGAGTCTTAGGTTCATCTTGAACATGCTTGTACAAGAAGGTGGCAACTTGATGACAAAGTTCCCTTGCCCTCCTTCTTGTCATAGGACCCTTAACCTCTTGATGGGGCCCTTGATCCTCATCGGACCCTTGATCCCCATCAGGTATTAAGGGGAAGTTAAGCCCAAGATTTATTGGGCCATACGAGGTTCTTGAAAAGATTGGAGAAGTTGCTTATCGACTCGCTCTACCGCCCACGCTATCTCAAATACATGATGCGTTTCATGTATCTCAACTACGACGATATGTACACGATCCTAGCCATGTCATAAAGGATCAACCTTTGAAGCTGGAAGACGACACGACATATGAGGAAGAACCAGAAAAGATAGTTGATCGTAGGGAAAAGGTGCTAAGGAAACGATCAATACCAATGGTCAAGGTGCAATGGAAGAACCATTCTGTAGATGAGTCTACCTGGGAAATAGAAAAGAACATGAAGAACTTGTACCCTCACCTCTTTGATTAGCACTTTCAAGTTTCGAGGACGAAACTTATAATAGGGGTGGGGAGGATGTTGTAACCCAATTGGGGAATCTTTTTGTACCTATGATCTATGTAAAAGAATATGTGACAAGACAATATTGCAACTATAATTTATTGAGCCGATGACTATTATCATTATAGATTACGTTACGAGAAGTAATATTTGTATATGTTATACGAACATGAATATTGAACCATAAGGAGAGGACCAATTCACCCCCAAAAGCTTGGAAGGTTTCGGCCCCAAGGTTAGGAAAGGCCCAATTTAATTTCTTAAAAATTGTTAGGACCATCTTCTAAGTAAGATAATAAGCCTTAGAACATGTGGGTAATAGCAAGAGGACTTGGTTGCAACCCAAAATTTCTTTCCTCTTTTCTTTCGGCCCTTAGCCTAAAGAGGGCTTCAACATTTGCCAAATTAGTTATTTTAAGAGAAAAAGGAAAAAGAAACTAAAAACAAATTAAATAAAACAACTATTAAAAGGGGATTACGCTAATTAAGGCATGTTGGGTCTTTAAAGACCCCAACCGCCGGTTGATTAAGGGGGGAGGCCAATTAAGAGGGTTGTTACTCTACTACAGTTAATAAGGTACCTAACCAAGGTTCAAGTAACTAAGGTTAAGTAAAAGTAACAAAGGTTAGTTCAAAAAGTAACTATGGTTAGCATAAAGTAACCAAGGTTAGTAAAAAAGTAACCTTGGTTAACTAAAAAGTAACCAAGGTTAGAAATTTAATTTGAGTAACTAAGGTTAATTCCTTAACCTTACTATAGTGAAACCCTCACCCCACCCTTTTACCCCAACGGCTACAACATAGTAGCCAAGAGAAAGTTCCCTCCAAAGAAAACAATCTCCATCTCACCACATTCAACAAGAAACACTCCTCTCTTCCTTCATCCCTAAACCACACGGTCAAAGGGCATACCAAGGAGGCTAAGATTCATACAAGTTCAAGAAGAAATAGGTAAGTGCACCCTCAACCACTCAAGGAAAACTCTTATATTTTATCTAGTTTAAAGACTCACTCCTCTCTTTTGCCCTAAACCGTGACCTTCAATGGTCACTAGGCTCAAGAATCTCAAGCCTTTAAGGACTCCAGCTTAGAGAAGCTTGGATACCACTCAAGCTTCTTCTGGTAAGTCATCTAGCCCTTTTTCTAAGTGGATATTTTAGTTAAAGGTATAAACTAATCTTGCTCCTTTTTCCTCTTCCTCACCGTGGGAATGCATGCATAGAGAGGAGAAAGATTTCAACTTTTCCTACACCTATCCAAGAAGAGTAAGAAAAAAAGGCAAGTACACTATACTCTTTGTGGCTTGAATGTGAGAGTGTGTGCATGAATGGCTAGTTAAACTTAAGATCTAATCTTAGTTGATATGTGCTAAGTTTGAATGCTTAAAATTTCGGCCTAGGGCCATTTGGGGTGTAGGTGCGAGATTTTGTTCAAAAGATGTAATCTTTGTGGATAATATGTACTATTATGTGTTAATCTAAGTTGGACGTGTTAAAGATCTTTTCTTTTCCATGATGGGGGCACACGGTGGAAAGGGTGAAGGAAATGAGTGTGATTTTGCATGAAAAATGATAACTTAGTGGTAAAGTGGAGACAAGGTTTTGCTCTTGTTATGTGTTAAGCTTAGCATGTTCTTGGATACACCATTTGGTCTTGCATGCATCGAACAAGGGGCTGTTGGTGAACCGCCTAGAAATGAACCTTAGAAGTACACAAACTAACTAATTTTCAGTATGACACTAACCCTATGAATGAAGTAAAGTGAAAGTTGGAATTTCGGCAAAATGGGTTACGGTTTATTTTTAATAAATTTTCTAGTAAAATGGGTCAGGCTGGAATTCGCTGGGCTGACAGAATTAGTGTGGCCTGTTGCCTGATCTGAAATTAGACCTTAGAAAAATGCAAATGGGCCAAATTTTGGTAAGATGCTAGTCCAATGAGTTTATTAAGCGGGAGAGTTAGAATTATCAAAAAAGGACTTAAGGATTGGTCACAATAAATTTTATAGTAAAATTGGTCATTCCAAAATTCAGTTTGTACCCGCTTTATGAAAAAGAATAAATGATTCCCTTATCGATATTGTAATTCCGTAAAACTTTCATGGCAATCATTTACAACATATATGAAGGAGTACATGTGAACCACTTGGTTCAAAATGATTATTTTAATAGGAAATCACTAAGGAGAAGTTGACACCACTAGGCTGGAAATTTTCCAGCATAGCGACGAGATGTACCTATATGTATATGTAACGCGTTATGCCATGGTTTGCATACTACATGTCATGCATTGAATCATCGTCACTTACATGGTTTACGGCATTGATTTTATGTGAAAGAAAGATGAAAAGTGTTTTCAAAAAGATGATTTTTGTTTTAAAAAGAACGCTTCCCCACCGGTACCGTGTGTGAGTATGAACTTGGCCAGTAAGAACCCGCCCAGATCCGGGTTAAGCGATCTGATAGTATGACCGTTCAGGCCCGTAGATAATAGGCCTGATAATGACCGTTTGGGCCCGGAGAGAATAGACCCGATAAGAAGATGACGTTACCGTTCCGAATCCGGAAATAATAGATTCGAAGGGGAGACGTTACCGCATCAGATCCGGGAAGATAGATCTGAACACTCTATTGTTTTATGACGATGATGATTTGAAAGAAAAGCATGAAAAGATCATATTCTCATTCTTATCATGATGCATCACACGTACATATGCATGCATGTTACATTCATTGAGTCATCGTGTAGTGACACATGATACTTAGACTAGGTTGTGATGATCTCGTAGACCCTAAGTATGACTTCCTTAAGTGATGATTCTTGTTGTGTTATGATGCGAGTTACAGTCTTTTATTGTTATATTCTGTATTAAGTAACGATTTTATTTAAGTTATGACCTTGATGCATTAAGTGATGATCCCTATCGAGTAGTGGACGAAGGACAGGTATGCTTCTAAACCGGAATTTTTGGGGTTTGGTTCTTGTACGCACTTTCCATTTAATCCTCAATTATTATAGTATACTTGCTGGTGACTTTGTCACTCACCCCCTATTTTTCCTCCCAGAGGTTGCAGGGGACAAAGTAGAATGGATCGAGGACGAACCTAGGGTTCCCTACCCGTGAGTGCAGTGAAGGATGGACGGGCTTAGGAGACTTGACTTGCCAGCTCTGATTGATGACTGAATTATGTATTTGGGATGGAAAACATTTGCTTTTGTCACTTCGATACATTTGATCTGGGTTGTAAACTTTGAATGGTCGTGAGAATGTTTTTAATTTGAAGTTTTAAATTCTGCCACGGTTTCGCTTACTTATTTACGTGTAAGCGCGAAAATCCATGCATTTATATCATGGATCATGACAAGTATAGATGACGCCTAGTACTCTCCTTAGTGAAGTACGGCGGGTGCACCGACTTCGGCGGGGCCGGGGTGCGGGGCGCCACATTAGTAGTGCTCGCTTATCATTATCAATGGATATCCCTAATAAGACTAATATCTTTGGCCTATTTGATACTCTAAAATTCAACATCTTACTCATAACTATAAACCCCTTTGTACCATATTCTATGCTAACTCTACCGGTCATCATGCTAATAAATCCTTTTCTTAGTAATTCGTTTTACTAGAAGTCATCTCTTAAGAACTACGATCCCAACTTATACCTAGACGCGTTCCAACACTACTGTCGAGGTAGAGGCGTGAACCCACTTCATTTATCATAATGGTACCGGGTTTGCAGGGGTCGGATCTACAAAATTTTACAAATAGTTATCATCAATGCTTAGGTGGGGCAATTAATTCAGCATCGTATAAAGTGTCATAGGTATATGTGGGCATGCCCCTTATCCTATCATCACTTAGGTCTAATGACATCACTTATTTCTAGAGTCGATACTTGGTATTATCATTTCTTACATCTAAAATCATTACTTATTACTAAGTTTAATGCTTAGAACAGCTTATGACTAAGATCAGTACTTATGTTCAAATCATCACCTTAGATCGCCACTTATGTCTAAGATCATTTCTTAGTTACAAATCATACTTAGTATATAATCAGCGTTTATGACTAAAATTAATGCTTAGGTCAAAGATAAACTCTTAATCAAGATCGTCACTTATGTCTAAAATCGTGACTTACGGGTAAGATCATCACTTAATTTCTAAGGTCATAGCCTAAATCTTTTGCTGTCGTTGAGATATACTGGGTATGATGATGATGATGATGATGATGAGCCTAAATCTATGATTCTGCCGTGGATCTAGAGCCTCTGACACCACCTATAGCGATACGTCCCGAGCTTTAGTACTCGAAACGACTCACCCGCCGTATCTCACTAAGAAGAATATAAGGCGTCGAAACAATTCAATTACACGTCATCATAATAACGTAAATCGAGTCAGCAGAAGTCGTAAACTAAAAATCCTCAATAAAATAACCATCATCATTAATACAAATATCTCGGAAATTTTTAATCGATACAATGGTCAAATGTATACAAACACGAAACTCCACAATACATAAACCTCGAATGTCGAAATAACTGCATCAACTAAATCTTCGAAAGTCTCATCCGAAAATCCTCAGTCTCGAAATCTCCAGTTCTGATCTTCCACGGTATGTTAACTCCTTTACCTGTCTATCTACGAAACTGATTGTTAGAGGGGGGATGAGCGACATACGTCGCCCAGAAAGTAGCCCGACTATATTTACCATGGGATCATATACGGAGAAGCAAGTGTAAATATAATAAATAAATAATATATAATAACATGCTTCTCTTTGCAATTAAATTTACCTTTTTGCCCTTCTTGTACAATCAAGCACGTAAAGCACACGCAACTAAGTCATCACACACACTAGTCAATACAATCAAAAACCGTAATGCAGCTTTCCAAATCATGAATGCAGCGACTCGACAATCATTTATCTTTATTTATTTCCATTTCATATCTCCTTTTTCCATTCTCGTATTTCAGTTTCCGTTTCTCATATCATAGGCGATTACCCCTTACGTCATCCTTATCGATATCCTTTTCCATTTCCATTTCATTTCTATTTTTCGACATCATAGGCGATTACCCCTTGCGGTATTCCTATCAATATCCATTTCTGATATCCGTATGCGGTTACCCCTTACGGCATCCATATGTGATATCCATTTCTGATATCCATATGTGGTTACCCCTTACGACATCCATATGCGATATCCGTACCCATATGTGGTTACTCCTAGCGGCATCCATAGGCGATATCCATATCCATATGCGATTACCCCTAGCGGCATCCATACGCGGTATCTATTCCTGATACCATATGCGGTTACCCCTAGCGGCGTCCATATGCGATATGCATACCCATATGCGGTTACCTCTAGCGGCATCCATATGCGGTATCCATTTTTACTTTTTCGTTTATCACTTTACTTCCATATTTAATTCCGACTTATATCCACGTGTAAGTATGCCCATGTATATGTCTGCGCCCATACACATGCATATACGCGCCTATACTTACGTGTAACACTTGAGCTCGCTACTCAGCCCGTGTCTAGCCGCAGCCTTACCACGGCCCTGCCATCCTGGCACACTGCCTTCCACAACCCAGCCTACGACCAACGCACCAATTTCGAACAAAATGATTTCCAATTAGCACGTATATATTCACATAATTTCGATCACATAAAATAACACACAATTAAATACACCGTTTCATCATGCATCTGTATGAACATCTTTTGGCCGCTGCCCATCACCTAAGGCAACGGCAGCAGCCCAAAAATATAGCCCCCTTTTTTTTTTAAAAAAAAATCATGTAATCAATCCCACAGTACCTAACAATTCGGACATGAAATTTATTTGGTTGTGATCAGCATACTTTTGGATATATAAGAACATATCAATTTAGCTTTTGCCTCCTCACGCAGCACACTCACAATAAAAACCAATAGCACAAGTGATAATCAGATTATAATTGGCATAGGCAATTTCCACTCAAAAATCAACGAGCCTACATTTCAGTAACTAAACTCAATGATGGATGTCGTATCATTTAGTCTTCAATGTTTGTTCTAAGTCGACACACACACACAAATAACCTTTATATATACACACATATATACATATATATATATAATAAAAGACGGGCTGTATCGTCTGGCGATTTTATTGATAATAAGCTCTCACTTGTGGCGGAGGAATACCATGGTTACATATAATGTAGGAGACTCTCCTACACAAAAATGAATAAGATGCATGGAATGTACAATAAAACCTGCAACAAGATGCAACAGTATGCGATAGATATAAAAGATAAAACCATATGAACATAAATTGTACATGTATTCCTAAAATGTAAGAATGGTTGTTGTTGGCGTGCTGTCATTGTTGGCAGATGTTATCAAATGCCGTGTTCCAACGTTGCCCATTGTAGTTTACCTCATAAGAAACATGGTCAGTAGAATAAGAAGCCTGAAAAAGAACAAATTAATAGCAAAGCATCGTTACATACCAATGTTGCCTGCATTCGTAACGAATACAGGCAACTCCATTTGTGTCCAGCCTTATAGAAGTCATCAAGCGTTGCCGCTCATGCCATGGATCCACCTCATGCTCATAAAAAAACAACATTATCCACGTAATATTTAACAACCAAATCAAAGTTAATATAGGGCCAAGGGATGAAAACATACCGACGTTGCCTATGCCACGGAGTGACACAGGCAACCTGAGAGAATGAACGCCAACCCAATGGGAGACTTCCGTCATAGTCACAAATGAAGTACGGATGTATCCAATAAAAATGCTCCACGTACCTCGCATGGCAAACTCGAAAAAGAAGTATATGTAGTTGCGCCTGACGAACGCAGCCCATACCTAGAGATCGAATGTGCTGCGCCATTGGCTTCCCTTGGTCAGCATTGCAAAACTGAGGCGTTAAGACAAAGGAAGTCAACAGCCCGATGAAGATCCACTAATAAAGAGCCTGCATAACATCCCGGGTTTGGTAGATATGTAAGCAACGATCTACAATCGGTCTCAACTATAAGCCTGTCATATTCTTGTGCAAAGTATGACAGGCCATAAATTAATGCCATAAGCTCGGCTCTTAATGGCGTTGTGGGCGGCAATGGGAATGCAACCCCCAGAACAAATTTGCCCAAAATATTACGTAAGATAGCTCCTCCTACCGCTCCATCCCGACCAACCGCTGCATCGATATTTAATTTAAAACGCCCCGTAGGCGGTAATTCCCAACGAACTATCCGTGACGACGCATTTGTAATTTCGGTGAGAATCCCTGAGCTACCAAGTTAGACAAGGACATAGAAAATTTACGCCCTTTGGTTGATGCACACCAGATAAATATATGATCACGTATGCGCTCAAATAAACGGCTATATGAGAAAGTACTATCACCAAATCTGATAGATGCATACTCTTTCCAAATAACCCAAACTGTGAGGGATGAAACCACTTCTCTCAATTGACCAATCATAGAAGTGGCAGATGATGTGCGCCATCAGTGAATTAAGTATCCAAGAATTGCCGAGTTCTGCGGAACTGGACCAGAAAATAAACTCGAGATTTGCTGCCATATAGAGTGAATAGCCGGACATTGTAAAAATATATGATCCCGCCAGTCAGAATGAATGCGATAGAATACACATTGGGATGGGAATGCTGTCTGCCAGGAACATAAATTATAAACCAACGGCAAAGCACGCATCCATAATCTCTACCGAAAAACTCTCCTCCCAGACGGCAGGGTCGGCCACCAAACAAACTTAGCACAGTCATAAGTGGGCATATGTATGAATAAATGACTATAGGATGAACGCAAGGAAAACTGACCCGATGAGTCTGCAGTCCAAGAAATGCCATCAGGTGTATAAGAGACATGGAGCTACATGTAAGAATGCACACGACAAATACGCTTCCAAATTGGAGAATCATATATATGGGTAGTGACCACTCCCATTCGCCCATACCATGCCCGGCTGTATAGTGCCCAAAGCATTTGCGAATGATGAAATCGCCACCACAAGTGACTGTCATAAGCTTGCTGAACCATATCCAAATTACGAATTCCTAGGCCGCTTAACTCTGTAAGAACAACAGAGCTGGCCCCATGAGCGCCAATGATGCTTATCATTCTAAAGAACCTGGGCCATGCGCCTGTGAATCGCCCTCACTACACTCTTCGAAAACCTTGAGCTTGCAATTATATGCAACGGCATCGTGCCAAGTACATGATGAAGCAAAACCAAACGACCCGCAAACGATAGAATAATTGATATATATATATATATTAAAAAATGAACGCGATGACCACGCTCTGGCGATTGCAAGCGATCATGCAGCGATAGCCGCCGCCGCTGTTTCTCTTTACACGATCTCCGTCGTCTGCCGTCCGACTGCTCCTGACGGCGCCTTCTTTCCTCTATTGCTCGTCTTCAACAGAAAACCGAATCTCTCTCGTCGCAGAACTAATGACGACTGCGCCGCCACCATCGTTTGCGGCGGTGGTTTCTGGCGAAACATCATCTCAGAAAATATCCATTTCGCCTAAAACCGTTTCGAGATACAAAGGCATCCCTATGATATCATTCCTGGATTCTGAGATTGATGCCCTTGCTGCGCCATTCAGATACTCATTGGTAGGTACTTTCTGGTATGGTCGTCCTCCATTGAAATTCATACGTGAAGTTTTTGAAAACATAGGCTTTCATCATGATCTGCGTATCACACTTATCGATTAAACACATATTCTCTTGAATTTTCGTAATGAAGCGGATTATTTGCGCTGTTTTTATCGACTTTCATGGCATATATCTGGATGTCATATGCGTATAACAAAGTGAACTGTCGATTTTGATCCCACCGCTGATGTCCCCATTGTCCCAGTCTGGATCGCATTCCCAGGGCTTCCAATTCACCTTCACCGTCGGGAAGCTTTGTTTGAAATTATGCATCCTATTGGTCTCCCATAAAAGTGGATGTGGCTACGACAGATGGTCTGCGACCGTCTGTCGCTAGAGTGTGTGTTGAAGTTGACGTTTCCCAGGAGTTTCCGCAGAAAATATATTTGCAGGCCAAGAACAAATTTATCCTGCAGTCAGTGGTTTATGAAGATCTCCTGCTTTTCTGCACCTCCTGTCGTCGGTTAAGTCATGCAACGGGCTCATGTCCCTCGAAAGTTTCTACAAATGTGCCACCTCCGCCATCGCCTCCACCACCTCGCCCACCAACACAAAGATGGACACCGGTCAAAAAGAAACCTGCGGCAGAACCTACAAATGGTCCTCCATCGGTGGTTCATTCCAAAGACCCTCATGAAGCGCAACATGATGTTCCTTCGACTGCTTCTCACACCGTGGCACCAAATCTTGATCACGTCAGTGACATGCATGATGACTTATTTTGTGACGCTGCAGAACCCCCGCTGCAGGACACTTCAGATCATTGTGACTTGGGACATTCTTCAGATACTGAATTTCCTGCAGATGATCAGAATTCAGACATGCCAAATGTTCCTGATGAAGTGATCCAGCAAATGCAGTTAATCCCTCCATTACCCGAAGTAGATATTTTGATATCACCGTTTACAGGAACCAGCAGATGCTGCGGAATTTACACCCGTAGTTCCTCGTCGGAAGCGTCGTACAAGAAAAGATCTACCGCCTTTACCGCCCTCCACCATCCTTACGCGAAGTGCTTCTCACGTCTCTCAGGGAAGTGACACTACTCTTTCTCAATGAATGTCTTAATATGGAATATAAGAGGCATATGTGCCTCTCTACCTAGATTGCATCATTTGATACGCGATCATCATTTAAATTTACTTGCACTGATAGAACCAAAACATTCATCTTCAAGTATTGCTCGATTTGCTTTAGACCTTGGTTTTTCGCATCATTACTCTTCTCAGTCGGAACATATTTGGTTTTTCTGGCGTGATTCGGATTTTAACTTGCTTGCAACGCAGGATCAAAAACAAGTGGTTTATTTCACTTTGCTATTTCGGCCGCTTCAGTTGTCTTTTGTTTTATCGGTGGTATATGCCAAACACACGCCATTTTTATGTCGTTCATTATGGCATTCTTTATGTGATTTCTCGGAGACGTCCACTTTGCCATGGGTGATAGGAGGGGATTTCAATACTTTTCGCACTCTTGATGATCATGATGGACGCTCACACCCCTCTCTTACAGTATTACAAGATTTTAATGATTGTATTGAATCTTGCTCTCTGATGGCTCCACAATTTCATGGGCCACGATTAACTTGGGTTGATGGCAGGGGGCTCGATCGAGTCCGTAGGAGGTTGGATTGGTTATTTATCAACTTTTCTTTTCAAGATGCATTTGACGACATGCAACTTACGCATCTATCGCGCGTTTCCTCGGATCACACGTCCTTATTATTCATATGCAGATTACGCACGGCTGAGGGCCGTCGTTCTTTTTGTTTTCGGGACTCTTGGTTACTTCATCCGGATTTTCATACCTATATGCAGAATGCTTGGACATCTTATCCCACTTTAGGTGGTATGTATGGATTTTATTCAAAGTTACTTCGTCTGAAGAAGGACATCCAGCGGTGGAATAAGGAAATATTTGGCAATATCTCACCAACATTATGCAAGCTGAAACTAATCTCAATCGCGCTGAGGGCATCTGGGATGCCGACCCCTCGGAAGCGAATTGCGTGGAGTATCACCGTGCTAAGGCTGAGTATCTCCGTGCTTCTACATATGAGCTGCATTTCTAGAAACAAAAAGCGCGTGTACGGTGGCTAAAAGAAGGTGATGCAAACACACGCTATTTTCACTCTATTGTCAAAGGGCGACGGATGCAGCTACGCATACAGCAAATCCGCACTGCTACTGGTGACCAATGAACCTCTCCCACGGCCATTATGGAGGAAGCAGTGGCTTTCTACACTTCTTTATTTGCTCGAGAGGCAACGGATAATTATGACGCAATCCTTTATCACATCCCACGGCTGGTCTCAGAGGATGACAACACCATGCTCACGCAACTGCCTATGGAGGAAGAGGTTAAAGCAGCGTTTGGCATCTAGACCCTCAAAGTGCAGCAGGGCCAGATGGTTTCAATGGTAAGTTTTATCGTTCTTGTTGGTCAGTCATTCATGCCGATGTGGTTAAAGCAGTGCATGAATTTTTCCTTGGCATTCCACAGTCTTCTGTGATGGCTAGTGCATTAATTACCTTGATTCCCAAGAAACCGTCCCCAACAACGTTCAGCGATTTTCGCCCAATATGTCTCACCAATTTTCTGAGTAAAGTCTGTACAAGAATCACCACCCGTTTGAATACACTGCTTCACAAATTAATATCTCCAGAACAGACAGGCTTCTTGCCAGGCTATGATATCTCCACGCAGGTTTTATTGGCACGGGAGATGGTACACATGCTAGATAAGGGTGGTTCTCAGCTGTGTTTGAAACTGGATATGATGAAGGCATTTGACAGAGTCAGCTGGGAATATCTGGAATTACTACTGTGAAGTTTTGGCTTCTCAAACTTTTTCATTCGAATTATTCTTAATCATTTACGTGCCACCACTTTAGCAGTCTTGATTAATGGACAACCTTCTGCTTCATTTCGGCCTTACAGAGGTGTCAATCAAGGTGACCCTTTATTTCCTTTGCTCTTTATCCTTTCTTCTGAGGGTTTCAATAGAGGCTTGAAATCTTCGGTTGGCTCTGGAGCATTACAGCCCTTCCGCCTAGGCAGGTACCTTTCACTATCACACACTTGGCTTATGCGAACGATCTTTTGGTGTTTTTACGGGGCACGTAGCGAAATTTATGACGGTTCCATGCATTCTTAACACAATATGAAGCTGCCTCTGGTCAGAAGGTAAACTTTCAAAAGAGCAGTTTTATTCCATCTGCAAGCATATCACTACATCAGCGGAGAGGTTTTGAGACTATACTAAGCATGAGATGTTCTGGTTTACCTTTTCGATACCTTGGTTCTTATCTGCATAAGGGCATCAACCGTTCTAGATATTGTGTTTCCTTACTACAACATATTGACGACCGCCTTCATGGCTGGCATTCTCGGTTACTCTCTTCAGCAGGTCGTCTTGTTTTTCTTCGTTCTTTGATTTCGGCACTGCCATTACATATTCTCGCCGCCGGGGGTTTGCCAAAGTCAGTGATCAAAATTATAGGCAGGAAAATGGCAACATTTTATTGGGGACGTAGACATAATTGGGTTGCATGGACTACTATCACCACGCCTTTTGAGGAGGGCGGCTTGGGACTTCGGGATCTCAGCGCGTTACAACAGGCTTATCATTGTCGCATTTGGTGGTCATATCAGCAGAATACTACTCTTTGGAGTATGTATATGCATGTAAAATATGGTAACCGCAGGGACTATCTTCCTCGATTGCCAGATTCACCCGTTTGGAAGATTATTTGTAGAATTCATGCTACCTGCCTTGCTCAGACTGAAGGTCAAGGCGCCTATCTTAGCTGGATACCCTCGGCCTCGGGAGGATTCTATTTGCGTTCTGCCTATGATATTTGCTGCTCAACCCGTTCAACATTGCTTTCGGCGAAATTCATTTGGTTCAAGCACCATTCACCCGTCACTCAAATATTCTTATGGCAACTTTTTCATTCTGCCGTGCCATTTGAGGGCTACATTGGTAGGTATAATTCTTCCCATCCAACGCAATGTCCATTTTGTAAGCAAGCATCGGCCACTGTGGATCACATATTTTATACTGTGTGGGCGTACGTCCACTATGGGATTTCTTTGCATATGAGTTACATTGTTCCCCCCATCATCACTGCATCTTCGCCAGTATCTACTATCTTGGTGGTATTGTTCTACATTCTCATCTCTCTTTGGGGTTTTAAAAATCGTCATTCCGGCGATTATTGTGTACAATATATGGCGTGCTTATGCATCATTAGTGTATGGTGAGAAGTACACTTATGCAATAATTTCCCTTCGGGCTTCCATTCACTATGATATTACTATGTGGAGCAAAACAATTGCCGGTTCTAAGCTAGCGGCAGGGTCACTACGAAAGCTTTCTTGGTTTCCCAAACTTCAGCCTCCATGCCCTCAGTTGGTTCGTTGGCGTACTCCGCCTTCAGGTAGATTAAAGTTAAATATAGATGCGGCGGTTGGCAGACATTATGCAGCAGGGGGTGCCATTTTGCGAGACCACGCTTGTTTCTGTGTGAATGCATTCTCTTTCCGCTTGCCTCCAAGTGCACCTCTCACTGCCGAGATACAGGCAGCCGTATTTGGCTTATTATATTTTCTTCCACTGTATCGATCAATTATTCTTGAATCAGATTGTGCTCAGATGTTATCACGATTATCACGAACACAGCTGGTTTTTGGGAAATATCATCTGCGGTTACTGAATACATCGACTCATCTTCATCGACTGGACTTTCATCATATTTATAGAGAGGCAAATATGGCTGCTCACTACCTTGCTCAGCATGCAATGTTGAATCCTCGAACACAATTTTACAATTCCCACACTCTTTCACCATTAGTTCGGGGCTCCATATCATTGGATCTCTCATCAGCAAAATTGCGCATCCCCTGATCTTTCATGTCTTCCATATGGATTGACATTCATCTCATCATTCTGCCTGTACCTTGTGGGGTGCAGGCAGACTCGGTATGCTTTGCACTCTATTGGTCTTACTGTTTTCGTTATGCTTCGTATCCCTTTTTCACTTGGCCTTTTTCTTCACATGTGCATGGATTGGAAACCCTATCACGGTGGTCTTTATGTTTGCCGCGGCCGAGACAACCCATCCTCTACGACTCATGCAACTGACTTCAGTGCTGGATACTTTATCGGCGAAGCATGCACGACATATTTTTTTTATAGTAGGCTAGCTCTTTTTCCATATCGACACTCCAATTATATAAATATGTACGCTTTTTCCTTCGCCAAGGTTTTATCCACAAGGGTGGTTTTACTTGGCGAGGTTTTAATGCGGCATATCATATATGATTGGAGACTGCAAATCATCACCTTTTTGCATTCACTTTATTCTTACGCTGACTCTTTGATGTAATAAAGTTTTCCTCTTGATTTAGCCGCTGACTTCAGGCCACTGCCGGCGATCCCATCTCCTTCACCCTAATCCACGCTAAAGCTATCTTCTTTTCCCATTTTTCACATCCAACGCTATGACGGCTGCACCATCTTTTGCTTCAGTCGTGGCCGGATCCGTAGTACATCCGATCTCCATCTCGCCGAAGACACCTACACGCTACAAAGGTATTCCATTGGTTTCTTTCCTTGATTCGGAAATTGACGCTCTTGCTACTTTTTTTCGATACTCCTTAGTTGGCACTTTTTGGTATGGTCGTCCCCCATTAAAGGTTATACGTGAGGTTTTTGAGAAGATTGGATTTCATCACGATCTTCGAATTACTCTGATCGATCAAACACATATTTTGATGAATTTTAACAATGAGGCAGATTACTTACGATGCTTTTATCGTCGCTCTTGGCATATTTCTGGTTGTCACATGAGGGTTACGAAGTGGACTGTTGATTTTGATCCCTCAGCAGATGTCCCTATAGTGCCAGTTTGGGTTGCCCTACCTGCGCTACCTATACATCTTCATCAGCAGGAGGCTTTATTCGAAATCGTACGCTCCATTGGATTACCGATCAAACTGGATGTCGCCACCTCTAAGGGCCTGCGGCCGTCGGTAGCTCGTGTGTGTGTCGAAATTGATGTATCTCAGGACTTACCACAAAAAATATATCTTCAAGCAAAAGGCCGTTTAATTTTGCAGACAATTGTTTATGAAGATTTGCCCTTGTTCTGCACTGACTGCAGATGACTGGGGCACGCGCTGCCTGATTGCCCAGCCAAAGGAGGGTCTAGTATTCCACCGCCACCTCCTCCGCCTCCCCCAGTTTGCAAGCCCACGACGCGTTGGACCCCGGTCAAGCGTAAACCGGCTGGGCATTCTTCGGCGCAAGATGGTACAGTTAACGAACCAGCCTGCATGGCTCGAAACAATAATGTTGACGATCGTATGGACCAACATGCTCAACCTCCGATGTCTACAGTTGATCCAGCAAAAATCCCAGATGGTTTAGGCGATGACGATCCTGACTCAGATACTCCAGTCCAGTTGCCTGCTGATCATGCTCCCGATAATACATTGCAGGATGAATTCTGTGATGCAGCGGATTACCATGTGTCTGCTGACACCACGCAGATCGATATTGGGCATGTATCCGATACTGATTTGCCCGCTGACACGCTTGCAGAGGATATCCCAGAGGTTGCTCCTGAGGTGGCACGCCGAGTGCAACTCATGCAGCCATCGCCGGATGACGAGTCACTACTTTCGCGCCTTAAGGACCCTGCTGAGGACGCTATGTTTATTCTGGTGGTCCCACGACGTAAGCATCGCTCCCGCAAGGATCTTCCTCCTTTACCACCTTCGACCATCTTGACGCGAAGTGCATCTCATATTATTCAGAGAAGTTCCTCAAACCTTACTCAATGAATATATTAATATGGAATATCCGAGGCATGCGTGCCTCTTTGCCCCGACTACATGGTTTGATTCGAGAACATAATTTAGCTTTACTTGCTTTGATTGAACCTAAGCATGCTCCATCACATATTACGAGATATGGCTTACGTCTTGGTTTCTCACAGTCTTATGTTTCGCAGTCAGCAGATATTTGGTTTTTTTGGCGGGATAATGAGTTCAGTTTGCTTGACATGCAGGACAAGGATCAAGTGATCCATATTACATTACAGTCGCGATCGTTGCAGTATGTTTTTGTACTTTCATTGGTCTATGCTAAACATACACCCTCTCAGCGTGATGATGAGCTTTGGCAATCTTTGTCTGAATTCAATGCAACATTGCAATTGCCCTGGCTTGTGGGCGGTGATTTTAATACATTTAGATCTCTGGACGATCACAGTGGTAGATCCACACCATCTTCGACAGCTTTACAGGATTTTAATGAGTGTATCCAAGACTGTTATCTTATGGCCCCCCTATCACGGCACTCGGTTTACATGGGCGAATGGCAGGGGTCTTGGCCGAGTTCGACGACGATTAGACTGGATTTTTGTCAACTCCGCGTTTCAAGATAAGTTTGAAAATTTACAGTTAACTCATTTGCCTCGGGTGACATCTGATCACACTCCGCTGCTTGTGCGATGCCAAATGAGTTCGCCATCTTCCCGTCGTTCCTTCCATTTCCTGGATGCATGGCTACATCATCCAGATTTCTCATCCTATGTTCAAAATGCTTGGCAATCATATCCAACAATGGGTGGAATGCGTGGTTTTTACCAAAAGTTATTAACATTAAAGAAAGATATACAAAGGTGGAATACAGATGTCTTTGGAAATATTTTCAGTAATCTGAAGCATGCAGAGACATTGTTGACGAATGCAGAACATCGATGGGATGAAACTCCCACAGAGGAGACGCGCCAAGCCTACTATAAGGCCAAGGCAGATTACTTGCTCGCATCAAATTATGAAATGCATTTCTGGAAGCAGAAAGCACGAGTTAAATGGCTTACGGACGGCGATGCTAATACTCGATATTTTCATTCTCTGGTCAAGAGTAAACGCACCCAGCTTCGTTTGCAGCACATTCGAAACACTGAGGGAAATCTACTAAATAGCCCGGATGATATCATGGCTTCCGCAGTCCAATTCTATACTGCTTTATTTGCAAGGGAGGCAACACACAGCCACTCGGAGATCCTTTCGCATATTCCATGTATCTTAACGGAGAATGACAATCTCATGCACATGCAGCTTCCGTCGGAATCAGAGGTAAAGACAGCTGTCTGGAGTTTAGATCCTCAAAGTGCCGCAGGACCAGACGGCTTTCATGGTAATTTTTATCGCTCTTGCTGGAATATTATACACTTGGATGTCCTTAAGGCAGTGCAAGAGTTTTTTCTTGGTGTTCCACAGCCAGCAATAATGGCCAGTGCTTTGATTACATTGATTCCGAAGATGCAATCTCCACAAACCTTTAGTGATTTTAGCCCCATTTGTCTTACGAATTTCTTGAGTAAAGTATGTACTCGTATCCTCGCCACGCGTCTAGGGACGCTCTTACCACGACTAATATCTCCGGAACAAACGGGGTTCCTACCAGGACATGACATCTCTACGCAAGTCTTATTGGCGAAGGAAATGATCCACATGTTGGATAAAGGGGGATCTCGGTTATGCTTGAAATTAGATATGATGAAGGCGTTTGATAGGGTGAGCTGGGAATACCTGGAGCTATTACTGCACAAATTTGGATTTTCGGATTTTTTCATCCGAGTGGTTATTAATCATCTCAGTGCCACATGGTTGTCAGTCTTTATCAATGGACAGCCGTCCTCAAAATTTCGCCCATTTCGAGGGGTAAAGCAGGGTGATCCGCTGTCTCCGCTGTTATTCATATTGTCATCTGAAGGATTCAGCAGGGGTTTAAAATCACTTTCTGCAGCAGGACATATACAATCTTTTCGGTTGGGGCGTATTCCATTTGCTATCACCCATTTGGCGTATGCGGATGATTTACTTATCTTTCTCAGAGGTACACAGCGTAACCTTAACCATTTTCATGCATTTTTAACTCAGTATGAAGCGGCGTCCGGACAAAAGGTTAATTATCACAAAGTAATATTATCCCTTCCGCCAATACTGCCTCCCATCAGAGACGCATCTTTAAGGATATCCTGGGTATGAGGCTGGCCTCTCTTCCTTTTCGATATCTGGGCTCCTATCTTCACAAAGGTATTAATAGAGCAGTGTATTGCAACTCCCTATTGCAACATATAGAAGACCGATTACAAAGGTGGCATACCCGACTCCTTTGACACGCTGGCCGATTGGTCCTGTTACATTCAGTGATTGCCGCCCTTCCCTTACATATTTTAGCAGCAGACGGCTTACCAAAGTCAGTCATCCGAGTTATCAATAGGAAAATGGCTTCTTTCTTTTGGGGGCAATCGTCATCATTGGGTGTCATGGTCTAACATCACACGCCCCATTGAAGAAGGTGGTTTGGGCCTTCGAGATCTTAACCATTTACAACAGGCATATCATTGCAGAATATGGTGGACATACCAAAAAAATGACTCTTTATGGAGCGACTACATGCACATGAAGTATGGCAGACGAGGTGATTATAGACCGAGGCTTCCTGACTCTGCGACATGGAAGTTAATCTTTCGCATACATACCAAGTGTACATCCTACACTACTGGTTCGACTTCTTTCCTTGTGTGGACACCATCCTCTACCGGCGAATTTACACTTAAATCCGCATATGATGTTTGTCGGCCCTCCAACTCTACACTGCTTTCAACAACGTTTATTTGGTGCAAGCATCACTCTCCATCCACAAAACTTTTCTTATGGCGTATATTCAATTCGGCTCTGCCTTTTGAGGATTACATTGGTCGATACTCTGCGGTGCACCCTACTCAGTGTCCTTTTTGCAAGCAGCATTCAGCCTCTGTGTCTCACGTCTTTCTTAGCTGTGATCGCATCATTCCGATTTGGGCCTCCTTTGCTTCGGAACTTCAGGTTCTGCAACCGACAGGGTGCACCCTCCGGCAATACTTATTGTCATGGTGGTATCGTTCAACAACCTCATCAATATCTGGAGTTTTAAAGATAGTTGTACCAGCGATAGCAGTTAATAACATCTGGAAACACTATGCTCAGCTCACTTATGGGGATTCAACATCTTTTTCAGCATCACTGCTGAGGAATGCTATTCATTTTGACATTAATATGTGGATTCAGAAAATTCAAGGATCCAAACTCTCCGCAGGACCAAGTCTTTCTCTTTCCTGGATCCCACGGCTACGACCACCGCGCCTCAAGATTATTAGATGGCAATGTCCACCATCAAGTAGATTCAAGTTGAATGTTGATGCTGCAGTCGGTGCTCGATATGCAGTGGGGGGAGCCATCCTGCTCGATCATCATGGTACTTGTGTGCGTGCCATTTCCTTTCGGCTACCGTCGTGCACGCCCTTCATGGCAGAAATTCAGGCCACCTTATTCGGACTATTATATTTTCTTCCTCTCTTCCGCTCACTTATGGTTGAATCCGATTGTCAGCATTTGGTGTCACGACTACGTCACTCGCAGCGAATTTTTGGCAATTATCATCTGCAACTCTTACATTCATTATTTCAATCCCAAAGTTTGGAGATCACACACACGTATCGCGAGAATAATATGGCAGCACACTATTTAGCTCAACATGTAATGCTTTGCCCGCAGACAGGATATTTCAGTAATCATAATCTCCCAGCCTTGGTACGCGCCTCACTACTTCTTGATCTCACATCAGCACACCTGCGCGCAGGCTAACAATCATGTCTTCCTCATGGATTGGCGCATCTCGATTAGTTCTGCCCGAATCAATATGATTTCGGGCAGGCGCGGTATGATTTATATTCCATTGATATGCTGCTACTTTCTCTTAATTCACAGCACTTATACTGTTTTCTTTTCATACATACGCTTCCCTTGGAGGGTTCTTTGTGCTGCACTCCTGGGTTGCTGCCAACACGATAGTGCTGTCCAAGCTTTCCATCAGGATCGGCGTATTTACGTACTCTCTGCCTGTACTCGATTGAGTCCAGGCAGACTCGGTATGATTTACATTCTCTTACACAGTTGGATAGTGGGACGCGGTTGGTTAGTGGTACACGTCTTTCGACCCTCTCACCATTTTCCTACTTATTTCATGTATGATTTATTCCAACACAATGCTGGCATCTTCTGGCTCTGGAGCACTTATAATTTTGTTCGAGCACTATTATACGCTGCCAATGGCATGGCTTATCTCCCCAAACAATTACTTTTGGCGTTTCGGACGGATCTGGCTAATTTTGAAGTTGCTGCCAGCATACTAGTTTATGCTGGCAGGTGCGGTATGGTCTTCGTCTGCCTCATTTCAATCAATCCTTTTAATAATATATTTCTGCTTTACTCAGCAACTTATTTCTTTTATGCATGGTTGCGATCTCGGTTTGGCACTGATCCATCTTCCCACTTGCATGTGAGCTGCTCCGACAACGGATCACGTTGGATTGAAGATACTTAGCATGATCCCCATTCTCGGCCGTTGGTGCCATCTGCAGGATTATTTTCATTTACATTTTTCACTGATGTATATCAACATTTCATATATATAAATATGTACGCTTTTTCCTTCGCCAAGGTTTTATCCACAAGGGTGGTTTTACTTGGCAAGGTTTTAATGCGGCATATCATATATTATATGGATGTTGATAATCGCATAGTATTGTCTTCTCTTTTCGATTTTTGTAATAAGGTTTTCCTCCGCCAAAAGTGAGGGCTTATTCCAATAAAATCTTTCGTTCAAAAAAAAATATTCAATTCATTCGTTAGCACACGTACATATATACACATAATTGATACATGATTACAATAAATACATACGTGTAACCAACAATCTATGCAAAACACAAATACGGCATGCATGATCCGATTTGATACAAAAATAGCATAATAAATTTATAAAAACATAACAAATATAGTAAGATACTTGCCTCGTGTCTCGATTATACGCGTTATATAAAGAACCGGAATAAAAATCGGAGGAAGATTGTTAGATTTTGCCTTTGAAGGCTGCGGCATCAATTCGTTGAAATTGAAGAATAAGGAAACGGTTGGGCTCAGGGGCTGCCGTTCCGCTTTTTGTTTTGATTAGGGTATGAATTTGTGGTATGTGTGGGTATAGATATAGGCTAGGGTTAGGTATAAATCCTAAGATATTTAGGTTATCTTCTCCTGATGTAACTTGAATTTGTAATTTAATTCAAACTTATCTATTTTACTCCCTAAGCATATAGGGTTTGTATTCAATTCAATAAAATATATCTTATTCACTTTCCTAGTCACATGAGGATTCTAATATTTAGGCTTTATTTTCTTTTCTTTTTCTTTTCCATGTGCCGTGTGTGTGTTGCGTATATATAATAAATACTTATTTTGTACGATAATCGTGTGTGCGTGTGTAATATACGTATATATATATATATGTATGTATGTATGTATGTAGAGACGCGGGATATAACACCAAGGTTACTGATCCACCTTTTGTAACCTTCTTCAATTTTAAAAACAAGCTCAGGTCACCCGTCATGTGCCTCGAGCAACCACTGTCAAGGAACCACTTGATTGATGTATCTTTTAATATATATATATGTCCCCTGCAGTGTGTAACAACGATTTAGATACTGGTATGTTGGGTCCTTAAGAGTTAGTTCTTCACCCCTTTGTAAGAGTACCTTTTGGTACCCAAACTTGTGTGACTTCCTCGGTCTTACAAATGGTGAGAAAAGAGATAAAAAAGCAATATAATAGATGTTAGGTGCAAGTCCATTAGGCCTATGGGCGAGAATGACATTATGCTTATGATAAGATTTTTGTTTTTGATATATATTTGTGTTATTGTGTATGGTGCGTGATCTAGATGCATTTGTGTTGTATGAATGTCGCATATGCATCAATGGTTTTCTTTCATATCAATACGGCACATGATTATATTTTGTATGAGATGAAAAAGAAGAAGCACGATGAGATGAGATGAGTGGTGTACTAGCCGTCTTCTTAGGTTGTATTGTTGTCTTAAACGCATCCGGTTTCTTAGATGAAGATAAAATAAGTTTCGTTGATTTATTTTGTATTTCATTATCCTCAACGTATCCTAATCCGGTTTTATCACTTTCATGCTTTTGTGAGAAAATGAGGCAATCTAGTATGTTCGTACCCGTATTGAACTGTTTTACCATTCTTTCTAAATCCGCGTTTCTTGATTTCGAATTTGAAATCTCGAACTTCATTTCATTATTTTCTGACGTTAATGACGAGACCTCTGATTTTGATGCATTAATTGTGCAAGACGACTCTTCTTTTGAATCGTTCAATTGAGATACCATGTTCGTGTTAAATGATTCTAACAACTTCTTGTCTTCAATTAACCATTTCTTTTCTTTTGCAAGAGTCTTTGTGAATTTATGCATTTCAAGATATTGAGTAAATAAATCATCATAAGAGGGTTCAGAATTAGAATCAGAGTCAGAAGATACGTCGTTTGATGCTTTGGATGCAAAGCATAATTGTGCCTTTTCTTCTTTGGTTTCATCAGTCTCAGAGTCAGATGAGTCACTCCTAGTGGAGGCCTTGAGAGCTTTTCTTGTGTTCCTTTGTTTAGGTTCTGAGACGGGTCTATTTTTGTTCCAATCCTTGTCACGGTTTTTGTTTGTCTGTTTGTCCTTGTTCGAGCAATAATAGGATAGATGTCCAAGTTTTCCACATTCATAGCACTTTATATCTTTATCGTTGTTTCTATTTTTGTTTCTCTTAGTTGAAACAGTCTTAGGTTTATTCTTTAATGATTTTCTCATAAATTTTCTCAACCCTTTAGCCAATAATATTAGATATTCGTTGTCAGACTCAGTGTTACTATCATCTATGTGATCGGAAGAGGTAGAGACGTATTCATTTGATTTAAAAGTAATAGACTTACCTTGTTTTGACGTTGATTCCGATTTCCTTAGTGTGATTTTGTTTTCGTATACCTTTAATGATCTGATTAGTTCCTCCATTTTTATTGATCTTGTTTCCTAACTTTCTTTGATCGCTGTGACTTAGGGATCCCATTCGGATAGAAGGCTTCTTAGCATATTTTGCACCTTTTCCTATGTAGAAAATGCTTTTCCAAGAGACTCAAGGGAGTTGCAAATGTTAGTCAAGCGTAATTTCATATCAACAATAGATTCGTTTGGTAATAATTTGAAAGCTTCAAGAGTAGACATAAGCATGTTTATTTTGGACACTTAAACTTGACTAGTGCCTTCATGTTTCATTCAAGAATTTTCCACACTTCTTGGACACTAAATCAATTTGAAACATAGGTCGATTCACTTTTACTAACCCAATTAGAAGATGTTGCATGGCTCTAGCATTCCTACTTAATTTCTTTTTGTCATCACTAGTATATTCTTTTTTCGATTTCACGACTTCTAGAGTGACACCATCAACCGTGGATAACTTAGAAGGAATAAAAAGACCGTCTTCTATAATGGACCACAAGTCTATATCAATAGCTATAAGAAAGTTTCATCCTAAGTTTCCATGGTATAAAGGACTCACCATCAAAAAGAGGAGGCCTTTGACTCGACATACCTTCTTGTTCGGTCTTGTGAATAGTGGATGCTATCTCACAAAGATTGCTGGATCCTCTTGTAGTGCGTGTGCCTGCGCTCTGATACCATTTGTAGGACCTGTATAGCACCACTAGAAGGGGGGTTGAATAGTGAGTGCGGAAAATTCGGTTTTTAAAAGCATTTTGACCAAAAATCTCACTTCTGAAAACAGTTTCTGTTTTCAGGTCCTGATTTGATTATTCTAGATGACCTGGTTATAGACCTCCAAAAATTATGAAATTCTGTGAGGATGTGCTCTCAGAAGTTTTGAGTGTCTCACAAAAATTTCAAATTAAAATGCCAAGCTTAACCCCTTAAAAACATGTTTTTATACAGATTGTGTCAATCCGCCAGAAACTGTACTCCGAAATGAAAAATTTCTTCCTATTAATTAGGAACTCTAAATGAATTGAAAATGTTATGGTTTGACCCTGAAGACGTTTATTTTAATGGGTTGAAACAGATTTTGAAAATTCTTTTGGTAAGTATGTCAACCACGTTGAAGTTCTCAACCTTTGCAAATCTGAGAATCAGATTGTACTAGTCTCAGAACTATTAACATTTGACTAATTTATACTTATCGACATAAGGTGAAACTTGTGCCAAATGAAAGCTAGGACATGTGGCTATGTTTCTGCAAAATTTTGTGATTTTTGAAAATCGTTTGCTATTTTTACCGTTGCAATGAAAACGATGCAGAAAACAGGAACTGAAAGTAAAAGTGCTGGAAAGTAAGAACACCGAGAATTTTATACTGGTTCGGTTAAAACAATCTACTCCATTTTCCGAAGACACCTTACTCGGTTTTCACTAAACATAAAAACACCTTACCACAAGGGTGACTGGAGTTAAACACCAACTCCACCCTGTTATAATCAAACAATCAAGCAAACCAATCACGAATACCACCACCAATTGACACACTTTGATCAACCTTTTATAAGAAATGAACAAGTGTAGGTGGTATAATCAAAACCTATATAATATGTGAAATATAAGAAGGATAGGCTTGAGGCTAAGAGCAAGAGAAAGAAAGGAAAAAGAAGAGAGTAGTCTTGCTTTTTGGACTTGTAAGAATATCAATTTTTGCTTAGCCTTGTCTTGCACCATCTTCTTCTTTTTATAACATTGTGGCTGCCCCCTAGGGTTAATTTCTTCCTTGAGAATTGTATTGGATACCTTTGGAAGATTGTCTTGTGTAAATGATGGCACAACCTTGCTTACTTGGTGCAATATGATTGGAGGGATGACTTTTCTTTGCCTAGTTATCACTTCTTGATAGGCCATCTTTAATCCACCATGGCACACTTTAAATGAGCTGGAATTTCTTCAAAAAAATCTGAAACATGTGCTCAAAATCAAGATGAATAACTTCCATATAATCATAATTTAATCCCCTTAAATTTTGGAAGACAATTGAAGACAATAACCATGCAAAAATTGGCCATCACTTCAACATGTGTTGAAATTTTTCAGCATGTGTTTCTTTTGAATTCTTCCCTTATGTGTTGCCCTTTTCAATGTCACCAATCTTTTGTGGCATGTCCTCCATCAATTGAAGTGTCAAATAAGCTTCACCTAGGCTTCAAACACTCTGAAAATGGCATGTGAAATAGGCTGCATGTGCTGAAATGTTCTTTTGGTAAGCTTTGTCAAATAATGCATAATATTCACACATATATGGTAAATTGTAATCAGCCTTAATTTGAATTTTCTAGAACACTTTAACATGTCTTGAATGTGTAAAAAGTTTCTAGATACATGTTACATCAATGTCACAAACGTTCCATGTGTGTAGGTTTGTAGAAAACCGAATTTTCGGCTTTCGTCGATTACACGATTTTTCTCCGATTACTTTCAAACTTCCTACACGTGTAATATATATTATGTCACACATAATATACATAAATGAGGTGCATATTCAGCTCCTTATAAACGCCCCATGTGCCAAAATGGAATTGAGTTTGAATTCTCTACAAACCTAGACTAAATTGTTGGTGATTTGTGTGTGCAAACATGGTATGACCTTGTGGCTGATTGTAACATATGAATCACGAAATATCTGAATAATTTTGATGTATATAGGCTGGCCATCTTTATATGGCAAGTACGTGACATGTCGGTGAAGTTTCTGTAGTCACCCGATACGATAATTTTCGGTTTATCACCTCGTGACACGTCGTTATAATTTTGACGTCACCATGACTTGTAATATATGATATAAGACCTGAATATACTCATAAATATGAGGTGTATATAATGGTGTGACGTCGACGTACGTTTATAATATGAGGAGACTTTCCATTTCAAGTTTGTTGCCATATAGCTCTCTCCAAATATGTCTTCATTTAATGAACTAGTTAGTTCATTAACTTAAGCACTTCACTTAATGAACTAGTTTAGTTCATTAATCATGGCACCTGAAAATAGTATAAAGACATTAAATGTTTGCCATATGATGTAAGCTTTAACGCTTGATGACTTGTTAGTATGACAACAATATATTATAAACATGTAAAGCATTTTTATCACATAAACATGTCAAGAAAAATTTATTCATGCATTTTGTAAGTACGTAACATTTAAATCATACATTTTTAAATCATTCAAACCCCCTTTTCTCAACAGGGTAGACCCATAGGGCTGTCTCCGAAGCATCCTCCTTGGTTCAGGGCAATTTCTGTTTAGATGGCCCACCTTGACGCAATTAAAGCGGCTCCTACCTTCTACCAACATTCTCCAATATGTTGGCGGTTGCATATATAGCATATAGGAATCTCATTGTACGGATTAACTTTGGGCTATTGTTGCTACGGTTAATCTTTATGACTCATTTTTGGCACCTTGATCCATCTCCCAGATATACCATCGCTGGTCTCTTCTCAGGGCCTCTTGCTTTTCTCCTCTGCTGCCACCCGCTGCACATCAGCCTCAACTCGGTGGCTCCATTCCACCATTCCTTAGCCTCTCCCAACAGGAATGTTGTAACAACCTCGAATTTGATCTCCTCCGGCACCTGTAACAGTCTGAGGTTGTTCTCTACATCCTTTAGCCATGCCTCAGCCTCGTTGGAATCGGAGATTCCCTTAAAAGTTGGAACACTAGCCTTCTTCATCTCTTGACAGAAGAAGCAAAGGCCCATCTGTGGTGGTGGAGGAGGTGGCTGGTTCTGTTGCTGTTGCTGATGGGCCATTAGCTGCACTATAGCATTAAGTGTGTCAGTCAAGGCCTGAGGCACTACACCCTGATTATTGCCATTGCCATTTCCATTATGATCTCTCCTTGGAAGCATTGTTCTGCAACATTACGTTTATTCATGATTTACCAAAATTTGTATTTGTTAAATAAATAAAAGAAGCTACAATGGTCGGGTAAGGGGTAAATGAAAGGCGAAATTCAAAACTTAAATAGGGTACATAATTAAAACGCCTATCAATCTACGTATACGTGCCTCACCTGATCATCACTTAAGTCTAATGTCAAAACTTACTTCTAAAATCAATGCTTAGTATCATAATTCTTAACTGTAAAATCGTGACTTAGGGGCAAAATCGTAACTTAGTTTCTAAGATCATGGCCTAAATCTATGTTTCTGTTGTGGATCTAGAGCCATGCTCTGATACCACCTGTAACGAACCTGTCTCAAGCTCTAGTACTCGAAATGACTCACCCTCCATGTTTCGCTAATGAAAATGCAAGGTGTTGAAAACAAAACGTATACACATCAGCGGAAGTCAAAGTAAAACCTCGAAATCATCAAATATAATAAATAAACATTTCAAAAATCTAGGTCAAACAATCACAATGTCAGAATAATCAAAATAAATAACTGTCTCCAAAGTAGCTTAAATTGAAAAATCCAAAAGTCTCTAACTTATCCTAAAAAAATCTTAAATAGCCACGATCAAATCAACTCTCCCGATCCAAGTCATCCTCGATGTAAACTAACTCATAGTCATGGTCATCTGAAAAAAATAGAGAGCGTGTAGTATGAGTGACAAGTCGCCCAGCAAGTACCTCACTATACTTACCATGGGATCATACACAGAGAAGCAAGTGTGATAAAATAAGTGACAATATAAAATAATAGCAAGATTCTCATTCGCAAGTAAATTTATTCTTCTACCCCTAACATCCAAAACTAAATATAGCAAATAGACCCAACCAAATACGTAACCAAGTCCAATTAGGGGTTAGTCCAATCCAAAATCGATAATGCAATTTTTCAAATATGCAATGCTAAAATATCCAAAGTCAAAGGCTCAAATTACAAGTTCAAAATATTCAAAGTCCAAAAGTTCAAAGTTTCCAAATCCGATTTAGCCCGTCCAAAGGCTAAAATCCAAATTGAAGTACAACTCGGTCCAAAATATCCAAAATCTGGCTAAAACGGTCCAAATTAATGCAATGACTATATCACTTTCCCTACAAATTGCTTATGCCGTAAGACATACGAATTGATCCCTCCGATAACAAAATACTATAGACACCATGTCCCGTACTAGGTCGTTACGTCTGTAGCGCCAAATATATGCCTTTGCACCCTGTCCCAGACTAGGTAGTTACGCTTAGACCCAAAATATGCATACAGAAGCCCTGTCCCTGACGAGGTAGTTATATCTGCAGCAATCCATATAGGCATACAGAAACCCTGTCCCTGACAAAGTAGTAACATCTGCGGCGCTCGATAATCAAAATAGGAACCAACCCTGCTTACAGATATATTTCTCTTGTAAGGGTGGATTTTTTCCAAAATATTCGTTGCACGATTTCTAAAACAATTTTCAAATGTCTGATATTCCAAAACACTTTCCAAATGATTTCCAAAACCAAATAATGTCCAAATGATACCAAATATCAAAGATTACAAACCAAATAAGCCAAGTAATCAAATATCCAATATCAAATACCAAATCCATTATAGATTTACCAAATAACTACCACTCACGTATATGTATATACATATATATGCCCATGTTCATACATGTGCATATACACGTATATACATACACGGTTCTCCTTCGGTCCACTTTTCCTCTAAAATCAATACCGATTTCCTAATTAGTTTCACATAAAATCATAACTTATACCACTGTCAAATTCCACCATATACACACAATTTTCATAACTCAAACATTGCCTTAAAGAAAGTTGGGCAATGTTTATACATAATACACAACCATAATTCGAAAATATATATATGTACAATTCCACGCTAACAGGCAAAAGAAGATTAAGAGGCCAAAATATAAATATTATAGTTATTTGGAAAAGATAGTGGATGTTTCCAACAACGGCCAAAAACATAGTTAATGCAAAACCAATTTAGATTCTCCACCCTCAAATTGAGTAAAAACCAAAATTTCCGGGTTCATTTTCGCAAATTCGGGTCCAAAAAACCCTAATTGTTATTCTACATAAAATCCTAAAAAGCTTCCACCCCACAACCCAATATTTATCAATTTGCATACTCCATGCCTCAGTTTACTGTGCTGGCCGAAAATTAATTTTCCCCAAATTCGATTTTCCATTCTCAGCCTGCATGCACATATCGCACAATATTTTCACTTTTAGATACATATGCATCAGTACACCACACGCATAACATTTACTGTATTTCACAAAGGAATTGCATAATTCAGCCACTGCCATGGATGGCCAGTGGCGCACACACACTATAGCAAGATTTATTTCATCATATATTAACACATATACAAATACATACAATCATACATCTATGAAACTAAAGATATTCATGCATGATCTAAAGATTTATACCAAAATAAACGCGTAGGTTTTATAAATACATAGCAAGTATAGATAGATTACTTACATGTCTCAATATACTATACCGTACGATTGGATTAAGGCTTGTTGGGCAAAAATCCTTTCTCTCTTCTCTAAGATACCACGGCTGGAAGGCTAAACAAAAAGATGCAGTAATTTTTTTCTTCCTTGCCTGCTGTTGGCCGATGGTGGTAGGGAGGGAAATTGTTGGCTGCTGAAAGGAGGAGCCGGTTGGAACAGTGTGTGTGTCTAATTTGTGTAGTATAGGTATATTATATATATAGATGTAGGTTGATTATTTAGGAGCTTGAAATATGTTTGGATAATTTTTAAAGTCATGATTTTAAGTGTTCAATACTTAAATAATGTCACACATGATGTTATAAATGATAAAAAGTTGAATAAGTGAAGAAAAATGGCATCGATCTCTTAGGTTAATGCACTTCGATCGATCCATGTACATTGATCGATCCATGTAACACAGAAAAAAACTAAGACCTTACTGTGAGCCATTGATCTCTAAACCTAATACACATTGATCGATCGATGTATACATCAATCGATCGATGTAGGTTAGAAACAAAATTTGAACCTCACTTTGAGACATCGATCTCTCAAGCAGAGACACTTCGATCGATCGATGTCTAGAGTTTGTAGAAAATTTTTTCTAAAATGTGACAAATGGTTATTTTTATTTGTACATGATTCATATATGTTTATTATGTTGTTATTATGTGCTTTTGATGGATATTATTATTTCTTGTGACTAATATGCCTTGGAAGTTTCTACAATTTACCAAAAAGGACAAAAGTGGTATTTTGAGTTCTTGTAGGTACTTGACATGGTGAGAATGATACAAGGACTTCATTATGTCTTATTCATCACTATGAAGGTTTTACTATATCTATTTATGACCATCGGGGTCATTTTTGGAGTTTTCTGTCACCAGGGGCATTTTGGTCATTTTAACCCCCAAGAGCAGTTTTGTCATTTTACTCAAGGACATCACTTGAGTATCTTATTATCTGCAATATGGAGCTTATTTATGATGTTCTTGAATATTATATCATGGATATCTATTCTATGTTCTTATTTGGTGATATTATCGACGGTAGCAGAATATGTGACGATATTCGATGTCACATTCTATTTTTTTCTTGAAGACTTCTACATATGTGTTATTGGATGCTCTGATTCATATTTTTACAGAGAATTTGAAGGTGTTATTGGTGCAAAATTCACCACAACATCAAGGAGAAAAAGTGTGGGAATTTCGGATTATATATTGACATAATCTTGTCAACTATTATTTATTGATTTCTCTTCAAAAATCTGAGGTTGTACACTTAATTTACATCTGAAAAAGTCCATAAAAGTGTAGCAAAGGTGGTGTATTTATTTTACGATTTGATTATAAATGGACCAATCAAAAGCAAGCTAGTTGGCAAAATTGTCAACTTGGAAATTTCAAATTCAAAGGAAACGGCTAGGAGGCTGTTTGGGGCTGACTTTTTGAGTCAAAATGCAGCCATCACATGGCCTATTCTTTTGCCATGATGCCTAGGGAACACGCCATCTTATCTTTGGGTATTATCTTCATAATTTTCATGTCATTTTACAAAACAAAAATCGGCCAAATTGAAGTGTAAGGTGGACAAATCATTCTTCTCCATGTTGCCAAGTGTACAAGGTATTTATGTTGCCAACTAATGGTGTGAAGACAACTAAGATTTGATTGTGAAGATGTTCACACATAGGAGTTCTTATCTTCAAGGCTCAACTCATACTATAAAATAGGAGGCAAAGTGAAGAAGACATGACACACACTTGAAAGAAAAAATTGAAGATCATTCTTGATATTCTCTTCTCTTGTTCTTGATTCATTCTTTGTATAGCTAAGGTGTTCTATTTCTAGTTGGTATCTAGCTACATTATACACGTATCTTGTGTTGAATTTTTAAGATTGATTAGCCAAATTTATAAGGCTACATCAATATGTGATAGAGGTGTTGCAACCAAAAGTTGCATAGAGATGATCATCCAAGTCTTGAATAGGGTTGGTGTTTAAACCGAGGATCAACCGTGGTTCTTATTGTATTGGTGTTCATTTCATAGTAAAATCCAAGGAAATGTGTTTCTTGGGACTGGAGTAGGTCACATTGACCAAACTAGGATAAATCTTCGGTGTTCTTGTCTTCCTTCCTTCTTTACTGTTTTCTGTCCGTTCTCACTGCAGTTTTCACCCAACTTTACACGTCTTGCAAAAATAGCAAAACACTTTCAAACTTTGTGATTTTTGGTAGAGTTATACTTTTCATTTACAATAAGAATCACTTGATTTGAGCAAAAGAAAGTTAGTCTTTCAGTCGTTAAAAGATAACTGCTCCATTCTGCCTGTAATCTAACCAGTTTCAAGGAAACTTGCATTCTGATTTTATTTAGATAGTTTCAGGTCAAGGTTTTTTAAAACTTAAACTAGACACCCTAAGAAGCATTTTGACATAAAGATCAACCTTTTTGTCAAAGTAATTAAAGAGAAACATGTTTTCAAAGTCCAGCGCTATTCTGTCAAATTATGTCCAAATTGACCATCTGAATCTTTTTGTTTGTTTGAAGGGTCCAAAGATCATTTTTTTTGCTCAGTTTTGGATAGAATCTAGTGAAGACATTGAAGTTGATTTCTGAAAAGTTTTATAATTTTTGGAATTGTGTACACTGACGTTTGAATTTTTCAAAAAAAGATAATGAATCTGAGTAGCGCTCAGATTCTGTTTTCAAAGGGGTTTTTAGTTCAAGGGTAGTAATGTAATTTCTGCTAACCACTATTCATTCCCCTCTAGTGGTGTTATTGTACGTGTTACAGTCCAACAATTGGTATCAGAGCCGGGCCAACACCACTCTAACAAGGCGTATACATAAGAATTTATTGTAGCTTGCACATCTCAAATCAAAGGTACATGCAATGGCCATAGTTTCTCATAAAGATGAATTGGAAGGTATGTCTACATAACGCCCTCCTCTTTTCGATGGAAATAACTGCGTTCATTGGAAAGTTAGGATGAGAATATTCTTGATGGCTATAGACATCGATTTATGGTCTATAGTTGAAATGTGCCTTACATTCCAATTGAAGTTATACAAGTAAATGACGTAACACAAGAAGTAGAAAAGTATAAAAATGAATGGACAAGTGAAGATAAAAAGAAAATGTCTATGAATGTTAAATCCATGTTATTACTTTTAAACGGACTAACGGCTTCTGAAGCAGGATATGTGTCATATGCACTAGTGCACACGACATGTGAAAATCTTTAGAATTAAAGCATGAAGGTACTAGTAGTGTAAAAGAGTCCAAGAAAAACATGCTTATGACTGAACTTGACTCTTTTAAAATATTGCCGAACGAATCCATAACATCTATGGACTTGAGGATCACTAATATTTTCAATGCACTTGAAGCTTTAGGTAAATCTTTTACCAACAACAAGAAGGTTCAAAAAGTATTGGTAAGTCTTTCCGCTGAATGGGATCCAAAAGTAACGGTCGAGGAGATAAAATCAATCACAAAAAATGGACGAATTGATAGGCTTACTTAGAGTATACGAGGTAAAACTAAACTAACGGAAGTCCGAGTCGTCAAAATCTACCGGTAAGTCCATTGCTTTCAAAACAACTGAGCCACATAATAATAGTGAAAGTAATAGCGATAGTGAATTAGATGATGATTTAATCTTAGTGGTTAGAAAACGTAGAAAGTTTTTTAAACGATCTAATAGGAATAGAATACAATCTTCTTCTTCTTCCTCTTCTCAACTTAGAAGAAATAATTCAAATAAAAATAGTGACAAATGGTATAATAAAAAATTAAAATGCTACGAACGTAGACAGAAAGGACACATCTCTTACGATTGTATGAGAAAGAAAAAAGATAATAATAATTATATTAATAATAATAAAATAATAATGATGATGATGATGATGATGATGATGATGATGATGATGATAATAATAATAATAATAATAATAATAATAATAATAATAATAATAATAATAATAATAAACAAGCCAAAGACAAGGAACCTTAACGGTCCAAGGAAAAGGAGCCAAAGACAAGAAAAGGCAAACGAGCAATGAAGGTGAGCACATAGAGAGACTCGTCCGACTCAGAATCTGACAATAAGGATGCTCAAGTCTTCTTCGTATCCAGCAAGGTAATTTCTTCTTCCAATGTAGATTTTGATAATGAAATGACATTTGATGAAATGTACAAAGAGTTTTTAAAGATGCATGCTCACTGTAAAATACTATCTAATGAAATAAAGAAACTAATTGAAGAAAATGGCAGTTGAAGACGTCTAACTTGGAATTTTCTGATCAATTAGAATCTTTTAAACAAGAGTCTACTAATACTCTTGATTCTTTAGAGATTAAAATTGAGTCATATCGGAAAAATGAACATACAATAAAAACTGAGAATAGCATGTTAAAAGCTAAAGTAGATAGTTGTGAAAATGAGATAGCGCAACTTAAATCTTTTAAACTAGACTTAGAAAAAATGTTAGAACAGATTAAGTCTGGAACCATTATGTTAGATATTTTAATCTCGTCACAAAAATACGGAAATGATAAAAAGGGATTAGGATATAAAGAAGAAAATGCCAAAGTAGATTAAAATACTAAGTTTGTTTCATCAAGTACTAAACAACCTTACAAGGAAGCTAAAATAAATTTAACTTTGCCTGCTACTCCTTCTTCTACTCATTCCAAGTTAAAAACACAGCAGATACCTACAAAAGCAACTAGGCAAAATTTTGCATCTAGACAACCTAGAAATTATGTCTATATGCATACGAATGTAACTAGACAAAATAAAATGTAACCAACTTATTATAATGCATATAAACATAATTATAGGCAATTATCTTATAGGAATGCATATGACAATACATATATAGCACCATATAAGAAACAAAATCATATGCCTTACTCTCAACATCAAAGTCGGCCAAAATATAATGCATATAAACCTAGGTATAACATGTATAACAACATATCTTCTTTTAAATGGAATGGTCATATACATGTTAATCCTCTTTATGCAACGAATTATGATGTCAATCATGTGCCTAGAAGGTACATCCAAGTTTCGATACCCAAAGAGTATATAAACAAAGATGGTGTCCCTAACACTCCAGGATCCAGATAAAAGGTGTCTAAAACTTTGTCTCTGTTGTAGGAAAATCGTAAAAAAATACAAGAAAGAGACAAAGCCAAAAGAATCTAAAAACCAAGTGGTTTTTAGATAGTGGATGCTCAAAGCATATGACAGGCAACCTCAAATTATTCACCGAGCTGGAACAAGTGGAAAATGGAGGAAAGGTAACTTTCGGTGACAACAACCAAGGTAGGGTTATTGGAAAAGGGATAATTGAGGACCCTAACACATTTCAAATACAAAATGAGTTGTTAGTAAGTAATCTTTCATACAATTTATTTAGTTATTTCGCAACTTATAGATTCTGGTTATCATGTTTCTTTTCTCTCTAATTGTTGTGATATAATTCATGAAAAGGGAGAAATTGTGCTAAATAGGGATGGTAATATTTACACCCTATCGTTAAATAACATGTTAGATGCTAGGATTAAGTGTTTAGTATCACATGACTTAGATGTAAACTTATGACATAAACGACTAGCCCATATAGAGATTTCAACTATTGAAAAATTATCTAGGAGGAGTCTAATTAGAGGAATGCCTAAGTTAGACTTAAATAATTTTCAACTTTGTGAAACGTGTATTAAAAGGAAACATTTAAAAGAAACATTAAAACTAAAACATGAAGTGAGTATCAGTCATGTACTAGAACTACTTCACTTAGACTTATTTAGTCCAAGTAGAACAAGAAGTCTAGGTGGACACTACTATGTGTGTGTCATAGTAGATGATTGCTCACGATACAGATAGACATTGTTCTTAACATACAAAGACGTTGCTCCATTAGCAATTGAAAATCTTATTAAGCAACTTGAAAATCTTTACGAAAAAATGTTAAAAGGATTAGGAGTGATAGAGGTGGAGAATTTAAAAACAAAGATGTAATTAAGTTTTGTGAATTACATGGAATAGAACATGAATTCTCACCATCTATAACACCCCAACTCAATGGAGTTGCTGAACGTAACAGTATGACAATACAAAAAATAGCTAGGACTATGTTATGTGAAAACAAAGTACCTAGATATTTATGGGTCGAAGCTGTTAGTTGTGCTTGTTATATAATAAATAGGCTTTCTATTATGAAGTAATCAAATAAAACACCTTACGGATTATCAAACAATAGACAACCTCAAGTAGATTATCTAAGAGTTTTTGGATGTAAGTGTTTTGTACTCAATACTAAAGATAATCTAGACAAATTTGAACAAAAGTCTATTTAATGCATATTTGTTGGTTATTCAACTAATTCAAGAGCATAAAGGTGTTATAATTCGGCATCTAGAAAAATAATTGAATCTATACATGTGACATTCAAGGAGAATGCATATTTTGAAGTTAGTTATAAAACTTAACATAAACAAGACATGCATGAACCATTAGGTGAAGTAAATGAAGAACTTTTGCAATTGGAAGATACTCCGTCAAATTTACAATATGTTCCAATTGAATATGATAATGTTCACATTAATGAAACATTTGAAAACGATGAAGGTGAAGCTAATCAACCTAGGAATTGGTGGCTTATAAAAGATAAACACAAGTATCCTAAAGAGTTAATTATTGGTGATCCAAGCGATAAGGTTAGAACACGTAGAAATATAAGTCAAGCCGAAGGACATAGTGTAGCGACCCGCTAGGGACTAGGGTCTCGGCACAGTGCACCCACCGTACTCTACTACAAGAGTACAAAGCGTCTATAACATTCATGCACGGATCGTCATAACACGTATCGATGAGCGGAAGCAAAGTAACATAAGCAGACATAAACATCGACATATGTACATCCTAATACATCAGAATAAGTGTCATCAGTACATCATGGGTACAAAATATCATAATACATAGCTGAATACCAAAATACAAAAGATGCCACTGCTGGCTACTAGTCAACTCTCGACACCTAGTCTCGAGGCTCATCCTCTATGAACTCTGACTCGGGGTCCTGTGGGTCTGCATGGTAAAATAAAGGGGTGAGCGATAACGAATCGCTCAGCAAGTATTTTCGCCTAGATTCGTCAAGTGGATCATGCATGAGGACTGGGGTAGTGGATGATACAGTGATGTATAACACATAATTTATATGTATAATATGCATGGAGATAATAGTGAAGATGTCAACAAGAAGAACCAGTACAGTATACCAGGCAGATATCTTGTAAAGGAAGAATATTATAAATAAAGAGCATCATGAATTACACAGACTCTTCATTTGATCCTTCTTATCTTAGTCATACAGTCGGTATTATTCTTGTGAACCATCTTTTTGATCTTGTATCTTGCTGTTATTTAATCATACTGGGTTTCGTACTACAAGAGTCATAACTTAGGCACTAGGGATTCGTGAGACATGATCGTGATGTACGCATTGTAAAATTTTTCGAAAAACATTTCATTTCACACGTACATAAACAAGACATGACATGAACTGGCTATAACACTTTTCGTAACATAAGAATGGTACCCACGACATATCGAATGATTCCTCGAATAGCCATGAGTACCGTCTATGAATCTCAATGGTCCAACCACGAAGTTACATCATACGTACATAGGACTAACGGTTACGCGTTGTAACAGAGAACCCGAGTCCTGGACGTGGTGTTACACTCTGCAATAACGTATTTTGCCCCTGACATCCTCCCCCACGACCAAACACCAGGCAGCTCTCCGTACAGAACGTCGTAGACGTAACTGAAAGGCAAAGATCCCTTGTCGCAGACAAGGTGTTACACTCAGCCAGCAGATCATGTGTATACAGAAAGGTAGAGAACCCTTGTCCCTGACAAGGTGTTACATTCAACAATAGATACATGCATAAGTCGTATGGAATCATTTGTCTCACGGTACAATTCCTTAAATCATGAAAATTTTGAAACATTTCTTGCAGAAATCATTTCACAAACATGTTCGTAAATAAAACTCATTATGTTGAAAATCATGAAGACAACATGCATGAGGGTATGTTTGGCATAGGTCTCCTCTTGGAATAAGCATCATGATTATTCTTGAGGTGAATTAAGAAATTCTTTGTTACATGATTAGCTTGCTTTTTTTTGGGGCCAAATTACCCCTTTTTGGGTCATGTCCATACATGCATATTTTAATTTATTTGACTTGAGGTATTAACCATTTATGCCATTTGCTTACATATTTTACAAATATAATACTCATATTGAGTTAAGAGAGTGCAATTGGTTATAAGTCATGTTGAATAGGGCCATACACCGTAGGGCCGAAAACATCAAGTCAGAGACAAAGTGATATTCATCATGAAACACATTATAGAAATGGTGTAGAATGCGTCCCTTAGTACTCTTTTACAAGAAAATATATCATGAAATCAACACTTTTAGGAAATGAAACATACATACTCTCTTATCTCCTATATGTACATGCATGTTCATATGAAGACTAAATGTATCCTAAGAATCACATGCATGCTACTTTTTCACATCATCATGGTCATAAGTGCATATCCAAGCAAGATTCATATACCAATCTTCACATATAAAACATGCAAGCACACTTTTTGTATGTTCATAGAGGAGAAATGGCTTGATCCAACCTTTAATAAGAACATAAGGCTCATTTTTAGACATGCATATGAAGAAGCTAAGTACAATACTTGCCTTCTTTCTTGAATTGAAGCTTATAAATAAACAATTCCTTGATTGCAACTTGTTCTTGAACAAGATTGGAAAAATTCACCTTGCTCCTTCACCTTTGAACTTGTTTTGAAACTTAGAGGCTTGAAGGCTTGAATCCCCTCCTGTTCTTGAAGAAGTTCCTCCTTTCAATTTCTTATCCATCAACATTGCCGAACAAACAATGACCAATAACGAATTACTTGGATAAAACTAAGTGCTTAAAATAACAGATACAGCTCTTAGTTGGTAAAGAAGCAATAGCACTTGATGATTGAAACTTCATTAGAACAACCACGAATTTGTATCCTTTCATTCTCTCCCCCACATTTGAATTTCTACACCACATCTATAGTTCACTTTCACCCTTCAAAACCTCAACAGCAGCATTCTGAATAGTAGAAACTATTGTTGGCAACTCATGCTTGGAAAGGAAATCAGAAGTGGCCATCGAGCAAGTTAGAGCTTCCAATACCACATGCAGTATCAATATACAGATGCCTCCCAAGTATATTCACCTGAACCTTAATATATAGGCTTGGAAGTGTCATTGCCCAAAAAGACAACACCAGTTTCGCAAAGCTCAATATTTTGAGCCTGTCTCATAGGTCAAGTTTCTCTGCAACTGTAAGTGTGTTTGGTTGACCTTTCCCATGCATCAACCTCAACGTCAGAGGACTAAAATCCAGCTCCTCTGCTATTCTTCTACTTAAATATTGCGTTACATGGGGCAATGTTGTGGAATCGGCTATCTTTTGTATGTTCTCAAAATGGTCTTGCACGTGGGCCTGACATGAAACGAAGTGTAGAACCGCGGAGGTGCAACAATTTATTGATCATAATTCTGACAGTTGCTGACCAGAAAAGATTGTATAGACAAAATTAGGTTGTCCATTCTGCTTCAAGCATTTAAGACAAAGTCTAAAATAGAATGCCTGCATTACTTGATGTTAGTGCAGAAGAGGGCCGTTTAGAGAGGGGAGTGGGTGGGGAAACTAGATATGCTTTGGCCATTTGATGCCATGCCGGTAAATATTTCTAAAAGTAATCCAGGATGATGCGCTGAGAGATTACAGATCTGCACAGTTGTCTCCTTGCCTTGTTTCAATAAAAGGTCATAAAATGTGTTCCATGAGATCTTTCCCAAATCAAGTTCCATATATGTTCTACTTGCAGTATGTTTTACCCTTAGTAAGCTATCGATGACCATCTCAGCCTACTGTATATAGTAGAAACCTAGAGAAAATTAAGACTTGTAATATTAGGAGGCTACTTTGTACGAGCAGAAATTTAATCATAGAGCTCTATTTTGTACTAGGATTTCTTGAATTTCATGTACTTCATTGTAGATATATATTCGGCTATTGAAACGTCTTGCCAATAGTGAATTGAGATCTCATCAATGTTACAAGACAACCACCATAATGAAGAATTTAATGTATCAAAGTCATTGCAATATAATGCTAGTGACCAGGTGATATTTCCCCAAGTAACAAAGAAGAGATGTTGACCAACTATACGAAATATTCAGTGACTTCTGCTTCTGTACATGCAAATGCATCACTTTCCAACTTGATCATAAAAATAGGTTGTAAACTCAATGCTTGAATCATTGGGATATAAGAATATAACTTAAATAGCAATTTCACAATAAACAAAGATGATCTAAGGAGAGCTACTTGCCTCTTGGGTCTTGGAATGGAAGATTATAGAAAGAATTCCATGGAAGTTTGATTCTTGGCCTTGCATGTTGAAGAATCTCCACTAAAATATTCTTTAATTTTCTTTAATCCTTCAAACCACCACCTGATGTAATGGTGGTTGTCTACAACTATACAGAACATGGAGGTCCTTCTAAAAATCATTGTCCCAGGGCTAATCTCATAGTGTCTTTGGAAATCGTACACTTCTATCATCTATGGATCAGAGATGCCGATTAATTGAGTCAGGTCTCTCACCAGATCTAAAACTCAGCGTGATTCAGGTTATGCACTGGAGTAGGCCACTAGATGGGATGCTAGACCTGAACAATTGAAGCGGCAATAGGGAGAAATTGTGCAACTGAATGCAGTACTGAGGGATTCACTGGGAGCACTCGTCGGAGCCCTTCCATTTCCGTTGCCAGTAACCGTTACAAACTGTAATTAGTTGCAGTGTACTGTGTGCGTTTGTGTAAATTGACGAACTGTAAGCAGAACCGAGGCGAGTCTAAGGACTCTGTCATTAAGACGATTTGCTCCGGTACGAAGTGTCCAACCAGAAACAGCAAACGTCTCCCAGGATACAATGGCTAACAGTTCATACGAAGCGGCACAGCAACGTAAGGAACTCGGCGAACCTGTAGGATGCTCTGATTTCTCGACGAACTGGAAATGTAAAAACAGTGCAGCGACAGTATGCAAAAAATCGAAAATGGAAGAAGAAGAACAGAGAAGGCGCAGAGGTGCTTAGAAGAAAGTCAGGAGAAGGAGCCGTTTTATAGGCGGGAAGGATTAGGCGGTTAATCTCCAGATTAAACCGCAGCCGTCGGATCAGATGGTTTTCATCCACATCCGTTAGATCGTAAACCGCAGCAGTTTTAAACGTAGACCGTCAGATGAAGAAACTGCTGCCAGATACGATCTCATCCATTAGATCATAATCCGTGTAGACTACGATCCACAACCGTTAGATCTAGATGAAGAAACCGCTGCCAGATACGATCTCAGCCGTTAGATCATAATCCGTGTAGACTACGATCTACACCCGTTAGATCTTGCAACGTTATGATCAGAAATATTTCAACCGTTGGATCACTTGATTTATTTTTCTGGAAAATGTAAAAGAAAATTTCTCCAACAAAGATAAGAATCAGCCAGACCCACGAACCCATGAGCCACGAGCCGAGGTGGCCGGACGG